>OY755042.1:90595950-91795950 GCA_963576565.1 Aspidapion aeneum
TTTTTTTTTATATCTAACTTTTGGGTTTAATTCTTATTCAGCCTTATAGAAAGCACTATGCATTTATCATTCATTTAGCGTTACCCGGAAAGTACGTGTAGATTTTCTACGGTGAATAGTATTACCTTCCATTGAGTGAAGGTGGTGGAGGAGAGAGGGAGGAGAGAACTAATAAAATGGTGTTGAAAAAAATCTTAAAGCGTGTGCAGAAAGAATTTTTGAAATTGCTCTATATTTGTTAAAGTTATAGCTACAACTATTACTAATAAGGAGGGTGAGGAGGAGAAAGGAAAAGTGAGGGGGAAACTAGTAAAATGGTGTTGGAAAAAAAGTCTTAAAGCGTGTGCAGAAAGAATTTTTGATTAAATTATGCAAATATAGTTTTTTAAGAGGGTCGGGGCGAATGACCGGATGGGAGAGGGATGGGAACCGGGAGGACTACAAAGTATTTACAGCAAATTAGAGGACATTTGCAATGGGTTATTAAAGGCATTTCATTAAAATGGCCTAACATTTAGGTAATTTATATGCCTTAAAGCCGACATCATGTGACAAAATGACGTCTGACGACCATGACTCTTGTTTAGAAACATATAGCATATAGCACCTTCGGGATCAGTAGCAATTCAACGACACCTTGTTCGTCAAAATCGGTTCAGTCGTTTAGCCTAAGAACACTCATCGTGAAGCTTGCTTGACGATGAGTGACCTTAGTTTGGCCTGTAGCGCGACACAAACATACATATTTACTTACATACATACATATATAATATATCCCAAGCAAAAAACATTACCCTTCCTTTCGCCGTGCTGCAATTGGGTAAAAATACACTATAAGAAATAAAAAGAAAAAGTATGATATTTAAAAAAAATAGTCTAAAACAGCATAAAAACTATTGGAAATGAAAGAAAATATGCAGCCAACAGGAAAATAAATTAAAGTCGATCCGAGTCATTAGGGTGAAAAGTAGGGGTGGATAAAAAAAAATTACAGTTTTCAGTAAAACTAGACCTCTTATAGAAAAAAGGTTAATACGAAAGTTATAGGTAAGAAGAAGGTCTACAACTTTTGTAATACCGTAAAACCGGGTGAATAGAGACACCCTGGCAGGTTTAAACCTGTGTATCTCTGAAACTAAAGGCATTTTCACAGTGGATTTTGTTAAAAAACTGCCAAAAAAAATTTCTTTTATATTTTTTTTTTTTTTTTGTGTTTTATCTCTATTTACCCGCCGATGGGGTGTATAGAGACGTCTATGTAAAGTTATATACCCAAAAAAAAAACGCCAAACAATCTCTAAATTATCATTTTTTTTTAATAGCCCAAAACTTCTAACATAGCTATCAATACTTCTAACATAGCTATCAATAGCATGGATGGCTGTTGTAATTTGCTGAGGATCATGTTTTGTGTAATTTTGTTGTCTGCGTTTTTTCTTAGGCTGTCTCTATGGACCCCGATTATCTGAAAAAAACGACGTTCGATAAAAAAATGTTTAGCGACATATTTTTTAAAAATATCATTCAAAAACACCTTAATCTATCATACTTACAGCAAAATCTTTTTTTTTAAAAATCGGCAATATTATTTTGTCGACATAAAACACCTATTTTAAATTAACCATAACATCAAGGTGACGTTTGACTTACCTGCACTTGTAAACCTATAAGCTCGCGGAAAGGCGAGAAAACAAAAATCAATCGAAAAAAGTGAGTTTGAGCAAAACAAAAAAAAGTTGTAATTTTTTATACCAAATTCTCGATTTTTGTCTCTATTCAGGCCCCAGTCTCTATTCACCCGGTTTTATGGTGCCTTTTTTTTATAAACCCTAAAATTTAAACTAAAATAAAACTGTTTTTTCCTTCTTGATTTCACATTTATTTTTTGTTTTTTAGGAAATTTGGTTTTACCAAAACATACCCTTTTATGTCCTTAATATGCCGTACTTAAATCAAAATATTAATTTACATCTTATTTTTATTTTTAAACTAAAAAGAAGTCCCATTTTTATCCAAAAGTTCTGGAAGTAGTTAGTAGGTAAAAAATTTGCTGACAAACAAATTTTAAGCAGTTTCAAAAATAGCAAAATAAAATTACTGCAATATAATTTATATAAAATTCCATCTTGTCTGTGCTATTATTGTTCACGGAGGGGTGAACAGCTCTCACAATCGGTGTACACATTTCTCACAATCTTTCACAATCTTTACACAATCCCTCCCAATCACTCACAATCTGTCACAATCTTACCACAATCCTTCACAATCCCTCACAATCTTACCACAATCCCTCACAATCTTGACACAATCCATCCCAATCACTCACAATCTCTCACAATCCTTCATCCCACAATCTTACCACAACCCCTCACAATTTTTCACAATCTTACCACAGTCCTTCACAATCCCTGGCAAAGGAAACTATAGACATGATGACCTTTTTTGTTTTTTTTTTGGTCACAAGAATTTTTGATGAGCTGTCGCCCCCTCGCCCCTTCAGGCACGCTACACCGCTGCACAGTCCTCCACAATCCCTCGCAATCCCTCACAATCTTACCACAATTCCTCACAATCTTAGCAAAAAATTGTGGATTTTTACAATTGGTGTACACATTTTGGGTTAGCTGTTCACCCCTCATTGTTCACCATGTCACTTTTTCGCATTTTCTGGTAAATTTTTTTATTGTGATGCTTATTTTTTTTGACACAATCTAATTTATTATTTTTTTTAAATCTGCTTTCAGAAATTTTTCATTTTTGGGCTTAAAATCAAAAATAAAATGTATAAATAAGTATTTTGACTTAAATAAAATTGTGTTAATGACATAAAAAGGTAGGTAAGTTTTCCGCTCGGTTTTCCGTTAATTTTGCGTCAATTTGTTCACAATGTAGCAGCCGCCACTTGTGCTGCAGGCAAAGTAAAGTGGTGGCAATATAAATATTAGTAAATAAGTTACACATTAAGCTGATGTGGGTCATAATACATCAGTTGATAGAAAAAAGCTGCATAGGAGTTCCAGAACACCACGATTTTTAAAGATAACATTTCTTTGGGTGTGTATATTGCCACCGCTTCACCTCATCTGCGACATGAGCCACAGCTGCAATTTAGACTTACTAACTAACAAAAGCCATGTAGCTGAAGCATCAAAACAAATAGCTTGGATTTGTTTGTGACTGTCTGAAAACCATGGTATTCTTTTCAACACTGCTGGGACTTCTCCATAACAGTAGTACAAAACTATTTCATTTTCACTGTCAAATAAAAAGCTAAGTTACAAACTATCTATGCACTTATTAACCATAAATGCCTCCATAAAAACAGGTTTATTTAAACAAGTACACCTAAGGTACCTTCTAAAATTAAAATTTATTTAATTTATGATTTCATCTTGGTTTTCTACTGCACTGCCTAGTAATGTAAAATACCCGGGTATTTATAATGGGGTAAATACACTGGTAAATATACAAAATTCAAAAATAACCAGGTACCTATAGATTTAAAGAGAATCGTGGTCCATAGTAAGTTTAGCCTTTAAAATACCTTTTTTTTTAAGGTATCTCAATCAACAACCTAGGAAATGACATAGATAAAGAAATAAACATGTTTCGATTCCACTAAATTTATTGATAAGTATAGATGAAATGTACAATGGTATGATTAACAGACTCAATGTGAATCTGCCATTCGACAATATTTGCATGTTTTATGTGCTTATTAACTTTTTATATTAAATATCATTGTTTTCTGTATTTATAATGCTGCTGGGAAATACTGAGATAAATACCCAATTTATAAATGTCCTTCCTGCTTGGTATTTACCTGCTCCACATTCATACTGCCATGTATGTATGTATATGTATAAAACAGTCACGGCTCATGCCACAGGCGAGGTGAAGGGCCACATTATAAACACCAGTATACAAGTTATTCTCTTTTATTTAAAACTTGTTGTGTCCTAGACCTCCTAGAGCAAGGTACACCAGTTGAAAGAGATCAACAACATATTTATAGGCAAGGAGTTTTATTTATAATGTCATTTTTCTGTTTCAACAGACATACCATGCTCTAAGAGTTCCAGCATGCAATAAGTTTTAATGGAGAATAATGTTTGTACCAGTGTTTGAAATGTACTCCTTCACCTCGCCTGCAGCATGAGCCGCTGCTGGTATCAAACCAGATTATACAGTTTTCCCATTTGGGCTTTGTTTTCTTATGCCCTAAGTTTCCCATACCCAAGTTACTCCAAAGGTAAAGCTGAATGAATCACAACAATGAATTTATCTATAAATGTAAACTTAATAACTCATTCAGTACCTGGTTATTAGGGCTAAGAGTTGCTTCACACCGCTCTCGCAGTAGGCACATAGTTTAATATCAATATTTTTAATCAGGCACTTTAAATCGAAAATATCTTGCATAGTATTAGCATTGGGGTCACACATATTTAACAAACACCAAACCTAGGGTTAGGGGTTAAATTAGGGCGAATGGGAATAACTAATTTTAATTTTAAAAAGTTTAAAAACATGTTATTTATTTAAATTTTGTGATTTTGTTGATATTTTTTTTTAATCAGCTGTGATGTCAAATTTTTTTTGGCAATCAGCTGATTTTCGAGACATAGAATATAATTTAGTTGGTTGGAGTTTCCACGGAGTTTCTCCAGAAATCATAGCCACTTGCACCAAACATACCAGAAAGTAGCACTTTCAAAAGTGTTACTTTTATTTTTAGTGGGGATTCAAGGCGGATTCACTTGTACCAACAATTTTGAACGGCACTAACGAAAGTGGCGTTGCCAAATTTATTTTACTAGATATTGCCAGTCCATGGCTTGACTTGCGTCGCCTATTGTTTATTTATTTCTTTATTTTTGTGTCGAAAATTTATTCTTTGGTGCTCTTTCTTAATTTGTTTTGCTAATATGTCGCAAAGACATAAAGACTTTACTAATCAAGAATTGATTTTGTTATTTAGTTTTTGTTGTTTTATAGATTTTTTATAACTAAAACACTATAGTGGATAATTACTATTTTATTATTACTTTATTTATAAAATAAAAAGTTAAAAAATAAACTTATTTTATATTTATTCTATATATTATATGCTCTAGGTTATAAAGTGTTTCTTTGTACAAGGTGATTTTTTATAATTTCAGAATCCCTGTCACTCGGTTATTATTGGGAGTGGAAAGTTTGAACAAAAACTGGTTGATTTGGTCAATTATTGCACTTCAAGCTCTGCAATTGTTTTTATTGCTACCTCACCATATACACACCTCTATATTAAAAAAATTTGTAATTTGACTTTTCATTATGATTTTAAATATAAATGATAGATGATGATATAGGATCTTTATGAAGAAAATGCATTATACCTCAGAAAATGTTTACATAGTATATTATATATTTTTGAAAGCAAAATGAAAAGACAAATTCAACAATGTAAAAATATATGTATAGGGTGTTCAACAAGGTGTTCAATTAAAATAAACTGAACTTATTGACGCACCCTGTATATGATGAGATACAACAAAAAACTGTTGCAGTACTTGAAATGGCCATAATTTACCAGATCTAGCAGTTTTTTTTTGGAATTTTACTTCCAGTAATAACAGAGTCAGGTACAGGGATTGTGCAATTATAAAAAATCACCCTGTACATACAATCCAAAGCGTTCAAGGGTCCAGCGTCTGGTAATAATAATAATAATCTCTGGTACCCAATGGCGCACCCAGGAATATCTCTTGGGGGGCCCAAGACCCCATAGTGCCATAATATTATAGTATTTAATTATTTAATACAAGAATATGTAGGTACCTATGTAAAAAATATCTAAAAAATCATTAGGCTGACGGGGGGGGGGGGGGGGGGGGGCAGGCCCCAAGCATCCCGTCTCCTTTGTTGCGCCGATGGGTACCTATATGTTTTTTGGAATGGAAACCCAAATTGTACCAGGTCCAAAACCTCTACATCATTCGCTCAACATAAACCTCACTTAAAAAATTGTTGTCCAAATAGTTAATTTATAAAAAATATTGACACAAATCACCACAAAACACCAAAGCAAATCACAAAAAACACATGAAAGAAAAACATCAAAAAAGTTAAATACAAGCCAAATAACCCCAAATTTGGGTTTAGTGCATTGAGTTGTATAACGCCCTAAAAGGGCGTTAGAGACGGAAAGACAAGGCATTTTTTATTGAACCTATCCAATTTGGTTCCTATGGTCGGGTATTTCTTTTAAAATAAAAACAGAAATAGACATTATTGAACATGTGAAACGGACAAAGATAGGGTGATTTTGCATGCTAATAATACCCTAGATAATATAAGGGTACTTTTATCTCTTTCACACTGACGGCATAAGTGCGACAGAAAAGCAGCTGGCTACCTTTAATCCACCTGCCGTATTTTGAGTGATTCTACCTGTTAGTCCGTGTATACAGGGAAAACTGATAGACAATGTTGTCCATGTACGGAAATGATTTTTTTTTGAATTTTGTGCGGGAATATTACAAAAAGATATCTTAAAACGTTTAAAAACAAGTTTAGCAGTAACTATTTGAGTTTAAACATGGTCCAAAATTGTTTTTTGTGCAAAAGAAGATAAAAAATCCATAAAAAAACAACATTTCATGGGTAAGTCGCCTTGACAGATAGTTTTTCCTAAAACACGAGAAAGTTCAGTAGCGTCACGATAGATAGTTTTTTCTGCGACCGTGCGATTTTACCCTCACACATTTTGATTCAGAAAGTGTCACTTCTCCGCACTTTTTTTTGCATTGCATGAAAATTAACAAAAAGTATTTGATTTTCTTAAAAATGATTTCTTTTTAAATTCTTACATACCGATTTTTATCCAGTTGTTTTTGTTTTTTCGAACCAAACTTTTGACATGTCACGGTCGAGTTTCATACATCTTGATGAATTGTTACACACACTGATCTATGTTTTTATAAATTTCGATAAATTTAATGTTTTTTGCGGACTTTACAGTAATTTTAAGTTAAATTTTGGTCTTTCATCGCGAAAGTATATATTTATTATTATATGACCACCGCGACCGGTCTACAGGCCGGTATCATATGTTTATGTCCTAATGTCATTTGACTATCATGCTGTCTTACTTAATAAGGTCACTTAGTTTAATTAATAATTTTGTCCTACATAATATAAAAGAAGAATAGAAACCAACAAAAAATTTGTGACACTTCGATTACCCATTTTCTTTGATTGCGATGGATTAGGGTGACCAGATTACGGTTTATTAGGGTGCCCAGAGTGCGCAAAAAAAGATTTTGAAAAATTTCCCTGAAAAAATTGAAGACCAAACACTCACTCGCCACTCAATGTTTATGGTCGCATACACTAATCCTAACTCGATTTCCGACGATTATGGACAATGGTTACCCCCTGGACATAAACCTAACAACTTTTACTATATTTATTAACAATAGGTAGGTTAGGTTTGGTTAGGTTGGGTTAGGTTGGGTTAGGTTGGGTTAGGTTGGGTTAGGTTGGGTTAGGTTGGGTTAGGTTGGGTTAGGTTGGGTTAGGTTGGGTTAGGTTGGGTTAGGTTGGGTTAGGTTGGGTTAGGTTGGGTTAGGTTGGGTTAGGTTGGGTTAGGTTGGGTTAGGTTGGGTTAGGTTGGGTTAGGTTGGGTTAGGTTGGGTTAGGTTGGGTTAGGTTGGGTTAGGTTGGGTTAGGTTGGGTTAGGTTGGGTTAGGTTGGGCTGGGTTGGGTTAGGTTGGGTTAGGTTGGGTTAGGTTGGGTTAGGTTGGGTTAGGTTGGGTTAGGTTGGGTTAGGTTGGGTTAGGTTGGGTTAGGTTGGGTTAGGTTGGGTTAGGTTGGGTTAGGTTGGGTTAGGTTGGGTTAGGTTGGGTTAGGTTGGGTTAGGTTGGGTTAGGTTGGGTTAGGTTGGGTTAGGTTGGGCTGGGTTGGGTTAGGTTGGGTTAGGTTGGGTTAGGTTGGGTTAGGTTGGGTTAGGTTGGGTTAGGTTATGTTAGGTTGGGTTAGGTTGGGTTAGGTTGGGTTAGGTTGGGTTAGGTTGGGTTAGGTTGGGTTAGGTTGGGTTAGGTTGGGTTAGGTTGGGTTAGGTTGGGTTAGGTTGGGTTAGGTTGGGTTAGGTTGGGTTGGGTTAGGTTGGGTTAGGTTGGGTTAGGTTGGGTTAGGTTGGGTTAGGTTGGGTTAGGTTGGGTTAGGTTGGGTTAGGTTGGGTTAGGTTGGGTTAGGTTGGGTTAGGTTGGGTTAGGTTGGGTTAGGTTGGGTTAGGTTGGGTTAGGTTGGGTTAGGTTGGGTTAGGTTGGGTTAGGTTGGGTTAGGTTGGGTTAGGTTGGGTTAGGTTGGGTTAGGTTGGGTTAGGTTGGGTTAGGTTGGGTTAGGTTGGGTTAGGTTGGGTTAGGTTGGGTTAGGTTGGGTTAGGTTGGGTTAGGTTGGGTTAGGTTGGGTTAGGTTGGGTTAGGTTGGGTTAGGTTGGGTTAGGTTGGGTTAGGTTGGGTTAGGTTGGGTTAGGTTGGGTTAGGTTGGGTTAGGTTGGGTTAGGTTGGGTTAGGTTGGGTTAGGTTGGGTTAGGTTGGGTTAGGTTGGGTTAGGTTGGGTTAGGTTGGGTTAGGTTGGGTTAGGTTGGGTTAGGTTGGGTTAGGTTGGGTTAGGTTGGGTTAGGTTGGGTTAGGTTGGGTTAGGTTGGGTTAGGTTGGGTTAGGTTGGGTTAGGTTGGGTTAGGTTGGGTTAGGTTGGGTTAGGTTGGGTTAGGTTGGGTTAGGTTGGGTTAGGTTGGGTTAGGTTGGGTTAGGTTGGGTTAGGTTGGGTTAGGTTGGGTTAGGTTGGGTTAGGTTGGGTTAGGTTGGGTTAGGTTGGGTTAGGTTGGGTTAGGTTGGGTTAGGTTATGTTAGGTTGGGTTAGGTTATGTTAGGTTGGGTTAGGTTGGGTTAGGTTGCGTTAGGTTGGGTTAGGTTGGGTTAGGTTGGGTTAGGTTGGGTTAGGTTGGGTTAGGTTGGGTTAGGTTGGGTTAGGTTGGGTTAGGTTGGGTTAGGTTGGGTTAGGTTGGGTTAGGTTGGGTTAGGTTGGGTTAGGTTGGGTTGGGTTAGGTTGGGTTAGGTTGGGTTAGGTTGGGTTAGGTTGGGTTAGGTTGGGTTAGGTTGGGTTAGGTTGGGTTAGGTTGGGTTAGGTTGGGTTAGGTTGGGTTAGGTTGGGTTAGGTTGGGTTAGGTTGGGTTAGGTTGGGTTAGGTTGGGTTAGGTTGGGTTAGGTTGGGTTAGGTTGGGTTAGGTTGGGTTAGGTTGGGTAAGGTTGGGTTAGGTTGGGTTAGGTTGGGTTAGGTTGGGTTAGGTTGGGTTAGGTTGGTTCAGTTTGAGTATGTTCGGTTAGGTTCCGCTAGGATTGTTTAGGTTAGGTTTAGCTATATTCGGTTAGGTTAGGTTCAGTTTAAGCAAATCGAACCGAACCAAACCGAACCGTTAGATTCGGTTTGATTTGGTTCATTTCGATACGGATGGGTTCAGTTTGCTTTTGTTCAGTTAGACCTTCGATAAATTTTAAAAAAGTAAATAATTATTAATTTTTAGTGTTTTAAGGAATAAAAATTGATATAATGTTCAATTAAACTAATTTTTATTTGTAAAAATGTAGGAATCATAATTTTCTTGATTTTGTTTTGAATTTCATGCTTTTTTAAAAATTGTGCATTTTCATAAAAGGACCAAAAAAACTGATCCGATTTGGATCAGTGACCTTAGTTATTTCAAGTTTTTGTTGACAGCTGATAGACGTCAGGGACCGTTTTGTTTCAGTTTGAAATGAGAAAATGCTTCTTTTGTAGCAATTTGTATGGGTTTTAATGGGGTTTTAAGAATGTTTCAATTTCAATTTTTTTAACAAAATCAACGATAGCACGCAATTTTTTTTTTAGAAATCACTATAAAATGGTCTAAAATTATCATTTTTCAAAAAACTTCGTAGTTTTAAGAAAGGTGGTAAAACGTACCAGACCCCTGAAATGTGTTGCAGTCTAGGACAACTGGGCGCCGCCAACTCGGCGCCACCAACTGGGCGGTAGGCCAACTGGGCGCCGGGCCAACTTGACGCCGAGCCAACTGGGCGCCGGACTAAAATATTTTTTCTTGATAAAATGTGCAGATGAAAAACAACCTTAAAAAAATTAAAGTGGCGGATCCAAAATGGCGGACTTTCTTATTTATGCATCGATATGTATCGAATATGGAACTTGGCGGTGTTTCAAGTCGCAGAACACTAAACCTACCAAATTTCAACACTCGACTTAATAGATGTTGAAAGTTTTGTATAAATAACATATTTATTTTGTTTTTATCTGCACATTTTATCGAAAAAAAATAGTCCATAGCTGAGTTGGCCCGGCGCCCATTAGGCCCGGCGCCCATTAGGCCCGGCGTGGCGCCCTGTTGGCGGCGCCGAGTTGGCCCGGCGCCCGGTTGTCCCATTTCGAATTGAAATTTTTAGTTCCGAAATTTCATCTGACTCGAGCATAACTTGTAGTCCACCCAAGAAAAGAAGAGTTGAAGAAGACCCTTGTTCAAAGAAAGAAAATATTTTACCTGGAAGGTACAACATTTGTAAAGTTCTAAGATGAAAACAATAATTTTAATACATCCACTGCACTTAGCATGCTTAGAAATTCTTTTTACTCTTTTTTTTTTCTGAAGAGAATTTTGTAAACACACACAAGTAAGTATTCATGAATTATTTATTATTCAAACAGAAAATTGTTGATATAAAATATCTAGTGAAATTCAAAATTTTTATTTTGCGCCGCCACTGCCCTTTTTTATCCAAGACAAGCAAATAGAATATTTTTGCGATGTTGCATGTTTCCGGACTCACCAAACCGAAATTCTATTTTCATCCCTATTTTGCTCATTAAATTCTTACTTGTATTTGGTCAATTGCGATAAAAGCTTGATATAATGGCAATTTTGGCCCATGCCGGGTCTACCCGTAGGGTATAGAAGTCAATGGTTTAGTGCTTAGAAAAAGAAGGGTGGGTTAGTGACTGTTTTCTACACAGTGGCGTTTTAAGTGACACTTTTCAATGGCGCAAGACTTTTAGTGGCCACTAACACTATAGTGTGACCCTAAACGCTTGGTGCAAGTGGCTATACACATTTTGGGCCAAGGAAACACGTAACTCAATTAATTCAGCTTGTTACTCATCACTTAAGAAATATACTGTTTTTTCTGTTAAAATAGAATAAGTAAATGGTAAAATTATAAATAAAAAAAATCATTATCTATTCTCTTTTTAAAAAATCTGTGCGTTTGTTTATATGGTACATTCTTGCACCGGGATTTCTGAGCTATCCCTTTTTTATTTGATTAAAAGCGGTTGGTAACAATGGTCGCGCAGTGATGGGAGAACTTCGCGGGATTCGTCGGCCATTAAAAAAAAAAATTTTGGAGCAAGTCACGGATTTCTTTCCTAGGTTTTATGCAGAAATTTTTTTAAAATGCATTCGAAAAATGCTTAGATGTTGAAAAAGAACAGAGACGTGCTGGAGGTAAATCTTTTTCGCTTTTATAGATTTAAATCGGTCTCCTGTCTCCTAAAAACAGCGTGATTGTACTCTAGCTCCTCTCCAAGAAAAACCAAAGAGTTTCCTTAAAAAATCTTTGGAAAACATTTCTTTAATACAGAATAAATGTATTAAATGTATTTTTATACTTTTTGTAAATTTAAATCAAGTATTTTGGGGTATCTAAACTGCGTTTTTTGTGATGATTGCAGTAAATGTATTATTCTTATGTTCAAGATACAAAATCAAATGGTTTTTCGGCTTCTGGAAAGCCTATGCTTGGATCAAGATTAAATACATTATTTTTACATTTGTATATAACCCACTTTCTTAGAAAAAATGTGCCAGTCATTTTTTCTAAGAAAGTGGGTTATATTAGAGACCCTGTATATATGACATATTTTAATAAAAATATGTCATACATACAGGGTCTCTAGGTTATATATGCCAAAAGATGTCTTAAGATATGTATTATTATCTGGAATATTTAAACTGGAAAAAAACAGGCTGTGTCACAAGATATTACTAATAATTCATTTAGCCAACAGGGAAAGAACGTGCCAGTTTTAAACTTTCAAAATGTTATATCTCTGAACTAAGAGTGACTTTGCACATTTTTCCCTATGCTCTTCATTTAAAATTGTTTTTAGACTCAGAGTATATTATTATTACTCTAAGTTTTTAGATATTCTTTTTCATCAAAATTTTGGTCTTAAGGCTCTTTTTCTTCACTCTGTTTCTTGTAAATGTAAGGGACCATTCTTAAATTATGTAACACTCTAGGGGGAGAGAGGTTTAGCCCTGTGTTACACTTATTGGTTTTTGTGGTTTTTTTTCTTGAAAATGTGTTACGAAGGATGGGGGGGGGGGTAAAAATCGATATTTTGTGTTACATAATTTAAGAATGCACCCTAATAGGTAGATAGTACAGTAAAACCTCTATAACTCAAACTTGAAGGGACAGGGAAAGAAGTTTGAGTTTCAGAGGTCAAAATGGAAGGAAAATGTAGAGAAGAGTCATTTCATATGAAATCAACCAAAAAAACTGGAGGTTTGGCAGATCATCCCACCGATTTTATTAATTTTTGGTACATTTATTCTACCCTTAAAGAGGATGAAAAATACCAGATTAAAATTTTTTATGATTACTAGTTTTTTTTTAAATTTAATTTTGAAAAATCAAAAAACTGCCATTTTGGATGAAACATGTATGCAAAAAATAAAGATGTCTCAAGAACTACTTACACCCAAGTAGTGATATAGGTCTTTAAAATACCTTTTGAATAAAGTATCATATGACTTATTTTTACAAAAAACAAAACTCAGATTTCTTTCTCAAAAAAGTTTCTCTAAATTTATATGTTTTTTTCTTAAGGTTTTAGCAAGATTCTCACCAAATTTCAAGATGCACAAATGATGGGTTCATCTTGAAAAAAAAATCATTTTCTTGAAAAAATACACAAATAACATTTTAGAGAAAAAATAACTGAATTATTTTAATTATTGTGACTATGTTGACAAAAACAGTTTTAAAAAACAAGTAGACAAATATGTTCTGGTAAAACAATAATTGTACTCCTTTAATTTCCTATCTTGATTTATCAATGCACTAATGTAGTTATGGATACATACTAAGAGATTTAAACTCTAATGTAATTTGTTTAATTTTATTTATTTTTAGTATTTTAAGTATTACAAGTTTATGTATTACCATACTAAGCTATCTCATACCTAAATTTTTTTTTGACATTGCTGTTGCATTTGTAAAAATGATTTGTTGGCAATAAAGAATAACTAACTAACTATCAGCCTAAATAAAAGCAAAAAAACATAAAAAAAAATAAATAGAATTTTTTTGAAAAATTAAAAATTTTAAATTTTTTGTTTTTTTAATGATTTTATAAGCACCAGTAAAAACTTTACACTATTATTTTTCTTACTATTTTTCCATGTATTTTTATTGTTAACATTTTTGGTGAGGATCTTGCTAAAACATTAACGAAAAAAATATATTTTTTTGAAAAACCTAAAAAAGACTTTGGAAATATAAAAATTTGTTTTTTTCAAAATTTCAATTTTGTTTTTTACAGGAAAATCGATCATGTCGTTGCAGTATAGGTAGTATTACACCCTGTTTCCACCAATGCATGCCCACCCAGATTCAAAAATCCATGGGCCATCACATGATGCGTTTTTTGAATCAGGGTGGGAATAGGGTATTAAGACATTTCAAATAAGCGCTATAGCACTATCCTGGTGTAAGTAAGCAGTAGTAATTAAGATATCTTAATGTTTGTTAGTACATGTTTGAGCCTAATTGGCAGTTTTTTTGATTTTCAAAATTTAATTAAAAAAAAAATACATATCAGATTTTTATGGGTAGAATAAATGTACCAAAATTTAACAAAATTGGTGAAATGCTCTGCGAAACCTGGGGTTAATTTGATGTGAGCGACCCTGACCGAAACTGACATATACTGATCAAATGACATTTGGCGGCAAATATTATTTGAAACGCACCATCTATGAAACAAATGTGGTGAACGAATTTGCTTAGTTACGGCTGAGATATGTGTGCTTATGTGTTTCCATGACTTCCAACATGACTACCGATATTTTCTTTGTGCGTTTCCACTGCTTCCGATTATTAAGCCTTCTATAAAAGGTATGAGCCATTCTCACCAAATCCACAGAAAACTTGATGAGTTTTGAAACCAACTTTAGTATAAAGATATTAATATAAAAATTAGTGGAAGGAGTTTCTTTTTACTGGTAGGTGCGACCCATAAATTGATGACATTTTTATTTTTTAAAATTTGGTCCATTACTTTTATTGTACTAACTATGAATCTAGGAGAATTAAACGGAGGTGAATTTTTATCAAAAATGCCTTAAAATTCACTTTTCCTTTATTTTTTAATTAAAAAATATATTAGATGTGAGAGACCAATTGGTATTCAATTAATATTAACTAACTTTACTATGCAATTTAAAAGTAGCTTACCTAAATAAATTTGTAACGGAGGTGACGCATTAGTTTTGTCGCACAGGTTCAAACTTGAATAAATATATGCATATAAATGAAAATTTAGTTTTTGGACGACACTGACGCAAGTCACTACACTAAAAAATTTGGTTGGTTGCTGAGGAAAAGAGCTATATCCAACATTTTTTTTATAACCATGCATCTTTGAACAGAGGTGACTGAGTTAACAGGGAACAACACACTTTATTTATTTTTTGGATATTTAAAAAAAAAATTAACATGAAGTTTAGTAGTTTGATTGCTTAAAAAGTATTTGACATTTAAAAATGATTGATTAAAGCATAATACTGCAATTTTCGATATTGCAATGCAAGTGGTTTGTCTGATAATGTCTTTCTAGGAGTGTCTTTTTGTCTTGCTTTCTTTGTTGCTATGTCTATGTTTTTGTTTTGAGGACATATTGGCAATTGAACAAAAACTGTGTGTTTTCTTTAGCGTAAAAAGGATGCTAAGTAATTTAGAGGTCAGAACACAAAAACCACCAACATGTATATAAAACTGGTCTGAATTTAACTTATAGCACCATTTTTTTGCTTTGTTGTCATAAAAATGAACATTTAAAATGTTTCCTTATTAATTATTATTTGTTTACTTCGCAGTATCCAAAGCAGCTTCAGCAACAACTTGTTTAAAAAGGCTTCTTCTATCTTGCAGGAGAAGACAGATTCAGAAAATACAAATTTGGTAAGTTTGATATTTTTGGGAAGAGTAAACGTCTTTGTATTGTTTTTTTTTGTTTTAAAATCAATAATACTTGTAATATTTTTCAGAATGGAGAAGCAGCACTAGAGAAGGTAGCTTAGATAAAATTACTTTGGTAAGTTAAATAAATTTCTTAAAAACTATAAAATATTTTTTGTAATTTTTTTTTAGTCAAAAATAAACAATTCCATCTCTTTTTTTTTCAGGTCCAGGATACACTTCAAGATGGGACCTTGAGCAACACACCAGATTAAAAAAGTCTTTGTCCACAGAAGACAGATGAAGAGAAGACATATTTGGTAAGTTTCATGCATAATTTTTACCAAAAGAGAAGCTTTGTTCTCTAAACTAAAATTATTATTACCAATTTGTTAAATTATCACGTTCTTGCGTTTAACTACACGCAGGTCTAGTGGGAATAAGGACAACGTTGCTTGGGTAAAATATACTATTGAATTAATTTGACGGAATAGCATTTTCGCGAACTTGGCCTTTTTTTTACATGAAATGTTTTTGTCATGATTAACCTTTCTTGCAAAATTAGACAATTTGGTTTTTTTCAGTATGGAGACACATACCAATGAAACCTTTAACAAGACACCTGATCAAAAATACTTCTACTATCCACAAGAAGACCGATGGAGACATAACAAATTTAGTAAGTTAAATATGTCTGCCAAGAGTTAAAATAAATTGTTTTGTTTTGAAAATATAAAAATTATTTTTTTATTTTTCAGAATGAAGAAGCAGCTTTAGATGGAACTATCAACATAAACCTAAATAAATTCTCAGCTTAACATTTTAAACAAGACAGATTGTTGATCTTGGATAAGAGAACTTTGGTAAGTTGAATAAGTTATTTTTTTAAAAATCAATCTTTGTTAATCACAATATACTATTTTGAAGGATTTGATTTTTTTGTGATTCACTTGCTTTTTGTCGTGCAAAATAGATATTTTCATGTTTTTCTTTCAGAATAAGGACACAGTTATTCAAGATGGATTTCAGCAACACATCAAATTAAACCAGCCTCTGCCCCGCATCAGAAGACAGATTAAAAGAAGACAAATTTGGTAAGTTTACATAATTTTTGCCAAAACTAAAGTTGTATTTTAAAAACTGTTTTATATTTACTCAAGTTTATTTTTTGTATTTTTCAGAATTGAGGAGCAACTTTGGATGAAACTTTTAACCTCCAATTTCCTGATTAACACTCTAGAGGACAGAATTTTAATCTTAGATAAGAGAACTTTGGTAAGTTAAATAAGTTATTTTTGTAAAAAATCAATCTCATTAATCTGTCTTATTACTCTTTTGGAGTCAAGTATGAATGTTTTCATTTTTAGTTGAGATGATATTGATTAACCAAACACTATGGTGATATTTCCAAAAATTCGTTTTATTATTCTCTTGCAGTCAGAAATAAATGTTTTTATTTTTAGTTGAGATGATATTTTGATTTGATTGATTGATTCATATGTGAGTGGGCCTTGCAGCCCTTCCACTGCGACCACCAGTGGGTCTATTGTGGCTCACTTTTGAGTGGTTTCTCACCACTGTCAGTTTGGGTGAGACACTGTTCAGATCTTCTGAGTCGATCTGAGGTTTACCGAAAGTATTCTGACGTAAACGTGCAATAGCCGGACATTCGCACAGTACATGTCTGACTGTTTCGTCATCCTCCATACAGAGTCTACATTCGGTCTCTTCTGTTAGTCCCATTCTGTGCATGGGCACTCTCAGTCGACAGTGACCCGTATAAAGACCAGTCACTATACGTATCTCCTGTCTGGTGAGATGATATTTATACACGCAATGGTCACATTTTCAACAATTCGTTAAAATATTCCTCTTTTGTAGTAAAAAAAGAATTTTTAATTTTAACTGGCGATTATTTTGGCAAACACAATGATGACATTTCCAAAAATTCGGTTTATTGCTCTTTTGCAGTGAAGAATAAATTTTTAATTTTTAGTTGAGATGATGTTGATAAACGCAATGGTCGCATTTTCAAGAATTCATCATAATATTCCTCTTTTGTAGTAAAAAAATAATTTTTAATTTTAACGTGCGCGAATATTTTGACAAACACTATGGTAAAATTTCCAAAAATTCGTCTTATTACTCTTTTGGAGTCAAGATTGAATGTTTTTATTTTTAGTTGAAATGATATTGATAAACGCAATGGTCGCATTTTCAATAATTCGTCATAATTTTCCTCTTTTGCAGTTAAAAAGAATTTTTTATTTTTTAGAATGAAGAAGCAGCTTTAGATTTAACTATCAACATAAACCTAAATAAATTCTCATAAATTTTTTTTTTTGAAGTAGTATCGCCTCTAGTTTATTTGGTATAGCTATAATTCATAGTAGTAGACCTCCCGATTAGAACAGCATCAGCAGTTTTAATGATTGCATTTCCAAAAATTCGGTTATTCTTTTGCACTCAGGAATGCATTTTTAATTTTTAGTGGAGATGATATTGATAAAGACGGTAATGGTCGCATTTTCAACAATTCGTCATAATATTCCTCTTTCTAGTAAAAAAAAGAGTTTTTAATTTTAACTGGCGATTATTAGTCGCCGTCGTGGTGTAGTGGTAGCAATGTTTGTTTCCCACACCGGCGGTTTGGGTTCGATTCCTGGCTAGGTACATGGTTGTTTGTGTTTGTTTTTAAATGCTTTAACTTTGCTAGAACTTTGCGAAACTCCTGATTGGATGGAAAGTCCCAGAATAAATAAAAAAAAATTAAAATATAAAAACTGGCGATTATTTTATCAAACACTATTGTGGCTCACTTTTGAGTGGTTTCTCACCACTGTCAGTTTGGGTGAGACACTGTTCAGATCTTCTGAGTCGATCTGAGGTTTACCGAAAGTATTCTGACGTAAACGTGCAATAGCCGGACATTCGCACAGTACATGTCTGACTGTTTCGTCATCCTCCATACAGAGTCTACATTCGGTCTCTTCTGTTAGTCCCATTCTGTGCATGGGCACTCTCAGTCGACAGTGACCCGTATAAAGACCAGTCACTATACGTATCTCCTGTCTGGTGAGATGATATTTATACACGCAATGGTCACATTTTCAACAATTCGTTAAAATATTCCTCTTTTGTAGTAAAAAAAGAATTTTTAATTTTAACTGGCGATTATTTTGGCAAACACAATGATGACATTTCCAAAAATTCGGTTTATTGCTCTTTTGCAGTGAAGAATAAATTTTTAATTTTTAGTTGAGATGATGTTGATAAACGCAATGGTCGCATTTTCAAGAATTCATCATAATATTCCTCTTTTGTAGTAAAAAAATAATTTTTAATTTTAACGTGCGCGAATATTTTGACAAACACTATGGTAAAATTTCCAAAAATTCGTCTTATTACTCTTTTGCAGTCAAGAATGAATTTTTAATTTTTAGTTGAGATGATGTTGATAAGCGCAATGGTCGCATTTTCAACAATTCATCATAATATTCCTCTCTTGTAGTAGAAAAATGAATTTTTAATTTTAACTTGCGCGAATATTTTGACAAACACTATGGCAAAATTTCCAAAAATTCGTCTTATTATCTTTCGGAGTCAAGATTGAATGTTTTTATTTTTAGTTGAAATGGTCGCATTTTCAAGAATTCGTCATAATATTCCTCCTTTGCAGTTAAAAAAGAATTTTTTATTTTTCAGAATGAAGAAGCAGCTTTGGATGGAACTATCAACATAAACCTAAATAAATTCTCAGCTTAACATTTTAAACAAGACAGATTGTTGATCTTGGGAAAGAGAACTTTGGTAAGTTGAATAAGTTATTTTTTTAAAAATCAATCTTTGCTAATCATAATATACTATTTTGAAGGATTTGATATTTTTGTGATTCACTTGCTTTTTTTCATGCAAAATAGATAATTTCATGTTTTTCTTTCAGTATAAGGGCACAGTTGTTCAAGATGGATTTCAGCAACACATCAAATTAAACCAGCCTCTGCCCCACAGAAGAAGACAGATTGAAAGAAGACAAATTTGGTAAGTTTAAATAATTTTTGCCAAAACTAAAGTTGTATTTTAAAAAACTGTTTTATAATTACTCAAGTTTATTTTTTTGTATTTTTCAGAATTGAGAAGCAACTTTGAATGAAACTTTTAACCTCCAATTTCCTGATTAACACTCTAGAGGACAGAATTTTAATCTTAGATAAGAGAACTTTGGTAAGTTAAATAAGTTATTTTTGTAAAAAAATCAATCTCATTAATCTGTCTTATTACTCTTTTGGAATCAAGTATAGAATGTTTTCATTTTTAGTTGAGATGATATTGATAAACCAAACACTATGGTGATATTTCCAAAAATTCGTTTTATTACAATGGGCACATTTTCATCAATTCGTCATAATATTCCTCTTTTGCAGTAAAAAAAAGAATTTTTAATTTTAACTGTCGATTATTTTGGCAAACACAATTGTCAGAAGCCACCTTATTTTTGTGTGTTTTGATTATGTCATGTCAATGGAATATTAAGATAAGAATTGTCTTTTAAAGTTTATAATAAAAAGATGTCACTTTTCTGCGTAAAATAAAAAGTTTTTTTTTTTGAAGTAGTATCGCCTCTAGTTTATTTGGTATAGCTATAATTCATAGTAGTAGACCTCCCGATTAGAACAGCATCAGCAGTTTTAATGATTGCATTTCCAAAAATTCGGTTATTCTTTTGCACTCAGGAATGCATTTTTAATTTTTAGTGGAGATGATATTGATAAAGACGGTAATGGTCGCATTTTCAACAATTCGTCATAATATTCCTCTTTTCTAGTAAAAAAAAAGAGTTTTTAATTTTAACTGGCGATTATTAGTCGCCGTCGTGGTGTAGTGGTAGCAATGTTTGTTTCCCACACCGGCGGTTTGGGTTCGATTCCTGGCTAGGTACATGGTTGTTTGTGTTTGTTTTTAAATGCTTTAACTTTGCTAGAACTTTGCGAAACTCCTGATTGGATGGAAAGTCCCAGAATAAATAAAAAAAAATTAAAATATAAAAACTGGCGATTATTTTATCAAACACAATGATGACATTTCCAAAAATTCGGTTTATTACTCTTTTGCAGTCAAGAATGAATTTTTAATTTTTAGTTTAGATGATGTTGATAAGCGCAATGGTCGCATTTTCAACAATTCATCATAATATTCCTCTCTTGTAGTAGAAAAATGAATTTTTAATTTTAACTTGCGCGAATATTTTGACAAACACTATGGCAAAATTTCCAAAAATTCGTCTTATTATCTTTCGGAGTCAAGATTGAATGTTTTTATTTTTAGTTGAAATGGTCGCATTTTCAAGAATTCGTCATAATATTCCTCCTTTGCAGTTAAAAAAGAATTTTTTATTTTTCAGAATGAAGAAGCAGCTTTGGATGGAACTATCAACATAAACCTAAATAAATTCTCAGCTTAACATTTTAAACAAGACAGATTGTTGATCTTGGGAAAGAGAACTTTGGTAAGTTGAATAAGTTATTTTTTTAAAAATCAATCTTTGCTAATCACAATATACTATTTTGAAGGATTTGATATTTTTGTGATTCACTTGCTTTTTTTCATGCAAAATAGATAATTTCATGTTTTTCTTTCAGTATAAGGGCACAGTTGTTCAAGATGGATTTCAGCAACACATCAAATTAAACCAGCCTCTGCCCCACAGAAGAAGACAGATTGAAAGAAGACAAATTTGGTAAGTTTAAATAATTTTTGCCAAAACTAAAGTTGTATTTTAAAAAACTGTTTTATAATTACTCAAGTTTATTTTTTTGTATTTTTCAGAATTGAGAAGCAACTTTGAATGAAACTTTTAACCTCCAATTTCCTGATTAACACTCTAGAGGACAGAATTTTAATCTTAGATAAGAGAACTTTGGTAAGTTAAATAAGTTATTTTTGTAAAAAAATCAATCTCATTAATCTGTCTTATTACTCTTTTGGAATCAAGTATAGAATGTTTTCATTTTTAGTTGAGATGATATTGATAAACCAAACACTATGGTGATATTTCCAAAAATTCGTTTTATTACCCTCTTGCAGTCAGAAATAAATGTTTTTATTTTTAGTTGAGATGATATTGATACACGCAATGGGCACATTTTCATCAATTCGTCATAATATTCCTCTTTTGCAGTAAAAAAAAGAATTTTTAATTTTAACTGTCGATTATTTTGGCAAACACAATTGTCAGAAGCCACCTTATTTTTGTGTGTTTTGATTATGTCATGTCAATGGAATATTAAGATAAGAATTGTCTTTTAAAGTTTATAATAAAAAGATGTCACTATTCTGCGTAAAATAAAAAGTTTTTTTTTTTTTTGAAGTAGTATCGCCTCTAGTTTATTTGGTATAGCTATAATTCATAGTAGTAGACCTCCCGATTAGAACAGCATCAGCAGTTTTAATGATTGCATTTCCAAAAATTCGGTTATTCTTTTGCACTCAGGAATGCATTTTTAATTTTTAGTGGAGATGATATTGATAAAGACGGCAATGGTCGCATTTTCAACAATTCGTCATAATATTCCTCTTTTCTAGTAAAAAAAAGAGTTTTTAATTTTAACTGGCGATTATTAGTCGCCGTCGTGGTGTAGTGGTAGCAATGTTTGTTTCCCACACCGGCGGTTTGGGTTCGATTCCTGGCTAGGTACATGGTTGTTTGTGTTTGTTTTTAAATGCTTTAACTTTGCTAGAACTTTGCGAAACTCCTGATTGGATGGAAAGTCCCAGAATAAATAAAAAAAAAATTAAAATATAAAAACTGGCGATTATTCTATCAAACACAATGATGACATTTCCAAAAATTCGGTTTATTACTCTTTTGCAGTCAATAATGAATTTTTAAGTTTTAGTTGAGATGATGTTGATAAGCGCAATGGTCGCATTTTCAACAATTCATCATAATATTCCTCTCTTGTAGTAGAAAAATGAATTTTTAATTTTAACTTGCGCGAATATTTTGACAAACACTATGGCAAAATTTCCAAAAATTCGTTTTATTATCTTTCGGAGTCAAGATTGAATGTTTTTATTTTTAGTTGAAATGGTCGCATTTTCAAGAATTCGTCATAATATTCCTCCTTTGCAGTTAAAAAAGATTTTTTTATTTTTGAGAATGAAGAAGCAGCTTTGGATGGAACTATCAACATAAACCTAAATAAATTCTCAGCTTAACATTTTAAACAAGACAGATTGTTGATCTTGGATAAGAGAACTTTGGTAAGTTGAATAAGTTATTTTTTTAAAAATCAATCTTTGTTAATCACAATATACTATTTTGAAGGATTTGATTTTTTTGTGATTCACTTGCTTTTTTTCATGCAAAATAGATAATTTCATGGTTTTCTTTCAGTATAAGGACACAGTTGTGCAAGATGGATTTCAGCAACACATCAAATTAAACCAGCCTCTGCCCTGCAGAAGAAGACAGATTGAAAGAAGACAAATTTGGTAAGTTTACATAATTTTTGCCAAAACTAAAGTTGTATTTTAAAAACTGTTTTATAATTACTCAAGTTTATTTTTTGTATTTTTCAGAATTGAGAAACAACTTTGGATGAAACTGTTAACCTCTAATTTCCTGATTAACACTCTAGAGCACAGAATTTTAATCTTAAAAAAGAGAATTTTGGTAAGTTAAATAAGTTATTTTTGTAAAAAATCAATCTCATTAATCTGTCTTATTACTCTTTTGGAGTCAAGTATGAATGTTTTCATTTTTAGTTGAGATGATATTGATAAACCAAACACTATGGTGATATTTCCAAAAATTCGTTTTATTACTCTCCAAGCCCAACACAAAAATAGAGGCCACGACCCTGAAAAAATCAGCTGTTCTCCCGGGGCTAAATTTTACATTGGGTCTTATGGGAGGTCAGAGGTTTTTTTATGATATTTTCAAAATGGCACTACAGATTTCCGCACAATTTCAGTGAAATATTCTCAGACACCATCCCGATATTCCACCAAAGGTTTGTAAGGAAGCAACATGATTAAAAGGTTAAAATCTTCAAGATTTAGCATTCCTTATTTTGAATTCAAATTACCCGCCATGTACCGCATGCCAACTGTTATATTTGACATGTATTTGAATTTGTCATATGTGATTGTCACATTCGCTTCTGCTTTAAACTTAATTTTTGTGTGAGCTAATGAAGCGGCTATGAAAAATTAGGGCTTACTATACATTTAAAAAAAATTGTTCTGCCAGAATAAAGTAAAAACAATCTCAAAAACGGCTTTATTTAACAAAAAATCAAATATCCATGAACCGTCATTCCAACTTCAAAATTCTAAAGACAATCAGCTGTGTCGTAACGTGACCATCAAAAAAAAATCAGCCCCGGATGTGACGTCAACAAAGTGGAGGATCGTGGCCCGTCCATTTTGATAGCCCTGTACTCTCTTGCAGTCAAAAATAAATGTTTTTATTTTTAGTTGAGATGATATTGATACACGCAATGGTCGCATTTTCAACAATTCATCATAATGTTCCTCTTTTGTAGTAAAAAAATAGTTTTTAATTTTAACTGGCGATTATTTTGGTAAACACAATGATGATTTCCAAAAATTCGGTTAATCTTTTGCAGTCAAGAATGAATTTTTAATTTTTAGTTAAGATGTAGCATTTCCAACAATTCGTCATAAAATTCATCTTTTGTAGTAGAACTTTTTTTTTTAATTTTAACTTACAAATATTTTGACAAACACTATGGTAAATTTTCCAAATATTCATCTTATTACGTTTTTGGTGTTGAGATAATATTGATAAAGGCAATGGTCGCATTTCCAAAAATTCGTCTTATTACTCTTTGGAGTAAAAAATGAATTTTTGATTTTAACTGACGATTATTTTGGCACAAAATGATGACATTTTCAAAAATTCGTTTTATTACTCTTTTGCAGTCAAGTTTTTAGTTGAGATTATATTAATAAACGCACTGGTCGCATTTCCAACAATTCGTCAAACTCTTCTTTTGAAGTAGAATAATGGATTTTTAATTTTGACAAACACTATGCCTAAATTTCGAAAAATTCGTCTTATTACTCTTTTGGAGTTTTTCATTTTTAGTTGAGATGAACTTGATAAACGCAATGGTCGCATTTCCAACAATTCATCTTATTATTCTTTGGAGTCAAAAATGAAATGTTTTCATTTTTAGTTGAGATGATATTGATAAACGCAATGGTGGCATTTTCAAAAATTCCTCATAATGTTCTTCTTTTGTAGTGGAAAAATAAATTTTTAAGTTTAACTTAAATATTTTGACAAACACTATGGTAAAATTTCGAAATATTCGATTGAGTTGAGATGATATTGCTAAACGTAATGGTCGGATTTTTAACATTTCGTTATAGTATTCCCCTTAATTTTTAATTTTTACTGTAAAATATTTTTACTGGCAAATATATTACTCTTTTGCATTCAAGCATTAATGTTTTCATTTAGAGTTGAAATGATATTTATAAACGCATTTCCAACAATTTATCTTTTGTAGTAGAAAAATGAATTTTTAATTTTAACTGGCGATTATTAAGTTTATGAAAGTTTTGTTATATACTTTTAAAATTTAGAAATGTATTTATAATAAATTACGATATAGGCTTTCTTATTATCCTAGGAGTGTAAATGGGCCAGTAAAGTAATTGTTCTAAGACGATGTGGTTTTTTTTAAATTGATATCATATTGTTTTTATTAAGCTTTGCAAATTAGGTATCACCACTGTTTTTCATTTTCCTTTTATTTATTAGTCGTTAGTGTCAGTTATAAAGTTAACTGTATTTTTCAAACGCACAAAGCTCGAAAAATTAGTTGTTTTCTAGTGGGTCAGATTTACATGGGATCTTATAGGAAGATTGAGATTTTTTGAGATTTTGTTCAACACGACACTCAAATTTTTATGAGGTTTTTAAGAGGGGTTGAAACGTGTAGGTACGCAATTTTACCAACTTTGGCAAATTAATTGATTTGTCAGAAAATTACTCAAATATAGAAAAACAATACAGCTGCGGGGGTCGTTGTTTTTTTTAAATACTTTTTTTAAAATACTTTAAGCAATCAAACTATACTTTTACTTAAATTAGTTTGGCGGTTTTAACCCTAGTAACTCAGTTAAAGCTAAGAAAGCTTAAGTGACTTAAATCAGGGAATAGTGAAATTAATGTTTAAATTTAAGAGATAATCCGCTGAGATTTATCCTTTATTGAGATTTTTTTCTTTTAGAGAAAGCATGAAAAAAGAAAACTGAAGATTTATTTAGAAGGTTTAGTTATCTCCTAGGTAGGTTTAAGTATTCTGCAATCACGAGGCGAGAAATAATTTTTTGCTTATTTTTGGGTTTTTCGCCAGCGAAATTTTAATTCATTTCTATTTTTGACTGCGCGGTAATAACATCAAAAAGTTCATCATTATTTAGATTCGCCTTCATCCTGCAGTATGAATTTTTCACTGGTGCAGCTAGTTTTGTCTTTAGATATTTTCTTTAAACAAATTTTTTGGCTGCACTAATAACATTTTTTTAATTAACAATTTTTTAAAGTAACATGACTGCGGCGATAAATTCTTTGTTTATTAAAAAAAAAATTGTCGGATTCCTTCAGGGCTTTCGATTTGGCTTGAGCAACAAACTTAGTCGCCTCTAGCTTTCTGTAAGTCGATCTTGATTTGGCAATGCAGGATGGATCCCTCGCAGTGTCTAGAAGTGGAATAGATGGGGCCTAGAGTCGGGAAGGGAAAATCCCTGCAGTTATTAAATGCCTTTACTTATACCCTACCACATGGGCAGGTTTTGCATGGCCACGCCGCGACTTTCGCTCATTGGGCGTTAAGGTTGGCAAGTACGTGAATTGATCGGACTTGCACCGGGTGCGGCGAAGCCGACTTTCAGCGGGGTCACGAACGCGAACTGCGGTGGGATGTTCGTGGCGGGGTATATAATACCCTTACCCTTAGCGTCCCTTTCCCATAGACTATTCATTGTCTATAAGACTGTGTCAAGTTGTTTATAAAATTTAAATTTATAAGGGCCATAAGCCTCATTCGCCTGTTTTTTTTTCTGACACTTCATGTCTAATAAAACAGGCATTTTTTCCTTATTTTTTAGCTTCATTTTTATGGTCCATAATCTAATATTTGTTCTTTTGGCACAGTGTCAGTTACTCAGACTAACAAACAAGATACGGTTTTTTCTTAATCGTATGTGGCCTCAATTTGATGATACCGTATGAAAGTATCCTAAAAGGAGACTGCATACGGTTTTTTGAGCTCGGGATATTCAACGTATGAGGTCTCAATTTAACAAAAATCTTAAAATTGAACCTTACGGTTTATATTTAAAGTATGTGGTCTCAATTTAAATTAAGACTGCTCTCTTGAGTTAATAAATAGAATACTCCAAGAATAGTTCTGTTCTTATATCGTGTCTGTAGTTAACCAATAGAATACTTCATGCAAGAACTGTTCTTATATCCTGTTAACAGCTGGCGCCATCTATTGACTGGCCCCGAAACTTCAGTGCGAACGAACTACCAACACTACCGCCATCTATTCGGGTGCCTTTGAACTAAACGGAATTACGATTTGTGGTGCCATCTATCGACAAATAATGAAACCTGCTTTAATTAACTGCTTCACAAGTAGATGGCGCTCAATAAAAATGCGATACAAGAACTGAAATCTCCAAAGGATTATTTTTTTTAAAATAAATAAATGCAAAATAAAGTCAACAAATAAATATATTTTAAAGAAAACATTGATTTTTCAACATTTTTATTATTTATAGTACGTTATTCTATCTCTATACTAAGAAAACATATTTTATCACCTAATTAAAAAAAACTAGCTATTACAAATAAAAAAAACCTAGGTAATATCCTAATAATAATCCTAACAAATAAAATAATGCTACACCTACTTAGCTATTACAAACTTTCTATCAAATCTACTTTAACTCTACCTATTTTAGTTTAGGTACTTTTATAGTTTTGATTTTTAAGTTTATTTGAAATACTGATGAGATACCGTTCAAAGCAATGGAACCAAGCAAATCAGAATGAAACCAATGTACTGACACCACCAATATCAGCACACTAGTGCAATAAATAGCCCCGTATAATCTGTTCTGAATAACCTTCGTGGATAACAAATGTATCCAAAAGACATATACATCACTGGTTCGGTATCACGCCAAGCTATTGCACATCGCCCGACAAAACAAAACAAATTTAAAACGTCACTTCGAGTTAAGAAAAAAATAGAAAGCAAGAACATTTAAAAATGTGCCAAACTTTAAAGTTTTGGACCATAAATAAAATATTGTAAAAGTTAAAAGAAATTATCTTAAAAAGCCTTTGTGTTATTTGAAAGCAAAAAACAATTAAAGATGAACAAAGGCATAGGCCAAAAATGTATATGGTCCATTAAACAAAAATTTTAATTATCCTTAAAAAAATTTGACACAGCAAAGTGACGTAAGGTAAAACAAAGAAAATTTAAAGAGGGGCATCCACAGAAGCCGTGTCCAATGGTCTAGTCATTTTCCTCTACTGCGGTGCATCTCGGTAAGCCCAAGATATTGATTGGTCCGAAGCTTACTAAAAGCTTTAAAGGGCAAGCCCGCTAATACCATGTCTTGGGAACAGGCCTCCAGTGCGACCTGCCGGTGACCCAAAACACAGTACTAGTGGAAAAGCCCGCATTCAGTAAACTTCAAGCCGCCCGCACCTGACGCCTCATGCACCGTATACGCAAAGGAACCATAATAGTTACTTGCGCTATTCAAGGTTAACAACTAGACGAGCGGATGTACAACGATACCGTGTATATGGCCCCACACCAGGTTACCCTCACAAGATGAACAGAGCATCTTTCTGCCATCCATCTTTGCCCAAGTTCTTTAAAATTCCGCAGGCGCAATCAAATAAAAAAACATAAAAGATTTTAGCGCCGCTGGAAATGTTAAGTGGAGAATAAAAAAAAAACGGTATCGACTTAAATTAAAATACGTGATCCACCAGGAAAAATTTAAATAAAACATATTTAACTTTTAAGTTTTGGAGTGCCGCAAGCTTAAAAAAAAGCAATCAAAAAGCTGCTGCAATTTTTGGAAAAGTGGATCCGTTAAAGTACCTCTAAAGCTATACTAATTTCTAAAGGGGGGTCTCATGTTTATTATGCGCCGCTTCTAATAATCAAAGATTAAAAATTAATTTAGTTAAATAATTCGCGGCGCAATTTTAAGAAAAAAAATTGTAGTTGGCTCCACAGAGTTTTATTGAAAATATTAGGTGATAAAAAATTTAAAGAAAGAAACAAAATTTATACTGCAAACTAAACATGGCAATTTCAAATGTTGCAGTACATGCCTCTGTGGTAGTCTGATCCTAGAAACATGTGACGCTTTAAAGACTTAAATGATTAGTATGACGTTAATAATGTATTAATTAGTATGACATTAATAATGTTTTTAGAGATAAAGGATCAAACAAAAAGATTCTTAAATCTAAACCTAGGACATAAAACCTACCATCTGCTAAAAAGACCCCCCTCATCTTTCCTCCGTAAATCTCAATTAAGCAAATCAGGCTAAATCTTTGTTAGTGAGGTTGGAGTATCAAACAACACCGAGCCTCATTTTGCTAACGTACAACACAATGAGTAGAAGCATCCTCGTGGTTTATGGAGGAAATCAAGGAAGTGTCCATCCTAGAGCCATCGTGGCGCATCTCAGTGGCCTCAGGACCCACGCGAAGACCAGAATGCAAGGTCAAGCTCTAAACACCAAAACTTATAGAATCAGATTCGACAGACCACTAGCGCAGCTAATCCTCCTTCCAACTTACGGGACAAAAAGCTTTGGAAATATTAAATATTGTTACCTCTATTTATAACTGACACTGTGCCAAAAGAACAAATATTAGATTATGGACCATAAAAATGAAGCTAAAAAATAAGAAAAAAATGCCTGTTTTATTAGACATGAAGTGTCAGAAAAAAAAACAGGCGAATGAGGCTTATGGCCCTTATAAATTTAAATTTTATAAACAACTTGACACAGTCTTATAGACAATAAATAGTCTATGGGAAAGGGACGCTAAGGGTAAGGGTATAATATACCCCGCCACGAACATCCCACCGCAGTTCGCGTTCGTGACCCCGCTGAAAGTCGGCTTCGCCGCACCCGGTGCAAGTCCGATCAATTCACGTACTTGCCAACCTTAACGCCCAATGAGCGAAAGTCGCGGCGTGGCCATGCAAAACCTGCCCATGTGGTAGGGTATAAGTAAAGGCATTTAATAACTGCAGGGATTTTCCTTTCCCGACTCTAGGCCCCATCCATTCCACTTCTAGACACTGCGAGGGATCCATCCTGCATTGCCAAATCAAGATCGACTTACAGAAAGCTAGAGGCGACTAAGTTTGTTGCTCAAGCCTGATACGAAAGCCCTGAAGGAATCCGTATAAAAACTTGGGCAACTCGTCAGTAACCTCGCTATCCAGCTAAATAAAGGATTAGAAGCGCAGCGCCTTTTGACAATTTTTTGATTAATAAACTGAAAAAATTTATCGCCGCAGTCATGTTATTTTAAAAAAATGTTAATTAAAAAAATGTTATTAGTGCAGCCAAAAAATTTGATTAAAGAAAATATCTAAAGACAAAACTAGCTACACCAGTGAAAAATTAATACTGCAGGATGAAGGCGAATCTAAAAAATGATGAACTTTTTGATATCTTATTACCGCGCAGTCAAAAACAGAAATGAATTAAAATTTCACTGGCGAAAAAACCAAAAATAAGCAAAAAATTATTCATCGCCGCGTGATTGCAGAATACTTAAACCTACCTAGGAGATAACTTATAACTAAACCTTCTAAATAAATCTTCAGTTTTCTTTTTTCATGCTTTCTCTAAAAGAAAAATAATCTCAATAAAGGATAAATCTCAGCGGATTATCTCTTAAATTTAAACATTAATTCCACTATTCCCTGATTTACTGAGTTACTAGGGTTAAAACCGCTAAACTAATTTAAGTAAAAGTATAGTTTGATTGCTTAAAGTTTAAAAAAAAAAACAAGGACCCCCGCAGCTGTATTGTTTTTCTATTTTTGAGTAATTTTCTGACAAATCAATTAATTTGCCAAAGTTGGTAAAATTGCGTACCTACACATTTCAACCCCTCTTAAAAACCTCATAAAAATTTGAGCGTCGTGTTGAACAAAATCGCAAAAAACCTCAATCTTCCCATAAGATCCCATGTAAATCTGACGCACTAGAAAACAACTAATTTTTCGAGCTTTGTGCGTTTGAAAAATACAGTTAACTTTATAACTGACACTAACGACTAATACATAAAAGGAAAATAAAAAACAGTAGTGATACCTATTTGCAAAGCTTAATAAAAACAATATGATATCAATTTAAAAAAAACCACATCGTCTTGGAACAATTACTTCACTGGCCCATTTACACTCCTAGGATAATAAGAAAGTCTATATCGTAATTTATTATAAATAAATTTCTAAATTTTAAAAGTATATAACAAAACTTTCATAAACTTAATAATCGCCAGTTAAAATTAAAAATTCATTTTTCTACTACAAAAGATAAATTGTTGGAAATGCGACCATTGCGTTTCTAAATATCATTTCAACTCTTAATGAAAACATTAATGCTTGAATGCAAAAGAGTAATATATTTGCCAGTAAAAATTAAAAATTAAGAGGAATACTATAACGAATTATTAAAAATCCGACCATTACGTTTATCAATATCATCTCAACTAAGAATGAAAAACTCCAAAAGAGTAATAAGACGAATATTTGGAAATTTTACCATAGTGTTTGTCAAAATATTTAAGTTAAACTTAAAAATTTATTTTTCCACTACAAAAGAAGAATATTATGAGGAATTTTTGAAAATGCGATCATTGCGTTTATCAATCTCATCTCAACTAAAAATGAAAACATTCATTTTTTACTCCAAAGAGTAATAAGATGAATTGTTGGAAATGCGACCATTGCGTTTATCAATTTCATCTCAACTAAAAATGAAAAACTCCAAAAGAGTAATAGACGAATTTTTCGAAATTTAAGCATAGTGTTTGTCAAAATTAAAAATCCATTATTCTACTTCAAAAGAAAAGTTTTATGACGGATTGTTGGAAATGCGACCAGTGCGTTTATTAATATAATCTCAACTAAAAACTTGACCGCAAAAGAGTTATAAAACGAATTTTTGAAAATGTCATCATTGTGTTTGCCAAAATAATCGCCAGTTAAAATTAAAAATTAATTTTTTACTCCAAAGAGTAATAAGACGAATTTTTGGAAATGCGACAATTGCCTTAATCAATATTATCTCAACTAAAAATGAAAAACACCAAAAACGTAATAAGATGAATATTTGGAAAATTTACCATAGTGTTTGTCAAAATATTTGTAAGTTAAAATTAAAAAAAACATTTTCTACTACAAAAGATGAATTTTATGACGAATTGTTGGAAATGCAACATCATCTCAACTAAAAATTAAAAATTCATTCTTGACTGCAAAAGAGTAATTAACCGAATTTTTGGAAATGTCATCATTGTGTTTGCCAAAATAATCGCCAGTTAAAATTAAAAACTCTTTTTTTACTACAAAAGAGGAATATTATGATGAATTGTTGAAAATGCGACCATTGCGTGTATCAATATCATCTCAACTAAAAATGAAAACATTCATACTTGACTCCAAAAGAGTAATAAGAGAGATTAATGAGATTGATTTTTTTAAAAAATAACTTATTTAGCTTACCAAAGTTCTCTTATCTAAGATTAAAATTCTGTCCTCTAGAGTGTTAATCAGGAAATTGGAGGTTAAAAGTTTCATCCAAAGTTGCTCCTCAATTCTGAAAAATACAAAAAATAAACTTGAGTAATTATAAAACAGTTTTTAAAAAAAACTTTAGTTTTTGGCAAAAATTATGTACACTTTTTGTCTTGTTTCAATTTGTCTTCTTCTGCAGAACAGAGGCTGGTTTAATTAGATGTGTTGCTGAAATCCATCTTGAACAACTGTGTCCTTATACTGAAAGAAAACCATGAAATTATCTATTTTGCATGAAAAAAAGCAAGTGAATCACAAAAAAAATTAAATCCTTCAAAATAGTATAATGTGATTAACAAAGATTGATTTTAAAAAAAATAACTTTTTCAACTTACCAAAGTTCTCTTATCCAAGATCAACAATCTGTCTTGTTTAAAATGTTAAGCTGAGAATTTATTTAGGTTTATGTTGATAGTTACATCTAAAGCTGCTTCTTCATTCTGAAAAATAAAAAATTCTTTTTTAACTGCAAAAGGAATATTATGACGAATTGCTGAAAATGCGACCATTGCGTTTATCAATATCATTTCAACTAAAAATAAAAACATTCAATCTTGACTCCGAAAATGTAGTAAGACGAATTTTTGGAAATTTTACCATAGTGTTTGTCAAAATATTCGCGCAAGTGAAAATTAAAAATTCATTTTTCTACTACAAACGAGGAATATTATGATGAATTGTTGAGAATGCGACCATTGCGTTTATCAATATCATCTCAACTAAAAATTAGAAATTCATGCTTGACTGCAAAAGAGTAATAAACCGAATTTTTGGAAATGTCATCATTGTGTTTGCCAAAATAATCGCCTCTTAAAATTAAAAACTCTTTTTTTACTAAAAAAGAGGAATATTATGATGAATTGTTGAAAATGCGACCATTGCGTTTATCAATATCATGTCAACTAAAAATTAGAAATTCATTCTTGACTGCAAAAGATTAATAAACCGAATTTTTGGAAATGTCATCATTGCGTTTGCCAAAATAATCGCCAGTTAAAATTAAAAATTCTTTTTTTACTACAAAAGAGGAATATTTTGATGAATTGTTGAGAATGCGACCATTGCGTTTATCAATATCATCTCAACTAAAAATTAGAAATTCATGCTTGACTGCAAAAGAGTAATAAACCGAATTTTTGGAAATGTCATCATTGTGTTTGCCAAAATAATCGCCTCTTAAAATTAAAAACTCTTTTTTTACTAAAAAAGAGGAATATTATGATGAATTGTTGAAAATGCGACCATTGCGTTTATTAATATCATGTCAACTAAAAATTAGAAATTCATTCTTGACTGCAAAAGATTAATAAACCGAATTTTTGGAAATGTCATCATTGCGTTTGCCAAAATAATCGCCAGTTAAAATTAAAAATTCTTTTTTTACTACAAAAGAGGAATATTATGATGAATTGTTGAAAATCGAACCATTGCGTTTATCAATATCATTTTAACTAAAAATAAAAACATTCAATCTTGACTCCGAAAGAGTAATAAGACGAATTTTTGGAAATTTTACCATAGTGTTTGTTAAAATATTCGCGCAAGTTAAAATTAAAAATTAATTTTTCTACTACAAAAGAGGAATAAAAATGCGACCATTGCGTTTATCAACATCATCTCAACTAAAAATTAAAAATTCATTCTTGACTGCAAAAGAATGCGAATGCGAATTTTTGGAAATGTCATCATTGTGTTTGCCAAAATAATCGCCAGTTAAAATTAAAAACTCTTTTTTTACTACAAAAGAAGAATATTATGATGAATTGTTGAAAATGCGACCATTGCGTTTATCAATATCATCTCCACTAAATAAAAATTCATTCCTGACTGCAAACAAGTAATAAAACAAATTTTTGGAAATATAATTATTGTGTTTGCCAAAATAATCGCCAGTTAAAATTAAAAATTCTTTTTTTACTGCAAAAGAGGAATATTATGACGAATTGTTGAAAATGCGACCATTGCGTTTATCAATATCATTTCAACTAAAAATAAAAACATTCAATCTTGACTCCGAAAGAGCAATAAGACGAATTTTTGGAAATTTTACCATAGTGTTTGTCAAAATATTCACGTAAGTTAAAATTAAAAATTAATTTTTCTACTACAAAAGAGGAATATTATAATGAATAGTTGAAAATGCGACCTTTGCGTTTATCAATATCATCTTAACTAAAAATAAAAACATTTATTTCTGACTGCAAGAGAGTAATAAAACGAATTTTTGGAAATATCACCATAGTGTTTGGTTTAGCAATATCATCTCAACTAAAAATGAAAACATTCATACTTGACTCCAAAAGAGTAATAAGACAGATTAATGAGATTGATTTTTTACAAAAATAACTTATATAACTTACCAGTTCTCTTATCTAAGATTAAAATTCTGTCCTCTAGAGTGTTAATCAGGAAATCGAAGGTTAAAAGTGTCATCCAAAGTTGCTCCTCAATTCTGAAAAATACAAAAAATAAACTTGAGTAATTATAAAACAGTTTTTTAAAATACAACTTTAGTTTTGGCAAAAATTATGTAAACTTACCAAATTTGTCTTCTTTTAATCTGTCTTCTTCTGCGGGGCAGAGGCTGGTTTAATTTGATGTGTTGCTGAAATCCATCTTGAACAACTGTGTTAAAAAAAGCAAGTGAATCACAAAAAAATCAAATCCTTCAAAATAGTATATTGTGATTAACAAAGATTGATTTTTGAAAAAATAACATATTTAACTTACCAAAGTTCTCTTATCCAAGATCAACAATCTGTCTTGTTTAAAATGTTAAGCTGAGAATTTATTTAGGTTTATGTTGATAGTTCCATCTAAAGCTGCTTCTTCATTCTGAAAAATAGAAAAATAATTTTTATATTTTCAAAACAGAACAATTTATTTTAACTCTTGGCAAACATATTTAACTAACCAAATTTGTTATGTCTCCATCGGTCTTCTTGTGGATGGTAGAAGTATTTTTGATCAGGTGTCTTGTTAAAGGTTTCATTGGTACATGTACACTAAAAAAAACCAAATTGTCTAATTTTGCAAGAAAAGTTAATCATGACAAAAATATTTCATGTAAAAAAGGCTAAGTTCGCGAAAATGGTATTCTGTAAAATTCATTCAATAGTAATTATTACCCAAGCAACATTGTCCTTATTCCCACTATACCTGTGTGTAGTTAAACGCAAGGACGCACTTTAGTCTGCAACCCCAATATTTTGGCCAAAAATACCAAAAACTTACTTTACAATAAAACTGTTTAGTTATATATTTTTTTAAGCAAAATAACGGCACCTTAAAATTCCAGCATGATTGGCTTTATTGCCAAAGCAGGCTTTGAAATATCGTTGTCTGAATTTGACATTTCCTGAAAATGAGCAATTGTTTTTTTTTTGTTCATTATTTTTCACTAACTTTAATGTGCTATTTCTAAGAAATGCGAAGATTTATAAAAAAACTTTAGGAATTACTTTTTTAACTTAAGGTAAGTAGATTATTAATTGTGCAAGAAATGCATGAATTTTTTTCTTTTCAATATTTCATTGGACTAACAAAAAAGCTTTCAAGAACTTTCAAATTAATTTTTGCAAAAATATTTTCGTCCTAATATGTACTGTCCGGAGTACATACACTGTTGGTGCGAAAAAGTGCGATAGTCTCCAAATTGGTTATTAAACATGACGGTACATATTCTGATAGACACAAAGTACCTATTCTAGTGCATTTTAATTTGTGTTTCCGTGTGTCTTCTATATAGATAGTAATGAGCAAAGCACCTTAAAAGAAGTAGAATGAATCATAGATATTAAAACTTCTGTCTTAGCAATGAACTTTAAAAAACAAGACAAATTCAAGATGGCCGCCAAAATACATAGGAAATTAATAGAAACTGCAAAGGAAATTAATAGAAACTGCAAACATTTAAAGCAGACACATCTGTTTTAGGGTATTTGGAGCATCTAAATTCAAATATAGAATAAATTATATCTGTGGGGGGGCGGGGGTTCGGTTCGCTAGATTAAAAAAATAAAATTTGTCACGTGATACATCGATTAAGGGGTTTTTGTGTACTTTGAATCCAAATATACTGCTTAAAATAAATGGATCCATGCTAGCCTATTAGCACACTTCAAGTGAAGCCATTATATATAAGCCTTGAAAACAGTTTTTTGTAAATATCTAAGAAACCAAAGCTCTTACCAAGTTTTCTGCTAACACAAATTATTGTCCAAAATATAGTCTACTATATTTTCAAAACCGCATATTGATACAATACTTCGTTAAAAAGTTAGCATTTTTAAAAAATTTTATCAGCTCGTTAGAGTGTCGAACACTATTTTACCTAAAAATTTTATGAAAATCGGTTCATCGGTTTAGGAGCTATCGTGTTACGGGCAGAAATAATACACACACACAGACAGAAATCAGGACGAATTGTTAAGATAGGTCAAAATACACCCAAAAAAACATTTTCGGCGTTATCTCAAAAATTGTTTTTTCGTCGAAAATAATACCTTCTCTAGCCATTGCTACGCGGGCTAGTAAGGTAAAATTAAATTAGAAGAAAGTCGACTAATATGGGGTAGGCACGATTTTTTTGAAAAAAAACCAGAATGAGAAAAACTGTTTAGCATCCCCATGGGGAGGGAAGTCGTAAGAGTTTATAAATAAATTGTGTATGGATTACTATAGGCACAACTAAACTTCTATATGAATTTTTATTTTAGTCTCTACCGCTTCCCCAGGGAGGGAAGATCGGTGCTGGGGCAAGATCGTATCCAACCCAAAACAGAAGAGGGGGCAGGATTCTGAATTCCATGGCCTTCTTAATTTAGAGAGGGAGGAGGCGGGGAGTTCAGAATATAATTTAATTTCAATGTCCGATTTTAAAAAACTTGGTTAAAGAGGGGGACAGCTCAACAGCCGCCTTTCTCCCCCCCCCCTGGATACTCCATTTGCTAAGGGTGACTAAGGGGATAATTGAGTAAATTATTATGGATTTTTATTGTCTTCGTTGAATTTAGCAAATAAAACTATTTTCATGATAAACTGTGCATTTCCATTAAAAAGGTAAAGTTTTGACCTCCAAATCAAAGGGGGGAAGGGGTGATTGAATGGTTACAAAACTTTTTATTCCTTATATTTCAGTCCTGCGGACCAAAATACTTAAGAATATACATATTTTGAATTTTTATAATAGATCAACTTTTACCCCCTCAGTGGGGGGGGGATAATAGGGGAAATTCGATAATTGAAACTTTTTTTTAGAGAACTCGGTTTTGGCGCACCAAAAGTAGGAGGATTTGGGGGTCTACCCTCTGAGTTTTGCAACTTATATTTTTTTGTGAGGCGGTGTAATTTGTAGACCATATTAAAAATAATACACTTTTTTAAAGAGCTTTTAGGCAGTATAAATCACAAAAATGGTGGTGACAAGAGTGGGGGGTAATAATAAATAGCTTTTAATGGTATATTAGCGATTTAGATTTCTTTATTGATATGCGTTTCTGTGATTAGAGAGTTTCACTTCAAAAGTCTATTTTTGGCCAAAATATTGTTCCCTCAGACCATAGTGGGACGTGATAATTTAACAAATTGGTAATAATAATTCTAGTTTAGAGAACAAACTCTTTTGGTAAAAATTATGTATGAAACTTACCAAATATGTCTTCTCTTCATCTGTCTTCTGTAGACAAAGGCTTTTTTAATCTGGTGTGTTGCTCATCAACGTCTCTTCTTGAAGTGTATCCTCGACCTGAAAAAAAAAGAGATGGAATTGTCTATTTTTGACTAAAAAAAATAACATCACAAAAAATATTTTAGTTTTCAAGAAATTTATTTAACTTACCAAAGTTATTTTATCTAAGCACTCTTCTCTAGTGCTAAGCAGGTTATTTATTTGGGTGGATGCTAAAAGTATTATCTGAAGCGCTTCTTCATTCTGAAAAATATTACAAGTATTAGTGATTTCAAAACAAAAAAACAAATAAAACATGTTTACTCTTGCCAAAAATATTAAACTTACCAAATTTGTCTTCTCTGAATCTGTCTTCTCCTGCAAGATAGAAGCCTTTTTAAACTAGTTGTTGCTGAAGCTGCTTTGGATACTGCAAAGTAAACAAATAATAATTAATAAGGAAACATTTTAAATGTTAATTTTTATGGCAACAAAGAAAAAAATGGTGCTATAAGTTAAATACAGACCAGTTTTATATACGTGTTGGTGGCTTTTGTGTTCTGACCTCTAAATCACTTAGCATCCTTTTTTACTCTAAAGAAAGCAAACAGTTTTTGTCGAATTGCCAATATGTACTCAACATTGAGCAACAAAGAAAGCAAGACAAAAAGACACTCCTAGAAAGACAGTATCAGACAAACCACTTGCATATCGAAAATTGCAGTATTATGCTTTTTTTACAGATAAATCATGAATTTTAAATGTCAAATACTTTTTAAAACAACAAACTACTAAACTTCATGTTAAAAAAATAATTTAAAAAAATTGCCAAAAAATAAATAAAGTGTTGTTCCCTGTTAACTCAGTCACCCCTGTTCATAGATGCATGGTTTTTAAAAAAAAGTTGGATATAGCTCTTCCCCAGCAACCAAGTGACTTGCACCAGTGTCATCCTAAAAATAATGTCTAGCAAAGGCATATTTGCATTTATATTCATATATTTATTCAAGTTTGAACCAGTACATATTTATTTAGGTAAGCTACTTTTAAATTGCATAGTAAAGTTAGTTAATATTAAATAAATACCAATTGGTCTCTGACATTTAATATATTTTTTAATTTAAAAATAAAGAAAAATTGAATTTAAAGGCATTTTTGATAAAAATTCACCTCCATTTAATTATCCTAGATTCATAGTTAGTACAATAAAAGTAATGGACCAAATTTAAAATAAAATAAAATTTTTATCACTTTATGAGTGGCGCCTACAAGTAAAAAGGAACTACTTCCACTAATTTTTATATTAATATCTTTATACTAAAGTTGGTTTCAAGCTTTCTGTGGATTTGGTGAGAATGACTCATAGCTTTTATAGGAGGCTTAATAATCGGAAGCACTGGAAACGTAAGAAATGTTTCCCAAAGATTTTATAAGGAAATTCCTTGGTTTTTCTTGGAGAGGAGCTAGAGTACAATCACACTGTTTTTAGGGGACAGGAGACCGTTTTAAATCTATAAAAATGAAAAAGATTTACCTCCAGCACGTCTCTTTGTTCTTTTTGAACATTTAAGCATTTTTCGAATGCATTTTTAAATTTTTTCTGCATAAAACTTAGGGAAGAAATCCGTGCCTTGCTCCAGAAGTTTTTTTTTTGAAAATGGCCGACATTGTTACCAACCGTTTTAATTAAATAAAAAAGGGACTGCTCAGAAATCCCGGTGCAAGATTGTACCATATGAACAAATGCACAGATTTCTTAAAAAGAGAATAGATAATGATTTTACCATTGACCAATTCTATTTTAACAGAAAAAACAGTATATTTCTTAAGTGATGAATCTGAAGCTGAATTTTCGTTTATAGCTTTATTTTTCCGTAACGTGCAACTTTTTCCTCTGCTAAAATTCTTGAAAAGGAGTCCTAAAAGAGTGCATCGGCCTCATGCATTTACTCCAGTGGCGCACCCAGAAATATAGACCCCATGATTTAATTTTTTTATGACATATTATGCTGTTATTCAAGAAATATATCAAAAATATTTTTTTAAATTTACACTTGGGCGGGGAAATGCCCCCCCCCCCCCTTGGGTGCCACCATATCTTTACTCCCAAACACATTTTTTAAGCCACATAAAAAAAAATTGCCGGTTATACTAATTCTTAACAGTTACTTTTTTCATCTTAGAAATTAGGAGATGAAAAAAGTTACAGGAAATAATTAGAAATCGATTTTTTTTTTCTGTGGCTTAAAAAATGTGTGTGAAAGTAAATGGCAACATTTTCCCAAAAATCGCATAATCGGTTTAGTCAGTTTAAAGCTCAAAAAATTTCTGCGTCCGCTAATTCTGTTAGGAATCACTTTCAAAAATTTTCGCAGAGGAAAAAGTTGGGTGTCTCAGCAAAATAAAACTATTTGCATAAATTCAGCCTGTTGTATGTATGTATTCGAAAGTGGTGGCAGGCCCTACTGGACCTCCATGCACTGCGACCATATATGGATCTGTGCCCACATACCTACATACTGAGCTTGACTAAAGTGGCATATTTCTTTCCACCCAGCATATATCTCCAAATTATAACAATAAATGATTTAATAAAAGCTTTCGGAAGAAAATGCAGCAAGGTGCGCCACTTATTTTCGTATCTTTTTGGGAAAGCTAGTGCAATTTTAGCCTCTTTTTTTGAGAGCATTTTATACCTAATCTTGGTTACTAGTCCTGTCATTTTGTTAATGCATTTGTATAGGCGGGGGTATTCAATTTTTTGACAACTAAAAATAAAAACATTTATTCCTGATTGCAAGAGAGTAATAAAACGAATTTTTAGAAATATCACTATAGTGTTTGTCAAAATAATTGCCAGTTAAAATTCAAAATTAATTTTTCTACTACAAAAGAGGAATATTATGACAAATTGTTGAAAATGCGACAATTGCGTTTATCAATATCATCTCAACTAAAACTTAAAGTCATTCTTGACTGCAAAAGAGTAATAAACCAAATTTTTGGAAATGTCATCATCATAAAAATGAAAAACTCCAAAAAAGTAATAAGAAGAATTTTTGGAAATTTTACCATAGTGTTTGCTAAAATAATCGCCAGCGAAAATTAAAAATTCTTTTTTTACTACAAAAGAGGAATATTATGACAAATTGTTGAAAATGCGACCATTGCGTTTATCAATACCATCTCAACTAAAAATAAAAACATTTATTCCTGACTGCAAGAGAGTAATAAAACGAATTTTTGGAAATATCACCATAGTGTTTGTCAAAATAATCGCCAGTTAAAATTAAAAATTAATTTTTCTATTACAAAAGAGGCATATCATGCCAAATTGTTGGAAATGCTACCATTGCGTTTATTAATATCATCTCAACTAAAAATTCATTATTGCCGGCAAAAGAGTAATAAAAACAAACTTCTGGAAATGTCATCATTGTGTTTGGCAAAATTTTCGCCAGTTAAAATTAAACCACAAAAGAAGAATTTTATGACGAATTGTTGGAAATGGAAATTTTATGACGAATTGTTGGAAATGCGACCATTGCGTTTATTAATATAATCTCAACCAAAAACTAAAAATTCATTCTTGACTGCAAAAGACTAATAAAACGAATTTTTGGAATGGAATTTATTTTTTACTACAAGAGAGCAATATTATGATGAATTGTTGGAAATGCGACCATTGCGTTTATTAAGATAATCTCAACTAAAAATGAAAAACTTCAAAAGAGTAATAAGACGAATTTTTGGAAATTTTACCAGTGTTTGTCAAAAGATTCGAGCAAGTTAAAATTAAAAATTTATTTTTCTACTACAAAAGATGAATATTATGACAAATTGTTGAAAATGCGACCATTGCGTTTATCAATATCATCCTAACTAAATATTAAAAATTCATTCTTGACTGCAAAAGAGTAATAATCCGAATTTTTGGAAATGTCATCATTGTGTTTGCCAAAATAATCGCCAGTTAAAATCAAAAATCATTTTTTTACTACAAAAGAGGAATATGGCGAATTGTTGAAAATGCGACCATTGCGTTTATCAATATCATCTCAACTAAAAATAAAAAATAAAAATTTATTGCTGACTGCAAGAGAGTAATAAACCGAATTTTTGGGAAATAGGAAATATCTCCATAGTATGTGTCAAAATATTTGCCAGTTCAAATTAAAAATTCATTTTTCTAGTACAAAAGAGGAATAATATGACGAATTGTCGAAAATGCGACCATTGTGTTTATCAATATCATCTCAAAATGAAAACATTCATTCTTGACTACAAAAGAGTAACAAGACGAATTTTTGGAAATTTTACCATAGTGTTTGTAAATACAAAATAAGAATTTTATGACGAATTGTTGAAAATGCGACCATTGGGTTTATCAATATCATCTCAACTAAAATTGAAAACATTCATACTTGACTCCAAAAGAGTAATAAGACCATTTTTACCATAGTGTTTGTCAAAATATTTGCAATTTAAAATTAAATCTACTACAAAAGAAGAATATATAATATCATCTCAACTAAAAATTTAAAAATCATGCTTGATTGCAAAAGAGTAAAAAGACGAATTTTTGGAAATGTCACCAAGGTTTTTAGCACAATAATCGCAAGTTAAAATTAAAAATTAATTCAAGTCTAGAGATTCATCTTAGGACTTAGCATATTTAAAAGACAATTGAATTATGCTGACGTTTCGACTATTTTTAGTCTTCTTCAGAGCTAATCTTCAGTCTTGATGCTTGATAAAACACAATACAAGAGGAACCTTTTCTAGTTAAGCACTTGACAATTTAAGAATATACATCGTCTTTAATTTTAAAAAAAATATTAAAAAAAAAATAAAAAGAAAATAGAAAAATAATATTTATTAGAAATTAGGAAAAAATTATTCTGTTGATGCAATGAAATTTGATTGGAAATGTTATGTGTGGTTCCAAAGAAGAATATTATGAAGAATTGTTGGAAATGCTAGTTAATTTTTTGTAAATTTAACAAATAGTAGCTGCCGCTTCGCTCATGCTACAGAAAGTTTTAATTATAACCAACTGGTGTACAATATTCTATTTAGTTAACTTTGCCAATATTTGTCGCGGTAAATGAACTTGAAATTTGCTATAATTCAAAAGTGACATGTCATTTTATAGATTTTTTCTCCTCTTTAACACAAAATCAATCTTATTATTATTGCATTTATATTTTAAAAAATATTTGCAAACTCCTTTAATTTTATAAGCCATATGCGAAACTCAATACCTCTCGCCGTCTTGGCCGTAACATTTTTTTTCTTTTTTATTATTTAACACCCAGACTTTGCTAGATTATTTTTATGATTATTTGTTAACGATTTAAGGTAGGGTGATACGCAAATATGTAAATATATAGAAAACAAACTACACAAAAATGACTGACTGACTATTGAGAATTATTTTTTACAAAAATAACTTATTTAACTTACCAAAGTTCTGTTATCTAAGATTAAAATTCTGTCCTCTAGAGTGTTAATCAGGAAGGTTTGAAGTTGCATCCAAGTTGCTCCTCAATTCTGAAAAATACAACTTCAGTTTTGCAAAAATTATGTACTTACCAAATTTGTCTTCTCTCAATCTGTCTTCTTCTGCAGGGCAGAGGCTAGAATGTCCTTATACTGAAAGAAAAACATGAAAGTATCTATTTTTCATGAAAAAAAGCAAGTGAATTACAAAAAAATCAAATCCTTTACATAGTATATTGTGATTTAACAAAGATTGATTTTTTAAAAAATAACTTATTCAACTTACCAAAGTTCTCTTATCCAAGATTAACAATCTGTCTTGTTTAGAATGTTAAGCTGAGAATTTATTTAGGTTTATGTTGATAGTTCCATCTAAAGTTGCTTCTTCATTCTGAAAAATAAAAAAATAATTTTTATATTTTCAAAACAAAACAATTTATTTTAACTCTTGGCAGACATATTTAACTTACTAAATTTTTTATGTCTCCATCTGTCTTCTTGTGGATGGTAGAAGTATTTTTGATCAGGTGTCTTGTTACAGATGTCATTAGTACATGTCTCCATACTGAAAAAAAAAACAAATTGTCTAATTTTGCATGAAAAGTTAATCATGACAAAAACATTTCATTTCAAAAAAGGCCAAGTTCGCGAAACTAGTATTCCGTAAAATGAATTCAATAGTATATTACCCAAGCAACATTGTCCTTATTCCCACTATACCTGTATGTAGTTAAATGCAAGGACATGATAATTTAACAAATTGGTAATAATAATTTTATTTTAGAGAACAAAGCTTCCCTTTGGTAAAAATTATGTATGAAACTTACCAAATCTGTCTTCTCTTCATCTGTCTTCTGTGGACAAAGGCTTTTTTAATCTGGTGTGTTGCTCAAGGGATCATCTTGAAGTGTATCCTGGACTAAAAAAAATTACATTACAAAAAATATTTTAGTTTTCAAGAAATTTTGTTTAACTTACCAAAATTATTTTATCTAAGCTATCTTCTCTAGTCCTCAGCAGGTTATTTATTTGGGTGGATCCTAAAAGTTTTATCTGAAGCTGCTTCTTCATTCTGAAAAATATTACAAGTATTATTGATTTCAAAACAAAAAAAACAATTAAAACATGTATACTCTTGCCAAAAATATTAAACTTACCTTTTTAAACTAGTTGTTGCTGAAGCTGCTTTGGATACTGCAAAGTAAACAAATAATAATTAATAAGGAAACATTTCAAATGTTAATTTTTATGGCAACAGTATCAGTGAAACCCACTTGTATTGCAATATCGAAAATTGCAGTATTATGCTTTTTTTAATGCTTTTTTTAGAGATAAATCATGAATTTTAAATGTCAAATACTTTTTAAAACAACAAACTACTAAACTTCATGTTAAAAAAAATAATTTTTGAAAATAGCCAAAAAATAAAAAAAAGTTTGTTGTTCCCTGTTAACTCAGTCACCTCTGTTCATAGATGCAAGGTTTTAAAAAAAATGTTGGATATAGCTCTTCCCCAGCAACCAACCAAATTTTTTGGTGTAATGACTTGCGTCAGTGACATCCAAAAACTAATGTCTAGCAAAGGCATATTTGCATTTATATTCATTCAAGTTTGAACCTGTGTGACAAAACTAATGTGTCAACTCTGTTACATATTTATTTATGTAAGCTACTTTTAAGTTACATAGTTAAATTAGTTAATATTAATTGAATACCAATTGATCTCTGACATCTAATATATTTTTTAACTAAAAAATAAAGGAAAAGTGAATTTAAAGGCATTTTTGATAAAAATTCACCTCCGTTTAATTATCCTAGATTCATAGTTAGTACAATAAAAGTAATGGACCAAATTTAAAATAAAATAAAATTTTTATCACTTTATGAGTGGCGCCTACAAGTAAAAAGGAACTACTTCCACTAATTTTTATATTAATATCTTTATACTAAAGTTGGTTTCAAGCTTTCTGTGGATTTGGTGAGAATGACTCATACCTTTTATAGGAGGCTTAATAATCGGAAGCACTGGAAACACACAAAGATTTAAGAAATGTTTTCCAAAGATTTTATAAGGAAATTCCTTGGCTTTTTTTTCTTATCACACTTAAGATATTTAATACCAATGTAATGTGTAATAAAAGTAACTTTTCAAAAATGCAAATTTTACAAAACAAAATTTTAAAAACTTTATACAATTTTGATAGATTAACACATACTGAAATCCTTTATAATAAATTACATATGTATAAATTAGACATTTTACTAAAAATTGAACAATGTAAATTAATTTATAAAATTATAAATGATCTTTAAAAATCTAACATTAAACTCACATTTTCTAGACAAATTCATAACCATCAAACAAGATGCAATAATGACATTTATTGTAACTACACCAGAACTAACTGTGGCCTATTTAATCCCATAGTAAATGCATCAAAATCCTTTAACAGTTTACCACAAAAAATAAAATCAATAAACAAATTAGACCTGTTTGTAACCAAAATTAAAGAATATTTTTTAAATAGTACAAATTAGAGGACATTTATTTAGATATAAGTAAAATTAATACTTTTGTTAGCATCCTTTAATATTTAGTTAAGACAGAAGATATAAGTAAAAATGAATGCTTTTGTTAGCAATGTTTAATATTTAGTTAAGATTTATATTGAAACAAATGAAAAGAACAAATTTTAATATTTTATATTTAAGTGTATTATTTAAAGTACTTATGTATTTTAAGGCTGTGTATTTTTAATTACTGGACATTGCAAGTGTTTTATTAACTTGTTTTAAGTTTTTTGTAGTAATTTACAAGTTAGATTTGATCTCATAATATGTACCAAAAATAAGATTATAGATTACCTTAGTTAAAATTTAATGCTAATGTTTCTATAAGTATTTTTGCCTTAAGTTTATGTTTTTTACCACCAACAACCCAAATGTTTTAAACGCAAATTCTCGAGGCCAGAGCTATAAGCACTGATTATTGAAACTGTACCTTATGAATGTAATGTTGATTTTTTTATTAATAAAGTTTTCAAAAAAAAAAAGAGGAGCTAGAGTACAATCACGCTGTTTTTAGAGGACAAGAGACCGATTTAAATCTATAAAAATAAAAAAGATTTACCTCCAGCACGTCTCTTTGCTCTTTTTCAACATTTAAGCATTTTTGAAATGCATTTTTAAATTTTTTCTGCATAAAACTTAGGGAAGAAATCCGTGGCTTGCTCCAAAAGGTTTTTTTTTTAAAATGGCCGACATTGTTACCAACCGTTTTAGTCAAATAAAAAAGGGACTGCTCAGAAATCCCGGTTCAAGATTGTACCATATGAACAAATGCACAGATTTCTTAAAAAGAGAAGAGATAATGATTTTACAATTTACCAATTCTATTTTAACAGAAAAAACAGTAAATTTCTTAAGTGATGAATCTGAAGCTGAATTTTCGTGTATAGCTTTATTTTTCCGTAACGTGCAACGTTTTCCTCTGCTAAAATTCTTTAAAATGAGTCCTAACAAAGTGCAGGGGCCTCTTTTCGAGCTTCATAGTGACTAAACCAAGCATGCGAGTTATGTGGGACAATGTTGTCATTTACTCCAGTGGCGCACCCAGTAATATAGACCCCATGATTTTATTTTTTTTATGAAATATTATACTGTTATTAAAGAAATATATCAAAAATATTTTAAAAAATTTACGCTAGGGAGAAGAAATGCCCCCCCCCCCCTCCCCCTTAGGTGCCACCATATCTTTACTACCAAACACATTTTTTAAGCCACAGAAAAAATATTGCCGGTTAGTAGCGTTTTAAGTGACACTTTTTAATGGTGCAACTTTTAGTGGCCACTAACACTAAAGTGTGACCCCAAACGCTTGGTGCAAGTGGCTATCAATTTTGATTGGTCGGCAACCAACCAAATTTGATGTTGAAATTTTGGTCAAGGGTGCCCTAGCCTAACTTTTTTGTTTTGGTGTTCGCCATAAAAGAAAATTGAAGAAAATGGAAAACGATGAAAACAAGGATAAAAATCAAGAGTCGACTACGTTAGAGCATTTTTACGATTTTAGTGAACCAAAACTAATTAGGATAGAATATCCAGGTAAGTGAAAACTAGAAAGAAGACCAGCTAAAGGTCTAGTTATAGGTACCTAAAAAAGGCTCATGGTTGTTGACTATGTCGGTTTAACGGCCTGTTTATAAAATCACAAATGTTTGATGTCTTAATTTTAGTCTGTTAATTTGGGTCGTTCCGAGGCTAGCTCTGACACTATGAATGACATCAACATTTAATTCAATATAATTTTAAGTTAGAACTTCAGAGTTTGTGATGCTACAAAGTAACATGTAGAAATTTGTTACATATTAGGTTTTTCTATTTGCCTTAAATGAATATCTCTTTACAGGGAATGTCCAAAACATTGATAATGCCATTAAAACCCTTGGAGGATTACCAAACATTAAAGAAGCAGTTGTTGAACAAAAACACCAGCTAGAGCTAAGGTTTCATCCTAAGAATATGTACAACAAACACTGTGTATCAGACAAAGATAAAAATATTGGATTTCTTTTAAAAGTAAAGAAAAATATAGAAAATATTGAAGCTGAACCTTATTCTTATCAAGTTGTGGGAGCTGTAAGATTAAATTTTGAGGTAAAAGTCTTACTGACTATTATGGGCGAAACAAAGTCACATTATTATGGCCAACATAGATTAATCTAGTTTGCTTTGCCCAAATCTTCTATAAGGTATTTGGCTGCACCCAATGCACTGTCCATGTTTGCATATGTGCTAGTAGGCCAGTCATTAAAGTGAAAAAAAGACCCCCAACTTGCAAAAGGTGGTGTAGTCGTTGACATATATTGTTCACATTAGAGTCCTAAAAAAAAATTTAGATAGACCTTGGGGCACCTATATCCCCCTCCTAGCTATATGGTGCAGAGTTTCTTGTTTTTCAAATAAGTACATTAGCTTTGAGGTGTCAAAATATTTTAAATTTTACTAGGTATTAATCTGTCTATTTATTTTAGTTTAATAAAATGTGTGACTTTCAATATCTTCCTTTGAAAGAAAAAAAGACAGAAAATGATGAAACAATGGCAGAGTATATTCATGACAACATTTTTATTAGAGAAGTGCCCACATTTGAATGGTTTACAAAAAAAGAGACTCAAGAACTTCCAGTTTTTAGTGTTCCACCCACATTTTTGAGATATGACACTCCTCATCCCCAGCCTGGATTAAAATCAAGTTAGTCTCCAATTTTTATCCTTCGAAGCAAACAACAAAGAGTGTTGTCTATGCTTTTTGCACATGTACCCCATTTTCACCCAAAAATGCATAAGTTCTTTAAGCTGCTTATTTTTAAATAAGAGTTTTAAAAGTTTTTGGACTCTTATTTTAAATTACCAATTCAACAGTCAACATTTCGATGCCTTCCACATCATTTTCAGGGCCAGAATATTAGAGTTATATGAGTATATCGCATTTAAAATGTGATATATTTTGCAAAATTATTAAATTCTAGCCATAAGGGGGCTACAGACACTCGTCATTTCTAGAGATTAGTACGCGCGTACAAGTTTGCGCATACTAATCTCTTCGTGTGTAGACAATATCCGCCTAAAATATCTCTCGAAGATGTCGCCGAATTTTTGTTCACGCGCACGATGTACGCGTGCAAATCTCTCGGTGTCTAGGCAAAACGCATTGATAATATCGTGTTTATGTTTAGAACGTTTAATTTTGTCTTCGTGTGTGTAGGCAATTCCACCAAACGTACATGTATGCAGAGATTAGTTCGCGCGTACTAATCTCAAGAAATGCTCGCGTGTCTGTAGGCCCCTCTAAGGATGATGGGAAAGGCATCGAAACGTTGGCTATTGAATTGATAATTTAAAATGAAAGTCCAGAAAAGCTGATATTAATATATCTTTGGCATTATCTTCAATTTTGTGGCAAAATTCAGCTCTTTATAGGATTGTTTGTTTGGCGCCATTATAAAACAAGGACTACATCAGGGTACCCCCGCCACACAATGGTTTATCCCTGGGAAAAAACTATTCATATTAATATTTTTTTTAAAATGTTTCGATTTTGTGTACTAATGTCCCTTTAGTTTAAACTTATAATTGTTTTTTTCAGATTTATTTTAAATTTTGAAAAATTGGATGTTTAAGTAAAGTTTTGTATTTGTTTTTAATTTTTTTTACAATGTCTTATCTTTATGACTGCATAAGTTGTAGCTGCAAATATCTGCCTATAAAGTTCTACTTGAAAAACTTTTTTATGTTATTTGGCAGAAAAAGATAAATCAAAAAGTGAACACCTTACACACAAGATGGCCATTGGGTCCTTATTTTAATAGAGCACCCTGTATATTTTTAACATTTTTGATAGATCTTTTCTTTCTTATTCCAAAAATAAGAGTGTGTCTTGAGAGAGCAATGTGTTGCACAAAGAACTAGCTAAACTAAAAAAAAGAGTCATTTAAGAGAACCATACCAAGTGCCTGAATGTTATACACAAATGGTTTGTTAAAATAATATTTAAAAAATGCAGAATGTATTCTACTGACAACCTATTTCAGGATACTACTGTTTTGAAAATTTTTAAAAACATTTACAAGCAAAAAATAAAAATCCAAGTTAAAAATAATCCTACAAATACAAGAAACAATTGCATATGCTACCAGAAAATATTAAATGCGCAACTACGAGTAAATTCAAACAATTTAAAAAATTAGCAAAAACATGGAAGTTTGAAAGCGGTACGAGGGTCTTTAATAATCTTATAAATTTAAAATATCTACAATAGTACACGCCCAATAATGTTATTATTACATCACGATAAAATCTAATTAACTGATTAACCCAATATAAACCAATCTTAACTAAACTAATCGGTAATATAAACCAAAATACTAAATAACGAAAAAATCACCTGATTAAGACCACACATACCATATTATGACACTATTTCCAGACTTAGACAAAACCACTCTATCTGCGACAGTGTAGTAAAACTACGTAGTCACATACAAGCATACAAATGCTTCTGTGGCTTTCCTTTATTTACATATATTACGTTCATTTTATCTGTTTATATAAATTTTGTAGTTCTGAGAAATTATTTTGTATTTTCTCAATAAATGTTTTTGATTTGATTTGATTTCAAATAGTTTTCCTTGGCCAACACATTGCCCTTATGGCAAATTATTTTTTATTTTACTCAAGAACCGCAATATGATCTATTCCAAAATTAAAAAAAAATATACAGGATGTTCTTCTAAAAAAAAGGACCTTCTAGCTGGTGTAATTTGATTAAGGAAAAAACTGAATATGTGACAAAAACTCAGAGTAATCAAATATATTTTATTACTCTAAGGACAAAAATCTATGTAGTTTCATCAGTAATTTAATTTTTGAATTATCTTTATGTGTCAAGTAATAAAAAAGTTTTTCCATTTGGAACTTTATAAACGGTGACCCTGTACTTTGGTGACATATTTATAACACAGAGAGTTTTTTATTCTTTTAAAAAATAAGTTTAAGATATAAATTTATGGATTACTTCGTATTGTAGAAAATATATTGGTTTGTTTACTTTTCACCATACTAATTAAATTTATTAAATATATTGGAATAAGTAGGCGACAAGAAATTGCCAGATTCCTTAAGGGGGGGGGGTCTAAATAATAATTTAACAAAAATTATAGTACTTTTTGTTTGATTCCACAAGGAAATTAAAGGGTCTGCGGGGGTCTTGGGGCAGAGGAGCATCCAGTCCCCTCGCTTTAGTACGCCTATGTCATAACACAAAGCAGGGCGGAAGTTGTTTTTTTGTAAAAACAATTATCAATCAAACAAAAAGTTAGTAACCATTGTTACTAGTTTGATTCTTAACCCTTTTATTTATTTTACATAATTTTTACCCTACAAGGCAGAGGGGAGGGGAATTAGCTAAAAAAGATTGGTAAATATGGGTTGAATATATATATGGATATATTTGATAAATTCTCGTAAAGATATTACTTTTTTCCGAAATTTAACCGTTTTACACTGTGCGCCGCGTCAGTCCAACAGTAAGTATGTGATTTGGCAAACTTGTTTTGTGATTTACCATACCACATTTCATGGAAATCTGAATTTCGCTTCGGTTTGTGCACCATACTTCTGATTCGTGATTCCCACAACATTCGATATGTCAAATCACGGACCACTTGAGTCCTATTTTTAGATAAAATTTAAGACATAAAAGAGGATGTTTTTACCAATTTTACCAAAAAATGTAAAATAAATAAATCAAACGGGAAAAATCCGACTTGTGCAAAAGTTGTATACTTTTTTATTACCTATAAGTTTTAAATTAAACTTTTTCAAGTCTAATTTTTTTCCATGTTGGTTGCGATTTATTTCCTTCATTTCCAATTAATTTCATGGTGTTTTTAATTTGTTCCTTCCAAAATGTAACTGCCCTCATTCTTTTAGGCGAAGTATTTGCTTCATTCGTAAGGCCCGACGGCAACTGGTCCAAAAAACAATTGCAGCCCGAGGTATTAAAGAAGAAACACGTAGGTTATACCTATATACTAAATCTCTCAAAACCGACCGATTTAAATAAAATACCTATGGAGCCTCATCCAGAAGCATTACAACGAATAAAAGAGTCCAAATTGTTTCAGACCTATTATGATATTGTATTAAGGTTGCTAGATGATAGACCCATATGGATTAAGCAAGGAATCATGCATTTGTCGAAGGTATTATTATTATTTAACACGTTGACTGCGGCCCCGGGGACCGATATTGAACTTTTTAGAGTAGAGTAGAGTAGAGTAAAGCTTTATTTGCATAAATTTTTAGCATAATTGAGCAAATAGCGTCAGATTTACAGTTTTTTCCTAAATCTAGATTATGTAACATACTTAATTAAATTACACATCAAACTTAATTAAATTACACATAAAACTTATATATAAAAGCAAGAAATTAGATTGAAAAAATAAATACCTATGACTTCTGTGTAATATAAATTTACTCTGGTGCGATGGTCAATTTTCTGGAATTCTATTTCCGTGCGGAACGTGTAATTACCTCATTTTTCAAGCTAGGACAACGGTACAAGTAGCAAAATATTTGTGATAAATTATGAAATCTGAATATTGCAATAAAATCGCATCGGTCCCCGGAGACCGATGCCGCACTCGAATAAATTATGTTTCCCTCTGGTGCGGCCTCGGTCCCGGGGGATATAGGTATGATAACTCATATGTGAGTGGACTTTGTAGCCCTTCCACTGCGACCACCAGTGGTTCTATTGTGGCTCACTTTTGAGTGGTTTCTCACCACTGTATGCCTAATCCTCCAAAAAGGCCGGCTATCAGTTTGAGTGAGACACTGTTCAGATCTTCTGAGTCAATCTGAGGTTTACCGAAAGTATTCTGACGTAACCGTGCAATAGCCGGGCATTCGCACAGTACATGTCTGACTGTTTCATCATCCTTCATACAGAGTTTACATTCGGTCTGTTCTGTTAGTCCCATTCTGTGCATGGGTACTCTCAGTCGACAGTGACCCGTAAAAAGACCAGTCACTATACGTATCTCCTGTCTGCATGGTAAGTCCAATGATGTTCCTGACTGTACAAGGTCCTTTAATGAACTCTTTAGAATGAGCCAGTTCTGGTATATTTATCCAGTATTCTTGTAAGCTATTCTCCATCCATTTTATTATGTTTGATTTAGCAGCATTGTATGATATCCCCAAGGTTGGTTCGGGGCCGAAAAACTCAGCAGATGCCGCGTCCCTCGCTGCGTGGTCTGCGGCCTCATTTCCATCGTGCCCAGAATGCCCTGGTTTCTATACTAATGACACATTGTTAGCGCTACCAAGCGCATTCAGCGAATCCCTGCAGCTCCTCGCGGTTCTCCTATTCTATTCTATTCTTGATAAGACCGTATAGGAATCAAGCCCTCTTAAGGATGCTTGACTGTCGGAGAAAATTTTTATTGTCCTGTTGGTCCACTCGTGGTCAGTAATCCACCGGGAACACAGTTTAATGGCTACGAGTTCGGCCTGGATCTCTGATACAAACTTGCATTTTTAAAATGCAAGTTTGTACCAGTTTTCATTCTGTGGCACATGAATTTTTTATTATTGAAAGTGCAAGTTTATATTATTTATGATTTTGAAAACACCCTAAGATACCCTTATATCTTATTGTGCTTGTTTAGAACTCGCCTTTTTAAATTATAATCGACCTGTGTGCTTTTTCTGTAAAAACTTTCAGTTTTCTCGACAGACAGACAGATTTTTGCGACACCCTCTATAAAATGATATGTACATAGCAATAGCTTACTAAGCTATCCTTTAGGTTAACTACTAGAGATGGTCAAACGCGATAAATTTTCGATTTAATGGCAGTTTAACACTACTATGCTTCCTCTAGTATAATCGGTAAAATCCTGCATGGGTAAAAACTTGCATAACTGTGTTAAAAGAAAAGTCTCTAAAATAATTTTTGTGTGACAAATAAAAGATGTTTAGCACATCTATTTGATTAAAAAAATTTTACGAAAAATTTTGGCCTCTCGGCGCATGCGCTGCTTAAAATAAGTCTTTTATACAAAACTTGCAGTGTTGTCGACAAACCGGTGGTTCCAGATTTTTGGACATCCTGTATATAATATGTACATATCCATAGCTTACTAAGCCCTCCTTTAAGTTAACTGCTAAAAATAGCCCAACGCAAAAAATTCTCGATTTAATGGCATTTTAAGTATTTGATTCCTCTAGTAAGACTGTAAAATCCATAATCATTTACATAATAATGTGTTAAATAAGGATTGCATATCAAATATTTTAAGTAAATTTTTTTCTGGGAATCCTTGAGGAGCTTAATAAAAATTGGTAGTTTTGTAAATATATATAAATATACATATATAGTTATTAATTAAATGACAACAGATTTTTTCTCGGGCTTTTAATTTTTTTAAATAAATCGTTTCGACAATTCCCTTGTAGTCAATTTTATCAAGAAATTAGATGCCATTATCGCTGATCCGAAATTTGGGCACACCAAATATAAAAAAACAATTTTTTTCTTCGGAAAAAATAATAAAATTAAAACGAAAAGGTGTGTTTAGTGGTTAAATGTCTTTGTTAATAGTGTAGGTACCTGTTGTCAAGTGGTCCACAAAGTTTGAATAATCTTTATATTTTCTAGCTAAAATCGGAACAAGTAAAGGCCGTTTTGCCAGCGTTGTGTTACTACTGCGTATCAGGCCCCTGGAAGCGTTGTTGGATTAAAATAGGCTACAACCCTACCAAAGACCCTAATGCCCGATTATATCAGGTCATCGATTTCAGAATCAGAAATGATGGTACGTCGATTTTCAATTAAAAATTACTTAAACACAAAAAAGAAGGGTGGTCTAGGTTTCAACCTTAGAGTTTAAAAAAAAAATCAAAACTTTGACATAGTTTCTAAAGGTTGGTAAAGTCCCAATAAAGGGACGAAACTTACGAAAAAAATTGTCTTTTGAGCCATCCCATAACACACGAAAACCAAAAAAAGTATGCATGAGGGATACGAAATCCTAACAACTTAGAGTTATATTTTCTTACTCTAAGGTTTCAACTTTTGTCTGTGTTTATCTGTTTGTGTGTCTCATGCGCATGAACATTCGATTCACTACAGATTTTTATGCGGTTTTTCTGTTATGAGCCTGGCTACAAGGAATTGTTGCTAGATCTGTTCGGTAAAAATTGATGTATCGGTTTTTACCTACAGTATCGGTAAAAAGTTTGAGCAAATCGCTTAAATTGTATATAAATCTGATTCTATATACCAACTATCAAAGAACAAATGGTACATTTAAAAACTTTAGACCAGTTGTCAGCTTACGTGTTTCGGTGATTTTCCCCACAAAATTAGGTAGTCTCGTTTAAACAAAAAGCTAAAAAGAAAGTTTTTTTTTCTGGGTAATTTTAGGCAAAAATGAAAGGTGCCATTCGAAAGAGAAGTGTAAAAGTTATATGTCCTGAAAATTTCACAGCAATTGAGCAATGGATATAGTCCACAGTAAACCAATCTATTTTTTAACTAATGAGTAACAGGCTGAACTTTTGTAAATAGCTTTATTTAAGCCGAGGCGCCCCACTTTTTCCTCTGAGAAAATTCTTAAAAGTAATTCGTCACAGACTGCGCATAAATCCAAGCATGCGATTTTGGTGACACTGTTGGCATTTATTTTTAAACACATTTTTAAGCGAAAGAACAAAAGTTGCCAGGTATTGATTCTTTACTGTTACAATTTTATAAGTTATGAGCGTTTTTGTTTTAAATTACGAGTTTTTGTTTTAAATTACACAAAAAAAACTTTTTGTTCGGTTTTTTTTAAACGTCACAAAATGGCACTTAATGATTTTGTAGGAAAAACACGTTCAGTTCTAGTAATTAATTTAAAATAAAATTAGGAATTAGCCTTACTAACTAGATTGTAATACAGGGTGTAATTTAAATGATGCACCAAACTTTAAGGTTTGGTGAGAAGGTCAAAAGTAGACAAAAAGTTCAAACAACTTTTCGTCAAAAGATTTAGGAGTAGGAAAAATCTGAACTTTAAAATGACAAATTTGACACAGCCAAATAGTTTTGTGATTAATTATAACGAAAACAATTTCTATTGCTTTCGTCGAAAAAATTATAAGTTAAGATACACTGTCCAAATAACCTTTGCAATGGGTATAAGTCAATTTTTTTGAGAATTAATGTTTTATGAGCTATTAAATTTGCACAAAAAATTGAGATACATTTTTGTACATACCTAAATATCCTTTAAAATTAGAAAAAATAGTAATATCAGCACAATATTTAATTTAAAAAAAAATAGGTTTTTGTTACGAATTTCGCGTATATTTGTTAAAATACTTTATTCTAATTCACAATTATATGAAATTTTGATTTACTGTTAAAGTTTCTAAGGAAGATATAACAATAAAAAATATACTTGTATTTAAAAAACATGCATGTGGTTTCATGCAAATTGTGATACCACCCTTTGGTGCATCATTTAAATTACATATATAGTATAATAAACACAGTATGTTTGACAAATAATAAAGCTCTGGAAAAAAGATGGGCATCCCTGTGGGCATCCGATAGAATAGAAAATCTCAGTGTAAAAAGAAATTTTAAAACAAGTTTGTTTTAAGGTACTCAACCCATTATTATAAAAAGCAAAAGGAAAAGTATGCTAAAGAACACTGCGACTTATTCCAGAGGACATGTGTCACTTGGAGAAAGGTAAATTCTAGATTTATAGCAGTACTCCTTACTTTAGCACTATAATCCTTTCCACTCCCTTGCTGCATCTTTCTTGGGTCTTACGATATTTCGCTTTCAGACTAAAAATTTTACGACAAAAAGTCACTCCTCATAAAAAGTTCTGCTTGTTTTAGAAAGTCTATTGCCATACTTTAAATTTGAAAATACTGTACAGGGCGGTCGAGAAACCAGAAAGCGTGAAATACTACAGTAAACTGCCTTTATTAGCTCACACGTATACTATAAGTAGTATGAGCTATGGTGATCATGTCAAAAATTTAAAAAAAAAAAGTTCTGATAAAAAAAAATATATATCTTTGCGTTTCAGATGATTGTGAAACTTTTTTGTCGCGCCGTCTGTCTGTATGTCCGTCTATAATGTCCAACGCTCATAACTCAAAAACTACTTGCCCGATTTTAATGAAATTTGTTACCTAGGTTGGGCTTTGACTTTAGATGGTCCCATTAAAAAATTATAAAATTCACTGGACATAAGCCGAAAAAAACGGTGGGGTAGATTTAAGAAATTAGAGTTCTGGAAAAAATATTACTTGTGTGGTACTATATTAAAGGTAACTGTACATGAAGATTAAAGAATATATTATAGTTTGTTTTGTATAGTGGTGTTACACTGGGGGGATGTCTAATATCTCCGGTTGATAGGAGGTTATTTTTACCCATAATTTGGCAGAGTATTTTTCGTTTTGGAGCAAAGTGGCAAATAAATATAGTTTTAACTTGGTATTCCAAATTTTAATTTTCTGTAAAGTTTTAAAATATAATTAGTTAATTAATTCATGTCAAGAAAACCTACAAATATGTCTCTGTGACATTTTTTGTGATACATACCTAGGTAAAAGGATATAGTAGGGGAGGCCGTGAATATTTTGTGGAACTTATCTTAGTCGATGTATATGAATAAGTATCTTCTGTTAATGATAATTACTGATCGATTAAAGCGTATATTTACCAGAAGAACAGTGTCCTTATTCTAACTAAATCTACGTGTAGTTAATGATAATCAACAATTTTTTATTTTGGTAATGATTTTCCGATGGGTTTTTGTAAAAGACCAAAACATTTCTAGATTAAACAAGAAATTTATTCTGTATCTTAGAATCTATCAATGACGCACCAGGTTCAGAAGAAGGTAAAAAAGCAGCATTTCCGTTGAAAAAATATTTTCTTTTATATTAGGCATGTAATCACGTACACCCTGTAGCCTAATTTAGGTTAAAAAAAAATAATTTTAACAGTTTGTAAATCGACAACGAAGCGTTTGCCTGCGTGTCTGTCAGAACTAAGAAAACAAGGCCATTAATTTCTTTTACTTTTCACTTGCCAGAAATGTTGGCCATCCTTAGAGATTAATAGTATTTTCGACGAAATATTTTTTTTAGGTAACTTCGAAAATGTTTTACTTCACCTATCTTAGCAACATCGCCGTGAAGTCTGTATGTGTATTATTTCTGTCCGTAACACGAGGGCTCTTAAACCGCTGAACCGATATTCATAAAATTTTCGGGTAAAATAGTGACACTCTAACGAGCTGATTAGATTTCAGCCAAAATCCATTAATGCTAATGACAGTTTTTTCACAATTATTTTTTTTTTAATGCTAACTTTTTAACAGAGCATCGTAACAATATGTGGTTTTCTGAATATAGTAGACTACATTCTTCGTGAGAGCTCTAGTTTGTGAGATATTTACAAAAAACTTTTTTCAAAGTGTGCTAATAGGCTAGCTAGGAAGGTATCGACCTCGACCCATCTGAAATCACCCCCCCCCCCCCCCCCGTGTAACCTCGTATACCACTGAAAAAATTTGATATTTGATGACTGTATTCTAGGTTTTAGATAATGCAGAACTTTTTATGAAGAATAACTTTTTTTCCTATAATTAATAATAAAAAAATTTTCCATGATTCCAACTTAGTGGGACATACTATATATATAAAATATATCACCGTTATCTAAGACTTGTTAGTTTAAAACAAAAATGTTAGGATTGAATTATAAAAAATTTTTTGCAGAGGTTACATTCTAAAACCTGGCTTTCTGCCCCCCGCGAGGCAAATGACGTATCAGTATTGTGACATTCTGTTGCCCGAAGTACAAGAAATGATTTCCAAACTTCCCAAGTTATCACAGACCGCACAATATGATATTAAAAATGGTAAGTTTATTTTATTTATTTTGATTTGTGATATTAACTAATTGAGGAAATCGATCCCGACAAAAATTAAGTACAAATCGTTTTTAATATGGTTTTTATTGCTCTTTTGGTAAGTGCCAGTAAGTAAAGAAAGCGGAACCCACTCTGGCGGAGATTAGACAAACAGTGGGTACTGAGGCCACACATGGTACATTGGCGATACAAGACTATGGTGACCATTCATTACGTATGCATCTCTGGTTTGGTGGCCAAAAGTAGGACGAAGGTAGTCAGACAGTCTTTCAAATAGAAATCTTTGCCATCCTAGAATGCGCAAGGGAGAATAATAAACACTTCGGTGAGACCATATCTATATACTCAGATAGCCAAGCGGCCCACAGTATCTGGCTAGGTCAGAAAGCGGTCAAAAGTCATTTTGTCATTAATAAAGAAAATTTTTAGGAGTCTAACTTTTTGCATACCTATTATATTTCGACATTGTTATATATTATATTTTTTAATATTTATACTTAAACAAACGATTCGCTAAATATCAATTTAGATTTTTTTCCCATAACGGTAGCATAAACAAAAAATACCAAGGATCAAAAAGTTTCTTAATAAATCAAGAGTATTTTTTTGTATTTTAAAATCTCATTTAAAATCATAAAAAATAAAAAAAATCAGGAGCAGGGAATATTTTAACGCCATATAGCTCCGTAACTAACCGTTTGCGGACCCATGTTCATCTATACTTTTAGTCATAAAATAAGCCAATGAACCTACTACTACTACTATGTCGGTATAGAACGTTTTTCTACGTTGTCCGACGCCTATTCTCTACCTCGTTCAATGCTGACAATCATCTTCACACACACGCAACACCACACACACCACATTACGCCACTTATTGATGCTAACGCTACAACAATCAATCGCAGGCAAATCATGACTAGAAAAACTTTATCTAAGTGCTTTTGAGGAAACTGAAAAGCACACACCACGTTACGACACTTATTGATGCTAAGGCTTCAATAAACAATCACAGGCAAGTCATGTCTAGAAACACTTTAAAATAAAATGGGCGAAACCGAGCTGCAACAAATTGCTACGTTCGCCTTTTATATTTTGTAATCAAGCGCAAATACACATCACGGAACAACGTACACACTCCACATTACGACACTTATTAACGCTAAGGCTGGAATAAACAATTGCAGACAAGTCATGCCGAGAAACACTTTAAAATAAAAATGGCGAAACGGAGCTGCAAAAAATTGCTAGATTCGCCTTTTATATATTTTAGTCAACCGCACATACACATCACGGAACACACACACACACCCGAGGGGTGATCAGCTGCCCACAGTAGGTGTACAAATTTTTCTACAGGACCCCACAGGACTTCCACAGGACTCCACAGGACTATACAGGACTCCACAGCACTTCCACAGGACTATACAGGACCCCGAGGGTACTGGCGCCTAAAGGGTGCCCGACGCATGATTAAGTACTAGGGCCGGCAAAGGCAAATCGGCTCTCTAAGAAAAACGCGAGTTAAGACGTGCACTTTTTTTTTGTTTTGGTCGCGAATTTTTTATGGGCGTTCAGCCGTAGGACTATACAGGACCCCACAGGCACGTCTATACAGGACTTGTACAGGACTATACAGGACTTGTACAGGACTATATAGGATATGTACAGGACCAAAAATTTATTAAAGTCCTGTAGGACGGTGTACAAATTTGGTTCAGCTAATCGCCCCTCGCACACACCACATTACGACACTTATTGATGCTAAGATTGCAGTAAACAAACACAGGCAAATCATGCCTAGAAACATGTTGAAATAAAAAGGGCGTATCCTAGCAGTAAAATACTACTGCTAGATTCGCCTTAACTTTTTTATTCGACTTCTATAAATTTTTTTGCATTTCACGCACAAACCCATCGGATACACTCCCTATTCATATCACAAATTTTGCTTAGAATTGATCAAGGAACAGTTTTATTGAGGTTTGGTTCGGTTCGGTTCGGTTCGGTTCGGGCTGACTAAGAAAATAAGTTCCCAAAATCTTCACTTAACTTTAACTTACTTAAAACATCGTAGAAGCTTCCGTTTTTCAGATATTTAGCAAAACAGTTTTCAAGGCTGATATAGCGTGGAGTTCACTTGGAGTGTGCTACTGGGCTAGAAAGGTATCAGATCCATCATGGATCCATTTATTTTAGGATGGCTTCCGATAAGTTTCACCGAACAATGTCGAGAAATAATATTGACTTATGTAAAAAGTACAATCCATGAAGAGCTGCTAAAAGAAGCCCAAAAGAAGCGCACAGGGCAAGGATTTTTCCTGGGAAGAGACGAAAGTGACAACGACCCGAATGAGACCGTGGTTGCCAGTTCCAGCAGGCAGCTATCTAATATTAGTAGAGGTTAGTATGCCCGGTATTTAGAAATAATGAAAAAGTATAAATTTTGTACTTTTAAATGTATGTATCTAAAAATACAAGTAAACATTCAGATCATCAAACCACAACAATGGACATTACACTACAAGGGACTGCTGCAGAAAACGAGACCCGAATATCTGATAGCCTTTCCGAGGAGAGACATAGAAGTACATGAAGAGGAAGTAATCATCGAAAAAGAAATGGTAAAGAATAGTATTAAAAAGCTTAAATCCGGAAAAGCTAGGGAACCTGGGGGAATATACGCTGAAATGATCAAAAATGGATCAGAGAAACATCAAGAAAATCTTACATATATTATCAATCAATACATAAACGGAAATCCAGTACCTGATGATTGGAAAATTGCATTAGTATCATCATTACATGAAAAAGAAAACAAGCTGGCTTGCAACAATTACAAAGGAATTTCAGTAACCAGTACTCTAAGTAGATTGTACAGCAGGATTCTTTGAGATCTAATAGAGAATGATTTTCATGAATTAGAAGAAGAGCAAAGTGGGTTTCGTGCAGGCAGATCTTATAGTGATAATGTTTTTTGTCTTAAAGAAGTAATAAAGAAAAGGAGTGCCAGAAATATAGAGACTTATGTTACCTCTGTGGTTCCAGTAGAACAATTATGGATAGTGTTAGAGCAAACTAATATCAATCATACATACATAAAAGCGATAAAATAAAATAAAATTGGAAATCGATTTTCAAAAGAATTTCTGGTATCGAAAGGCTTAAGACAGGGAGGTTGTATCTCTTCAACACTTTTTAAAATATATATCGCAGTAACTCTAAAAAATTGGAAACGTAAAGTACACGGCATGGCAATACAACATTAACGACCGATTTACCATATACACATTCGATTTACCATATACACATTACAGTTTGCTGAGGACCAAGTAATTGTAGCTAATGATAAAGAAGACATGGAGTATATGATGAGAAAATTAAGGAAAGAATACCAAAAGTGGGAGTTAACAGTGAATGTGGCTGTCAAAACTTTTCCATTTATTTGATTTATATGCAAATCTTTAAGGCCCTTATTTTTTAATTTTTCTCTGGCTAAGAAATAATACAATTTCTTAAAACGTATCTTTTATTTCTGAAACAAAAGTTTGCATTTATTATTTAATTTAAAATAAAACTAAAAACCGATAACAAAGCATTGAATTAAATAAGCAAATGTTCGAAAATTCCACCGTTGTTATTCATGCAAGTCCTGCATCGATGAATTAGAGACATGCATGCATCTTTAACCATTTGTTCAGAAATTTCTTCTATGGCTTGAACAACGGCTGCCTCAAGTTCTTCTATCGTATTATGAATAGTAGAATAAACTTGCATTATGTTGAGTTGCTCCATCTTGCTGGAACCACATGTTTGCTACATCTTGAAGAGGCATATTTTCTAAAATTTGGTCAACGTAATTTTGCAGAATGTAGATATCGAGGTGCCGTCAAATTATTATGAATGAATAGTATGTGTCTGTTTATGACTCTTAGTACTGGGCCCAGTACACGTAGTTATGTCTGTTAAACACCCCGCAGTTTGTAAACCTGCTTCCATCAGACCACAGAACCTTAAGCGGAAATTGATGGTTTTCTTGCGATTTTTTTATGAACCAATTGCAAAACAAGGTTCTTCCGAGGGTTCTTCTTTCTAAGTCACCATCTCGGAGTGCTTGACTAATATGTGTTGCATATGGATGATAATTAAATTTTTAAAGAATTCTTTGTGCAGTTGATTTGGGTACTTCAACATTATTTTCCAGTTCACGAAGGGAGATGCGAGTATTGTCAACGACACTTTGTAAAACCAGAGCTTCAATATTTTCATCAGGTTGTCGATTACGATTTTGTTTTTTCAAGGAACCATATTTAATTAAATTATTTCTGAGTATTCTGAAGATTGACAAACCTAGTTGTCGTCTTTCTGGATATCTCTGAAAGTACATATCTCCAGCTCTTCCAGCATTCGTATTACACAAAATATAAATTCATACATATCTACTTTCTCCCAATTTGGAAACCTTTCCATGTTAAATTTGATTGATAATGTGACTCAAAAAAAATCTTAAGTAATTTAGAAACTTTAAAACTTCAACAGATAAATCAAATAAATGACAAAGTTTTGACAGATAGTTACGTAGGTATGACAAGAAACACAACTACGGCCTTTGTTTCACAGCCAACCAAGTGAAAAACAGTTCATATTAATAAATTCACATTTTTCGTCATTCAAAGATAGGCTTATTATACATGGTTGAAAATCTCTTTTAATGCTCTATTTATTGACGTATAAATTCAATATGGCGGTCATAAGAAATAACAAAGTTGGCTATGGTTTCAAAAAAACTAGACTGCCTAGACAAAATTTGTTAACGTCGTTCGATACAAAACTACCAAATTTTATTAAATTTGTTTGCAGGATGGCGGCGATTTTTCAATTTTTCAAGAAACACAATTTTAGATATCTGTATACATCTTTAATATTGATACAGCACCTGATTGGGCTTAGAATAGCGCAACTTTTTTCTCATTTAAATAAACTCGTATCTCTTACCGTTTCCGAAATCCCCATGTAGTTGCTTTTTTCTGGGACACCCTGTACATCCTCTTTAACTATTGTAGATACAAACAATTATAAGGGTGTCCCATAACTTAGGGGCCACAGGCCAACAGGTGATAGAGGAGGTCCTGTCTGATAAAAAAGTTCCTATAATGCATGGGTCAAAACCTTTCGTTGCCGAGATACAGAGCATTAAAGTTGGAAATTTTTGAAATATTTTTGATAATAACTTTTTTAAAAAACGCAGTAGAAATATGAAATTGGGCAGAGTCGTGTATTAGAACAACAGCAATAAATTAAAATAAAAATTATAAAAAAAAAAAAATTAGTTGGTCAATTTTTTTATAAAAAAATTATTTTTTTTTTGTAGAAACTTTTATAAATGCCATATTAAACGCAATGTTTTTTTTTATATTTTTTGTTAATAAAAATAAGTCTCTAGCAAGACATAATAATAAAATCTTATTGTTATTTTTTAAAAGAATAAGCAAAAATTAATTTTTTAAGAAAGTTATTCTATTTAAGTTTTTCGAGATTACTTTGGCCAGCCTGTATCTCCTCAACTTGTAATTTTATCCAAAAAGTAATACCAAATTTTTGAACCACAATTAGCTTACTATTCATCTGGCTGTGACAGATTTTTTTTGTAAAACCCTTTTCCCCCCACTCCTCTAACTTTAAACATCCTATATCTTAAAAACAGATGTGTGTTGACCCCCATGTTATATAAACTTTTTTCTCGGAAATAACCTCCTCTATCGCCTACTGCACTATGGCTCCTAAGTTATGGGACACCCTGTATAGTTTCATTTTAAAAATTGTAGGAGTGTACCAGAGGCCCAGATTCGATTCCATAACAAGTCAATCAAAGTCCGTCATAGAATTAGACGACTCCACCAGAGGAGACGCGTCCTCTGATATAGGTAAGCTTTATTGTCAAAAACAATTTTCGGCACCGTTACCAAATAACAAAAACATTTTTTTGGTCCCCGATGCAAAGGATGTCAAAGGATAGAGAAAGTTTATTCTTTCTTATACAGACATAAGCAATTAACATACTAACTATTCAACACCAGGTATAGTCGTTCCACTACTTTATACCAGATACACGCGCTACCCTAATCATATTAACGATCCCGGGGATAACTAAAATTCGGGATAAAAACTGCAATAAATTGGTCTGATGTTAGCCGCTATCAATGAAGGTTTAAGTCTTTTTATAACTTCATTGATCATTGATATTGAAATTGTGAAAATTTCAAATTGAACAAACCTTTTCTGATTTTTAGAAGAGTTCTATGATGAAAATCTGGAAGATTCCCTTTCCGATAATGACGATTCTGGTAACGATTCCGACGTAGTGATTATGGATTTAGAAGCTGTAGAAGAAATCAATGAACTTATTGGCAAGATGTGAGTTTTTAATGTAAGTTTGAATACCTTAAGTTAAGCCAAGGACCGTTCATCGATCCTTTGTTAGGGCACTTTTTTTTTAATGAAACTTATTTTGGCTGTTACAGAACTTTTTCAATTTTATTATGAAGAACACTAAAAAAATGGAAACATGAAAATTTCCCATCGGTAACGTGTCACTAGAGGTTTGTCAAGTTTTTAAGATTTGTGTTGTGTATTTGTGTATATTTTATCTATGGAAAATTAAATAAAAAGTAAAATAACTTGTCACAAGAAATCTGTCCCAGGCGGTAACAGCCGATTTTCCCGCAAATAAACTTCATTCCATGTGGCAACTTAGTTTTAGTATGAAAAGAAGTGGGTTATAAATGACCGCGATGAATATTGTCGGAGAGTTTTTTAATTATCCATAATAAGTCGTTTTGTGTTTGAAAAATAAAAATGTTTGGATTTGAGGCAAATGATGTTGTCCTTTCTGTAAAGTTACTTATCTTACTTATAACTTGATTAAAGTAATAAAATCAACAATTTCCCAAGACAACACCGTTGAAATCTAGAACAAAATTGAAAAAAGTTGTGTTATAAATTTGGCTTAGCCGACAAATGCTAAAATTTAAATAAATTTTCAGATCTGTAACACGATTTGTCCCGTTCGGTTACGTTTTTTTCGAAGTTACAGAAAAGGTCCTGCGTTATAGATTGGGACATTGATTTTTTTTTAATTTAGTTGGAAAATAGTTTTATTTATATTCTGCCTTAATATTTTTGACCATTATCTATCTTTGTAAGATATTCTTTATATACAACTTAAGTGAAAGAATAAATTATTTTCCAGATAATGTGTATTTTATGCATTTGTAAAAAAAATACTAGAAATATCTAACCCAAATCTCTAAAAATAAATTAGTTAAAAAATATTTTGCTAGTTATTTATTTATATTTTAACACATTTTATGGATTGTGAGTAAGTAATATGGCAAAAACTACCGCGTTACAGAAGGGACAAAAAATTACCATTCCAACAAAAACCCCTTTTAAAAAACTCAACTCACATATATCTTGCTAGCTTTTGGTGACACATAATACAGGGCTCTCAACAGATAAACAGCAAAATAATATGAAAAAAATAAATTTTTTTATAAAATTATGAAAAATATGAAATTAAGAAAACAAAATATGAAGGAAATATGAATAAAAACTTCAGTTTTTTTTTGGGTCCTCTACCAAATGGCTTGTTATGTCAAACCCAACTGTTTTTTAGAAAAACTAATTTACTCAGCAAAAATATATATTTCTTGATTTTATTAAGAAAAGTATTAGCAAACATTTTGAAGTTGAATTAGGGCTGGATCCCCATCCAAGCAACTATGGCCAAACAAAAACAAGGCACATTTTTTAAAGCATATTTTACAACACGGTATAAGGTGTTTCCGTATTTTTAAACCAAGGGTCTACTGCAATTATTCAAAGAAATAGAAAAAAAATTATAAATGCAATAATTCCAGGCTTTATCCTATACCATCAAAAAAAGTTATAAAAAAACACAAACATTGTAAATCTCTTACGGAACATCCTACAAATTAATATGTTAATGATTTAACTTAAAAAAATAGATATTTTCTTTCTAAACTCAAAAATATATGATAAACTGCCATTTGATAAAGCCACTGTTAAAATATTAGTATCTACAATTTCTAGCGGTTTGGGACCTACTCTACATTTTTTCTATCTCTTGAAATAAGTGCAGTAGAAATTTGTGGAAATATACCAAAACACTCTGTACATCTAGTAACACAGAAAACTTAAGTATACTCGATGATATAATTGGTATACTTTAAATACCTATTCCGAGCTCAAACATTTAAAAAAAGTCAACATTACAGAGTTAAAGAATAAAATTCATGAAAAAGAAGAAATGCAACGAACATAAGAATAATAAAACAAAAGGCAAAAAAGCCCTACTTTATTCAGACTTTCTCAGAGGCAACAAACTAATAAACTAAAAGAAACTTAAAATTCAAGACTAGGAAAAATATCGAAAATTTCCACACTTATTGTATGAGTGAAGTTTCTTCATTGGGGAAAATATGAAGGTTTTTCTAAAAATATGAAGTTTTATGAAGTCTGAAAAGTAATATGACCATTTTCATAAAATATGAAGCCCTGAGAGCCCTGTTAATAGTTTAAAGTCTGACACGTTCAGTTTACTACAATTTTTGCTGATAACAAAAACTTTTCAGCAAAAATTTTGGTTTTGTTCCCAAAAAATCTGTTGTGAAAATTATATGTAAAGAAAATAAAGTATAACACTCTTTTAACCCAACTGCAGCACGGCGAAAGGAAGGGTAATGTTTTTCGATTGTTGTGTGTAAGTAAATATGTATGTTTGTGTCACGCTAGAGGCTAAACGGCTGAACCGATTTTGATAAAAAAGGTGTCGTTGAATTGCTAGTGATCCCGAAGGTGCTATAGGCACATGTGTTGGCTTTAAGGCATACAAATTATCTAAATTTCAGGCGATTTTATTGAAATTCCTTTGATAACCCATTCCATATGTCCTCTAGTTTGCTGTAGTTACTTTGTAGTCCTCCCTGCTCTCACCCATCTCCCCTCCTGTCCAATCCCCCACCCTATTCAAAAACCATATTCGCCTAATTTTATCAAATATAGAGCGATTTAAAAAATTATTTCTGCATCTGCTTTTATATTTTTTTTCAATACCATTTTACTAGTTACCCCCACCCCCCGCCACTACCTCTCTCCTCCCCTGTGTGGCTATACCTTTCACAAATATAAAGCAATTTCAAAAGTTCTTTCTGCACACACTTAAAAACTTTTTTCTAACATCATTTTCCTAGTTTCCACCTCCCTTTCTTCTCCCCTCTCTCCTTATTAGTAATAGTTGTAGCTATACCTTACACAAATATAGAGCGATTTCAAAAATTCTTTCTGAACACACTTTAAGACTTTTTTTTCAACATAATTTTACTAGTTTTCCCCTTCCATTCCCCCTCTTCTCCCCACTCTCCTTATTAGTAATAGTTGTAGCTTACCTTTCACAAATTTAAAGCGATTTCAAAAATTCTTTTGTCACACACCTTAAGATTTTCTTAGACACCATTTTACTAGTTCCCTCCTCCCCCACCTTCACTCAATGGAAGGTAACACAGTTCGCGTCCGTAGAAAATCTACACGTACTTTTTGGGTAAAAGTTGGAAATAAATTTTTTTTTAAATAAAAAACACACCCCACTGCTAAAACTGGTAACTACTAGTCGCAGTTGGGTACAAAATTACCCAATAACCTGATTTATGAAAATACAAAACTGTATAATTTCGTAAGTGCGCTTTGGGCATCAAAACTAAAAGTTGAAGCATGTCGTACATTATAGGTATACCTATCAATGTTGTACTCAACTGCGACTAGTACTTAGAAGTAAATTTACCAGTTAGGTGTATTTTTTATTTTAAAAAATTTTATTATATTTTTATTTAAACTTAAAATTTGAATTTGACATTGAATTTAAACTACTTATAAACAGCAAATAATTTTTTTTTTATTAATAAGTGGCACATTTTATGCTGACGCAAAACAGATGTCCGACCGGAGAAGGGGCTACAATCCGTCGAGGGATAACAAACACTTTTATTACGAGGTCTATACGCTATTTTTTGCACTTTTTGACTTTTAAGTTTTTTATCCAGTCAAGCAATTATTATGCTGATTATGCGCATGCATAAAGTTAGTACGTTTTTGTTATACAAAAATTTAACGCCAAGTTCTTTCACAGGGTTTTTCTAAATCCCATGTACAAACTAAGAGATATGATTCTTTGGCTTATTTTAAACTTAATATGTAGTATAAACATAGGTGTTTGCGATCTATAGAGTGTGACATTTTCCTGACCTTGAATTTTCAGCGGTGCGCCGCTGGTTTCTTAATGTACGTTTCAAGTTTAAAAAACTAAAAAATTTCAACACTCTGTATATTCATTCATATTAACTATGCTCTGACAATAAACCAAATAATCACCCACCATTTTTCTTGTTACATAGAATTTACGAACATCCTGTATATAAATAATAAAGAATGTATAGGATAATAAGAATTGATAAAATAACTTTTTAATTGAATGATTTTTGTTTATTTTCTACACATTTTTTTCAATAAAAAATTCAGTATCTACAATTTCGTACAGTTACAATTAATTTTTAATCTATATACAGTTTTTTCACTGTTTTTTTTTCATTATTTTAAATTAATCCTTTTATTAGGCTACTCCATATCCGTAGAGTTTAATAATAATTAATAGTAGTAATTATGAAAAGAAGCAGCAGCATATTTTTTTTTTGAATTTTGATAAAGTTAACACCAAAAAGTAACTCAGTCAAACAACAATCAATTTTGTGAACTTTAAAAAATTGGTTGTTATTTTATAAATGAAGGCTACCTTGTAATGCCGAATTTATAAAGGGTCGCAATAAAATAAAACAAAAAAAAGTTGTAAACGCAAATTTCTTGGCAATCTGTTTATTGTTTCTCGTAATTGGCGTTTTAACAGTTTTTCGGTATTTTCATGGAATTTCCTTTGTTGTGTTAAAAAAATCAAATTTTTTTGGATTTTATTTAAAAAAGTGAAGTTATGTCAAATCAAATAGCAGCAAATATCACAAGGCCACCTATAACAGACTCCCGCAAGCGCACAACAGTTTTATTTTTAATATTTTTCTTCTCTTCCAATATTATTTTATTTTAGTTTTTATTAGTTTATTTTATTCGACACCTGAAAAACATAAATAAAACCGTTTTAACAATATTTTAGACAGTCCTAAACGCTTAAGTAATATCTAAAATAATCTGTTTATTATAGTTTAGACTTTCGACCTTTTTTGTCTTTCGTAAGAAAAAAATAAAAAATAGTAAAAGATTCGGTGTTTTTCTAGTCAAGTCACAAACTACTCCTTAAAAAATATTACCCAGGTAGCCTCATTACACACAAAAATAACTTTTTTCATCTCTTAAAAACTAACTCACAATAATGTATAGTATACTTTGTTAAGCGTTTTTAAACATATCAATAGAAACAACAAGTTTTTATAACATAAAAATGGTTAAAGATTACTTATCTCGAAGGTTTGTCAAAGAAACTGTTACTTTTCTCTACAAAAGAATGAGCAAAATAAATCACAATTCGTTCTGAATATTTTTGGAAACTTGCACTTTACACATTTACAGCTGGAAAAGAAAAACAATTTAGTTTGACACAAACATATATTAACTTTTTTCGTCATGTTTCCAAGAAAATTCAGTCTATCTACAGTTGAAAAATATCACTTTCCGTTAAGAACTTTTGACAAACCCCAGTCATTCTTTAAAGTTTTGACATTGACCTTAACAAATCTCAAAAAATTATCTATACGAAATTTCAAAAACGTGAAATTATATAAAATCTCGCTTTAAATGTTTTTGTTTTTAATTAAAATAGGGAAAATAGGCCAAAATTGATTTTTCGTTGGCTCAGCGAGTGATAATCCGAAATTTTGATTTTCTGGTCTTAAAAACTAAAATTTTCTATTTTAAATGCAATAAATATTTGGTTTTCAAACTAAAAGATTTGGACATAGTTAAAAATCCTGTTCATTTGTTCCTATTTTGTGTTTATTAGCAATTCTATATTTAATTTTTAGTTTAATTCAGTCTCCTTAAGCAAAAATATATCTACTATGTTTTGTGACGAGTATTGTTTTAATAAATTATTTTGGAAGATTTATAAAACTAAAAATATTATAACATTTATCGCGGCATACTAGGCACGTCAAAATGTGAAAAAATTAATATTGTTACCATCTTACTTTTTTTTAATACCTATTAATTTTTCTTTTTCATAAATCTTCACACTTTAAATACCCCTTTAATAAATTTACGTATGTTCGGCAGTTAAAATCTAAAAAAAAGATTTTTTAAAACAAAAACTTAAAATTTATAAAGGATGTCCATAATAAAAGAAATTTTGCTAGGCAAAAATTTCATATATTTTGATAATGCTTTGCAAAGTATACTTTTTATATGAATACTCGATAACGTGCAGCTTTTTCGTAGGTCAAAAACTTTTTAAGAGACATGCAAAAATAGATAATTTTTTATGCTGTTATGTTTCTTTTAAAAATGGACACCCTCCGTGCTTTTGAATGAAAATCGGTTAAAATCAATACTTTTCAAACTTAAAAATAAATAGACTATGAAATGGCACTTATGTCGAAACAGATTTTTATCGAGTTTTTTGGATATTTTTTGCGTGTGATGTTAGCATCTGCTATTTAACTATTTCCTTAGCTTGACGCTTTAAATGTAGAAAATATAGGGTGATCCAAAAAATGTCTTCTTTTATTCCAACAGATAATCACCTTAGGTTTTGTTGGTATAATAAAAATAAAACAATGTTTACAATAGTGAAAGCCTTTTTCGTTTGAGATCGATTTCAAAATAGTTGATTACTGCAGGGTAGCTTTTCTGGGCCTTGAACGATGTGATAGTTCCCATGACATGCTTGGGCCAATGGCAAGCTTTAAATTAGCTCCGAGCTCCATTGCGCAAGCTTCTCCTACGATCCGACCGATAAACGTTCAGTCGGTACGGGGCAGAAAAATAGATCACTTCAAACGCGTAAAATTCACTTTGAAGAGCGGGCGACCATGGTATTGGTCGAGAGAAGTCATTTCACGCGACCGCTAAGAGTTTGCTATTGGTCGAAGCGTGGATGGTCACATCGTTCAAGAGCCAGAAGTAATGATCAAAAACTACACTACAAAGTGTTTAAAATTTTTTTGGACCAACATTTTCTTGTTTTTAAACGTCAAATTCAAACAGCTTCAATTTTTGTCCTCTCTAAAAATCACAGCTTAAATGGTCGAATGACTAGCGCGAAGTATTTATATAATAAGTGTACCAATTTTTTTCCCAGTTTTGCAGTCTTGTTTTTATAAAAAAAAATCTACCTACCTAATTTCAATTCTTATTAGTTTTCTCATAGGTGGTAGCCTAAAGGTTTTATAGTTTAAAGTATCCTAGTTGGAAACTCACACTAGAGACCATACTAATTTCTATTCACAAGAGTTTTTTTTCTCAAAAACTACACTTCTACTACACACAATGTGTAGTATACTTTATTGTAGACAATAAAATTTTCTTTTAAACGCTGAAATATAATGTGGGGTTTATGTCACATAAGTTTTCAGGGGTATACTTATATAAATAAATTTTTAAAAATAACCAAAATAATCGATTCAATTTTTGTTACATTTATTTTTAAGAAAATTCGCCAAAAAATATGTTTTCATAATTTTTAAAGTGATCCCAATGTGATCCCTCTGGAGAGTTAGTCATATTTTTTATCACATTTTGTGATATTCCGTTTAAAGAGGATAATGATTTCATTATCCATCCTAAAGTAGATAACTTATTTTGTTGTAAGAAGCTTAATTCTTAAGAAAATTCAATAAAACCAGTAAAAAATTAATTAGTTTTGTGATTTTAAATAATTACTTTTAATTAACGACACCATTGAAGCGGTAACTATGCAATAACTTCCACTTTGTTACACCGCGTTTTAAAAAAAATTCATTGTCTACGACGAAGTATAGAACACATTAAAACAAAATAACTAGGGTAGAAATTTTATAAAAATTGTAATACTTGATGTTGTATTAAAGTGACACTGCGTCATCAAAACCTTGATGGGAGGGAAGGGACTAGAGGGGTACATACAGAGACACGCACTTCCTTTAATTTTTTTATTGATATTGATTCCCAAAATGAGGCACTGCACTAAGTAGTCATTAGCCTACTATTTTACTTGCTTTTTATTGATGTCTAAACGATTGCATTAGAAAGGAACATATATACTCTTATCTGGTTGTTATGAACATATTGATTTACCCGGGCTTTGACGTTTTTTATTCGTTGTTGTTTTGACTGTTTATGTCAAACAAATTATGACGGAGTTGTTTTTTACAAAACAAATTACCGTTTTTACAACTTAATCAATGTTTGCGCACATTTTAATATAATTTTGGATCCTCTTTTATGTTTCGGATTTTTATTTATTAGGTAAGTACTTATTCGATCTCTCCTCTAAAAGGTCTTAGAGTTTTATCCTTCGAACATTAAACCCCGAGCGGCACACTGCATGTACAAAGTGAAACACTAATTTTTTTTAAGGCTTTTTTACTTAGATTTTGCCGCAAAATTTGGTTTACCATAGCTATGACGCGGTGCCACTTTAAGAAAACATCAACTATAGGATAGTAAAGTCTCTAGTTGAATCAATCTTCTAAAGCACTGATAATCATTATAAACAAAAAACAGTTTAGGCTACCCAGAGATAAGTTTACCCTACGAAATACATTAATAATAAACATATATTTATGCCCAATTTTGCCAGAATAGTATCACAAGCCACAGAGAGAGGGAAGGTATTTTTTTGTTTTGAGAAAAATCTTTTGAAACCCAATGAAAATAAACTTTGGCAAACTTTAAAAAAACACTGAATTAAAAGTCCTTTCCTCCCTCTAAAAAAATATATAAGAAAACTACACGATAATGACACGTCAGGGCATGCGGTTATTTATCATAGTAATAATATGTACTTAAACGAAAACCTAAACCAAACTGTCCGTTACTCGAAAGCTTCACCATACCTTACGCACTACTTTTACACAGCACAATCACAAATTTTTAGCAAGGCCTAGTCTACCTCTGCTTTTCAGGCCCACGCGCAGTATAATTCAGCTTGTCAGCTGTCAGAGATAAAGTGACGTGATCGGATCGTGGGGGCTCTCTGAAAACTTGCTCGGTTGCCATATGTACCTTTCTTATGAATTTTAAAAATCCTGGTACTCAGGCCCCTTCATTTTTTGTTGCCTCTGGCTTCTTTTAACAGAAAACCTTAGTATACCCCGTTAATGTTGCCAAATTATGAATTTTACTTCGTCGAGAAGCTGGAAAATTTTGTTGACACTTTTAAAACTCGGCAACATTGCTTCAGATATCTACATTTCGTTTCGCTCGAAACTGTGCGTGGACCTACGCTTACTCGATTCTTTTTTCGTATCTGTGAGATTTTGATGTTTAGAACGTAGTCTAAACTTCTAACCAAAACATAGCGCCGACCCAGACGCCATCTCTCGGTTACTAACTGGTGGTATTCATGGGTACTTGGTTGGCCGTGCTATTGACTAACTGTTGAGGTATACTTGTTTGTTGTGCATGGTTGGGCAGACCTTGAGTCATATATCTGCAAAGAACAAATGACAGTTTTGTAAAACCAGGAATTTAAAGACTTTATTTGTTTCAAGTGTGTAGTTTGATAAAAATGTTAAACATAGGTTTTAAAAAAATATTATACCTTTGGGTATCTGCCAATTCTTCAGAGTTGCCAAGTTGTGACGCTTCTGCCAGAGCGGCTTGCAGAGGGTGGCTGGGGGAATTACTACCAGACGAGGCGTGTTGTAGGGCTTCTTCTATTAGGATGGCTACCTTTTCTTTGTCAACCTGTAAAAGAAAAAATGTTTTATTTTTACGTTTTTTGACTGTTTCAGTCAGTAGTTACATAAATGACAGCAATAATGCCGAATTGTGACTGATCCATTAATGTATTTTAATACAAGCAATTCCACGCCAAGTCATCAAATTTACAAAAAAAGTGTTGCCCTGACATTTAATTTTTTTCTTTAATCATGCTTACTAAATGAAACAGCTTATGCTTAACCACTTTTGCACAATTTTAGATTTTTTAATCCAATTAGTATGTTGTACACGTATTTGAAAAGTCTAAAAACGGGCAAAATGGGACTTTAAAGAAGAAAATTATGCTCATAGTAAACAGCACCTAAAAAAACTAACCTATAATTTTGAAAACATGCATAAAAGTAGTTTTCAAAAAAATGTGATGTTTAGCAAAATCTTTTATACTGGATTAATTAGAGCAATTTAGAGAATATCAAAAAAACGCAGAAATTTTCGAAGTTTTCTTATATTTTTGGGGTATAAATGTACTGTTTTCTTAAATTTTTGATACAGTGTTGGAAAGTTATACTCAAGGACTATATCTTCCTTGTATAAAACATATTAAAAAGTAGGTAAGTTCCACGAAGAAGTTAAGAATGTCTCGGAAATCCCTCAACTTCAGCATCAAAAATGACCCTGTCTATCGGGGTGCTGGTGGTAATCAAGTAGGGTAAATTTTTCACTGTATCATATGCTTTTAAAAACAAGAATAAAAAATCTGGGTCTGTAATCCTTAAGGTCACTACACATTTTTTTAGTGATGTTAAATTGCATCACAAATTACAGGCGTGGATCTACGGGGGGGGGGGATGCCCCCCCAAATCTGAAACTTTACTCAGTTTTGACACATAGAACACACCTCCTGGTCACTATGCAAAATAGTTTTGTGAAATATTTATTATGATATTTTCCCCCAAAATAAGTTTCTAGATCCACCCCTGCAAATTAAGGTTTATCAGAAGGTAAAGTTTATTTATATGAGCACTGTTCAATAAAGTATGATCTAAACTCTCTTCATAAGGTCACTACACAAATTTTTTTAAAGTTTATTTACTTTTTTAGTAGTTACCTACTGTCATATTTAAACAATCGGAAAAGAAGTGGAGTTCTATAATTTCGGAAACCGAACAAATTTTTTTTCTGAGCTTGAAGTAAATTTAGCATCTATAGTTAAATCATCCAGAGGAGTGAAAGAATGGTGTCCAGTTGTTGTTTGTTTGAAACTTTAATGTAAAACAAATCGGTTCACAGTACCTCCAAACGCATCACATGGGCTTTTACCATGCGTTAGTTTTGTAGTTAGTTTTTTTAATGCCCAGTGGCGTATGCAGAAATTTTCCAAGGGGGTTGCGGGAGAGGAGGCTTGAGTAAAAGCAAAGTCCTGGAAAACCATTTATTTCTTCTTTCAGAAAAATTCAATCTTTAGGAGAAGTTATTTAATGGCTTTGGAAAGATTAGGCCTCCAACCCCCCTCCCTCCTGCGTACGCCACTGTTAAACCTGAGCCATTTCATTTACCAAAGAAACAAACTAATTAATGTCCGTGTCTCACCAAAAATGTATTATTAAAACTAAAAAAAAATTCCGACAGTGTACGAAGATGGGACTTGAACCCATAAACTAGGATATTATGCAAAACAGTATGTGGTTATCAATAAGATCCCCTGACGATGATTTTTATACATAATTTTTTTCCTTTTGCGACTCAATAAAAAAATTTGATTTTTTACATGCTTTAACCAAATAGCTTAAAAGTTAAAATGACAGACCCAGATTTTTTATTTTACTTTTATTTAGACGATACATTGTCAAGTAAAACAAGGCACAAGCGAAGATTTAATAGACAGATAGACATGACAATTTTTTTAGTCAAAAGTTGCCAATTCTGAGGTTTTTGCGGTTTTTCCAATTTTAAAAAATTTTGTTTGCTGAAAGCAATAGACCTAGAAATTTTTCTTTTGCCTTGTATGATAGTCAAGCCACTGAGCTTGAATGTGCGTATAGACTTTTTTTTGATTGACCATATTCCGCACCGGTGTAAATAATTAAAAATCGAGAAAATCATAAAATTTACTATTTTTTTAAAACTATTTTTGCCTTGTCAAAAAAGTGAGGTTATTTTTTTTTCTGTATAGGATTATCCAACCAATATTAAAGATTTCTTCCGTCAAATTTGTTTTTACATAAGATTTAATACAATAGACATAAAAAAAATTAAGGCCACAACTGATTTTCTTCTATTTTTTACTTTTAAAGTGGCCTGTAAAATACGGGAGGCGAAATTAAAAATTGTTAATTTGGTATTCCTAAGGACACACTTTTGAGTTTTATGTCGATTTAAAAGAAAGTACGTACGACAGACGACCGGAAACTAACTTTACAGGTCTCCGCAGGTCTCTCCTCCGGTCTAGTAACGTAAATACCACTTTACATACCTCGTTGACGAAGCCGTAGTGGACCAACTCCTGCGCCAGCACATTGGGGTTGTCACCAGGCGATATGCAACTGGTTAACTGTCTGTTCATCTTGTCGTCCATGCGCAGCACTAGCGTCAACTATAAACAAAATTCAAAATCTCTTTAGCGAAGAAATCTTTGGTTGTGACTTATAGCTCACTAGCATGCTCATAGCCCAGTCAATTAAACATCAAACCCACATACTAATAAAGATCACAGGTGTACTACTAAATCTTATTAAAAACCATTAATAGAAAGTGACTGCTACAAGCGTTCCGCCATATTGGATTCGAATGAACCCTAACGTATGGCACGGTTGATAGAATAGACCGGTGTTCGGATGTTATATATATATATGTCGAATTTTCCACGTCACTGGTGGTCCAGCTGATTTTTGTAAACAAAAGTTAGATCTGATATGAACAACGGAACAACTAATATTTTTTAAATTTTTTGAAAACTAAGGAAATTTTCCCACTGTTTTCTAGTACATCCTTATAAAATATAATTTTCTAGATGTATTGTCGTTATTTTTTTTTAGCCCGCTTTATTTTTTATTACACAAAACTTAAACTACAAGTCAAACTGAATGTGATCGTTTAGTATCAAAGGTGAACCGAGCACTTGGGAAGTAAACAAAGATGTAGTTCAGCGGATGATTTTTGAAGCTGAAACGAAAACAGTATTTTCTTCGAATTTTAATTTTTGTGTAAAGAGAAATGAAGCGGGCTAAAAAAATAACGACTGGTATGTCTGCAAAATACTATTTCATAACTAAAAAATAGTAGGAAAATTGCCGTAGTTAGTAGTTTTCCAAAAAATTCAAAAAATATTAGTTTTTCATATCATATCTAACTTTTGTTAACAAAAATCAGCTGGACCACCAGTGACGTGTAAATTCGACATGTATATATAAGATCCGAACACCGGTCTATTCTATCCACCGTGAACGTATGGCTTGGATAAAAAAAGGAGACGCTTTTAATAAAATTTGAAGGAGCTGTTTTCAAATGACGTTTACAATTTGTCAACGCGGTGCAAAATTTTTATTTTTGATTTATGATAATCTAAAATTAAGGTAACTGATAATGGGTGGTTTTAATCTTATAACCGAGATGGCTCTGAGAGCGCGGCACCCATTATCAATAGTCTTAATTCATCCAAGCCAGACGTGTTCAATTGAAATCCAAATGCCGCCTGTAGCAGTTATTTTTGGAGGCCCTTTCCCATTACAGATGTATAAATAGGCCTTCCTCAATATCTTCCACTTTTCCCTGTCTGTCGCCGTGTTCATCCATCTAGTTCCCGCATGTTTCTTCAAATCGTCTGCCTATCTCATTTGGGGTCTTCCCCTACTTCTTTTATTTTCCCAAGGTCTCCAGTTTGCAATACATTTGTTCCATCCATCGTCTTTCTGGCTGATATTATGACCGGTCCATTTCCATTTTAATTTTGCATCCCTTACTTTTGTTTTATTTCTTCACATCATCTTTGGATTTTTGTTACCTTATCTATGTTTGATTTTATAAGTGTCCAGGTCTGGGATCGTTCGTGGATTTTGATTGATGTTGTTGCTTCAGTATATATATTGGCTATTAAATCTGTGTATCTGTGCTCTATTCGGCTGTTAATTAATAGTACGTATGCTTACCATTAAATCACAGCTTTCCTCCTTGGTTTTAACGTCACACATCATATTGACGATTTTCCGTGATTCGACGTCGGTAGGTTCAGGAGTGACAGATTTGACAGACTCGGCCATTTCTGGGCTGATCGCCCTGCTTCGGGCTGGTGGAGGCTGTTTGGAGCCAAACGCGGTTAGGGGGTAAATGCCGTTTCTGAAACAAAAAGAACCAAAATTTAAATAAAAAAAGATTGGCCTTGATAAATGTAAATTTATTATTTTAATTAGCGTTCAAATAGTCAAATAGATAAATTTTATAGTAATTCTAGTTTCTGACAAAAATATTAAAAATTGATGATCACCATAGCTCACACTACTTATAGTATACGTGTAAGCTAATAGGCCGGTGTACAGCGTGTCCCATTTTCGATGGGATTAAATGGAAAACTCGGTTATTATTAAAGATATTGATTTTCTGATTGCACCTTACCGTGCTCTTTTTTCGAGCCCTTAAAAATGGTGTAATCAGATTTTTGCTATACCCGTAGTTTCGCTAATACAGGGGGTTTTTGAAAAATCACTTGTATCTCGTTTATTTTGCAAGATATTTTTATTCTTAAAAACCTTTTTATGGCAACTTTTTTAGAAAAAATAATGACTGGATTTTTTTTATTATTATTTTGATTGGTTTTATGCTATTATTATCACAAAATAATAAAAAATTAATATTTTTTTGTTTTAAGGTAAAAAAAAATAATTTTAGTCCGAACCTGGAAATTTTTAACATAAATATAAATTAAAAATTGCTAGTTGAACGATATTTAGTTTAAATGTTTTGAAACTTATAGTTTGACTTTAATTTAAAGATTTATTTGGAACAAAGTCTACGACAAAAACAAAAAAAAATCAATTACAAAAAATAATAACTAATTTTATTTAATGATACAAAGGTTTAAACTGATTGCGATTATGTGTAAGACATTGTTGGCACTTTTGAGTCATTTTTCTAAGTAAGTTTAGATATTGGGATTTTGTTGCTTGAATAAAGCAGTCAAACATCACATTTTTTCAAAATCTGGATGGTCGATTTCTAGCCACTTTAGAATAATTTTGAGCGACTTATTGACTAAACTGACAAGTAGAATGACAACGTCAATTCCACGCTTTTGTTTTTCCACGTTGAAGTAAATTTCATGAGTTGCTGTGCTATCAAATAATTACTGTGATATTTTTGTAACTTTAACATTTTTTACTTTATTTATAAATCTTCTAATTCAGGTCCAAAACAGTTAAACTAAAATCGATCAACTAATGTGTCTTGCAATTTTTAATTTATATTTACGTTGGAAATTTCCAGGTTCGGACTAAATTTTTTTTTTAAATATTAATAATTTTTTTTAACCTTAAATTAAAAAAATATTAAAGTTTTATCATTTTAAGATAATAATAGCATGAAATAAATCAACATATTAATTAAAAAAATACAGGTCCGTATTTAATTGTTTTATGATAAATACCATATCTTAAAAACCAAACAATATTTTAAAAAGTTGACAACGTCATTATTTTGCTCTAAAAAAGTTGCCATGAAAAGGTTTTTACAGAATAAAAATATTTCGCAAAATAAGCGAGATACAAGGAATTATTAAAAATGCAATTTTCTCAAAAACTCCCTGTATTAGCGAAACCACGGGGTATAGCAAAAATCTGATTACACCATTTTTAAGGTCTCAAAAAAAGATCACGGTAAGGTGCAATCAGAAAATCGATATCTTTAATAATAACCGAGTTTCCCATTTAATCCCATCGAAAATGGGACACGCTGTACTGGTAAATGCAAAAAAATGTGTGTGTTATAAAATAATTATACCCTGTCATACATAAGATCGTATTATGGGTCCAAGCTTTTTCTCAAAAAAATAAACACATTTCTCAAAAAATCCATGTTTTCAGATTTTTGTGACACTATTTTTATTTTTTTCTATCTAAAAATTCAAATATTTTAGCAACTGACTCAAAAATAACTAGAATGGCGTACCCAAGTAGATGATAAATTCTCAAGAAAATATTCTTTGTGAAGCCATAAATATACCGAACTACTCTCGAATACTGGATATAATAGGAAATCTTGATTTTTTAACTTATTTTATGAAATTTATGAAATAAATATAATTTATTAAACACATAATCATAAAAAACAACTAGCCAAATTGTCTACTGATGTTCTAACTCTGACGATAGATGTTGTTTCAAATTCAATTACAAAAAAAGACAAAATACAAACAGGTGCAAAGTGCACCTACTGTTCTGACTAGGCTATAGAAACCAAATTTATTTTCAGTAGAATCAGGGACAGATAGTTTTTGTTAGAATCTAGAATTGAAATTGTTCGGGAATTCTGTCTGATCGGCTGCCAAAAATGGGGCGGCAAATAAAAAGTGCCAATCTTATGCTAAAACATTTTTTTTTAAATCAATCAAAAGATTAAATTGCAAATCATAATAAAGTTTTTTTATTCATTTAAAAAACTTACTTAAACTTACGAAGGCAACTGGAGTGGTAAATATAATTCATTCATAAATATCCAAATAAACTATATACCATTTAAAATTTTACATTTTCTTTACAGAGATGGATTTTTGAAAAATTGGATACATTAGACTAGATTTTAAAGAAATGTGCGTCTTGGCAGTACTTCGAGGTATCTTTTTTTCTGAGCCAGGGTAATACCCAGGCAGGTCAAATATATCACGTTTTAAAGTTTCAACGTTCTGCAGTTCTTCACTTTATACATTTTCTTGAAACAATGAGTTCTGAATAAAAGTCTAATCAGTTAAAAAATATGTGTTTTTTTTGGAAGCAAAAAATTCAAAATTTAGTTTATTTCGAAAGCGAACAGTGTTAATTACCTTTTTACCCATCAAACTTTAAGGCGTGGTAGAAAAGATAAAAAAAGATATTTTAGCTCACACATATACTATACTATAGTAGTGTGAGCTATGGTGATCCTAATTTTTTCGAGAAAAAAAAAGTTGCTCCGATTTCAAAAATTTTTATATATCTTTGCGTTCCAGATGATTTTGAAACTTTTTTGTTGCGCCGTCTGTCTGTCTGTCTGTCTGTCTGTCTGTATGTCTGTAACGACCAACGCGCATAACTCAAAAACCGCTTGGCCGATTTTAATGAAATTTGGTACCTAGGCTGGGTCTTGGGTCGAGATGGTCCCATTTAAAAATGAACAAAATCCACCAAACAGAAACGAAATAAAAGGGTGGGGGTAGATTTCAAAAATTAGAGTTTATGTGAAAATATGGCGTGTGTGATATCAAACGAAAGGTAATTGAGTCTGCAGTTAAACAAAATACATTTTAATTTATTTAAAAAAAAAGGGTGGGGGTATATTTTAAAAATTAGAGTTTAAGTGAAAATATGGCGTGTGTGATATCAAACGAAAGGTAATTGAGTCCGGAGTTTAACAAAATACATTTTAGTTTTTTGTTTTTTTTTAAGGGTGGGGGTAGATTTCAAAAATTTGAGTTTAAGTCAAAACATGGCTTGTGTGGTATCAAACAAAAGGTAATTTAGTCTGGTGTTAAATAAAATATATTTCAGTTTTTAGTTATATTAGCTCACACGTACACTATAACTATAGTACCTAGTGTGAGCTTAGGGGCCCATATATTGGCAGAGTATTTTTTAGTAAAATTACTATTTTCTGGGCGTCCATCATGAGAAACATATATCGTAAATGTCTTAACTTTTAAGATAGAGGGTGTTAACGATTTTTAAAAAAGGACGTCATTTGCTCATCTAAGAATAAGAATTTCAAAAATAATATTTACTAAAAAAAAACAGTGGCGTACCATTACTCAAAAATACCGAGGGTAATTCCCACACCAACGCCTCTGGTTGAAAAAAACTATACATCAGAGAATGCCTTTTGATAATTAAAATGTGTGTACCAATAGAATAAAAACAAAATTTGACGTATATCAACCAAAAGAACAAGCAGGCTTCAGAAAAGATAGCATTGAGCACTGGGCAGTAAAGGCATATTTAATTAATAGCCGAATAGAGCACAGATACCCAGATTTAATAGCCAATATATATAACGAAGCAACAACATCAATCAAAATCCACGAAGGAACCAAGCCTATTCGCACAAGAAGAGGTCTCAGACAGAGTGACACAATATCCCCTAAACTATTTAACCAGGCCCTAGAAGATGTTTTTAAAAACTTAGAGTGCGAAGAAATGGGCATCAAAATAAACGGACAATACTTGAACCGAACCTAAGACATGCTGATGATATCGCCTTAATAACAGAGAAGAAAGAAGAACTGATAAAAATACTGAAAGAGACGAGTAATATTGGCCTGGGCAGCATTTGGTAAATTAAGCTACATATTAAAAAATAACAAATATCCTCAGTACCTCAAAACGAAAGTATATAACCAATGTATCCTTCCTGAACTTACCTATGGATCCCAGACCTGGACACTAATAAATAAAACAAAAGTAAGGGATATCATAGGAGAAGTAGCAAAATTAAAATGGAAATTTTCCGGTCAAAGTATCAAACAGAAAGACGATCGATGGAACAAATGTATTGTAAACTGGAGATCTTGGGAAAATAAAAGAAGGAAGGGAAGGCCCCCAAATAAGATGGGCGGACGATTTAAAGAAACATGCGGGAGCTAGATGGATGAACACGGCGACACACAGAGAAGAGTGGAAGAAATTGGGGGTAGCCTGTCCAAAGATGGATCGAAGAAGGCTAGATAGATAGAATAGATTCAATAACACTCTGTATAAGGAGATAAAGCAAGGGATAGATAAGTATATGACACAAAACTTACAGATAATATAATTTAGTACAATTCTAAAAAAATCTAAAAATTACCTACTTCTAAAGTGCCAATCGCAATACAACGATAGTTTTGTTCCTTTGTGTTCTATTTTTGGTTTGTTTTTAATTATCGATCACTAGATAGATGCTATCTATCGCTATTATATCAAATATACGATAAAATAAAAAAAAATCTTACACGCGCGTGACTATTTGGCAAAATTAGATAAAAGAGATTTTATTCGATGGGTAATAAAAGTCAGAACTGTGGACTTTTTAATTAGGCGTATAATAAATTTATTACCTACTTCCTGAGATTTTCTTTTATTTTTTATAATCTATGATTAAAGGAAAACAAGAAACACAAGAATTCGATTTCATTTTAAAGTTTTGACGCTTCAATTCTGAATTTCCCGTAATAGACCAGACAAAAATGGGAAACAATTAGTAACAGCATAAAAGCTATTGGAAATGAATGAAAATATATCGCAGCCAACAGGAGAAATAAATTAGACTTGATCCGAGTGAAATGAGGTGAACTTTTAGAAGTGGTAACAGATTTTTACGGTTTTCAGCAAAACTAGACCTCCTATCGAAAAAAGTCAACTAAAAAAGTTATAGGTAATAAAAAGGTTTATAACTTTTAAAACTATTTTTTACATAAACTTAAATATTCCGAGAAAAATCGAAAAATAAAATAAATTGATTTTTATCTTGAACATTTTTTTGTTTTTGACAAAATTTGGTGAAAAAACACTTAGTGTATATTTTTTAAATAAAAACATTGATTTTTACATTTTTGTTTGCTCTAAAACCTAAATGGAGGCCATATTTTCATTAGAAAATACACAAATTCTGGAAGCAGTTTTTTTAAGCATTGGCTGTTTTTTTCATTAAGACGTTTATTTTTAGATGGTGTAACAAATAACATCACTATGGAAAAATTTGCCACCAAAAAGTGTAAAAAAGTGACGCCAAAAATTAAAAATGGATATTGATTTAAATTACATTGCATAATTTTGCAATTTTTTAAACTGCTTAAAGATTTCTGGCAAATTTTTCCATATTGGTTATATTTTTACATTATCTAGAAAGAGACCTCTTAACGAAAAAAACAACCAGTTAAAAAAAAACTACGTCAAAAAATTATTTATAACAAACACAGACCCTTTTATTACCTAGTTTCGCTGAAAACCGTAAAAAACATTTTCCACCCCTAAAAGCTCACTCCATTTCATCCGCATAACTCGGATCGACTCTAATTTTATATTCCTATTGGCTGCAATATTTTCATTAGAAAATAGGACGATTCGCCGCGGGCCGATTCGCCACCGGGACAATTCGCCGTCGACGAGGTTTAGGATTGCAATTTTGATTATTTCGTGTAGTAAACATAATTTGAAAAAAATATTTTAAATTAATAATTTGTTTCTAAAAATACTTTTATATAAATTTTTATAAATTATTTCTGGAAAACCTGAGTTTTAAAAAAGTTTTATTAAAAAAAATTTTTGTTTTTTGAAAAACTACTTATTAAAAAAGCATTTTTTTTGTAGAGACATTTGACAACAGTTAACGTCTGAGCTTTTAAAAGATAAATAACTTTACTTGTTCTTGAAAACAACAATATTTCTTTGTCTCAGCAACTGTATAATTGCGAAAGAAAATCCAGGTTATAGACTTAATAAAAAAGACATTACCCAGAAAAATTAAATATGTAAACAAAAAGTGTTGTAAATCCGTTTAAAAGATATTTCTAAAAATAACTTTTATTACCGTTTTATTTCTGGTTTTTTTACCACCTCAGGGATTTGCTATCTTAATATTAAAATTATCCAAAATTGAAAGTCTGAAAATCCATTTTTATCTTTTTAACCGAAATATGAAAGTTTGCAGTTTGGGAGGGGGTATAAATCTTTTTTATTGATGAAAATATTATTCTGGCGTTAATTACATTTTTATAGTTTTTAATAAAGATTTAAGCAATCCAACTATAAAACTAAGTCATCTGTCACTTTTAGTTTTTGAGAAATAAAATTTTTTCCATGGATTTTTTTAAATTTTAGTTACATTTTTTAATTTATCGTTTTTTTTTCTGGTTATCATAGAATCATTGATTATATTATATTTTGTTGAAGTCAGAAAGAAACTAACAATCTAAAAACGTATTAAAATTAAAGGTATTTCGTTTAAATAAAAAAGCTTTAGTCAACATTTGACGTTTGCAATGACATTCGAAACCTATAACATATTAATTTTAAAAATAATAAAAAATTAAGCAATATTTTCAAATAAAACTTTTTTTAGCATGCATTTTAGCATATACGTAATATTCCAATACTCCCTGTTACTTATTTACACAATGATTGGCATTTGATGCAAACATTCAGAAATAAAGGTACGAAAAATGCACAGATACCAAATTTACATAGAGTTTTTGTCAACTGTACGCCGATGATTTGACGTAACGAATACAAGAATAAAATAATATTCATGTGTAAAAGTATAACCAATCAGGACATTTTATCTTAAGGACCGCAAAAAGGATAGACTTATACCCATTGATATTGCTATTTCAAATAAGTTTGCATTCTGCATCGTAAGGTACCGTAGGTATTGCAACCAATCAGGATATTTTATCTTAAGGGCCGCAAAAAGGATAGACTTATACCCATTGATATTGCTTTTTCAAATATGTTTGCATTCTGCATCGTAAGGTACCGTAGGTATTTCAATAATACGTACTATATGGAAATAGTATGCATATGTCTTTGAAAGCAACCAATCAGGTCTTTTTTGCTTAAAGACCCCAAGGCCCTCATGTTTGCATCATGAATGGGCAGTTACCATGAGTATTGGAATATTATGTATATGCATTTTAGACAGAAAATAGGAAGGGGGATCTATGATGAGACACGCTAAACCTTTGGCAGTCCTAATTAATTATAGCAATACATTTAGAACAATAAAATGTCTCAAAAACCTAAATTATTACTTCAAAAATCATGCTTTCTAAATGTGATCCAAAATTTTGAAAACTAACCGATCTCATTTGTAAAAACTTTCCAAAATCCGTCGGGCGCCAAAAATTTGTTTATATTTATTACTCCTACATAAACACGAATGTGGCTTGCACGTATGTTGTACAAGATACCAAATTATTAGTCACAGAGTTTAAACACTCTTTGTTTTAAAAATACCTCCAAAAAACCACCTTGACCAGGATGCTTGTGTTATTTTCGATCGCGAAAAACAAGTCAATTTTCGTTTTTTTAATTATCTCAAATACCAAACTCAAACATCTCACACTCTGATTCACAAAAATAACAAGCAAGAAATTTGAATACATTTAAAAAAAATACCTAAAAACATCATTGTAGAGCAAGGAAATCACATAACAATATATATAAAAATATATGAATGTATTCTTTGCTATGCTCGTGCTGGACTTTTCTTTTTGACATCCAAAATTGTCACTATTTATTGCCTAATAACTTTTTCAATTTTTAATCTGTAAATATATTTTTTTCAAATTTAAATAAATAGTAAAAACGACTCAATTAATTATTTTAATCTGGGGGTACGGCAGTGCCCCGCCAAGTTCGCAGAATCAGCCGTGCCTTCTTTTCTTGAAACATTTCAGCCCATATTTGACTTATCTAAAACTCTACTTCGGAATGAACTACGAAACTACGAGTTAACAACCCCTTCAAGTTTGATAGACTTCCATAAAGTAGTAAAGTAGTTACGAAATTTAAAAAAAAAAACGTCGAAATTGGCACTCACTTATGTATAGATCATCAAAATTCTACTGTACTTCCAGCAAAGCTAAAATTTGGCAGACTGATAGATATTATGACCGAACCCTCGAAAAAAATAAAAAAACCCCAAAATTATAATTTACTCCCCTCCCCTATACATGTAAAATTATGTAAAAGTAACATTGCCCACTTCCAGAAACGCTGGAAAACTGAGCTTTGGCAGACTGATAGAAACTATAATGGAACTATATGGAGAAATTTAAAAACCCCAAAATTTTAATTTATTTCCCTCCCCTATAAATTTAAAGTTATGTAAAAGTAACATTGCCCACTTTCAGAAAACTCTAGAGAGCTAAGTGTTGGAAGGCCGATAGAAACTATGACACAACGATAGGAAAAAATTCAAAAATCTCAAAATTTTAATTTACTTTCCTCCTCTATAAATGTAAAGTTATGCAAAAGTAACTTCCAGAAACGCTAAAAAGCTAAGCTTTGGCAGACTGTAAGAACTTTTCATTTTGAAATTTCTATTGGAGAACTTGGCTTTACTTTTATCTCAACTCTTTTTACGGACTACCATTTTCGCGTACTTGGCTTTTTTTACATGAAATGTTTTTGTTATGATTAAAAGACTCGTTTATTTTATAAACTTTTTTAAATTCTTCATCGATTTTGAGAAAATTGCGTTTTAATATTTTTTAACTATAGATTTTAAAAAGTTAAAATTGAAGTTCATTTCTTATTTGTAGGTGGGGGGGAGTGATCTGTAGATCCGGCAAATTGGCCATAAATAGACTCAATAATTATCTTCCTCAGTATTGGCATCTTATTTCTAATGCTGCTCGTTAGAAAAAAACAGTATAGTTAGTATTAGAAAAACAATATCACAATTTCTGACAGCACATTTTTGTCCCATGATAACTTTTTGCACCTGTTTTCTCTATTTTTAGAAAGCATTACACTTTGTTAAAAGCGTCGGTTCATCTCAAACTTTTGTTTTTTTAAACGCTAAATTATCCAATTTATTGAAATAAAATTTAAAACAAAGTAAAAACATAAATAAATAATAGCTTTATTTTTTCTCTCAATCTCTCAGTATGTTACGCAAAGATCTAATAAAATAAATTAAGTTAATGTTGTTATTTTTCTTATTTTTACTAAAAGATCAATAATACACTAGCACACATCAAACTGGGCCCAAGGTTATCTATCTAATAAAAAAAAAGCAAAAATAAACATTGTATGTGTAGGAGCAAAAATATTATGAAAACTCCTAGAATGTTTACATAAAAATGCTTCTCGAGTTATTTTAGTGTTCGATTATTTTTGGGGCACAATGTGGAATTTTACAATTTATTAAAAAATAAAATTTGTGTTTTGCCAAGGCTATAAAAATAATCTCGGGATTTTATATTAAATATAAAAGGTTTTCTACAATGAAAAATAATGTACTGGTTTTCAATTTAGAATAATATTATTAGTACATTGTCAAATAATCTTTAATTTGATGTCTAGAATTAAAACTGTAAGATTTTAGCAAATTTCCAAAAAATGTACAAAAATTTTAACCTTCCATTTATAAACTTGACGTCACTGTTTCAGTTCGGCGTTCGCACACATCTGTCTCCTTCTTCCCTAGGGAAAGAGAGATGGACAGAGATGTGCCAACATAGAACTGAAGCAGTACCATCGTGTTTATAAACGGGGATTCAGTTCGGTCCTAACTTTACTTAAGCTTTAATCTTTAAAAAATACTTCCTTGAATTTGATAATGTTAAGGAAACACCCTGTATGTAGATACTATAAATGTTTGCAGTGGCCTAAAATGTTATTTAAAAAAAAAACTGCGAATTCATTTTGAAAAATTACCTTGTACTTTTTATTTTTTTTAGCAAGCTCAACACAATTTTGACACGTATGACGTAAATACTGTACTAGTTTTGAATCTATTTTTTTTTAGTGGGTTACTTATTTTTGTAAAAAAAGAACGTGAGTCATATTACCTAATAACTACATTAGTTCAAAATAGCTCAACTCTATAAAGTGGGGGTTTTGTTTTTATATTATCTTAAAATTATCTGAAAATGTTATCACAAGATTGTAATTTAGTATTCTTTCGGTAGTATTTCTAGATGTAGCACAAGCATTTGACAAATTATGTCACAAAGGCCTTAATTTTAAACTAAAACTTTTTTTGCAAAACAATATTCTGATGTTCTGAAATCATACATATCTGATAAGACTTCAGAGTAAAACAGGAAGATTCATACTTAAATTTAATATAAATTTAAGCAGGCGTGCCCCAGGGTAGCGTACTAGGCCTTTATTTATATTTATTATTCATTTGCCAAATCCCAAAACCAGAAAATTATCACTTAGCAATATTATACGATGATACTGGTTTATTGACGATAGAAAAATGTATTGAAGTATCAAAAGAAAAACTTCAGAATGCAGTCATCCTGAAGTTTAAAACTGGATAACAATTTGGCGAGTAAACAAATCAATTCATGTTGAATATAAAACCAAAAATGTAAATCACATACAATTCACAATTAACAACATTCCCTACAATATTCAAATCAGGCAAAATATCTCGGTATGACACTTGATGCCAAATTGCGTTGGAAAGCACATGGTAAGAAAAAAAGAACTTGAGATAAGGTATCGAAAAATGAACTGGCTGATTGAAAGAAAATGATGATCTTAATGATGATGATGATAATGATCTTCATTAGGACCTAAAAATCGAAACTGTAGTAGAGTTGAGTGAATTATACCAATAATAAAATAAAAGCAGTTTATTTGACAAACAAAAAAATACTTAACATTTTCAGAAATACTTTAACATAAATAGCAAAAAGCACAGATTATAGAATATAATATGTAAAAAGCACCTACATAATAGTTAGTAATCCCTGATAAAAACTTATCACGCTATTGGATTGACGTAAACAGTAAAGTTAAAAGATTAACAACCTGCCAAAATTCATTGCGCGGTTGGTGTCAAGAAATGTAAGTTTTATTGCCAAAATACCTTTAAATAAAAATTCGGTGACAAGTGATATGTCCGCGAACATTTTCTATGTTCACAAATTTTAAATTATACACACTCTCCGACACCTAAACAACATTTCTCTAATTATTGATAGTTTTATTTTATGTAATTTTTATTCCACAAGTTCAAGTTATAATTAAGTAACACAAAATATACAGGGTCTTCCAAAAAAAAAATACTTCCATATTTCTCCTTCAGAAAATATTAAAAATCGGAAAGGCTTCCGTCTAGTGAATTTTATAACTTTTTAATTTATTCACACGGAAAATTAGGACAACTGATTTAAATAATAAACCACTTTTGAAATTGTTTTCTGAAACATTTAAAAAGTTAAAAAAAAATTACTTAAGGCACCACATTGTGTTTAAAAAGCTTTCTTTAATAAGTCAACACAAAAAAAAATTGAGTGTGGATCCTTTTTTTACCCAACTGCAGCACGGCGAAAGCAAGGGTAATGTTTTTCGTTTGGGATATGTATCTCTTAAAACACAGACTTTTTTTCCAACACCATTTTACTAGTTTCCCCCTCTCTTTATACTTCCCTCTCTCGTTTTTAGTAATAGTTGTAGCTATAATTTTAACCTTCACAAATATAGAGCGATTTCAAAAATTCTTTCTGCACACGCTTTAAGATTTTTTTCAACACCATTTTACTAGTTCCCTCATCCCCCACCTTCACTCAATGGAAGGTAACACTGTTCGCGTCCGTTGAAAATCTACACGTACTTTCTGGGTAACGCTAAATGAATGGTAAATGCAGTGCTTTTTATAAGGCTGAATAAAAATTTAACCTAAAAGTTGAAAAAAAAATATTAAATAAAAAAACACCCAACTGCTAAATCTAGTTGTAACTAATAGTCGCAGTTGGGTACAAAATTACCCAAGAACCTTATTTATAAAAATACAAAACTATATAATTTCTTGTGTGCGCTTTGGGCATCAAAACTAAAAGTTGAAGAATGTTGTACATTATAATAGGTATACCTATCAATTTTGTACCGAACAAGTAAATAGTGTCATCAGTTGGGTCTTTTTTTTATTAATTTTTTTTTACAAAGTTTTCTTTAATAACCCAACACAAAAAAACTGAATGTAGATAAATTTTTTTAGATGTGTATATTGCGACTATTAGTCTGCAATTGATAGATCAGTGTGACTAAAGAACCTTTGCAGCAGATACCAATTTGTTAATTTTTTATAAATAACTCTTTTTTAATCTTTTTTTATAAGCTATTAAATTTAGAAAAAAATATATTTTTACCTATCTAAAGGCCGTTTAATATATTTTATTCTACAACATTCCCTACATTGAATTTTTTTAAATTTATATAAAAAGTCAAGATTTTCAGATATTTTTTACAATAGTTTTAAAACTCATTGGTTTAACTGGAAAATTTTTTTTTGACATATCTTTAAAATACAGAGGTTTGATGCAAAATGTAATAGTAATTTTTTACTTCGTGCCTTTCCAGTACTTAAAATGTGTTGTATCGATTATGATAGACCCAAGCGTGAATTTGAGGGGAGGGGGGTAACGTGGTAATTACCCCCCCTAGAAAAAAATATGTACTTTTTGTTAGTAATTAAAGGGAAAATAGGAGAATTACCCCCCCCCCTAGAAAAATATATTACAAATAATTTTTTAGTCGACTATTACCCCCCCTAAATTTTGACCCACATCCGCGCTTGGATAGACCCTGTATTTATCTCAATCAAAATGTACTTACATGGCCAACAATTTCAAATGCAGTCCGACAGTGGCCATGTTCAAAGCCGGTTTGTCGTACACCAACATAATATTTTGCCGAAAAGCTTTTTGGCCACCTCCAAACACGCGCTGCCGCGGCTAATTGAACGCGTGAGTCAGCAAAACAAATGACAAAATAAGAAAATCCCAAAAACAAGAGTTTGGTTAACTCGCGAGTACAAAACATCTCAAACAACTGACTCGTAGGCGGTCAAAATTAGTATATAAATAGGTATTCGAAAGGTTGGTTGAGGAAGTTTTCAAAAAAACTTCTCCTACTTTAGTCCCGTGCCAAACTTCTTAATTTATTCGCACGGAAAATTGCGGAAATTGTATGTTTCATACAAATATCTCTACGGGCGATTGACTTAAATAATAAAATTTGCAAAAAAAAATACTAAAATGTATTTCAAAAATAACAAGATTTACTGATTTTTTTTTACAATAATTTTAACACTCATTGTTTTAATGCATAAATCCACAAAAATTCCGATTATCTGTTTTAATTTTCAAGAAATATTAACTGGCAAAAAAAAAATAATTATGACTTGTATCTTAAAAATAAAGAGGTTTGATGCAAAATGTAATGGTCATTTTTTACTTCTTTTGGCGTGCTCCACCACTACTTAAAATGTGGTTTATCTATTATGATAGACCCCGTGTATATGTCAATCAAAATGTACTTGTTTATCTATTATGATAGACCCCGTGTATATGTCAATCAAAATGTACTTACATGGCCAATAATTTCAAATGCAGTCCGACAGTGGACATGTTCAAAGTCGGTTTGTCGTACACCAACATAATATTTTGCCGAAAAACTTTTTGGCCACCTCCAAACACGCGCTGCCGCGGCTAATTGAACGCGTGAGTCAGCAAAACAAATGACAAAATCAGAAAATCCCAAAAACAAGAGTTTGGTTAACTCGCGGGCACAAAACACCTCAAACAACTGACTCGTAGGCGGTCAAAATTAGTTAGTTAGTTAGTTAGAAAAATATATTACAAATAATTTTTTAGTCGACTATTACCGCCCTAAATTTTGACCCACATCCGCGCTTGGATAGACCCTGTATTTATCTCAATCAAAATGTACTTACATGGCCAACAATTTCAAATGCAGTCCGACAGTGGACATGTTCAAAGCCGGTTTGTCGTACACCAACATAATATTTTGCCGAAAAGCTTTTTGGCCACCTCCAAACACGCGCTGCCGCGGCTAATTGAACGCGTGAGTCAGCAAAACAAATGACAAAATCAGAAAATCCCAAAAACAAGAGTTTGGTTAACTCGCGGGCACAAAACACCTCAAACAACTGACTCGTAGGCGGTCAAAATTAGTCTATAAATAGGTATTCGAAAGGTTGGTTTTGGAAGTTTTCGAAAAAATGTCTCCTACTTTAGTCCCGTGCCAAACTTCTTAATTTATTCACACGGAAAATTGCGGAAATTGTATGTTTCATACAAATATCTCTACGGGCGATTGACTTAAATAATAGCCCGCTTTTCAAGAAAGTTTGCAAAAAAAATTACTTTAGGCACCACACTGTCTAACTTTTCAAAACTTTTCTTTAATTACTCAACACAAAAAAACACTGTGTGTAGATAATTTTTTTTTAGACGATGTGTATATTGCGACAGCCAGTCTGCAATTGATAGAACAGAGCACACGCTATGCTGGTTATATGTATTTAGTGATGGCTTTGAGTTGAAGTGCGGTCGAGTTCACAAGTTTGTTATCATTTTTTTTGTACACCGGTTGTCTATTTCTAGAATTTGTAATTGGTGTTGCCAATTAAACCAATGCTGCACCCATATTTATACCTAATAGCCTAAAAATACAGCATCCTTCTTATGCTTTCTTTTACACCACTGTAACAAAACAGGATTTAAAAATAAATGGTATTTTTGCCATTTATAAGTTTTTTATAATATTTTTAATTAAATAATCTTTTTGACATCAAGCATTATTAATTACATGCAAGAATAGGTTAAGAACAAGTAAAATGTATGGCAACGCAGCGACTTGTTTTTAGGCATATTTTCAGGATCGCTGTATTTTAATAAAAGTTGTATTCGGCTAATCTATCCTTTAAGCCATTAACATTAGAATAATTTATATGTTGTAACTGAAAACAAATTTAACAAACTATTTTCAATTAAAAAAAAAACAATGTGTAAGTTTAGTTTGTAACGGTTTTCTCGACGCATCTCTGGCTTACGGTGTTTTGTCTCTTTATCTGAAGCGTTTAAAGCACAGTCTATATCTTTCTTCGCAAAGCACTTTAGCATTAGAGTTCAAACCAAGCAACGGCAAGTGGATTACACCGAAACAAAGAAAGTCGTTGGAAAGCATTCTTAAGTGAGTTTCTGTACGCTTCACTTCGCTTCATGTAAAGGGGTTTTTATTTCAACTGGGAAAATGATAAATCTTTGTTATTCATAACTATTTTGATTTTTACTTTTACACCAGTATTTACTAAAGGATCTACAGTGAAGTGCTACAATCCTAGATTTAAAAGTCTACATTTTGGTTAAAGGTTGAACTTATTTTTCCCGTGAATGCAATAGTTTTTAATATTTATATAAATTGTTCATAAATACCTTGCAATATGGGTCATCTTTTTTCGTTCCAACATAGATTATTTCCACACAAAGGTTATAAATAAATAAAAATAATAAAATATTTTAGTTTAAAAATGGTAGCGATATTTAAACCTCCAAACGTCACTAGGACATGTCGAATAAAAACGGTGTAAGTCAGTGTCAACTGTCCGCTATATTTTACATGTTAATTTTTTAGACAAGTTAGCGACGATTAAACCGATGGTCGATTGTTTTGGTGAATGTGTAATTGAAAAGGGATTCTAATATATGTTGTGCTTTTTACAGTATTTAAATATTGATACGTATTTAATACGGTAATGCATCTACAGATATAGTTTTAAGTTATTTATGTATTATTTAGCTTTGAATATTTTTGTATATAAGTTTTTTTGTCAATCATGGATTATTTCTATTGTTTTTCGAACTTTAAACCACCCCTCAGGGGTGGTACTACAATTTGAGACTATTTTTAACGGGAATCCTACGACTGCACGGACTAAATTTCCAAAAAATGACATTTCGTTACAAAATTTTATGTGGTTTTTCTTTATTTCTAAAGTTAATTTGAATTTGAGATGAAACTCACTGAGAAATGCTCATAAATCATATTGCACATTAGGGTGAACCAAATCTTTGCAGTTATTTGACCTGTGAGTATTAAAAAAATACACTTAAACCAGTCGGTATCAAGTCTATAGACTTGATACTTAAACCCGGTCTACAATGCCAAGTCTTAAGGTCTTAGTAAATACTGGTGTTAGAGTTTATTTTAATTTCAAACCTTTTTATTATTGCTGATTTTTAGACTATAAAAGTCCTCTTTATTTAACGATTTTGGTGGTTATTCCAATTATTATTCTGCGCTTAGTTATATATAAGGAAAAAAATCACGAATTCGTGGTTATTCCGATTTTGAGCATGGTTACACTGATTTGAACCTAATAAGTAAAGTAAGATGTACGCCATAAATAAAGTGCCTTCATTATAGGAGCTGGAGACATTTAAAATATACACACTATACATTGATTTTCGCGATTATTCTAATTCTGATTATTCACATTATTATGCATGTGCACTACATGTTAAATAGCCAAACCTTGTAGCTGCGCCCGTCATTTTCTAAATCGCATCACCAAAATGGGAATAACCCCTAAAATCATCTGAATAATAACAAATATTATTAATTATTTTACGGACGATTTTACTTGGTCAGTTAGTTTTGTAGTTATCACGGTTCTAAAAATGCGCACTTACGCTAATGAAGAAATTAAGTTAGTTTAGTTTTGGTGTTTTTGGTTATTCGCGGTTTCGGCTTTGCGCGATAAATCTTGGGCTATGATTTTTATGCGCGGTAAAGATTGCCAGCTGAACTATTGATCCGAAAATTTTGAAGACAACCCGTATATAAATTAAAGTAATTTCTCAATGCTTTTTAAATTTTAATGGATGTCGGTAAACAAGGAATAATTAAGATTATAAAATAAGATATATGTACATATAAGTATATCTCGAAAACACTTCCAATATGAGCCATACGCTGGGGAAATGATCACACTTTATAAAAATATTGTTAACAATATTTTCGATGTAACATAGACCAATATCAAAAATACTCTGCCAATATATAGGCCCCTAAGCTCACACTAGGTACTATAGTTATAGTGTACCTGTGAACTAATATAACTCCAGACTAAATTACCTTTCCTTTGTTACCACACAAGCCATGTTTTGACTTGAACTCAAATTTTTGAAATCCACCCCCATCCTTAAAAAAAACCTAAACTAAAATGTATTTTGTTTAACTTCGGACTCAATTACCTTTCGTTTGATATCACACACGCCATATTTTAACATAAACTCTAATTTTTTTAATCTACCCCCACCCTTTTGTTTGGCTTGTGTTCGGTGGATTTCGTTCATTTTTAAATGGGACCATCTTGACCCAAGACCCAACCTAGGTACCAAATTTCATTAAAATCGGGCAAGCGGTTTTTGAGTTATGCGACACACGGCGCGACAAAAAAGTTTCAAAATCATCTGAAACGCAAAGATGTATAAAAATGTTTAAAATCGGAGCAACTTTTTTTTTCTCGAAAAAATTAGGATCACCATAGCTCACACTACTATAGTATAGTATATGTGTGAGCTAATACAAGACATAAAATTAAAAATCAGTTTTTTACCGTGCCAACGAAAAGATTTTTTATAGCTGCTTAAGAGCATCGTTTAATAAATTACGATGCTTATATGAAACCATGCGGTGTTGCCAAGTAACTCACTGTTTCTTTGTATTCTGGAAATGAAGGAACAGTAAGAGGACATTAAAAAAGTGGGCGAGTGTACAACTTGTTTAAAAAGTATCAAAATATTGTAAAAACACGGTTTTCATAATATACATTAATTTAATTTGTGAAATAAAATTAATAAAGGTTTCTTCGAGACTAAAGTTAAACAGAGGCAGACTAGTAGGGGAAGTGTACTTAAAATGGGATAATAAGGTAAAATGGGATACCGGCACTCCTGACCAAACTAAAGGTGGCAACGTTGCGCTGTATCGCTAGATTTGTTCATTGATATCGACATATGCCACTGTTTTTTTTTAATCAGTCATTAGATGGTTACAAGCTCGTGTAGTATTTTTTTTTAATTGTGTGTGTTCCGCTTTTAACTTTTTATTTAAATGCTGTAAGAATTGACTATTGAATCAGGTAAGATATTAGACACTTATTGGAATAAAACCAGACCTTATTTTAAAATCGACCCTACGATGACAGATTAACATATAAAAACCAGCTGCTTTGCTTCAAAATTCGGCCTTTGTGTATTTAAACCCCGAATTTATTAGTGTCGGTATTTATTAAATGGAAGTTAGCGACTGTATTATTAAATTTGGCTTTCATATGTCAATTTTGAGAGGCCAGCTGTTAGTTTTCTGTGTGAATGTGTCAAAATAAAGTCGACTCTAAAATAAAGTCAAGTTTTATTCCAATAAGTCCCTATTATATTCTGCTGTTGATATTTGTAAACTTTATAGTCTTGGCCACCATCAAACATGCTAAATGAGAAACAATTAAAAAGTAAGATTAGTTTAAATAATTTCTATTAGATTGAGGTAAAATGGGAAATTGCTAAAGTAGCTAAAATAGGATATCCCGTCTTACCTCAATTAAATAACTGATAAAAACGAATGTGTTTTTTTAGATGCCGCCTATTTACGAACGATTTTTAGTTTTCGTTAAGTCTCTGTGTCTTTTGTTATAATAATTATTATTGGAATTATTCTACTGGTCATTATTAGGTTATTATTTAACCAAGAAATAATTTGTTTTAGTTATTTTATATCTTTGTGCCATATTAAGAATAAAGAGCAAATTATTGTTGAGATTCGTAGATGATTTTAGTTTTATCTTTGTGTCGTATTTTTTTAATTTTTTTTATTGAACCAGTTTTTTTGTGTTTTTAATGTTAATTTTATATCTCATTTTACGTTAATAGTATTTCCGACTTTACCTGCACAATTAGGGTAAAATGAGAAAATGTAGTGATCTAGATTTTTCAAAACAACAAATTAAATGAAACAAATGAACTATAACAAACGAAAAATAATATTTCAAAAACAGCATAATGTTTTAAACCAATAACCACCACCATAGCCAGGGTAGTTTTGATTATGTATTATTTTTTCTTTCTATCCATTCAAGATCAAGCGCCCAGTTTAGTTAGAGCAAAGTTAAATCGTTTTAAACAATTACAGACATCCAAGTACCAGGATTCGAACCAGGACCACCAGAGTGTGAAGCAAATGTGGTCCACTTACTTTAAGAAAAAATAATATTGGACCTTCTTACCTCCAGACTAATATAAAACAATATTATGTTTGATTAAAAATACAATTCGAAAACACGATTGTAATCATAATTTAAATAAGACGCAAAAACCTTTATCTAGACCCGGTGTCGCCTTTAATGTGTTTTTTTCAAAATATATTATTCAACAAATGTTTTGGAATATTACCAAAATTTACATAGTGTTTTCGGTTTTAGCTCGACAATTCCTCTGACAGTGGCGTACATATAATGTACCTAGGCAGAAAGGAGTTGCCTACCCTTGATAAAATCCAAAAACTTTTTTTATATTATCACATTTTAATAACTCAACTCATGACATATTCAACAAAAATAATAATATGCATAACAGAATTATTTTATTAAATATTTTTTTATTTTAGAGATTGTGTCAGACCAATGAGTATATGACCCATATAGAGTGGCAACCGGCGAGCCTTCAAATATTGAGGGGCAGATGGCGCTGAAATAAATTCGTCTGGTACGCAATATTCAGGGACTACTAGTACGATTTAGTTGCATGTGCGAGTTCCGAGGTTCATGCCTATCATACAAATGAAATTAGATTGCAGTCTCTGAATACTGCATACATGACGAATTTAGTTCAGGGCCATCTGCACCTCAATATTAGAAGGCTCGCCGGTTGCCACTCTATATGGGTCATATAGTCATTGGTCAGACATATTTCTATTACCGGTATCGCAGCCAACGATAAAGACCGGACATGGCGCGTTATAAGCAAGTCGGCGTCACGTGATCTTAGGAGTCCCAGGATTCTTATTGTATTGCTTAATATATTATGTGTTTTTACACAATTTAAATAAATTCACAAAAAATGTTTGTTCTTTTATAGGCAAAAATTGAAAAAAATATTTTGCTGATATATGTGTTTATTATGGATAAAAGAACTGAATCTATAAAATAAAAAATTATACAAAATTTACACTCTAATATCTTCAGGTACATATATTAGGTACATAATATCGTTAGTAACTTCAAATCTATACAAGTCTTTCAAAATTCGACATATCAAGCCTAAGCTTTTAGTTTTTTAATTTTTCTTTGAGTGTCATCATCTTTGTCTGAGTTCTTATTCAAAGATTTATTAGCAGACACTAAATCATTAGGCTTTTTAATAAAATTATTTAAAAAAACTTTACATGCCCTTAAATTAATTTTTTTAAGCTTTGACAATAGTTCTTCTCCACAAAAACACTCGCTAGAGTTATCTGAAAAAATTTTTTCAATATAAAACATTTCACAATAATTTCTTAAAAAGAAACAAGTGATTTTGTGAATAAGTGAGATGGTTTTCACATTCAATGAACTGAATGTAGTGGTCGTCGATAATTTTTTGAAAAATTACCCAGGACAAAGTTTAATATATATTTCATTAAAGTGTAAGTTAACTACCAACTCATGTTCTTTTAAAAGCTGTAACTTACTTTTTAAATATTTCACACTACCAGAGAGATTAGATTTATCTCTTAACAATATTTTATAAATCAGTTTTTTAATATTGCGAGGGTGCGGAAGACATATTACCTTAGAATTGTAAATTGACGTGTATGCACTGGATGACTGGATAAACAAAGATGAAGCCAACATTAAAGTGTATCCACCATATCTTCGATTCTCAGGTTACCTTTTCAAGATACCTAATTGTTCAATAAGAAATGACAACTGAACACATTTTTCACTCTCACTATCGAAAATGTCACTAAGGATGTCTATTACTTGATCAATCCTATCCAAAATCTTATCTTTTACCACTTCTTTCCCGTTTGCAACATATTAGGTTTCAGTTTTATAGTTGGACCGACAACGAACAACACTAATTATACGTTCGCGGCATTGTTTATCTTATAGGTATTTTCTTTATAATTTACTCATTAGCCATTAATTATTTTAACGCAGCCCACTACAGTCTTTTTCGTGGGCTGCGTTATTTTAATAACTTTGATAAAATTCACATAAAATTCGTGCCCGAATTAAAAAAAAATCGACGTAAACAAACATACCAAAACTGGAAACACACATGTTTTATAATGACAGCGGGCCGTGAAGCGTTTTTTTGTGAGCCTCCTACGGTCACGTGATATTTCTGCGCCCGGGCCGGTCTTTCTCGTGGGCTGCGTACCGGTATATACACTCATTTCTCATCTAATATTTTCAAGCGGTCCATATGATTTTCCTGAAGTTATGTCTATATGATTTAGTTTGCATGCACACAAATATGTATGTCTCCCATGCATGCGTGGGCCTTGCTTTGTTAAAAGAAATTCTGCATTTTGCCCACAATGGAGAAAGGTGGAATCTGCAAATTGGCAAATTTGTGAAAAATCGACTTTTTTAACTAGCAATCGTTTAGTTTTTCCAGCAAGCAGTAAACGTTTTATTGAATATTTATAAAAAACAAAGTAAATTACTGCTATTTTGGGTTGAATTTGGGCGCCAAATATAAAATAATTTAAGATTAATTGGTACCAAAACAAAAACATGTTGTTTTTTTTGCTAGTTACTATAAAAGCTATAAAAAATTTGTTAGATTTTTTTAAGGGCCTCGATGTTTTGTGTTAGCTTATGTGATAATAGAGTTTTTAAGGCAGTTTTTTTGCAAATTTTTAACTTGTAGGTATGTGTAAAATATATCCAAAAAAAAGGATACAAATCTACAACGCGCCTCATAAATCGTAACTTTTACAAGGAAAAACACTAGGGCCATACTCCGTTAGATTAAAAACACTGCACTTGTATCGAAAATATAAATTTTTCCCTATACCCTGCTTTGATTATCACTGCACGCCATTGACCTCTGAGGTGATCTTACATCAATCTTTAAAGAATTTGCGTGTTTAGTTTAAAGATAAACAGTGCTTTAAAGAAGATCTGCATGCTTCATTTGGGAAATTATTGCTCAGAAATCTGGTAAAGATTACTCTGTGGTTTGCTTCATGACTTTTGCAACAAGAATTATAAACTTTTTGAGATTATGCTCTCAAATCCGCACTCGAATCACTCTGGAGGCATCGTACCTCCTGAGAAAGTTCCGTGATCCACCATCAAAAAATAGCCACCTTAGCAAAAGAAATGACCGCCGTTAAAAAAAAACTGTCTTCAGAATTTGGACATTTTTGGATGAAAATGGGGCCCCTTTTGAGGTCTAAAATATAAACATAAATATTTTGATTTTAAAAAATTAAAACGTGTAACCTAAAAAGGTAAGTTTTTAACAAAATTTCGTAAAAAAGAAAAAACCTTACCACTCCTAAAAGTTCACCTCATTTCAACCTTATAATCGAGTCTAATTAATTTTTCCTGTTGCCTGCAGTATTTTTCCCTGTTTTGTGTTTTTAAAAGGTATCTACACTGTTTTCCAACACCGAGGGTGGTAAAATCCGAAAACACTATTGGCCAGTTATTGGAGAGAAAAAAAAGACCCAAAAGAGCTTGCAAAAGGTGGTGTAGTCGGGATTTTGACATAATATATTGTTCACATTGGAGTCCTAAAAAAATCTTTAGTTTTCGACCTTGGATTTAGTATGCACGATAATTTTTTTTTTTAAATTACTTGGTCGCGGTATATTTTAGAAAAAAAAAATTTTTACACGAACGCGGACGCCCCTGGAGTGTCAATAATAGCCTTAACACAGTTTTGTAATACGCCATTTAAAATAACATTTTATTTTCTCTAAAAAAGGTATTTTAACATTTTTCCCTAAAATGCTCTTTTTTTTAAACTGAATAAAACCTAAAAATGATTTTTTTCGTGATCCTAAAAAATAGCCCGAATTTATGGATGGCAATGAAGTGCTAACCGTGGACTTGGTCGCCTTAGATGATACATCGTTTAAAATATAAATTTCATTTTCTACAATAAAGTTGATTACACACCTTCTGTAACATGCTTACCTTTTCAGAAAATGACATAAAACTGAATAATTTCAGTTTATTTTGCGTATACTATGGAAATACATTGGAAATGGATGTACTGCTAACAGTTCAGGATTCGTATCTCAGCAAGGGTGTTACCCAGAGAACTCAATGATGTCTCATCTTATAGGCATAAACTATATTAGTTTATGTTATTACAGATTTTCTTAAAAATAAGCAGGTGCGAAGTTAAACGCCACTAAATAAAATAAATGGATCCATGACGGATCTGACACCTTTCTAGCTAGCTTATTATCACACTTCAAGTGAAGCCAAGATAATATATTAGCCTTGAAAATAGTTTTTTGTAAATATCTCATCACAAATTCTTGAGCCAAATATAGTCTACTATATTCCGAAAACAGTGTATTGATACGATGTTTCGTTAAAAAGTTGGAATTTTTTAAAGATTTTAACGTACGAAAACGTTTTTAAAGGAAATTTTGTTTAAAACTTTTTTTTCTAAACCGTACAGTAATCAAGTAATATAAAAAAATCCTTTTTGTGCACACTAAATCCAAGATGGCGTCGAAAACTCAAATTTGTTTTTAGGAGTCCAATGTCAACAACATATGGGGCTTTCCATGTCAACCCTGCCACCTTTTGCACTTCAAAATTTAGATTTTAATAAAAATTTATTTTTTGGTTCCTCTATAGATACCGATTACATCAAGATAAAAAATTTGAAAAAATGTTGCGATTTCTTAAATCTACAGGGTGTTTTATCTTCTTAATTGGCCAAAACATATCTATGGTTTATGATTTTTTCTGAAAAAACACGAACTTAGCAAAAAAAAGCCTCTTGTTCTTATTTCTAAACAGTAGTAATTTTTTTTTGCAAAATTCGTATTTTTTCAGGAAAAGTCATAAACCATAGATATGCTTTAGCCAATTAAGAAGATAAAACACTCTGTAGATTTAACGGATCGCAACATTTTTAAAAAAAATGTATCATTGTGTAATCAGTATCTATAGAGGAAACAAAAAATAAATGTTTATTAAAATCAAAATTTTTAAGTGCAAAAGGTGGCCGGGTTTACATAGAAAGCCCCATATGTCAAAATCTCGACTACACCACCTTTTGCAAGCTAAAATTCTATAATGACTGGACTACTATGCCTACTTATCCGTGTATCCAAGTTTTAACACACTGAATTGAATTTAATATGTCACGCCTATTTGTGGAAAGTGCTTCTCAAAATTAAAAAATTTAAAAACCTGAACGTAATTTAGTAATATACACTTGGCACAGGTCGTTTTAAAAATATGAAAAATTAAAATCAAAGTAATTTTGTTTGCGTGGGTGATGTCAGGCCTTACGTAGGGTTAAACAAAACTGCGAAATTTTAAGATGTTTTTAGTTTTTTCTATATAGCTCCGGTAGATTTTGAGATATTTATCTCAAATTTGGAATATAGGTTACGTGTAACATCTACATTACATCATAAGACACGCCAACTATATTTTTTAAGAATCTACAGGGAGTTTTAACAACTTATGCTTTGTAAACTATAGAAACTTTTTGCTCTGTTTTGGTTGTTTCTATCTGCGACCATTTTTTTTTAAATCAAAGTAATTTTGTTTGCGTGGTAAATTTGTATTTGCAAATTCTTTGTCATCTACCTAATATAACATGAAAGAAGTGACACACATAAACAAAAACCGCATCTTTTATTGTTTATTTTAAACTTAGGTCATATTTCGATTTACTTCAAACCACCATACAAAATTTCTTTTTTATAGGTTCATAAAATACCCACGCACCTTAACCAAAAATTTAAATTTTGTTTAGTTTACTTTTGGTATTTAATATTTGTTTGCAATTTAGTGTTGAGTTGATAAGAGTATCTTGACGTAATTTGATTTTGTCATTGCTAATTTTAGAAATTATTATTATAAAAATATATTGCCAAAATTATAAGAAGAAAGGATGTTTGATAATTGTATACACTGAAATTTGAAAAAAAAGGCAGGTAAAACAGTACATGTTTAATCTTTGTGTATATAGATAAAAAAAGTTTCTGCCTATAAACCACACCTAGGAGTTCTCTAAAAACATAACACATTATGTATGATTCGAAAAAAAAGTATTGAATTATATGTCAAAAAATCGATAGATTATTTTAGCAATTTCGCATTATGGCCCATATTTATTATTATTTTTTTTTTGATTTATTGCCTTCCTAGCCACGCAGCAATGGCTAGAAAGAATATTGTTTTCGACGAATTTTGTTATTTGTATGTATTTTGACCCATCCTAGCAATATCATCATGAAGTCTGACCATGTCCGTAACAAGATAGCTCCTAAACCGCTGAACCGATTTTCATAACATTTTCAGGTAGAATAATGTACAATACTGTTAAGAGCTGATTTTTTTGTTCAAAATCCATATTTATTATTTTTTTGATTTATTACCTTCCTAGCCACGCAGCAATGGCTAGAAAAAATATTGTTCCATCCATAATGCTAATGAGTTTTTTGACAGTTCAAAAATTGATAATATGCTAACTTTTTAACGGAGCATCGCATTTTCGGAATATAGTAGAATACGTTTTTCTCAATAATTTATGCAATAACTAAAGACTTCGTAGGAGCTTCAATTTATGAGATATTTACAAAAACTGTTTTTAAGGCTGATATAGCGTGGAGTTCACTTGGAGTGTGCTAATTGGCTAGGAAGGTATCAGATCCATCATGGATCCATTTTTTTTTGGTAAACTCACTGCGCTTATTCCATTAGAATCTTATCAGTCAGATTTGTTTTTATTTGCCAAAAACATTGTGTTTATTGTATTGTACTGTACAATCTGATCATTAAGACTAATTCACAATTTTAACTTAATTTATTAGGAAAGTTAAATTTAAACTTGTGTTCACTCAACAGTTTACCCGGCTTTCCTTTAACTATATCCAAATCATAATTTGCTGCGTTTATTATTTTGTTTTATTTATTGTATTTAGTCTATTTAGTCTAATAGCTCAAACGGCTTCACACTTTTTAGTCTTCGAACTAGCAAAGTATTCTTTAGCTCAATACTTCAACATTCACATATCTATAGAATATATCTTCATGTTTTTTTTCCGTAGTTTTTTATGGTCTTTGGTACATTTTAGTTTTTGGGTCCCGATGAAGGTTACTATTTATAAAAATGTTTCTTAGTACTTTATTTTGAAATCTCAGTACGACTAGTGTTTTACTTTCTTTAGTGCAACCCCTAGAGTTGAATACCATATTATGTCTATACTCGTTTCTTCCAATTATGTAGTTTGTTTTTCTATACCTTACCACAAAATCTTCTTTTTTTTCTTAACATGTGCTTTCCAGCACAATTTGGCATCAATTTTCAAACCGAGATATTTTTCCTGATTTGAATATGGTTCGGTTGCTAATTGTGATTTGAATGTGATTCACATTTTTGTTTGTTCATTTAATTTTATTCATTTTTTGCTCCAATTGTGAACTTCAGTGACTGTATACTGAACTTTTTCTATTTATTATTCAATACATTATTCTACCGTCAATAAATCAGTATCATCCACACATGTTGATAAATAACAATATCCTAAGGCACGCCTGCTTTGATTTCTCTTAAACTTGAATAGGAATCTTCCTGTTTTACTCTGAAGTGTCTATCATAGTAGGGGAGGCCGTGAAGATTTTGGGAACTTATTTTCTTAGTAATAAAACTAATTTTACTAGGAAAGAGTATACATAAATTAACTAAAAATATTCTGGCAAACTTCTAAGGATGGCAAGTATTTTGGACAAGTAAAAAACGATATGAAATGAGTGCCTTTATTTTCTTAGTTCTGAAAGTTTAGGAGATGATAGGTTGTATTATAACAAAAGCTTAAAATATCATCTGGCTATTATTTAAAAGCCCCAAAGCCTTGCCAGACTGATCTGATGCCCGTCACGTTGACACCTTTGATTATGTTAATGTTTGTTAGACCAACATACAAATGTAATTATTTGGATTATTTTGAGACTAGGTTTCCATGCAGGTCTGCAAAAGCTTCGTTGCCGATTTACAGACTGTTAAAATTAATAAATTTTCTTCAGTTTTCGTTGATAGCTCTCGCAGTTTTTAAGATATTAAGCTCAAACCTAAACTAAGCTACAGGGTGTACGTCCCTAGGCATGCCAAATAATAATTAGAATCTAAAATAAAATATTTTTACAGCGGGAATGCTTCTTTTTCACTTTCCTCTGAACCTGGTGCATCATTGATAGATTCTAAGATACAGAATAAATTCCTTGTTTTATCTAGAAACTTTTCGGTATCTTGCAGTTTTTTTTCTATGGCCGTTAACGAGCATTAAATTAATTAACTATTTTTTAGACTGGATCTCAGTTTTTCTGGCGAGGCTTTTCTGATTGTAAATAACAGACAGAATAATTTTCTCCATGACATTATAGTATAATATACCGTGTGAAAAAATTTCAAAACTAAGAAAATAAGTTCCAGATTTTCCATTTTTGAAGACGCCATTACATGCATTTTCCAGCTTTAAAAATTAGCCAGATTTATTTTTAGATATACATAGTACATTATAACATCAGTTTATACGTTCAGTTTCAAAATTAAAAAAATAAAGGCACAAATAAGCCCAAATTTTGGATCTGAAAATTTTCAGCCAGTGATATTTTCCACCACTTGAGGTGAGCCAAAGAACTTTTCTTATAATGTTCATGATATCTTCTTCTTAGTGTAAAAGATTCAGAACTAAGAAAATAATTCGACCCATATCTTTTACTGACCTTTTAAACCCACCGGAAAATCATCACCAGAATTAAAAATTGTTAATTATTATCATTAACGGAACATACTTCTTCATATACACAGACAAAGAAAATACGGCCTCCCCTACTATCAGATATACATATATGATTTCAAAATATCAGAAAATGGTTTTGGCAGAAATAGTTTTAGTTTAAAATTAAGGCTTTTATGCCTAATTTATCAAATGCTTGTGCAAAATCTAGAAAGACTGCAGAACAAACTTTTGCCTCCTATATTGCTATATGATAGTGATTTTATTTGGTTTGTCATTATGTAACCAACTTTGCTCTATTGAAATTTTTAAATAAAATTCTGTATAATTTGCATTTTTTCCTTATCACTAGACATGGTTTATCGCGATTCAAAATGTTATTATTTCAATGAACCTCAACAGCTTCACATGGCCAATCAGTCAATGTTTTTTTATATTGAAATTAATGATTATTAGATTATTATATATAAATAAATTAAACATGTTTATGTTTTCGCTTCAAAAGCTTTATCATTCTTGTATCAAAATAAAGCAATACATATTTCTGCCTTAATATGCATGTTTATAAAAGTTTTAGGGTTACATAAATTTTGCAATATTTTAGATTATGTTCAATGTCATTCAAAATAACAAATTTTAAGAATTTTTTTGATCACTTTTTATCAAAATTTTATACACGTTTTTTTATTCTTAAGACATCTTTATTGGTTTTTATTTTATTTTATGCATTTCTTTTTCGAATATTATACGAAATTCGGTAGCCCTGTGCAATGCAGTCGGCCACTCACTGAAACCCGAAGCAGCGTCGAACACGCTGCCACTTTTCGCTTGGCTCCTTCGAATAGAGATAGATGTTATCTGGCACAGGCCTTCAGTTAGTCGTATTACTCGCATTGTTTTTATGCGTGGAGCATTTTTTTTTTATTTGTCAAACACACTGTGTTTTTTTTATTACAATCTAGTCAGTAAGACTAATTAGCAATTTTGTTTTAACTTAATTTACTAGAAAAGTCAGATTTAAACTTAGGGTTCACTCAACAGTTCTCCCCGCTTTGTTTAGTCTGTAACTCACAATTGTGTTGTGTTTATAGCATTATTTTGTTTTATGTGTAATTCACTTAGTTTACTAGCTCAAACGGCTTCACTCTTTTTAGTCGTCGAACTAGCATAGTATTGTCTAGAAGCTGAATTGCTTCCACATTCACATGCCGATGGAGTCTATCTTCATGGCTTTTTGCGTACTTTTTTATAGTCTCTGCTACAGTTTCGATTTTTAGATCTCGATGAAGGTCACTATTTCGAACGTACCAAGGTGCATTCACAATGTTTCTTAATACTTTATTTTGAAATCTCGGTACAACTAGAATGTTACTCTCTTTAGCACAACCCCATAGTTGAATACCATATGTCCATACTGGTTTCAGTATTTGTCTATAAAGCAGTAACTTATTATGAATTGTTAAATTGGACTTCCTTCCAATTAGCCAGTTCATTTTTCTATACCTTATCTCAAGTTCTTCTTTTTTTTTCTTAACATGTGCTTTCCAGCGCAATTTGGCATCAAGTGTCATACCTAGATATTTTGCCTGATTCGAATATGGTACTGGAATGTTGTTAATTGTTATTTGTATGTGATTTATATTTTTGTTTGTAAAATCAACATGAATTGATTTGGTTTCATTTAATTTTATTCGCCACTTTGTGGTCCAACTGTGAATTTGGGTGACTGCATCCTGAAGTTTTTCTATGCATTTTTCAATAGATTTTTCTACCGTCAATAAACCAGTATCATCGGCAAATGTTGCTAAGTGACAATTTTCTGGCTTTGGGATATCACAAGTGAATAATAAGTATAGATAAGGGCCTAGTACGCTACCCTGGGGCACGCCTGCTTGAATTTCTCTTAAATTTGAGTATGAGTCTTCCTGTTTTACTCTAAAATGTCTATCAGATATGTATGATTCCAAAATATCCGAATATTGTTTTGGCAGAAACCTTTTTAGTTTAAAATTAAGGCCTTCATGCCACACTTTGTCAAATGCTTGTGCTACATCTAGAAAAACTGCAGAACAAACTTTTCCCTCTTCTAGTGCTTTTTCTATTATATTAGTAATTCTGTGTACTTGATCTATCGTGGAATGCTTGTCTCGAAAACCAAATTGATGAGATGGAATAATTTCTTGTCTTTCTATGATGGGTTTTATTCTTTTAAGCAATAATTTTTCATAGAGCTTGGATATAATTGGCAGCAAAGATATTGGCCTGTAAGATGACACGTCATGGAGTGGTTTTCCCGGTTTTGGAATCATGATAACTTCTGCAACTTTCCACAGTTTAGGTACATACCTAAGCCTAAAAGACGCATTAATTAGGTTGCATAGTTTTACGATAGCTTTTCTGGGGAGTTGTTTTATGACTACCCCGTTAATAAGATCATACCCTGGGGCTTTTTTCGAATTAATATTTTTGATTTCTGTTAATATTTCTTTTGGTGATGTAAGCTTAATATGGTCCTCGATTTGATGGGGTTCATTTAAATGAAAGTGTTCATCTGGTGCTTCGTGGGGCTGAAATGTTTTTTCTAAATGACTTGCAAAAATATCTGCTTTTTCTTCGTTACTCCTTGCCCACTGGTTGTTAGATTTTCGTATGGGTGGAATTTGGATAATTGGTCTTTTAAAATCTTTGGTTGCTTTCCAAAGGGAATAGTCGGAATTTTTATCATCTGTAAGTTCATTAAGAAAATGGTTAATAGATTCATTTTTTATTACTAGAATTTCTCGCCTAATGCGCTGCGTCATGTTGTTGAGATTTGTTTTGTCCCGAGGATCACGGCTTAGTTGCCACTTTCTTCTTAGTTTCCTTTTTTCCAATATAAGGTCTCTAATTTCCTTTGGATAGTTTTTTCCCTTAAAAATTCTCTTTGGTTTTGGACTGTTTTCCCAAGCTGCTTGTTGAATATTGTAACAAAATAATCAACTTCTTTATCGATTTGTTCTGGCGTTTGCAATGGTACTGATAGGTTTATTTTTTCTGACAGACTTTGTTTAAAACTAATCCAGTCAGTCAGTTTATTAACTAGTGAGATATTTGCTTCTTTCTTTATTATGTTTTTACTAAGAATTAGAATAATAGGTGACTGATCTGAGTGTAAATCAAAACTTTCTTCTATATCTACAAAACTTAAAGATATATTTTTTACTATAAAAAAATCAATTAGATCTGGAATTTTTCCTGGATCTGTTGGATAGTATGTGGGCTTACCAGTTGATATCGGCTCACATTGATATTCACTAATAGCTTGCAAAAGTTCTTTTCCTTTAGAATTCGTCAGTCTAGATCCCCAGTAGGTATTTTTTGCATTAAAGTCACCTCCAATTATAAAACGGTTTCCTAATTTTCTGACAAAATTAAGATATTGATTTTTCTTTAGTAAGTGCCTTGGTGGTATATAGACAGCACTTATGACTAATGTATATGTTTTGGTTTTTACACTTACTAATGTAGCTTGAATCTCTATGGTTTTATATCCCATCTCCTCATAGTGTGATATATTTTCTTTAATTATTACAGCACTTCCCCCATGTGCAGTATTGCTAGGGTGAGTTGTATGATACACTTTATAACCTTTAAATTTAATGTGAGACTGGTTAGTGAAATGCGTTTCTGACACAAGACAGACGTCAATTTTTTCTATGTCTAGAATAACTTGCAAGTCTTGCTGATGTTGCAAGAGACCATTGGCATTCCAAGCTAGGATTCTAAGATTACTGACCATTTTGAGGCATATTGGTAGCTCCGTTATTGCTACTTTCTAGTTTAGTTAATCGCTCATCAGTTTGTTAAATTTCTCCAAAATTAATTGTAGTGTTTGTTCCATAGTATTTTGACTACTGATATTAATATCAGGTATAGTAGCTGTTGCTGCTACTTGGCTGTATGTCCTTGTCACAGAGTTTTGTGTTACTGTGCTTCTTGTCTGTTGGTTTTGTCTATTTGTACTCACGTTTGGTATGAGATTCGGTTTCTTAGGTTTATTTTTCAATTTTTGTATTTCCTTAGCAACAAGGCATCCTCTGTAGTTAGCAGGATGCTTGCCTCCACAGTGGATGCATTTTGGCTCAGATTCTTTTGGTTTGGGGCATTCTACAGTAAGATGTTTCCCCGTGCATTTTACGCAACGTGGTTCTTTAGCGCAATATTTTTGCGTGTGTCCATGGAATTGGCATCTTTTGCATTGAGGGACTAACTTTGAGGTTTTTAGTGCTTTTATTTCCACTTCAATCCCAAGGATACTGGAAATTTCAAAAATTTTGTTGATATCTTCATCGTGGCTAAATGTGAGCATAAACATGTTAAGAGGTTGTCTTGTTCTCCATTTAAGTTTGTTGCTGGCCTCCAGTGCCTTAAAACCTTTTTTTTGTAGATCAGCTACAATTTTTTGTGGGTCACATGAGAAGTGTAGCCTATTCGCTATTACTCTAATTGGCCTTATTTGTTTGTTTTCGTATGAGTGCCATTGATGCTTTATTTCATTAAGCATTTTAGTAACCAGCCGATAGCTGTCTGCGTCTTGTACATTTATTTTAATATTTTCGTTATTTAAAACTTTTATTTTAACTCCTTGTATGATATTTAACTTTTCATAAATATCATTAAAATTATTTACGCCATTTACCATAATCGGTGGAGGTAATGGAGCTTTTTTAACCTTAGTTGGGGGTTCTTCATTTTGTGTTTTATTGGAGGGCTCTCCAGTGCCCGAGCTTTGTTGTGGTGGTGAGAGTGAAGTATCCATTCGACGTTTTTTCCAACCTTTTCCTTTTTGTCTGATCCACTCAGTTTCTCTTGCCAGATCGTCCTCATCAGTAATGTAGTCCATGTCAGACTCTTCTTTTTTAGTGACTTTTGTCTCTAAATCTGCAAATTTTCTTTGCATACTTTCCAGTTGACTTCGGAGATAATCCACTTGTACACTAAGTGAATTTTTTTCGTTTTGGGATTTTTTCCATTCGCTATATAAAACTTCTTCATTTTGTGTTCTAGCATGGCTATCCTGAAATAATTCGGCATTATCCATTTTTTCTTGATTTTGTTTGGGCTTTTCGCTAATTTTTAAAACAAGTTTCACAGGTGATGGTACACTTTTTTTGCTTTTAAACATGATATATTATTTATAATACACATTGTATATAGATTTTAAACACAGGTATTTCGCGCGCGAGGTTTATTGTAAACAAAACAAACTTCGACTTTGATCTCGTTAGTACTATCATGCAGGTACGATGCAATATAACCGTACTGAACTGCGATCGAACGAATACTTAGCGTGGAGCATGGATGTTTTAATTTACGCCCTTTACAATACATTTAAAAAGGCAGTATTGAAATAGCGACAATCAAAATAGCGATGTAATGAAAGGGCGACTATCAAAATAGCGATGTAACAAAATAGCGATTATCAAAATAGCGATATTTTGGTACGGTTTTGGCACATAGTTCGACTAAGGGGTTTCTTTCTAACAAATTTTTTCAAAAAAAGACTTCCCTGACTTCTTTCTCGGAATCCTAGAGGGTTTGAATCTGAACCGAACCGAACCGAACCAGCATGTTTTCAAAAGAAACTGCTTAGATACGTTTGTTAAAAATACTTTGAAAAACCACCCCGTAAAATTTGGACGCATTCCGCTTTGTTGTTTCTTATTTCTATTAGGACAAAGATTTCGCCAAAAAATGAAATATCAGTGTTGTCAGATGGTAAGTTTTCGGGCGAAGTTTGCCCCCTTAAAGATGCATATATATATATAGAGTTTAGGTACCTTTGACTGAGTAAATAAAAACGAGCCGCCAGTGCCGAACCGAGGAAAACATGTCAAAAATAGTAACCAAAAAATAGAAAATCAATTTCAGGCTTCGCTTCCTATTGAGTTTGCTCTACGATGAGTGTTTTTACTTAGACGTGGTTCACTATCTAGAAGACACTTACTTGACATCTTCGACAAACTTCTCGAGCTTTTCGTTGACAGGTACGTCTGTCATTCGCATCTGGACCAGCTCCCCACCTTTTCTTGTTTCGGCAATTATGACCTCGGGCCCGTACCACCTTTGCATCAGCTCATCTGTTATCGTTTCGGATATGTTGGCTAAAAAAATAGGACTTTGTACTTCCAAGTATAATAAATAATAAAAATTACAATAAAAAAAAGGTGAAAGGCTTTTAATATATTATATGGCAGTAATTTCGTTTTGAAATTCTTTTAAGTGCTTAAATTTTGTTTCCTGGCAAATTTTTCCATCCAAGGAGATAAATTTGCAGGACGAAAAATTCTTCTAGACATAAACAAATGAAATTCGCAGGAAATATAGAGAGCGCTTTTACGTCTCACGTGACTTAACGTAACAAATTTAAAGAGAGATGCATAAATAATCTAGTTGTGAACCGCAGCCCACGAGAAAGACCGGCCCGGGCGCGGAAATATCACGTGACCGTAGGAGGGTCACAAAAGAACGCCTCCCGGCCAGCTGTCATTATAAAACATGCGTGTTTTCAGTTTTGGTATGTTTGTTTACGTCGATTTTTTTTTAATTCGGGCATGAATTTTATGTGAATTTTATCAAAGTTATTAAAATAACGCAGCCCAAGAAAAAGACAACAATGCCGCGAACGTGTAGTGTTGTTGGTTGTCGGTCCAACTATAAAACTGAAACCGAATATGTGTCAACTTTTAATTTGCCAGTGGATAAACAAATGCATAAAATTTGGTTGCGAAAAATTCCTAATGATTTAAGTATCTTAAAACGTCCACAAGTTTGCATCAAACATTTTTCTAACGAGCAGGTTATTTGGTTTGATAAGTGTGTTGTAAATGGAGAGTGTTGAAAATGTTCCGAAATACCTAAGTAGACAACCTGTATCTACTGTTCGATTAGCTGATGTCGAGAGGCAACAAGTGGAAACTGCAATACAAGAAAGTCTTGAAACACTTTGAGCTCATAAGAAATCAAAAGTTTTATCAAATATTGAGGACATTTCAAAATTTTATTGTTCAATAAACAAAAATTGGATTTTTACCCAAAAACGTGACAGTCTGCCTGTGCCTGATGACATTTTTGAACAACAATCCATCACTGTTAGCATCTCTAGTTGTTGAGGGAAATCTGTCATTTTTTGTAAATGTTAACAATGTGTCCATACCAAAAAACAAACTGCCAAAGTTTTGTTTGTGGACAGCACCGATACACTTGAAGATCTAATGCAGTTTATTAAAATGAAAGTTGCAAACGGGAAAGAAGTGGTAAAAGATAAGATAAGATACAAAACTAAGGTAATATGTCTTCTGCACCCTAGCAATATTAAAAAACTGATTTGTAAAATATCGCTAACAGATAGTAATCTCTTCGGTAGTGTGCAATATTTAAAAACTAAGATACAGCTTTTAAAAGAACATGAGTTGGTAGTTAACTTACACATTGATGAAATATATATTAAACTTTGTGCTGGGTAATTTTTCAAAAAATTATTGACGACCAATACATTCACTTGTTTCTATTTAATAAATTATTGTGAAATGTTTTATATTAAAACATTTTCTTTAGATAACTCTAGCGAGTGTTTTTGTGGAGAAAAACTATTGTCAAATCTTGAAAAAATTAGTTTAAGGGCATAATAAATGCTAATAAATCTTTGAATAAGAACACAGACAAAGATGATGACACAAAGCTTAGGTTTGTTATGTCCAATTTTAAAAGACTTGTATAGATTTGAAGTAACTAACGATATTATGTTATTATTATTATACCTAATATACCTGAAGATATTAGAGTGCGAATTTTATATAATTTTTTATTTTATAGATTCAGTTCTTTTATCTATAATAAACACATACATCAGTAAAATATTTTTTCAATTTTTGTCTATAGAACAAAAAATTTTTGTCAATTTATTTAAATTGTGTAAAAACAGATAATATATTAAGCAATACAATAAGAATCCTGGAACTCTTAAGATCACGTGACCGCCGACTTGCTTTTAACGCGCCATGGTCGGTCTTTATCGTTGGCTGCGTTGTGAACAGTGTAAATAAACAATAAATAATAATTTTAAAATGGATTTTTTTTTGCTATTTACCATTCGTGGACGAGATAGTATAAAAAGCTTGGAAAAATATTTGGATGAGACATTAGGAAATTTTGAAAAATTTCCAATATTTATTTAAACTAGAAAATTAAATTACTTTAGATTAATCACTTTATTGTTTTGTAAGATGCAATCTAGCCAGTATCTAGGTTATTTTTTCTATTTTCTACTTATTGACAAATAGTACCTATTGACATTAGTTTTTATTTTCACTGATAAGTCGATTTCTATTTATTTTGCTCTCTAAAATGTCTGTCTGGATAGAAATACTCTGCCAATTTATGGGCACCTAAGCTCATACGATTAATGCCTAATGTAATTTTTTACCCATTTTAGTCCGCGAAAATAACCCCCTATCTGCCACCCGGGTTATACTTTCTCCGGTTGGAGATTCCCCCCCCCCCCCCAGTGTACGACCACTGAACAAAGCAAACTATAATGTATTTTTTACGCTCTGTAACGAAATAGCGCGTATCAAAATAGCGCGTTTCAAAACAGCGCTCTCATTTGAGCGCGTATCAAAACAGCGCTTATTCAAAATAGCGCGTGTTTATAATAGCGTGTATCAAAACAGCGCGTATCAAAATGGCGCGTGTTCACAATAGCGCGTATTAAAATAGCGCATATTCAAAATAGCGCGTGTTCAAAATAGCGCGTATTAAAATAGCGTGTCCAAAAATGGCTCGTTTTTAAAATAGCGCGATTCTAAAGATCGATATTATAAAACGTCGTTGTTACAAAATCGTTCGACTAAGAGGTCTCTTTCTAACATATTTTAAAAAAAAACTTTCCTGACTTCTTTCCCGGGATCCTAGAGCTGTTTTGATATGCGCTATTTTGAACACGCGCTGTTTTAAAAAGCGCTGTTTTGATACACGCTTTTTTGATACGCGCTATTTTAATACGGGCTATTTCGTTACAGAGACATTTTTTATCTTCATGCACAGTTACCTTTAATATAGTACCACACAAGTAATATTCTTACCAGAACTATACTTTTTAAAATTTACCCCCACCCTTTTTTGGGCTTATGTCCGGTAAAATTCATTCATTTTTAAATGAGACCAGAGCCAACCTAGGTACCAAATTTAATTAAAATTAAAATCTGTTTTCAAAATCTTCTGAAAGGCAAAGATATATAAAAAAATTGAAATGGGAACAATTTTTTTTTTCTTATTTTTGACACGATCATCATAGCTCATACTACTATGTTATAGTTACGTGTGAACTAAAAAATCCTTATTTATTTGTAACAATCGACATTTTTATTTAAATATTCCAGTTTTCAAATAAAAAATTCAAAAACTGCAATTTTAAAATGGCCCCATTACTTTTAATGAAATCGGAATAAACTATTCCCTAACGCTATCCCGATTTTCAACCAAACCTTGGTGAGGACGAAATGAGAGGTTAAAATCACTAAGAAAATAGTTTACATGTTTCTTTTTGTTGTGATTTTTTAAAATGAAACTATTGTAATCTTAAATAAATAAAAATCTAAATAGATTTTAAGATGCAAATAACACTAAAATGGGTTACTTAAACATATTTAATTAAAAATAAATGTGTGTTGTATTAAAAAAATTTACTGAAATCTTTTTAACATTAATGATAAAAATTATCTAAAAATAACTTTCATTTTGTCAATTAAAAAAATAATGATTTTAGAGTAGATTAAAGCGGTCACTTAAAAAAAAATATTTCGATTACCCAATATCCTAAAATAAAATCTTGAGTGGCATGCTATTAGGCAGTGGCAGTCTCATACTAACTGCGTTCGGTATTTACATCGGATTAATCTTTTTGATCGAAATCGTTCGTTAATTCCATCTAGATCTAGGGGAGGTAGATCTGAATCGTTCGGTAATTCTGCTCAGACTAGTCGGACGTAAATCTGGTTGCTCCGTACATTTTGATCGACGAAACAGATTAATCTGAGATTGTGACGTATGTTGTGTATTTGTTTTGTTTATAAAAATAATTTTTTTTATGTAAAAAGATTCAAATCGAATTATTTGATGTTGAAGACAACAAATTATATAAATTTCCGACATCAAAGGAAAATTTTGTCAAAATTATAGCTGGGCGTGAGTTGCAATATGTACATAATATTTTTGGTTATATTTAAGGTTATAACCATTTATAAAAATTTGATTGATTTGATCCGGATCGTTCGTTAATTCCAATTTGCTCAGACTAATCTGTAATCACATGACCAAAAATCTGTCGCGTCTGAGATGCAAAAACCGAACGCTGCTACTGAAGGTGCGTGTTTATTTGAGAGAAATACTTTTGCGAACTGCGCTAGAGACTATTTTTGAAAAATTGACACATTTCAGAGAGTAACTGCCAGACAGAATAAGCTAGGTAGCCCTAACAATGTATAATTCTCTATCTATCTATCTAATTAGCCTTCTTCGATATATATTTGGACATAGGGCTCCCTCAATATCATCAACTCTTCTCTGTCTGTCGCCGTATTCATCCAACTAGCTGCCGCATGTTTCTTCAGATCGTCCGCTCATCACATTTTGGGTCTTTCCCTACTTTTATTTTCCCAAGGTCTCCTGTTTATATTCTGACCAGCAAATTTCCATTTTAATTTTGCTACTTCTTCTCTGACATCCCTTACTTTTATTTCATTTCTTATCGATTCATTCCTTTTTCTACCTGTTAGCTTTACATGTAACATTTTTCTTTCCATTGATCTTTGGGCTTTTGTTGCCTAATCCATGTTTGGTTTTGTAAGTGTCCAGGTGTGGGATTCATAGGTAAGTACAGGAAGGATACATTGGTTATCACTTTCGTTTTGGAGAAGAAAAAAGAATCCCAAACATTGGAAAGAATCCATAACCAATGTCCATGTAATGGCAAAATAAATGTCATATTGTAACCAAGATAAAATTTTTTTTAAATCTTCATGACGTGAGATAATGGTCCAAAAAAACGGGAAGAAAGATAATGAAACATTCTGTACAGTTTTGTAATTGTAAAGTGTTTTCTTAAAGGTAAATTATTATTTTTTTAAATCTCACCGCGCCACTGTGTTACTCACAAATCGACATTATGCACAAGTACTGCCATCTTACCAGAAACATGTACACAAACTTCGAATAAAAATAACTCGATAACCTTGATAAAATTTTATCTGTTAATTTCACGCGCACATCCAAGCAATGTTATAGGTTTTCAATAAGTGGTACAGCAAAATATAGTAAGTATATTGACACATTTCAGAGAGTAACTGCCAGACAGAATAAGCTTGGTAGCCCTAACAATGTATAATTCTCTATCTATCTATCTAATTAGCCTTCTTCGATACATATTTGGACATAGGGCTCCCTCAATATCATCAACTCTTCTCTGTCTGTCGCCGTGTTCATCCAACTAGCTCCCGCATGTTTCTTTAGATCGTCCGCCATCACATTTGGGGTCTTTCCCAACTTCTTTTATTTTCATTTAATCTTCATGACGTGAGATAATGGTCCAAAAAATCGGGAATAAAGATAATGAAACATTCTGTACAGTTTTGTAATTGTAAAGTGTTTTCTTAAAGGTAAATTATTATTTTTTTAAATCTCACCGCGCCACTGTGTTACTCACAAATCGACATTAAGCACAAGTACTGCCATCTTACCAGAAACATGTACACAAACTTCGAATAAAAATAACTCGAAAACCTTGATAAAATTTTATCTGTTAATTTCACGCGCACATCCAAGCAATGTTACAGGTTTTCAATAGATGGCACAGCAAAAATAGAAAGTACAGTCAAACAACATAAAACGGTAGTAGTACAATCAAATCATGCGACAATGTATTGATACCTTGTTTCTCTTGTTTGGTAAAATGGTATTTTTAATATCCCTAAATTATAATTAAATTTATGCTACGTATTTATGAAGACAGTGCAATGCTGCCGAGAGGCGGCTAAAAAAATGGGCTTTTTTATCACGCCTATTCTTGGTATAAAAACATTTTTTGAAATCAAGTTTTTCTGACTTGGTTTTTTTATTATTTTCTACAAAAAAAATAAAAATCTGTACCTGAGTTGGCGACAAGGGCATGTGCCGCTAGTAACTTTAAGGTGTGAACTTCGAACAATAAGGGATGGAAGAGAAGCTCTTTGGCGGTTGGTCTTTCATCAGGGTTTGTCTTTAAACACCTAAGGAAAAAAATATATATTTAATGTTAGTTTAAGAATAAATAAAAAACTAAGTTTTTTTTTTAAATATGTTTTTGGTTGATAAAAGTAAATTAACTCCCTAAAATTGTACATAAATCTGATATTGTACCAACTGTTAAAGATCCAGTGCTCTGTTTACGTGTTTCCATGATTTTTTCTATGTAATTTTAGGCAAACATGGCATATACCATTCGAAATAAACGTAAACATTTTACAAATTATACAAAGGATTAAAATTTATTAGGATTTTTAAGAATTATTTTTTCCATTTTTAAAAATGTATAGGATTTTCTCCAAAAAACTCATCATTTATAAGTGTGTAGACTATCCTTTGTCCAATTCTTGTAAAACTTGCAGGACTTTTTGGAGAGGAAAATCGCCAAAATACGTAAAACGAGAACTGGATTGAAGTTTTCAAATGCAGAACTTGTTCTTTGATAGTTGGTACAGTATCCGATTTCTATACAATTTTAGAGAGTAGCTCTACTTTTGGCCCATACTGCATATTAGAAAAAATATATTTTATCATAACACTGTGCTATATTTTTTGCGATGATATTTAATGTTAATGCTCTGCTGCGTTCATCTGAAGCTAGCAAAACATGCAGTATTTTTTTTAAAGGAGTATTAAATTTTTGAATGGAGACCTTAATTATGCACTAGGGGAAAGTGTTCCACAATCAGATAAGGCGTATAACCTAAAATTTACCGCCTTGAAGCAACGTTTTTCGTATGGATAGTAGAGTTACACCTACAGGGACTAATAGCCACAGCCTAAATAAAATACGATGCACATTGGTTCGGTAACTGCGTGTAATGCGTATCGTACAATCCAAAGGAACTGCACATGCGCACAACCAAAACTTATATCTACGTGTGGTTCGTAACGAAACGGTTGTCTGGTAACTCCGGTGTCATGGCGGCCGTGACGTCAGAGCTACGCCACAGTCATCCTAGGAATCGACAATCAAACGCTGTTTATGGCGCGCATAACGTGATTTCGTAATTTGCGTGGAAATTTTTGGATCTTGTAAGTGTTTAAATACCATAAAATTTTATCCGCCTGTTATTATTTTGTGCTAAATTCAGGTCAACAACCAAACGTAGACAATTGCTCACTAAATTTATATTTAAAAGTTTTAAGTATCCCATATAAATTAGTAAATTTATTTGTGAAACAACGAGTGATGATAAGGATAAAATTTATAACAACCAAAAACAAAAATGAATTCATTAATTATTTTTATATTTGTTTAAAATATGTTGCATAAAATTAAAAATATTTTTGAAATTTAATATGTATGCTTTGAAAGTGTGTTAACTAAACAAAAGTAAAAACATGTCTCTTTTTTATTTATTTTTTAAAATATATTTGTAAAAGTTAGTAAATAAGTAATAATGTATTTTTTGGCTAAACTAATAAAGTTATTTCAATTCAATTCAAATAAAAGAATGCTTGATGATCAGTCTCTGTTACTGATGACAGTCGAAAAACTGTAAAAAAATAAAAAAATATATTTTGAAACTATTATATACTTAGATAGGTATAGTTTTTTGTAAATGCCTTAGTTGCAAAATAACACCTTAAAAAAAACTGATTAAGGAAGATTCTTAAATTGTGTATAACGATCAAGGAGGGAAGAGGGTTTCCTTGCGTTACAGCAATGTATTTTTATTGTGATTTTTCTTAAAAATGCGTTTGGTTGAACAGGCGGATAAAATTTACAGATTCCTAGGATAACTGTGACGTAGCTCTGACGTCACGGCCACCATGACACCCGAGTTACAGACAACCGTTTCTTTACGACCCGTGTAGCCACAATTTTTTTGTTCTGTAGTGAAGAAATCTTAAATTAAGTAGAGACAATTCGAGCCCAAAGAGTTTACTTTTTGGCAAACGATACGCTGTGACTATTGCTATGATTTTGGTTTCAAGTCATTCCATTACGCATCGTATATTCTATTTAAGTCACGTTACCTATGTTTAAGCAAGGTTGTGGCTATTAGTCCCTGATAGTTTTTTTTAACTTGGTTTACGTAAACCGTAGGTGTAAATCTACTATCCATACGAGAAACGTCGATTTCAAGGCGGTAAATTTTAGGTTATACGCCTTGTCTGATTGTGGGACATATCTGATGTATATGTCTCTTTTAATTAATCGCAGAGCAGTATAACTGTCGCGTCATAGGCTGCCGAGTTCTGATTGGCCGGAAGTTAACAGCCAACCTCCTACGACGCACCACAGAGTTGATTGTGCGATTGGTAGCGACGCCAAATTGCCTATATTCCTTCACATACGCAGTTACACTTTTGTGACTTTGACATGAAACAAACATATTTTCTAACTCGAAATATATTAAAAAGTAAACGTCATGTTGGTATACAATTAATGGTAAAACTGTCATTGTCTATGGATAAAAAAATTCTGACTATAGGTTGACAAAAAAAAACGCACAAATAAAAACAAAGACATGCCATTTTTCAGAATTTTTTGGGTTGCTGTCAGTATGCATATGATAAATAAAGAGGTTGGAAATGTCACAAAAGTGAAACTGCCTAAGGCAAGGACTATACGACTGTTGTGAGGGTGGATTTTTAGTTTAGGCACAATCTTATTCATTTTCGGTGCCGCAAACTGTTTTCAAAATTAATATAATTATCATCCCCTCGAAAGAACCACGGTTTTCGCTGAACTGCAGATCACTCACCGACTTTCCCCTGTAACCTTAAATTAATCGCCTTGAAATCGATGTTTTTCGAATGGATAGTAGGGTTACACCATATGAATAAGGTAGTTAGCAGAAGCTCCGACCGAGGGTGTTTACAGGCTCGAGCGTTTGATTTGACATCCTGAAGCGTTCGGCAGCTCTTCATCTTTTTTTCAATGGGTTGCATTGAAGGGAATGTAAGCCATTCAAAAAACAGAGAAAGAGCTGCTGAGAGCCTCGGAGCGTCAAATCGAAGCCTGTGAGAAAACCCTCGGTCGGTGCTTCTGCTAACTACCTCATGCATATGGTTACACCCACAGTTTAGGTAAACCACCTTTAAGAAAATTATTGATACGACGACGGCGATGCTTAGTTCAAAAGTTAATATTTTTATTAATTTTTAACGTAAAACAAGTTTTCCTTAATAACTGTGAATTCTCAAGAAACCCTTTTTAGCTTATAACGAGATCAAACACAATTTTTTTTTCAAAAAATTTCATACTGCTCTAAAGGGAAGGGGGAAGGGCGAATTAATAATTAACAGTGCATATATTTTTTGCTAAATGGAGCAATTAATTACCCCTTTTTCAAAGTATTTGTGTTGTGATCGAGGGGTGACAAGGTAGCTGCCCCCAGTAGGTCTACAAAAATTGTCTACAGGACTCCACAGGACACAATGCAGGACGCTAAAATACACTACAGCACCAAGGATTTATTTCCTTCCTGTAGGATGGTGTACAAATTTGTTTCAGCTGATCACCCCTCGGTCGTGATTGACAACAATGGTTACTTTTAATAAGGATACTTTTAATACCTTCTAATAAAGTCCTTTTGCCTGTCATCCTCCAGGCCATCGATGGTTTTTTGAATGTTTTCGTCCGTGACCTTGTTGCCGGAGTCTCCATTGCCGATTATCTCCAAAGCAGCCATCTCTAAGGCACATATACCGAATGCGTATATGTCTAGAGCGGGGCTCATCGCACCTAAAAATTGACTTTGTCAAAAAGAGATTAACAAATTGAGTGTTTTAACCAAGGATAATCTGATTATATAGAGGTAATATGGGGACATTTGATAAAACTTTGTGTTATGTGAGTTATATGTTATCACATATTATAAAACCTTAAGTCCGTTCTAAGTATGCAACCTTGAAAGTGTTAGCGCGTGTTTTGATCAGAATTAACGTCCCAAAGAGCTTTTTAAACCCAAATTCGTTTTGATTTTTTTTAAAATAATTGTTCTAAACAGTCTTTAGTTTTTTATTTATAATAAAGCTTAATGTAGACAAAATTTGTCGCCCCACTCTACGATTTGGGGCACATTTTGGCGATCATGAGGCGCCTGGCGTTGTGGGCAGGTGCCCACTCTGCCCACGCCTTGATCTGCCACTGCAAGAACAGACATTTTGACAATATTATTGATCGTGTGAAGGCCGCTTAAACCAACCTCGAAACTCAAAAGTGCTAGCGAGTATCTGGTACAAAGTCAACCTGTTCTAATTTATGTGTAATAAAGACCTTTCAAAGGTGACCAACAGCATTGTTAGAGATATTTGAGCAGAGCCGATTTTCAGCGTGTTTTGGTAATTATTTCGAAAAACACCTTTGACAGCTAAATAATTATCCAGACCAATCTTGTGGAGATTGAAAATGCCTATAAAAACTATATAAATTAGTTTACTAGTTTGAATTTGTAGCTGTCCAGGACAGCTTCAATTTGTGACTTAAGGAAAAATCTATGTTTTTGTTATATAAAACACAGAATTCTGGACAGCTTATATGAGATACATCAAAATTGGTTATAACATTTTTTACAGCACGTAAAATGTCCAATCGATAAATGTATGACACAGCTACTCAGCTATATTAACACTACTAAGACCAGCACTTATACTTGAAAATTTTTTTGTCTGTAGCGGATTTTTCATGATAGAAGCATCCGAGGACTAAAAGAATAGGTGTATAGCCAGATCAATTCTCTTACGAACGATGTACTTAAAAGCTATGTAGCTTATATAAGTATAGCTGTCTTTAAAATTTTCATGTGCGGTGACAACCACTGCGTAGGTACACTTTTTAAGGCGACGCTCACCGCCGCCCGGCTGAGGACCTACTGGTTGGACATTAACCGTTTTTGGCGCGCCGACCATTTGGGCGATGACCATTTGGGCGTTGAAGGTATGAGCAATAATAGCCGTAAACAACAAAAAATATTAATACCTTGACATCCACTTTTTTTGCTAAGATTGTTTGGGCGCTTGTCATTTTGGTTTGTTTGTTGCCTTGATCCGCCACTGCAAGAACAGACATTTTGACAATATTCATGATCGTGTGAAGGCCCCTTAACCCAACCTTAAAACTTGAAAGTGCTAGCGAGTAAAACCGTATCTGGTACAGAGTTAATCTGGTCTAATTCATATGTAATAAAGACCTTTCAAAGGTGACCAACAGCATTGTTAGAGATATTTGAGCAGAGCCGATTTTCAGCGTGTTTTGGTAATTATTTCGAAAAACACCTTTGACAGCTAAATAATTATCAGACCAATCTTATGGAGATTGAAAATGCCTATAAAAAAACTATAAAAATTAGCTTCCTAGTTTGAATTTGTAGCTGTTTAGGACAGCTTCAATTTGTGACTTTTTCGGTCTTTTGTATATTCAATCTTTTGTTTTTCGATCTTTTGTGGTTTCGATCTTGTCTTTTCGACCTTTTGTTTTTCGATCTTTGTTCCGCCACCCGTAATAAAGACCTTTCAAAGGTGACCAACAGCATTGTTAGAGATATTTGAGCAGAGCCGATTTTCAGCGTGTTTTGGTAGTTATTTCGAAATACAACTTTGACAGCTAAATAATTATCTAGACCAATCTTGTGAAGATCGAAACTGCCTAGAAAAAACTATATAGATTAGCTTCCTAGTCTGAATTTGTAGCTGTCCAGGACAGCTTCAATTTGTGACTTAAGGAAAAATCTATGTTTTTGTTATATAAAATACAGATTTCTGGACAACTAATATGAGATACGTCAAAATTGGTTATGACACATAAAACAGCACGTAAAATTTCCAATCGATTGATGTATAAACAGCTACATAGCTATATTAACACGACTAAGAGCAGCACTTACTTAAAAAGAAAATTTAAGTCAAATTAATTTTTTTTGTCTGTAGCGGATTTTTTGCATGATAGAAGGGTCCGAACCCTAAAAGAATAGGTGGATCTTATAGCCAGATCAATTCTCTTTCAAACAATGTACTTAAAAGCTATGTAGCTTATATATGTATAGCTGTCTTTAAAATTGCGTGGTGACAACCACGCGGCACTGCATCATATACCAAGTGCTGCATAGGTATACTTTTGAAGGCGACGCTCACCGCCGCTCGGTTGAGGACCTACTGGTTGGACACTAACCGTTAGGCGATGCCTGCTGTTTTGGCGCGCCGACCATTTGGGCGTTGAAGGTTTGAGCAATAATAGCCGTAAACAACAAAAAGTATTAATACCTTGACATCCACTTTTTTTGCTAAGATTGTTTGGGCACCTGTCGTTTTAGTTTTTTTAAGGACACTTACCGTTTAGGAGCAGACTATTTGGGCGCCAATCATTTGAACGCCGACAATTTCGCCGTAAACAACAAAAAATAATAATGCCTTGACACTTTCTCTTTGCGTCGACTGTTTGGACGCCTATTGTAAATTTGACTTTTGGGGTGAATAAAAAATGCAGTAAAATAAAAATAAGATTACCTGAGCTATGCAATGCAACTATTCATTTTTTTCTTGAGTATTTGGTTTTGGACAGAAAAAATCGTTTTTACATTCAATCATTACTGAGAGCCACATTATTGTAGCTATGTAGCTAATTTTAGCAATATTTAGCTTAGAACTTTATCGCCTAGAAAAAATTTTATTACAAGTATCGTCGTAACTTTCGGAATTTTTGAGAAAAAAACAGTTTTTATAGGCAAAACATCGAATTTTTACAAAGTTGTAACTTTTAGCTGGCTTGGACAGCCTACCATACCTACTACCTACCTACCATAGCTACGATGCTGAGTGATATATTGAAAGAAGCGCACTTAAAGGTACTATGACAAAGTATTTGTGATGTTTTTTGATAAGATGCATCATTTCGCTGAAAAATCACATTTTAATGTTTTGAAAATTTTTAGGAACCATCTCCTTTGAAGTTGTATTTGAGGGTACCATCTACCAAACTTTAAAACCTTAAAACATGGAAAACCCTTCTAACTGCTGGGAAAAGAAAAGTAGTACCCCCAAATTATACCATTTCTCCTATTCTGGCGGGCTGGCCCATAGACTATGATACTTACTTGGATGTTCTGGAGCGATAAAATGCATATTCTTGAAGTTGTCCCAGCAGGTCTTGACGTGATGGTTTATGGAGTCCGGGGCCACTAAAGAAAAGAGATAAAAACAGTGTTAAAATCGTTCGCCTTGTCGCTCTCATTAGGGTCACCATACCTCGACAAATAAGAAACATTTTTCTGGTTACCTGTATAAAGATCTGTTGCAATTTTCACACAAAGAGCTCTCACAAACTTAGTTTTTGTCAGGGATTTATCACATCGTCAGATTTTTTCATTTTTGCATAAGTTTACAAATATTTTTATCAAAACAGATTATTACTATTAATACAGATCATAATTTAAAAAAAATAGAAAGGACGCTAAAAAAAACATGTATTCCCCAAAAAAAAAAGAAAGGGGGCTGTATATTGTGATCACATAACCCAGGGACAAAAATAATTTTGTGTAGAGTTCCTAAGGTTTTAAATCATAACAAAACTTTAAAAATACCCAGAAATACACGTTTTTTCATCGGATATGTTAACCCTATTATCTCCTATACGTCCTGTTTTTATCGGCAAAAATGGCTTTTTTACTGGGATATAAGGGCGGCTAAAACATGAAAAAAATCGTGAAATGTTGGACCATATTTGGCCTTCAAAGCTTCAATTTTTTTCGTTGATTACCAAAGCATGTTTTAACAGTTTATTTTTGTATTTTGGCAAATCTGTACAAAAGTAACTAAAAGTCTATAAATTAGCCAAAATTTCGATTGAAAAAAATCTTGAGAAATATCAATGTGTTTTTTGTACTTTTAAAGCCAAAATCACGATTTATTTCATTAAAACCACCCTTCAAGTCCACTTTTTATCTCCAGAAAAATCACCATTCTTACAAAAAAAACAGCATAAAATTAAAAAAGAGCCGCACAGCAGAGTATCAAGCGATAAATAAGCCATGAAAACCATTCTCTGTGATTTTTTATTTAACCAAATGATTTTTGTTTTCAAAAATAAATTTTTAGTCACTAGGAATCAGGTGCAAAATTTTTGAAGTAAAAGAATTGAAGAGACGAAATGCATGTGAGATTTTTGAAGAACAATGTGGTTGTTTGAAAATTAACAAAACACTTTTTTCGTTTAAACGTTATGAATTTAAGTGCAAAAAGTGGTCACATGCAATGAAGAATGTTTGTTTAATGATTTGTGATTTTTTACTTACTTTCTTGAAAAAAACTGAGGACATTGGACACACAAACTGTAACAAAAAATAAAAAAAATACTTAAAATACAAAATTTCTATCTTTTACCTCAAAGTTTTGACCGAAATATAGCAAAAATTAAAACAATACAAGTTTTGACACAGAAAATAATTAGAACTCCTCAAGCAAGCAGTGACTTTACAAAACCAACATGACCGAGCGTAGGTTAGCCACTGTAAAGCAATTTTTTGACAGTTCTGTTTACGGTGACGACACGCCCAATCATGTGCAAAAAATAGGCACCGCTCTGAGCAAGAGAAGTTAAAATTGAGCGAAGTTTGAAAAAAAGTGCAGTCCTCAAAAAGATTTTATAACACTGGTTGATAAAGGTTGCAAAAATTAACTTTTAAAATTTGTGTTTGGCTTTGGTAAACAAATTATCTACTAGCTATATAAACTTTAATTAATTACATAAGACTTTTGCATAGATAAACAAAAAATCCCACATTCTACAATGTAACAATGTTTGTCTAAAAAAATCATAGATTTCAAGGTGAAATTTTGGCAAAAATTTAGCAACAAAAAACACTATAGCGCCAAGGTTTCTTTTTTGCACAATTTTTTTTTGATATCTATTTAATAAAAAAAATTCAATGAAGCTTTTATTTCATTGTGTAATTATGACGAACAAGAGATAAAAATATCTGGCGCCGGAAAAATGTTATTTTTAAAATGCATAATCACAATTTATTTTCAAAATTTCCTCGTCCGATTACTTTAAAGTAATCTATCGCATTCGCCATAAATTAAAATATGATACAAGAAACGATTTTGTATTATTTTTAGTAGGGGTTTTTTTATAGTGAAATAACCAGTTTTAAAATCAGTTGACAACTGAACTGTCAAACTCGCTCGCTTAATGACCTACTATCGTTGATAGCTTTACCATTTGGCTAAAAAATTGAGTTGTCAAAAAGAATTCCAAAAAACAAATATTATATTCGCCATAGCACTGATTTGATACAAATTTTGACACTTGACAGGTCATAGAACTGGGTAAAGCAGCGACAATTTTAAGTAGCCAAGGTGCTACAAGTTATGGTAAAACATACAAAATTGCCACGTACAGGGTGAACCAAATTAAGTATTTTTGGGGGGATTAAAGAATTTCTAATGGAGATATGATAATGAAGAATTGATCCTTCTTTTGCGATGCTTAATTTTAAGAGTAGTAGGTGAAAACAGCATCTTGTTATTAGCCGTTTTTGAACTATGATAATCTTTTTTTACATTAGTAATTCAACTGCCACACTAAATATTATCTGTCGCGTTTAGTTGTTGACAACATATTACATAGAATTTTTTTTTATGACATGACCCTCTTTTTATTTAATTTTCGTAACCACCGTAAAATTTCTTTCAAAATGAAACTCTATATTTATTTTTTAAAATTATTTATTTAAACATTTTTTGTTGTGTTTAAAACAGCAAACCAAGACGACAAAAATGTATTCAAAAATATACACAGTTTGTCTACAGATTAAGGGTGGGTAAGGAATAAATAAAAAAAATATATTAAGAAAATGATACAGATGAGTTATTATAGGGTTGTTTAGTAGGCTGCTTTAAAATGTGTTAAGAGTAAAGTAACTTTGTGTTAAAAGATATCGAAAAAGGTTATTAAAAAAAGTTGTTTACTTAATAGTTTATGTTCTCAATATTTAGAAAAATCAGCCTTTTTTTAAAGGTCTGTTATAAAAATTTTGTTTAGACGATTTTTCTAAAAATTAAGAATATGCCGTAACTATTAATTTCAAACAAATTTTCTTATTAACCCTTTTCGATATCATAAAGGAATTTTACTCTAAACACTTTTTATCAAATCAGCTTACTAAACGACCCTGTATATTAATTAATTTAGTTGATTTTCTTAACATCCTAGTTTGAGACCAAGCAGAAGCAATTTCCAGAAAATCAGAAACTAAATATATATTTTTTTTAATTAAATATTAAGAGTGATAGCTTATTTAGAAAGTCATTCTCACGAAATTCACACAAAATAATTTAAAAAATTTTTGCATTCTTCAACATTTTGCCTAACGGTATTTTTTTAATTTAACAATAAAGGAAAAGTAAATTTTGAGGCAGTTGTGATAAAAATTCACCTTCGTTTAATTCACCTCCATTTGTAGTAGTACAATAAAAGTAATAGACCAAATTTAAAAAAAAAACAAAGTTTTTACCCGTTTAGGAGGCGCACCTACAAGTAAAAGGAAACTCATTTCACTAATTTTTATATTAATATCTTATACTAAGGTTGGTCTCAAAATTGATCAAGTTTTCTGTGGATTTGGTGAAAATGACTCCTAACGGAATTTTACGCTGTCGAACATCAAATAAAAAGTCGAATTACATAAAAAATAATAACTATAATGTGATATCTCAAAAACTAAAAGTGACAGTCTAAATTCAATTTAACAGTTGGATTCTTAAGAAAAAAACTATAAAAATAGCTAAATCCATAATAAAATTTTCACAAATAAAAAGTTATAGTCCCCCTCCCAAAATGAAAATATTAAAAAAACCTCCTTAGCTCAAAAATGGCTTGATGTATCAAAAAACGGTTTTCACCTTTTAATTTCACTTGAAGTTTCAGCCTCGCAAAGGCAAAAAACCTGAAATGGCTCCGGAACGAAATATAAATGTACAAAATAGCGACGTACGAAATGGCGAGTAATGAAATAGCGACTATCAAAATAGCGATGTAATGAAAGAGCGACTATCAAAATAGCGTTTGTAACAAACCAGCGACATATCAAAATAGCGAAGTATCAAAATAGAAAATAGCGCATGACTTTTTGCGCGGGATCCTAGAGGGTGTAAATCCAAACCGAACTGAACCGAACCTGCATATTTCTTCAAAAAGGTGCGAATCCGAACCGAATTCGGCTCGGTTCGGTTCGAATTCACACCCTCTAGGATCCCTGAAAAAAACTCAGGGTAGTTTTTTTTTAAATATGCTTTGTCGCTTTTTTGTTAGATCGCTATTTTGTTACATAACTAATTTGATAGTCACTATTTTGTAACATCGCTGTTTTCTTATATCGCTATTTGGTTGCAATTCCTATTTTGTTACAATCGCTATTTTGTTACATCGCTATTTTGATAGTCGCTCTTTCATTACAACGCTATTTTGATTGTCACTATTTCGATACCGCTATTTTAATACCCGCTATTTTGTACATCGCTATTTGGTTCCGGAGCCACCTGAAACCCTCCAAAAGTGTGCAATTTGACACAGCCTGTACAGGACTAACGTTAATTTAACAGACAATTTAAAATTCGTACAAAACCATTTGTGCTATGGACCATATTTACAAACTTTATCATCTTACATTAATTTTGGGTAGTTTAATTTAATAATATTACTATGGACTCGATTATTGATTGACGTTTGTTGTTGTGAGAAAATTACCTGATCCGATTTTGACGAGCCCGTTGTGTTGGATAAAAATGGTGTCGCATGTCAAATTTCCGTGGACGATCGGGGGGGAGCAGGAATGCAAGTAACTGGAATAAAAAACAGACCGCATTCATTCTCAAAGCTCTCGAGGTCGCTGGTTCGCTCTCGGGGGGTTTTAATGCTAATTTTTTTTGTCTTTTTTTCGAAATTAAAAAGACGTTTTTCATGCTAATTTTTTGGTTTTTAACACATATTTTCATTACATACTTGAAATTATATATATATATATATATATGTTTTTGATAATTCATCAGTTGGCCACATTTTTTTTAACAACTGTATACAGGGTGTTATTGACTAGTATGCCAATATTTAAAAATATTTATATGAACTCATGTGTTAAAGATTAAAATTTTACAAAAAATCTCCTTTGTTTAATACTATCTGTATTTGATACTGCTCTCGAAATTCTTGGGTACCCATTTTCTACTCATCAAGACGCATTTTCTGATGTATACAATGGTTTTTGATTTCGACCAGTAGCAATCATGCAATAATGCAAGGTTTTACTCAAAACCGTATACAATTCCAAACCAGGGATGAAACTAAAGAACGAAAAAATTATAAAACTGGGACACTGACCGGTTTCGGTGGCCTAATTGGTAGAGCGTTGGCGAACATTAATTTCATCCCCCCCCCCCCAAATAAATAAATTTTTCCTACGATCAGATACAAAAATAGCAAAATTTGCACCTTTTTCTGTTTTAGAAAGGTGCATATTTCACAGGCACATTAATTTTTATTTTCGTCTGTAGAGGCGAAAATATTTACATCCCTAGAAAAAAAATTATTAACGTCCTATAGCGTTGTTCAACCCAATGTTTTGACAATAGTATATTACATAACAAGAGAAGAAAGTGACAAATTTCAAACGAGCGTAACTGTTGTGAACGAGGCGCCAGCCGAATGAAACAACACGCGAGTGTAAGAAAGTTACTTTCTATCGAGATGTGTACAGGATGTCCCATTTTTGATGGTATTAAATGGAAAACTTAGGTATTATAAAAGACCTGGGGACTGCACATTACTCTCCTGAAATTTCGAAACCTAAAAACAGCCCTTGAATTTTTGGAGCTAGGAGGGTAATTATTGCAGATATTTCACTTTTGTTAAAACTTTTCTGCAGAAAGTATATACTGTCAATAAAATGACATTGTCAAATTTTTGGTCCGAGTCGGATTCGAGATTTCAGAAAAAAATTAATAAGTTAAATACTGACCTAGATTTTTTTAAAATGTTTTGTTTCACATTGGGTCCTCAATTAGCCCCTGGCTATAAAAAAAATTTAAAAAAATCCAGGTCCGAATTTTTTGGTTCATTTTTCTCCGAAATCTCGAATTCGACTCGACGGACTACAAATTTAACAACGTCCTTATTGACAGAATCAACTTTCTGTAGAGAAGTTTCTTGTCTCAAAATTTGAGGACCGTAATGTGAAATCCCCAGTCATCCATCTTTTATAATATCTGAGTTTTTCATTCAATACCATTAAAAATGGGACGCTATTTTTCCTACGAAGACCGTTGAACTATACTAATTTTTGTAAAAAATGGTCTTTAATTTTGCACAAATCAAATAAAAGTGCTTTTCCGCACATGTGTGGAAAACTACTTTGCAACACGTGCGGAACAATTTCTGCACACGGGTGAAATTTAACGTTTTCTGAGGATGCAAATCTTAGGAAAACTTATTTTCCTCTCCAGAAAAATACTTTCTTTTCTGAGGACGAAAATGATAAAATTTGATTTTAACGAAAATCACAAGTAAATTAACCCAAATCTTGTAGTCGAAGGAAAAATAGCAGTGGCGTCAGCAGGGTGGGGGTGGAGGGTGGGCTTGAGAGCTGGAGCCCTCCTCCAGAACCACTGAATGTTGAACCCTAAAACATGATTTTTCCTCAGTAAACAAGATTAAAATCTATCGATCCGAGCTCACCCCCCCCCAGGATTTATTTATACGTACGCCAATAAAAATAGCTTCTATCATGCGTGAAAAAGTGACTTTTTGACACTCGAGTGATTTTCGCACTTGGCTGGTACTCGTGCCAAAAACTTTCTCACTCATGTGAAATATGTAATTTTCTTTACTCGTTGTGTAATATACTTTTTCTCATAAGTGGTTTACCAAGATGAATATGAATGAATTTAATTTTTTTATGCCAAAACTGTTTGTTAAAAGAAAAAAAAAACCAAAATCAATATAAATTTGCCCAGCAGAGACTGAAAATTGTAAAAATTATTTTAATTTAAAAAAACAGTAAAATAAAATACCAAAGGCAACTCTCGCACGAACACCAATTGCCGAAATAAAAAAGGATGTTGTACATCAGAAAATGCCTTTTAATAAATAAAATAAATTTCGAAAAACTATCTAGAGCAGTAATAAAAGAAATATTTTTTGAAAATCTTTAACATGTTTCTAAAATCATTTACGTCAAAATTCTTTTAGAATATTATATTCTTTTTGTAATTTAGGAAAATTGTTTCTGAGATGTTTGCGTTTAAAATCACCAACCAAAAAAATACGTCTTCTGTTAACTTATTAATGAAACATACCAAAAATTTTTCTAAAAAATTTTTGATTCTAGCAAAACTTACCAAGTAAACTTAATTTAGTACTTTTTTTTAGTCATTTGTAAATTCTGACCTGGAGCAACAAATTCGAAAGTTGTTTTTGAGATAAATGTGGCAAACTGCTTAGATACTTACTCCAAAGAAAAGAAATTTTGAATTTTTATCTTGATCAGAAAAATATGTGAAAATTGGGTCTATTGTGATTCAATCTCTTTGACACTTGCATTCTCTGGAATTCTCCATACTTACCACCTCTTTTTTAACTCACTGTAATCTTCTTATTTTCTTCCTAAACACCTGTGAACAAAATAAGCAAAAACACCACGAAACAAACCACGAAACATCGGCCACAATATGTCTCAAGTTATACTTACAAAAAAATTTTTGACTATTGTGGACCGACAAAAAAAATAACGGCGAAAAACAGTAAATTTTATATAAACTTTTTGAGAAAAATGCCTTACAAACTAGACCTAGAATAAATATAGAAAAAAATATATAGATACCTTAAAATCCTAAAACCTAAAACAGACAAAATATTTTTATTAAAATGTTTTTTGTATTTTTAAAAAACTGACGCTTTTTAAAAATACAAAAATTTACAGTTGTGTTTAAAAATTGCTTGCGGCAAAATTTTAAAAAACAACACACGTAAATAAACGAGCAATACAAACTATAAAAAATATAGACATATACAAACACATAAACCCAAATATACCCTCAAAAATCTGAAACCAAAAAATCAGCATTAGCAATAGAAGAGCGGAGATTTTTTTTACAGTCCATTGACAGGCGTTTCACAGGATACATACCTTAATGCGGAAAGAATTTGGGTACACCATCGCCGCCATGTTTGCAACGGTTTTCGCTTGGTCCGTTTGAGGAATTGCTTGAGGGAGCCGCTTGACATGTATTCTGTGATGAAGATCACCTAAAAAACACCATTTAATTACTTTGAGAATTAATTTTTTTATTACGTATTTTAATAATTTGCTGTTTATAATAAAAAAAAAGGCGGAACAAACACAATTGGTGTTGACACGGCGTAAAAGATAATATGTTGACACGGTCGGGGGTGCGAATTCGGTATCCACAGTGGTGGCGCGTAGTGTAAAGCTTTAAAGGTGCACACCAAAAAAAATTGCGGCCCCAACTTTTTGGGCCATCGAGTGGGCCATTATATCATATAATTTATAGCAAATAATTAAAAAATAAGAAATTTAGTTAGATATTAATTACCTGTTATTCTTGTTTTATATTTTACAAACACGTTTTCACAATAAATTCTTCAATATTGCACGCTAATGCTATCAGAATTTGAAACTTCCGCCAAAACAAATGGCCTGACCGATAACGCCAAGTTGTCTAAGCGCATTAATTTACAGTTCACATGAGGAGCTGTAACAGGCAACGCTAACCGAGGACGCGGGGGGCTTCACGGTCGTGCGGGCGGCATCGATTGCAATTTCTGCATAAGAGGACAACCGAAGGATTCTAGGTACTATAAAATTCTATAGGGACATGTCGTCCTCTCTTTTTATATTTCGTAATTAGAATGCGACATAACATCCACGGTGCATAGAATTAGGTTCCAGTCAAGCGCGTCGCGAGTCGGCGACGCATCCACGCTCCACCGCGTCCTGGTTTGAACACGAATACAAACGCATACATACCGACTAGATAGTATTCAAGTCTGTAGTAAATTCCTTTTGGGGTTTACTGATACTTTGTTATGAAATTATTAATTAAAGAATGATCAAATTTTAATATTTTTTTCAGTAAAATTTAGGAGTGCACATGCACATGTACACTTATGGAGGAACCGCCACTGGGTATTCATCGCCGTTTCTTGCTTGCTAAAATTTACGTCTAGAGCGCGTCCACACATGAACATTTTGACGAAAATTGAGCGTCACAACGAGCCGAACGAACTTTGTGCTGTTCCCACCAATGCCTCAAGCCCAAATGTTAAAAAATGTGGACTTAAAATGAGGTCAATAATGTTTGTAAAAACCATCAAATTCATGAAGATTTAACAAAATCTCGACGTGTGATTTTTAGACCATTACGTAAATTACTTCCCTCCCTTTGGGAGCGAGGAAAGTAAACATGAATTTGGTTATCATGAGTTGTGTGTGATTGATTCTACACTTGCGCAGCAAGCAAAAATTTAAAGAAAACTATACAATAAAACGTTTAGAATTCTTACATTCAATGACGATATAGTGCCACAGACAAACAATTTAAAAATTTAAACCAAAAATTCATAAATATTTTTGAAAATTTTCATGTTTTTATAAAATCTTTAAATAAGGTAGGTTGGCTTTGGCTGCAAAGGGGGATATATTATAAAAGTAACAAGAAAATTTTAACACACGAAAAGGTGATCTAATGCTTTCAGACGTTGATTCTTTACGTCTAATTTAAGTTATCATACCTTTGACGATGGGAAAGAAGAATTAAAGAAATTAGTTGGATGACTTGGTCGAGTTAATACCCTGAGAGTTTCTCGTTCTTGTATTGAGAGACCGCAGCCTGCATATATGGAAGTTTTCCGAAAAATTTATGTATGGCTTCGGTGGTTCAGTGGTAAGAATGTTTGCCTAGATAGCAAGAGACCCGGGTTCGATCCCCGGCCGAAGCAGAAAACTTTTTTCTTATTTTTCTTTTTTTTCTTTCTTTAATTTCACTTATTGTTTATTGATTGTTGTTGTGAAATGGGTAAAAAGTATACAATTTTAATTTATGAAAGTTTTCTCAAAGCTTGGAAAAAGAGTACTGTACTTAAATAATTATAAATCGCCACACTAGTATTGCCAACATTTTGTCTCTTTTAGTAAATCGGATGAAAATACCTCATTTAACATTTTTTATCACTAAGTCCCGAAAATTCCCTATTTTCTCTAAAAATGACTGCAAATTCCGTTTTTCTCTTTTCAGGCTTAAAAGTTCCTTAAAAAGGGAAAATTTTCTGCAGCTGGGAACACTGGACTCCAAACTAGTGTCTGGTTCGCCGCTCGGCACGTTACGCGCTCAATGTTCGTCAAAATGTTTATATTTGTACGATGAACACATGTAATTTGGCCACATTAAATTAGACGTTGAGAACGTTTGGTTTGTTTCAAACCACCTGAATTGGTCTTAATTAGATGCAGTGTTAATATAAAATGTAATATAACAACAATATTTTTATGAATTTTATGTTTATGATCAATATTTTTGTTATTTTGTTAACCTTGAAATTATCACGGGTTTGATGTTTCTATGATGAGAGTTTTAGTGTACGATATGCACTTTTGACCTTTTTATTTGGGTGTACATATAAATAAAAACTTTAGCCGCCAAAAAAATTGCGACGCTCAAATTCCAAGAGATGAGAAAAAGTGAAAACCGTATTTGGATACATCAAGCTTTTTTTAAATATTTGTACTTAAGGAGGGAATATATAACTTTTTTATTTATGATTCATAAATAAAAAAGTTTTGGTTATACAAGGTGTTATTCCCGTTATTAAATAACATAGTAAGGTTTTAAGGTATATTTTGAGAAAAAAAACTGCATATGTACATGTTATTGATTATCAAACAAGTTTCGTGGCTAATCGGGTAAAAATGAGATTTTGTTTCTCTCTTATTTTTCCGTGGATAGCTCCAAAACCGAACCTCACGGGGGTCCAAGATCTAATGGACACCTAATAAGTGTTGATAGTTAACTGTTTCGTCCTTATGGGACTCCTCAGAACACTGCTTGCTCAATGTCACACTCTTGCGAAGTGAATTAGACGATTTTGTCTCTAATCCTATGTAAATAGTCAGAAAACTCTCGCAAGAAGCGCCATCTATCGAGATACGAGAGAAACCAAAACAAGAGCAGGCGAAAATAAACTGCTGTATATATCAATCAATAAAAAGATCGATTACAAATAAAAAGACAAAAAACTAATCCGTGACCTACAACAGCTCTTCTGCCTTTCAGGCCAGATCAACGCTAATTGCGTTTTTACCCGCTACAGACACGTGAGCGTCAGTCAGCGGCATTTTTAAGCCAAATAATACTAACAAACGTGAAATTCAGTACCCGTGAATTTAAAAATCAAACAAGTTTCCTGGCTAATCGGGTAAAAAGGAGTTTTTGTTTCTCTCATATTTTTCCGTGGGTAGCTTGAAAGCTTAACCTCACGGGGGTCCAAGATCTAATGGCCACCTAATAAGTATTGGCAGTTTCGTCCTTATGGAATTCCTCAGAACACTGCTTGGTCAATGTGACACTCTTGCGAAGTTAATTAGACGGTTTTATCTCTAATCCTATGTAAATAGTGAAAAAACTCTCGCAAGAAGCGCCATCTACCTACCATAAGACCCGATGTGATTTTTTTAGGGTCGTGGCCTGTATTTTTTTGTTGGCCTTGGTTTACCATAAGGCCGCTTGACATGGTGCATGACAATGCATGAAATTTTGCCCAGGTGTATGCGCAGTACAATTCCAGCTGATTGTTGCAGGCAATCCATTTTTATCGGTCCGGTGCCATTTTTTTGCATGCAAACTGTACTTGCATGCAAACTGGCGAATTCTTACCTAGATTCTGGGGAATCCATGCATGGCCATGCACAATGTCAAACGAAAAGAAGATTTTTTGCAGGCAACAATTTGACCGAAATTTTTTGCTTGCAAATATTTGCAGCGCGTCATGCACCATGTCAAGCGGCCTTTTATGATACCATCTAGGGCTAACCGCTTGTTCTTAAAATCTGTGCAAAACTGGCGGTCAACGTTCCGTCGCCCATATTGGAGGTTGCGCAGTAGTCGAGGCGCTATTTAATTACTTTTCTATATCTATGCGAATGCCCCACTCAACTTACCCTTGGCTTGTCGTTGTGCGTGTCAGTCCAGTAACGGTGAAATTTGACAATGTTGGGGTGATCTAGCTGGGTGAGATTCTCGAAAATGGTTTGGATCTTTTCCTCTTGGTTTTTGAAGTTTTTTCGTTCGGAAAACTGGACCTCGTTCCACACGACTTCCACGCCCTCCTCCGTGTCCATGGCCAAGTACGCGCAGTCGATGCCGGGGACATCTCTTTGTTCCACCTGAAAAAAAAAACGTTTATGATTAATCAGTCTTATGGGACTTGATACTGCAGGTGAACCGTGGCAGTATCATGAGTTTTATAAGAACTTTGATACTTTATTTATAGACGCCGCCGCTGCGCCCTGAGTAATATAAATCTGGCTAGAAAAATACATAATTCAATACTAACACGTAGAATTGGCAACATAGTTCGAAGCAATAGTCTCCCCTAACTCCTCGTTAATCAATTGGTTGCCTGCTTACGTGGCCACGCATGATTCGTTCCGCAGCCAACGATAAAGAACGGTCATGGCGCGTTATAAGCAAGTCGGCGGTCACGTGATCTTAGGAGTCCCAGGATTCTTATTGTATTGCTTAATATATTATATGTTTTTACACAATTTAAATAAATTAACAAACAATTTTTGTTCTTTTATAGGCAAAAATTGAAAATAATATTTTGCTGATATATGTGTTTATTATGGATAAAAGAACTGAATCTATAAAATAAAAAATTGTACAAAATTTGCACTCTAATATCTTCAGGTACATATATTAGGTACATAATATCGTTAGTAACTTCAAATTTATACAAGTCTTTCAAAATTGGACATATCAAACCTAAGCTTTTAGTTTTTAATTTTTCTATGAGTGTCATCATCTTTGTCTGAGTTCTTATTCAAAGATTTATTAGCAGACACTAAATCATTTTGCTTTTTAATTAAATTATTTAAAAAAACTTTACATGCCCTTAAACTAATTTTTTCAAGCTTTGACAATAGTTTTTCTCTACAAAAACACTCGCTAGAGTTATCTGAAGAAAATTTTTCAATATAAAACATTTCACAATAATTTATTAAAAAGAACCAAGGGATTTTGTGAATAAGTGAGATGGTTTTCACCTTCAATGAACTGAATGTAGTGGTCGTCAATAATTTTTTGAAAAATTACCCAGCACAAAGTTTAATATATATTTAATTAAAGTGTAAGTTAATTACCAACTCATGTTCTTTTAAAAGCTGTATCTTACTTTTTAAATATTTCACACTACCAGAGAGATTACTATCTGTTAACAATATTTTACAAATCAGTATTTTAATATTGCGAGGGTGCGGAAGACATATTACCTTAGAATTGTAAATTGACGTGTATGCACTGGATGACTGGATAAACAAAGATGAAGCCAACATTAAAGTGTATCCACAATATCTTCGATTCTCAGGTTACCTTTTCAAGAGACCTAATTGTTCAATAAGAAATGACAACTGAACACATTTTTCACTCTCACTATCGAAAATGTCACTAAGGATGTCTATTACTTGATCAATCTTATCCAAGACCTTATCTTTTACCACTTCTTTCCCGTTTGCAACATATTAGGTTTCAGTTTTATAGTTGGACCGACAAGGAACAACACTAATTACACGTTCGCGGCATTGTTTATCTTATAGGTATTTTCTTTATAATTTACTCATTAGCCATTAATTATTTTAACGCAGCCCACTACAGTCTTTTTTGTGGGCTGCGTTATTTTAATAACTTTGATAAAATTCACATAAAATTCGTGCCCGAATTAAAAAAAAATCGACGTAAACAAACATACCAAAACTGAAAACACACATGTTTGCGTTTTTAAATTATAAGAAATTGATCAAAAGCATTGATTATTCGAAAATTTGTAATTAATCTAGAAACTAAATTGGTATAATATTCTTCTGATTAAACTTTCCTTGACATAAGATTTATGTGACATACTTCTAGCTGCAAATTGTGTGTAGACCGAGAGTGGTGCAAATATGTGCATATAATAATAAATAACGCCAGTTCGACCCACCATTGTTAGACAAAAAAGGCAAGCCAAATGTTCCTGCGTCCTTTCCATCTGCATAAAAAAAAGGAAACAAAGAAATATTTATGTTCTTTTATACCAAATATAAATTCACTCTTCTAATTAACATTGGCAGTTTGTAGGCGATCTAGACTTGAAATCTAGACATTCAGTTGAGTCACCTCATTCTTTTCCTTTCACCAGATGTTGCTTTCTCTTTTTACCAGGCTTTACTAGAGACAGAAAAAGATAGCCTGGGGTGGGTTGGTAAAATAACGAATATGATTTAACAGAAGGCGCCTTGTAAATTTACTTGGCAATAATATCGTGAGTCATATGAAAGTATCGCAGCTTGGTTGCAAAAAAAAATTAATTAATTATTATCGTATTAGGTAGGTATGTATTATGGTAACTAATTTTAAATATTGTACGAGTTCGTGTCAGTAAAATTAACACGAAATAAAAAGTTAGACTGGGAAAAATCGGCAGTATTTGAAAAATTATTATAAGAGAAAATTTGGAGAGCTCAACAGCCATTCTGTTTAAAAAAAACTATAATTAAGGGATATTTTTTTTTATTAGCAGATTTTCAACCATAAATTCATAATCAAACTAAAACAAACCAAGGAAACACAATTTTTCTTAGGCCCCTATGTAAAAGCCGTCGTCGCCTGATCTATAAACTCCTTGCAATAAACAAAATCTTTCAGCGCGGATCCTACCATGTCTTCTATACAGCAAGATAAAAGTAATTTCAGGGATTTCGGAAATTTTTAAAAAAAGGAAACCTAGAAAAAATTGATTACAGTCAATCGATTGGTTGTAGTCGCTTATATGTACAAAAGTCTATCCATCTATTTAGTCTTCTTCGATCCCTCTTTGGACATAGGCATCTAATTTAGGGTCTTCCCCTACTTCTTTTATTTTCCCAAGGTCTCCAGTTTACAATACACTTGTTCCATCGATCGTCTTGCTGCCTGATATTATGACCGGCAAATTTTCATTTTCATTTTTCTACTTCTCCTCCCTTACTTTTGTTTTATTTCTTATCCATTCATTCCTTTTTCATTTTATTTTTAGCTTTACGTGTAACATTTGTCTTTCCATTGATCTTTGGGCTTTTGTTACCTTATGTAAGTACATTGGTTATGCACTTTCGTTTTGAGGTACTGAGGAAATTTTAAATTTTTTAATAGTTAGCTTAAGTTACCGAATGCTGCCCAGGCCAATCTTATTCATCTCTTAATTACAGCCGTTTGGTTTTCATTTTTTAGTTTAATAATTTATCCCAGGTATATATTACTACACTTGGTGTATTCTGATCATGATATCTTCATCTGTGTTTGTTATGTTTTTAGTTTTAGTGCAGTTTATACTCAAGTCTATATTTTTAGCTGATGTATCCAGTTCTTCCAGCATTTTTATCAGTTCTTCTTTCTTATCTATTATTAAGGCGATATCATCAGCATATCTAAGGTGGTTTAAGTATTGTCCGTTTACTTGGATGCCTATTTCTTCCCAATCTAAGTTTTTAAAAACATCTTCCAGGGCCTGGTTAAATAGTTGAGGGGATATTGTGTCACTGACCGACACTGTGGATTTTGATTAATGTTGTTGGTTCGCTATATATATTTGCTATTAAATCTGTATATCTGTGATCTATTCAGCTATTAATTAAAGATGCTTTTACTGACTAGTCCTCACTGCTATCGAAAGCTTTTTCAAAGTCTATAAACGCAATATATAGTGGAATGTTGTATTCGTTGGCTCGTTTTAGTAGGATAAAAGTATCAAACTTTATTAAGATGGTTACAAGATGGTGAGGATCTCAATATTTTAAATTAAAATTGGTATTTTTATATGACACTTCGAACAATCAAGTGACGTTAAGCATTTTTTCTAGGCCTTGGATTTTTTTGGAAACCGGTTTCAAAGTTCCTATATAGTTACTTTAACTTGTAACACTGGCTGGTACGGTTGCAGTGGTCACTATGACGTCATCATAAGTTGAAGATTGTGGCGACCGCGGCTCTTCTCTGATTGTGGCCGCCAGTACCTTTTGACAGCCGTACGTATCTATGCTGATATTTATTATTTTATGTGCGTGTGTGTCGTCACGTAAATAAATGCATTCCTTTATTTTGTGTCCTAGTTGTGAACAAAGACTTGTCTACTTTATTTCATCGCAGGCGTTGAAAAACTTTTAAAATAATTTAAATAGGATGTGACATTCGTTTAAAAAATCATTAGTTTCAATTATAGTTTATAAAAAAAAAGTTCATTAACTTTTGCTCTTATACCTATAATATAATGGATCACGTTTGTCAATTTTTTTCTTCAGGGTTATGATTTAAAATTAAACAAAGGTTAGATTTCGATCTACCAAAAGGACGACAGGGGGGATATAATTTTAAAAATCCCACCTAAATATAATTATTGTTTACATCCTATAATTTCATACTAACACGTAGAACTGGCAACATAGTAAAGAGCTGGCCCTCTCCCCAACCCTCATGTATAATAAATTTCACTGAAATCGGTTAATGTAAAAAAGCCTCGTTCCTTTATATACAGGCTGATTCCTAAACATTGGTACAAAATTCGTGGTGTGATTCCTGGAGTATTTTCATGAAAAAAAGTTCCTAGAAACATTTGTCGAAAAATGGTTCCTAACGAAGCTGCGCCCCTTTAAAAAAAGCACCCTGAAGACTGTTTTTCCTCAATATTTCCGGAACCGTCCAGGCAAAAATAAAGCTGCATCAGAATTTCAGCTCAGAATTGCAAAATTTTTATCAGGGGCGTACCATAAAAAAATGGGATTCTTTTTATCCCTAACCCCTTTGGTATGGTAAGCCCCTGATTAAAATTTTGCAAATCTAAGCTGAAATTCTGGTGCAGCTTTAAAAGTTTATACGTTGTCCCAAATTTCATGATTTTTGCATGGACGGTTTCGGAAATATTGAGGAAAAACAGTCTTCAGTGTGCCCTTAGGAACCATTTTTTGACAAATGTTTCTAGGAACTTTTTTTCATGAAAATACTCCAGGAATCACAACCACGAATTTTTGACCAATGTTTAGGAAACACGCTGTATATATTGATTGATGATATAAACGGATTTAACATTTTTATTTTTTAAATATTAACAAGGAATGTTAAAACAGTTTTTGTTTTATTTTTACTGACGTTGAGATACTCTGTATAATTGCATACTTAGCAACAAAGTAACAAAGTGTAAAAGCCTATCCAAATAATTAAATTATAGTGTGTGTATAACTCTACTTTGTATATATTGGCAATCTCTCTGCAACGGTAAAACCAATTTGCCGTGAGACCACCAAAAGCGTGGTAAATTGTCAATAAAAGTTTTGCAAAATTGTTCTGTAGAGAAAAAATCCAATTCCTGAAATCTGAAATTAGTGGGAAATTGGAGAGAAGTTTAATAGATGTCAAGGTGTTATTTTACAGATAAGGTACCTGCGGCAAATAAGGCCCACCTAAGAAAAAAATTGTTGAAAAGAAAGGCAAATAAATAATCAACAACATCGAATGGCACACTTACAGCCTAAAATGTATGGGAAACTTTTATTCTGGCTTTATTACCAGATATTAGACTAATAAAGCCCAAACTAAAGAAACATACAATTAATATTATAGGTAAATTGTAAAAGCCAGATATCTACACATTGCAATTGATTTTGTAAACTATATTTAGATGTCGCAGTATTATAATGCCCTGTATGAACTTGAACAATTAATTAGAAGCGACTTAATATTGCCGGATTTTAAAAAAGAATCGTATGAGTTAATTATAGCTATAGGATTACTAAAGTATGAATTGGCCTACAGAATATTCTATGAACGCGCACCGTTCCTATGGATAATTTTTTTTTAAAGATATTTTTTTAGTAGATAATATATGGTAAAAAGGTTTATTTACTTTTTCCTAATAGTTCCTCCAATCTGTTTGTCGGTTACAAATACAATTTTCCCATACTACATGATTTTGTCGGAAAACAAATCTTAGAAATAGATATCTTTGTGGTTTTTCGAGCAAAATAGCAAAACCAGAAAATCTGACGAGACGAATATTATTTTCTTTTATAGAAAACAATATCAGATTTTCTTTTGAAAACAATAATACGTAATGATCTTGATTAAATTTCAACATATTATGATAGAAAGGTCAAAATAAATGGATTCATGAAGGATCTGATAGCTTCCTATATCATTGGCACACTCCAAGTGAACACGCTATATCAGCCTTAAAAACAGTTTTTGTAAATATCTCAGAAACGAAAGCTCCTATTCCAAAAACCGCATAGTGATGCGATGCTCCGTTAAAAAGTTAACATTTTTAACTGTAAAAGACTGTCATTAGCATTTATGGTTTTTGACAATGTTTACAAGATAAGGTCTTGTAAACATTGTTTTTTGACCAAAGTATAATGAAAATCGGCTCAGCAGTTTAGGAGCTTTCGCGTTACGGACAGATATATATACACAGACAGACGTCACGACGAAATTGCTACGATAGGCCAAAATACGAGGTGTGACAATAAAATTATAAGACTGGTGTAAAAAATCTACTTTATTTAAATACTAATACAACTTAATGATGTTCCTCATCAATATAGTCCCCTTCTCTATCGACGCAGCGTTGCATGCGTTTTTTTCCAATGTTGGAAGCAATTTTGGAAATTGTCAGAAGAGAGACTAATATTTTAAAACGGGTTCATTTTAACGATTTCTTCACTTTCGGAAACAGGTGGAAGTCGCCAGGGGCCAAATCTGGTGAATACGTGGTGGTTCACGACGGGGATCTTCATGTTAGCTAAAAACTGCTTAATGGATAGGGCATTGTGGGCCGGTGCATTGTCCTGGTAGAGCAGCCACGCGTTGCTCTTTCACAAATCTGGACGTTTTTTCCTTGGACGTTCCCTTAGCTACATCAATACTTCCAAATATAAATGTTGGTTAACTGTTTGACCCTCACGCGCCATTTCAATAAGAATAACACCCCTAATATCAAAAAGAAAAACAATGAGCATCGCTGTTTTAGATGTGTGTGCGCCCTTCTCGTCCATCCTCTGTAACTTCTTCACGACCCTCGAAAAAGCTTTTATGCCACATCAAAATTATTGCACGAGACATACACTGCCCCCGTAGACATCCTTTAGCATTCGAAAGCATTCAGTAGCCGTTTTTTTGAGTTTTATTTAAATGAATACGTTCAATTTTTTCGTTTGTCGTAATTCCGTCAAATAAGCTATGCACGATCCGCTTCAAACCACTGGGTAAGCCAAACTAGCAGAGAAAAGACGACAAGATTGCGCGCAGTAGTAGAACGCACATCAAGGTGAATAACTCCAGCCGCCCGAGGCGTGGGGATTTAAAACCTGTTAGTACAGGGGCCAGTCTTACACTCAGATAACACAGTTTCGACTTTTTCTTAATTTTTTTTTCGGCGAAACCCATACCTTCTCTAGCCATTGCTGCGCGGGCTAGGAAGGCAAATATGTACTTAATACAATGTACGTACAGGCAAACCTTATTCTGGTAGGTACAGACGTTACGCGTAAGATGGCCCTTTAAACGACCGCCCCCATTGAATTGCTACGTGTTATTTTTAACATGATTTATCAGTAAAAGAAATAGGCAGCGCAGAAATTTTGAATATTTTTAAATACCAAATAATTTATGAGTGGGTGTAGCAAAAATTGAATATTCTGAGTTGACCCAATACACAGAAAAAATAAAATGTAGCCGGATAACATTGACTCAATGTACATGAACATTAATATAAGGACCACGGTCTTTGATTGGGAATTACGCACGAATAAGTTTCGAACCAAACAGGAAACAAAACGCTACTATTCAATATTTTTGTTTCAATATACCGATTTTAAACTAATTACATTGCGCGTGCAATCAAAAAAGTAATTTACGTTTGGTAATTAGGTTTCTACAATAATGGTGTCAAACGAAACATTTGTCTGTACAGTAATTTCTATTTGAATAAAAGACAATAAACTGATAAAAATATAAACAGAGGGCGTCATTGAAATACCTTATCGGAAAAATAATGTGCGCATCATTGCAATTTTTGACTGTTTATTGTCCTATAAATATGAATTTTACTTTGTTTTGTCATATTTTATATGCGCTTTAAAATTAAGTGTTTATTGCTGCCACTTATTTTCATAAGTCATAAGTGCTGTCTATATACCACCAAGGCACTTACTAAAGAAAAATCAATATCTTAATTTTCTCAGAAAATTAGGAAACCGTTTTATAGTTGGAGGTGACTTTAATGCAAAAAATACCTACTGGGGATCTAGACTGACGAATTCTAAAGGAAAATAACTTTTGCAAGCTATTAGTGAATATCAATGTGAGCCGATATCAACTGGTAAGCCCACATACTATCCAACAGATCCAGGAAAAATTCCAGATCTAATTGATTTTTTTATAGTAAAAAATATATCTTTAAGCTTTGTAGATATAGAAGAAAGTTTTGATTTACACTCAGATCATTCACCTATTATTCTAACTCTTAGTAAAAACATAATAAAGAAAGAAGCAAATATCTCACTAGTTAATAAACTGTCTGACTGGATTAGTTTTAACCAAAGTCTGTCAGAAAAAATAAACCTATCAGTACCATTGCAAACACCAGAACAAATCGATAAAGAAGTTGAATATTTTGTTACAAATATTCAACAAGCAGCTTGGGAAAACAGTCCAAAACCAAAGATAATTTTTAAGGGAAAAACTATCCAAAGGAAATTAGAGACCTTATATTGGAAAAAAGGAAACTAAGAAGAAAGTGGCAGCAAAGCCGTGATCCTCGGGACAAAACAAATCTCAACAACATGACGCAGCGCATTAGGCGAGAAATTCTAGTAATAAAAAATGAATCTATTAACCATTTTCTTAATGACCTTACAGATGATAAAAATACCGACTATTTCCTTTGGAAAGCAACCAAAGATTTTAAAAGACCAATTATCCAAATTCCACCCATACGAAAATCTAACAACCAGTGGGCAAGGAGTAACGAAGAAAAAGCAGATATTTTTGCAAGTCATTTAGAAAAAACATTTCAGCCCCACGAAGCACCAGATGAACACTTTCATTTAAATGAACCCCATCAAATCGAGGACCATATTAAGCTTACATCACCAAAAGAAATATTAACAGAAATCAAAAATATTAATTCGAAAAAAGCCCCAGGGTATGATCTTATTAACGGGGTAGTCATAAAACAACTCCCCAGAAAAGCTATCGTAAAACTATGCAACCTAATTAATGCGTCTTTTAGGCTTAGGTATGTACCTAAACTGTGGAAAGTTGCAGAAGTTATCATGATTCCAAAACCGGGAAAACCACTCCATGACGTGTCATCTTACAGGCCAATATCTTTGCTGCCAATTATATCCAAGCTCTATGAAAAATTATTGCTTAAAAGAATAAAACCCATCATAGAAAGACAAGAAATTATTCCATCTCATCAATTTGGTTTTCGAGACAAGCATTCCACGATAGATCAAGTACACAGAATTACTAATATAATAGAAAAAGCACTAGAAGAGGGAAAAGCTTGTTCTGCAGTTTTTCTAGATGTAGCACAAGCATTTGACAAAGTGTGGCATGAAGGCCTTAATTTTAAACTAAAACGGTTTCTGCCAAAACAATATTCGGATATTTTGGAATCATACATATCTGATAGACATTTTAGAGTAAAACAGGAAGACTCATACTCAAATTTAAGAGAAATTCAAGCAGGCGTGCCCCAGGGTAGCGTACTAGGCCCTTATCTATACTTATTATTCACTTGTGATATCCCAAAGCCAGAAAATTGTCACTTAGCAACATTTGCCGATGATACTGGTTTATTGACGGTAGAAAAATCTATTGAAAAATGCATAGAAAAACTTCAGGATGCAGTCACCCAAGTTCACAGTTGGACCACAAAGTGGCGAATAAAATTAAATGAAACCAAATCAATTCATGTTGATTTTACAAACAAAAATATAAATCACATACAAATAACAATTAACAACATTCCAGTACCATATTCGAATCAGGCAAAATATCTAGGTATGACACTTGATGCCAAATTGCGCTGGAAAGCACATGTTAAGAAAAAAAAGGAAGAACTTGAGATAAGGTATAGAAAAATGAACTGGCTAATTGGAAGGAAGTCCAATTTAACAATTCATAATAAGTTACTGCTTTATAGACAAATACTGAAACCAGTATGGACATATGGTATTCAACTATGGGGTTGTGCTAAAGAGAGTAACATTCTAGTTGTACAGAGATTTCAAAATAAAGTATTAAGAAACATTGTGAATGCACCTTGGTACGTTCGAAATAGTGACCTTCATCGAGATCTAAAAATCGAAACTGTAGCAGAGACTATAAAAAAGTACGCAAAAAGCCATGAAGATAGACTCCATCGGCATGTGAATGTGGAAGCAATTCAGCTTCTAGACAATACTATGCTAGTTCGAAGACTAAAAAGAGTGAAGCCGTTTGAGCTAGTAAACTAAGTGAATTACACATAAAACAAAATAATGCTATAAACACAACACAATTGTGAGTTACAGACTAAACAAAGCGGGGAGAACTGTTGAGTGAACCCTAAGTTTAAATCTGACTTTTCTAGTAAATTAAGTTAAAACAAAATTGCTAATTAGTCTTACTGACTAGATTGTAATAAAAAAAAAACACAGTGTGTTTGACAAATAAAAAAAAATTAAAAAAAAAAAAACTTATTTTTTGTTTTTGTTTTTATTTGAATTTTTGGGAAAACCTAACCTTAAATTTTGTTTTGATATTTTTGGGCTCTTTAGCCAAACCTTCAAAGAAGAAACTCCTTGTTTGGGAAAATTCCGATCAGGTGATAATTTTTCTCTTTGTTGAAAGTTATTTTCTCTTTGAACACCTGATCATTTTGGCAAAAATAATGCGCGCTTTGCACACGCTGGGAGTTTGAAGCGCCCCCCTGTATTTGACAGGGGAATGAAGAACCACTTCCGAAAAGACATTGAAAGAATTCACACGTGTTTTAAGATTGGGACCAAAATTCCATCCACAAGAAAATCCGCGGCGCCGCGAGTGAAATGTGGAACTGCTGCTAAATAAAAGAAGGTAAGCTTCTAGCGTGTTGCCAATTTTTTTCCTTTGTTTTAGTTCAATAAAAGTCTGTTTTCCCAGACGGGGTGAATTTAACTTTGGGGTAATTTTTTTGTGATATCTCTAGTTTTCTCCCCTTCAGGCCCTCAGCCGTCTATTAAGGTAGTCACAAAAACACAACAGATGACTACCCACAGAAATAATTCATAAGATTCAACCAGCGCCATCTGTCGCGTTGCTCGCGAGTTGTACTATTTTTGGCGGTCTGCACGTTTTATATTCTTATACTCTTAGTTTTTAAATTGGCAGTTCCGTGAGGATTTACACTTTTATTATTTATTTATTTACACACACTTGAAACAAATTAAAACTTTGTCAAACATATAGTTGACCTTTTTCTAGAATACAATTTGTTTTTACTAATATTGTAAGTTGCGAGTGAAAACTACTTTGCCCGACGCTCACTCTCCACCTCCTCCGATCCTGACAATCATCTTCTGTCAAGTTTTTTTTGACTCATTGATCTTTGGATGACTGTTGCCATTCCACTTTAGGACGCCCTCTTTTTGTGCGCCCTATTGGTTGCCATTCTAGGACCTGCTTTGGTGATCTTCGTCGTTCATCCGTTGTACATGGCCGTACCATATCAGTTGTCTTTTAGTGATGTCATCCGTTATGCTTCCCTCGATTCCCATTCTTTCTTTTATGGTCTCATCTCATATGATCTGTTCTAGAAATTTTCATTGATCTTCTTCTTGCATCCATGTCGACACTTTCCATATTTTTCTGTATTTTTATGTTACGCGACAAGTCTCTATTCCATACAATAGAGTGCTTTTCACCATTGTTTCATATGTTAAATTTTACATTCTTTTTCATCTCTCTGCTTTGTAAAATACATCCAATAATCTTTTTTGCAGATATCTTTCAATAGTTCTTAATTTTTAAAAAAAATTCCAACAACTGTCAAAGACAGTTGCCCACCTCTGGTATAAAAAAAACTGCCAAAATGCATTGACGTACGCTGAAATAAATGTGGCTCTGGGGGGGGGGCTTCACCCCTATGCCCCCCTATGCATGCCACTGCAAAATGTATTGAGGGCCTCTAGCTAGAAATATCCACTGTTTAGCTCAAATAGCTTAGAGCCTAAATACGGGCATACCCATGCATTCTTATACGTAAAAAAAATAATCCCATCTACCTCTATCTGGCTTCAGGCATCGCCTGAAGCCAGATAGAGGTAGATAGGATTTCGGTTACTGATGCGCATTCGTCAGTTTTGGTTGTTTTAGAACATACTCCAGTTACGTCACTACATTATTTGACAATTGTCAAAAATGTAAGGTTTGTTTTTTCTAAAAATTAGTTAATGGAGTGAAAATTTATCAATTGCGGATTAAATTTGTAGGTTATCTAAAATTAATTATGCAGAATTACTGTGAACACCATGAAAAGTGTTTAATGGCATCTATAAACCACTCTTCTTATTAACAATGGAATGGCACTCGCTAACTTCTCCCGGACATTTTTCAAAAAACCGTACTTATATTACGTGAAATATTTCCCATTTCTCACAGAAAAAAACATAATTTAACAGGACAAACGCAAAACACCGCAAAATGTAAATAAACAACAAATATGGCGTCCACCCACACAGCAGCTGTGTCTACGTGCCAAAACACAGGCATGCGCACTTCAAAATTTGCGTATGCGAATTTAAATTTGCAAGCTATGATTGCTTAACTTTTTGATTTTTTAAACCAGTATTTTTGCTCTAAAGGCGCGTATTCACCAAAAGAGCGAGCAAGAGCAAACAAGAGCGAGCGAGCATTCCGCATCAATAATCGTCGGTACATCAAAGAAAATTCATGCTCGTTCGTTGTGGACGAGATTTCAAGCTATAGAGCGCTCGTATTTTGATCGCGGCATACGTAGGTATAGTTTTTGCAAAGTCAGTTGAACAAAGATAAAAGCCGACCATGGGCATATCCTTTAAAGAAAGTGACATGGGCGGCGGTAGATATACTCATGAAAATTATTTCATTTAATTATGGCGTAAACTAAAGAAATAAAAATAGATAATAAAACTTTTTATTCCTACACCTACAGAAACGACACTGAGTTATTTTCTAACTCTGCATACTACCGATTAAAGGGGTCCCGAAAAGAACACCTGAAAACAATTAAAAGCGGATCTCAAAAAAATCTGCCAATCAGGTGCCCTCCATCCACCTGGGCTCGGTCGGTCGGAAAACAAATACTTTGTGGTCGGACTGCAAAGAGCCGCGCCTTTTCTCTGTCGGTAGGGTTGAAATTATACCAGGAAGATTTTATATGAATTTGGATAACTTTTGAAGGGCAGAATGAAGCGAAATTTCATGAAATAGATAGAACCCCGTATTAGGAGTTATTCAAGTGACTTTACAAAAACCATACTTTGCCTTCCGTATAAACATATTTTAAATACTCATGGTCGGCCATATTTATTGCTCGCAGGAATTAGACGGATCAATTGCGAATCTGAATATATTCATGGATGATATTTCAATATAACGAGCGAACACGAGCAAACATACACGAACAAGAACAAATGCTCGCTCTTGCTCGCTCCTTTGGTGAATACGCGCCTTAACGTATCTGGTTTAAATATACATCATACAAAGTAAAAAGGATAATCTAACAAACTGCCTACTGATACGTCAATCTGCGGTGCATATATTTATAGTTTTCATTGAAGTTAAAGTAAACACCATAATCTGGGTGTAAATTGCTTTTTATCCGGCACCCAAATGACTGAAAGGTTATTTCGTATTTAAAATGCACTTCAAATATTGTAAAGTGGCTTCTTGATAAACAATGATTTTTATAAAGTACTTACGCATTAAAATTAGTATTTGATATACCATGCATACTCAACGACGTTAATAATGGGGGGGCAACGGTGATAATTACCCTTTGCCTTACAAGAAAAATAGGCAAATTACTAAATAAATTAAAACTTATTTGTGGTATTTAGATATGTCCATAAATGTCGTAAATCTAATAGAAATAGAAAGACATGGTCATATGTCAGCATGATTTATTTTTGGTAACAGAGTTCAAATACTAAATAACTAAATAACCAAGCACACAAACCGATTTTTATCTGAAACCCGGTCATTAGCCCGCGCGATTGGTTGAACTTTAGGGTGGGAGCACGCCCTGTGACATGCAACTGGTTGGTCATTAATTTGATTGGTCGGCGATTGGTTGCCGTAAAGTTTAAGCGGCCTGGAAAGTGTCTTTATTTTCTTATAATTCTACCTCTACCAAAACTAAAAAACCTGTACCTCTCTTCGCCCCCAAGAAAAAAATTTCGACGCCTTTGAAACATACGTGCAGTATTTTAAAGATAAGATTAAGTTACTGTCAGCACTTCAAGTCTGATTTGCCGGTGCCAATAATGGTTATCAAGAGGTTACGTTGGGGGCGTCCTAGCTGTATCTCACGTATAAAAACGTCTTAAAATAAGTTTTTCATTCTTTTTGATTTACCTTGTATCTTGTGGTAAGTTTGATTTACTGTAGTCAGACAAGCCACGCTTAGGATGGAAATGCCTTTTTCCGAAACACCGCTGTCCGTGGTTGACTTTACCCCTTTGAAGTTGCCTTTTATACGTTGTTAAATTCATTTTTTTCAGTTCCGAACCGATGCATAGCGATGGCCTAACTGCATATAGGTGGTAGACGCTTTTTACTCATTGGGCGTCGACCGATGAGATACCACCATGCCAGAAGTGAGTAGCGCTAAGTGGTATCACCACGTTCCGCTACTGCGCTGGCAGTCCGGTTCCAACAATGAGTAACAGATAGCATGATGGCGCCTCCAGGATCAAAATATTTCGGAGGTAAAATACCCGACCACTCGGATCTCCGGGCGTCGGGTGATCCTGGGGGTCCTTTATGCAAAGATATTAAAAGAAGACCAAAAACTCAACTCAGAATTGATTTTAGCAATATAAGAGGATTAAGTACCAACATGAATTCAGTTCACCAACATCTTGAAGAACAAAGACCTGACATCCTTGTTCTCACCGAAACTAAAATCAGTTCTGCAACACCTATTGTGAACTATCTTTATCCCGGCTATGACCTACACCACCGATTTCGACATAATTTTGGGATTTGTGTGTACATTAAAAATGACCTTTCATGTCATCGAGAGGAGAAGCTAGAACCAGCGAACCTCGATATCATATGGCTGAAATTCACCTCAAAGTCATCGACCAAGTTCATTTGCTGCCTCTACCGACCGCCAAGTAACACCGAGTATCAAAACTTTTTTGCGACATTATCCGAAAACTGTGATAGTATACAGTCTAACTATCCACATGCGGAAATTGTTTTTTTAGGCGATTTCAACGTCCACAATATACCCTGGCTAAAACACCACAACAAAACAGATAATGAAGGCAGGGAAGCAGAAGCTTTTGCCATAAGTTGTGGTCTAACGCAGCTTGTCGATGAACCTACCCGTATCTCAGAAAGGGGTGAATTTGCAGCGCTTTTAGACTTGTTCCTAACTACAAATCCTGACTTGTACACAATTCAAGTAGATCCCCCACTTGGTTCATCCGATCATAAACTTATAAGAACAAAGTGCGAAATGTTCATACCGCCAAGCCAACAATCACTTCCCCGTAAAATGTGGCACTATAAATCGGCAAAATGGAATGACCTTAAACAGTTTTACCTGGATTTTCCATGGCAAGAGGTTTGCTTTAAAACAGCTGATCCCACTATTTGCTGTAATGAAATAACAAAAGTAATCTTATCTGGAATGGATGCATATATCCCACATACAATAAAACGCAGAGCTAATGCAAAACCTTGGTTCAACAGCCAGTGTCAAACGACTGTACAGAAAAAACACAGAGCATATAACCTTTGGAAACGACAACAAACCGCTCAAAACCACACAGAATTTATAGAAGCCAGAAATAGTTGCAAAATTACTATTGACGCCGCCAAAAAAACATACAATCAAAGAATAAAAAACAGGTTGCTGAATTGTCCAAGTAGTTCTAGGTCCTTTTGGTCTCTTGCAAAAGCCGTTGGATCAAACTTCACCAAGTCATCCATACCACCACTTACAGATAAAAATACTCACTTAGCCACAACATCAGAGGAAAAAGCCAATATGCTGGCCAAAATCTTTTCCTCCAACTCAAACCTAACAGTGCCAAATGGAAAAACTCCACCGTTCATTGAAAGGGTTTCCCACAGTATGCCAGAGGTACCCTTTTGTCACAGAGAAATACGAAAATCCCTTAAAAAGTTGGATACAAACAAAGCAATGGGTCCAGATGGCATTCCCGCGATAGTACTCAAAATTTACTAGTGGCGTAATACCCAGAAAAAGTTGTGTTTGTAAAATGAATCCGCCACAAACATATAGATTTTATTTTATTTATAGTACTCAAAAATTGTGCTAGCGAACTCACCCCAACTTTCGCAAAATTATTCAATTTATCTTATAGGCAAGGAGTATATCCATCATCATGGAAGTCTGCCGCAGTACAACCCATTCCAAAGAAAGGAAAAAAGACAGATCCGTTAAACTATAGACCAATTGCTCTACTTCCGGTGATATCAAAAGTAATGGAAAGAGTTGTGAACAATCACCTAACCAAGTACTTGGAAAAATACAAAATTATCAACGACAAGCAATACGGATTTCGAAAATATAGGTCAACTGGCGATTTACTTACATACGTCACTCACTTATGGCAAAAAGCGATTGAGTTGCGAGGTGAAACAAGAACAATTGCCTTAGATATATCTAAAGCATTCGATAAAGTCTGGCATGAAAATCTGCTCAACAAGCTCAAAGCAACGGGATTGTCGCCGAGACTTTGCACTTGGTTTGAAAGTTACCTTAAGGATAGATCCATTTATGTTGCACTGGATGGCCGGAACTCTAACTCTTACCAAATAAATGCTGGTGTGCCACAGGGAGCAATCCTTTCGCCAACACTTTTTCTGATTTACATAAATGACGTCATAGATAAAACAGTAAATCCACTTTATTGCATTGCAGATGATGGCAATGTAGTCTCCTCAGTCATACCACCCACTCAGTGTCTATCCGCACGTGAATTCCATCATCTTAGACTAACTCAAATATCGCAGATAAATAACGACCTGGAGATAATAGAGGACTGGGGCAACAAAAACCTTGTACAGTTCAACGCGCAGAAAACCCAAGCAGCCCTGTTTTCAAAAAAGACCAGCACCGGTGAGCCAAACATCATGCTATCTGGAAGTGCTGTCACATTGCAGAGCCAGTTGAACATCTTAGGAGTCACTGCAGAGACCAACATGTCTTGGCACAGTCACGTGACAGATATAGCTAAAAGGGCGTCCCAAAAGCTTGGGGTGCTATTTCGTACAAGACATCTGTATACACCAAGCCAACTGCTGACACTCTACAAAGCCCAGATTCGACCAACTATGGAGTACTGCTCACATATATGGAGTGCGGCACCCAAACATACCTTAATGCTTTTGAACACCGTGCAAAAGCGAGCTATCAAGCTGATCAATGACCCCGCACTTACCCGTAGCTTGGATAGTCTCGAACATCGAAGAACTGTGGGCGATCTCTCTCTCTTCTACAGGTATTATCACGGAAAATGCTCTAAAGAGTTGGCACGTATGATCCCCCCGGGAGTAGCACCTACTAGGCGAACACGTCAAACAGACGGTAACCATCAATTTACTGTCAAAATAGAGGCACCAAGAACCTCATTATATCAGAATTCATATCTCTGGAGAACAGCATCGCTGTGGAATAAACTCCCTGCGACAGTTTTCCCTGCAGGTTACAACCTGAACCGTTTCAAAACCAACACACACCAACATTTCCGCGCACTTGCCGCTTGTCGAGCGTGATAGGGATCTCCTTGCGAGTGCGCATACCCGTAAAAAAAAATATATCCTGTATCTAACATTTTGATAATTTTTAGATTATTTGTGATTTAGGCAAAATGAGGTGGCTACTTTCATGGTGTATAATGAGACATATATGCGTGGGAAATCACAATTAAAGCAATTCTTTTATACCTAATAACCCTATATGTGTTACGTAAACTGTTTTTCGCTTCCCCTGTAAAGTTGCATTTTTTCAGATACGGGATATTGCAGTTAGGCCATCGATGGTCTGGTTGAACTGTGACGAAATGTCTTTCTTCCTTATAGACCGGTGGACGTTTTCGTCCCACCATGGACTGAGTTTCCTTGAATCTCTGGCATTTCACTCGTTGGATATTTTATTTTTTCATTCTTTTTGATTTGCTGTAGTCGGGCAAGCCACGCTAAGGATGGAAATGTCTTTTTCCGAAACACCGGTTTCCCTGGTTGACCTTACTTCTTTGAAGTTTGCATTTTATACTTTGTTAATAATTAAATAATTTACCTTCCTAGCCCGCGTAATAATGACTAAAGAAGTTATCACTATCGACAAAAAAAAATTTTTTGAGATAACGCCAAAAATGTGTTATTTTGATGTATTTTGACCTACCCTAGCAATATCGTCGTGATGTCTGTCTGTGTGTGTATATATTATTTGTCAGTAACATGATAGCTCCTAAACCGCTGAACCGATTTTTATAAAATTTTCAGGTAAAATAGTGTGAGACACTCTTACGAGCTGATTAGATTTTGGTCAAAATCCATTAATGCTAATGACAGTTTTTTGACAGTTAAAATTTTTTAAAAAGCTAACTTTTTAATGGAGGTTTTTGCTCAATAATTCGTGTTATAACCAGAAACTTCAAGGCTAATATATTATCATGGCTTCACTTGAAGTGTGATAATGGGCTAGCTAGGAACGTGTCAGATACGTCATGGATCCATTTATTTAATCTTTATTTTTGGGAAAATTCGTGTTTTAGGGGTCAATATTCAGTGGCTCTGCTGGGGGGGGGGGGCTTCAGCAGCCCCTCCTGCATATGCCACTGTTTTTATGCCTTGGTGTACACAACTGATAGGTACTTTTAATTTTATTCATTAGCTTTTCTGAATCTGCGTACTTATTATTGTAAGAGCCGATACAGTAACAGATACTGTATCAATATTCGCTAATGTGGACGTGTTACACATTAGGTAAGGCGAGCACGTTACGAACCAGCGTCCACATTAGCGAATATTGATACATTATCAGATACTATACAGTATCAGTTACTATAACGTTACGAGTACGCGCCTTAAAAACTTTCTACTTTTATCGCTGGTCTATTTAAGCAATGCTTTTAGTACAGTAGATAAAATAGGCTCATTTAACAATCTCATTATTTTAAATTTGTGTGATTTTCGGAACAGGCAGACGATAGTTTTATGTCAATGGCCCGGTTGACCATAATAAAATATTACTAAAACCATTGCTTAAATAGACAGTGCTAAAACTAAATGGAATAACTCTTAATTTAATTAAAACACATTGGAACCGTCTAAATTTTTAAAAATAGGGTGAATGACCACCAAGAGTCATTTTAAAATGTCTGTCAAAAAAAAAATTTGGATTTGAAAGAAAATTAAAATTGTGGTTGGAAAATGTGTTTATTCTTTTATAATTTTCTTGTAAATAAAATAAAAAAAGTTTGTTTCAAAGGTTTAACCATTTTTAGGGCAAATTGCACAAAAACCCAGTGAATGACCAGTTGCCACCAGTGAATGACCAGTAAAAAACTAGTAAATGACCACATAATAGTATGTTATATTAATAAGTGTGAAAACTAGGTTAATATCGCACGATACCAATTATAATAGAACATTTTCTAATAGACAGGGATGGGGACAATAAGGTTCAGGTGAGAAATGCTTGGATATTTATCAAATTCTAGAAAAGCAATATGTAATTTTCGTACGGAAACCGCAGACAGACTTTTTTAATATTAATTTTTTCCTGTATAAAAACATAATCACAAAAAAATGAAAAAAAAAAACATCTCATCAAAATAAAACAAACATGAAATGCAAAATGGTACGTAGAAAAAGTGACAGCTTAGATGACAAATTTCAAAAAACCGTCAAAATAAAGCAAACTTACATAAATACTGCATGACTTTATTCGCAAGTAAGTAATAAAGTCTAGCACAATCCTTATTAAACTCTTCCTTATATTACCACACAACAGCGCGACCTTATTTCACTTGCAATAAGTCTCTATTCTAAGAAAGAAGAACTGATAAAAATACTGGAAGAACTGAATACAGCAGCTAAAAATCATGACAAACACAGATGAAGATAACACGATCAGTATAAACCAAGAGAAAATAGAACAAGTAGAGGAATGTATTATATACCTGAGACAAATTATTTTTAAACTAAAAAAAAGCAACCAAACGGCTGAAATCAAGAGACGAGGAAGATTGACCTGGGCAGCATTCGGTCAATTAAGCTACATATTAAAAAATAAAAAATATCCTCATTACTTCAAAACGAAAGTGTATAAGCAATGTATCCTCCCTGTACTTACCTATGGATCCCAGACCTGGACACAAAATCAAACATGGATAAGGTAACAAAAGCCCAAAAATCAATGGAAAGACAAATGTTACATGTAAAGCTAACAGATGGAAAAGGAATTAATGTATAAGAAATAAAACAAAATGAAAGGATGTTAGAGGAGAAGTAGCAAAATTAAAATGGAAATGTGCAGGTCATAAATATCAGACAGAAGACGATCAATGGAACAAATGTATTGTAAACTGGAGACCGTGAGAAAATAAAAGAAGTAGGGGAAGACCCCAAAACATGCGGGAGCTAGATGGATGAACGCGGCGACAGACAGAGTAAACTAGAAGATATTGGGGGAGGCCTATGTCCAAAGATGGATCGAACAAGGCTAAATAAATAGAGATAAATAGATAGATAGAAGTCTCTATATATTCTTTTGGCCCTGCCTCAACTTCTTTCACACTTATCAATAAAAAAAGAGTTACTCGCATTTGTAGAAATAATAAAGTTTTGAATAACCAGTGTGGCGAGACGCAATTTGAAAATTATTTACGATTGGCCAAAATTGTGCCAAGATTGTCACAATGCTCGGAAGATTCGCGACATTTTTAAAAATGTCTTGTTGATTACAATATTATTGTACACACTTTAAAATTAGGCGCCAATACAGAAGAGGGGGGCAGTGTCAGCTCTTTTTTTAAATAAATTTATTTTTTTGTTTTTAAATTATAAAAAGTACTTTCGATGAGTGAAACTTTACAAAATGTTTTTCAGACCTTCTGTAAGCCACGGATTATATTATTTATTAGTTGAATTTTTTTTACAGGTGTATTGATTAATTTTAAAACACTATTCATTTTATCTCACATAAGAAGTTTGGTCTAAAATTAAAAAAAATATATATCTTCGTTATTCGTAATTTTAGCGCGGCGGTAATTACTTTCCCATAACTATAATAAGTAATGGGGCAAGTGGATACTGGTACTACCCCTCAGGGGCAAGTGGGACATAGTCCAAGCTTGCCTAAATAACACTTTTTTTTTGTTACAGATGGAGATATCCTTTGGACTAAAATAATTTTAATTGTTTTGATTATGTTTTCTGATTTTATTTTCAATGTGTAATAATAAACAACTTCTTTTCAACAATTCTTTGTAAAATTTATTATTTTTTAAATAGGTCATAACCTCTGTATTTTTAGGAATTTTTTAGATCTGCAACAACTATGTTATAGCTTAAACCGCATTCTAAAAACTCACTTAACCAAGTATTTCCTGTCCAAGAATGAAGTATGTATGTATATTTTTTTTTGTAAAAGTTACATGATCTTAAAGTCAACCTTTTACATTTTTAGCACCCACTTACCCATAAATACACAAAAACCCAATACCTTTCCCGAGACCTTTCCATCAATCAATCAATTGCAAACCAGGGGTGAAATTAAAAAACGAAAACTAATTTAAAAAAATTATGTGATTCGGTCGGGACTCGAACCCGAAACCTCTGGCTTTGTACGCCAACACCCTACCAATTGCGCCACCGGAACCGTGATTATAATTGTTTAAAACTTCCAATCATTGTCAGTATCACAGTATAGAAACGCTAGTTCTCATATTTACTCGACTAAGCCATTTAGCTAGTTTTATAATTTTTCGTTCCCACTCTTGAAGTGTGAAATCAGTGGGATCGAAAAATTATAAAATTAGTCAAGGGAATAACCTGAGAATTAGCTTTCCTATATTGTGATATTAACCATGATAGGAAGTTTTAAAAATTTATAATCATGGTTTCGGTGGAACATTTGTTAGGGCGTTAGCCTAGAAAGCTAGAGGTTTCGGGTTCAAGTCTCGGCCGAAGTACAGGAAATTTCTTTTTCATAATTTTTCATTTTTTAGTTTCATACCTGGTTTGGAATTGTCAATTTGGTTTTAAACCTTGCAAAAGTATTTTCAAATTATTTCAGAAACTAAACCACTCTAAACTACAAGTAATAATATAAAGTTTTAACGGGTTTTTGTTTTATAAAATTTGAAAATTGGAATTTATAGGTATTTATAGCAGATGTGTAATTTGTATTTGTGAGTATGTCTAGACAAACACAGTTTTAACAACATTCCAAAGGAAGCCCTGCAATAACATCCTTTCCATTTCTGATGTAGACATTTTATACGTGACAAATATACTAAGAGTATGGTTCCAACGATTGCATTTTAGACCTGGACCTCGATCAGTTTTTAAGTGTGCCAAGTTTCAACTCTTTAGGTTAAGGCGTTCGCAATATACAGAGCTATATTCTTAAGACCTCCATAGTTTTTCCGCCTATGCAAAATTTTTGCAGAAAAGATATTTTGAAAAGTTTTTAAAGAATATTTAAATCATCAGCAGTAATGAATTAAAAAAGATAAAACTATCCATCAAACGGCCGGCGGCGCACGGAGGAGTAGTAAAACCGGATAAGAGTTAGAATAATCAAGATGCTCAAAGTACCTGTTAACCATTTTGTATTCAAGCTTAATAACCCATCTATCAAGCTGATGCCATAAAACTTCCCCCTCCACTTGCATCATGTCGTGAACCCAGTCGTAACTCAATCAATGTTGGACTCACATGCAATTATTCGATGCATTGTTTTATGGCGTTTACTTCTCTTGTTATTGTGTTTTCGTCTGGTTCATTTCATTAAAACCAATTATTGATTCTGGAAATGCAAGGTATGTAAGAGTTAGAATAACCAAGATACTCAAAGTACCTTTTAACCATTTTTTATTCAAGTTTAATAACCCATCTATCAAGCTGATGCCATAAAACTTCCCCCTCCACTTGCATCATGTCGTGAACCCAGTCGTACCTCAATCAATGTTGGAATCACATGCAATTATTCAATGCTTTGTTTTATGGCGTTCATACACACAAAAACCAATTATTGATTCTGGAAATGGAAGGTATGTACCATATTTTAAAATGCCATTTTATTCCTTTATTCTTTATATTGTACGTTTACGAAGTATTTTGATATGTCCTATTTGGGTCTTTATTGATATTTGCCAAAAATTTTTCTTATTACTTTGTTTTAGTTGCTTGTCTGGTCTTGTTGAACTATATTTTTTAACAGACTTGAGACTTATGCTTATTTTATGCATTCAAAGCCATGACGGTCGTGCAAAAAATGAGATATAAAAATATGTAAAAAACATTTGTTTTCACATTTATTTTTTTACGTATTTATGGAAATATGTTAAGCATTAAATAACTTAAAAATGATCAATAGTCGGATTATAATATACTTATATGATTATTCTGATAGCAAATCCCTTCCTCGATCATCTCACTCCGTTTGATCCATGACGTATGTATATATTTTTTTAATTAATAGCTTATTATCATCAAATTTTGTCTTTCATTCGAAGAAATTGCAAAAAAACAACAAATAATTTTGTACCATTTTATTATATAAATACTCCTATGTGCGGCGTACAAAGCGTTAACTTAGGTTATTTTATTAAGGCGGAGTTATTATTTTCTTAATTTAAAGAATTTCGCTAATTTACAAAAAAATATGAAGAGTATAAAGATCAATCACCTATTAACTGAAATATATCACATTAGGTTTTAGGAGTCAGTAAGGTAGTTTTTTTAGAGTAAATTTTATTTTTAAATATTATTTATTTATATTTTGGAAAAATACCTGTTATATATTTTATCTAGATAGGTAAGATAATAAAGACTTTAATGATACGATTTTTTAAGGCGTCACCGTCTCTTTCCAGGAATGTTCTTAATTGGTTTATAGAGAGCTCTAATAAAAATCAATATTCAGCTTATACAATATTTAAAAATAGCTAAATCTTTTAAGCTGTTCTTTCCTTGCTTAATACATAATCGCCCTAAAATTTTTGAATATGTCTGTCTGTCTAGGTGTCTCAAACACTACAAGACTATTTTGATGTTATTTTTAGAAAAAAAAAACATTTCAATGTTTTTATGTTCTAAATAAAGATACTACAGTCGAACCTCTTTAACTCGAACCTGAAGGGACAACCAAAACAGTTCGAGTTATGGAGAGTTCGAGTTACATAGGTTACATACATGTAAAAAGTGCAGGGACCGCTTCAAAGGTTCGAGTTATAGAGGGATTCGAGTTATAGAGGTTTGAGTTAGAGAGGTTTGACTGTAATTTTGAATGAGGTTCTTTTTAATACAAAAAACTTCAGCTTTTGAGATACATGGTGTTAATATTTTTTGAAAATCTTTAGATACTTTTTTAAAATTTGGTACAAACTTTCGAATTATAAAAAAGCATTTTCTGATGTATAAGATTTTTTCTGACCAGTGGCGTTCGTGCGAATATCTATTGCAGTATCACATATATATTAATAAAAAAGGAGATTTTATAAAAATCTTTTATATAATTTTTTTTTTAATAGACCCAAGATTATTAGCAACTTATTCAATAACACCCTGGGTAAACCAACTAGTGAATGGCCACCTACCAGTGAATGACCACCCTGTACTATTTTTTGTATTATTAAGAATTGTAAAAAACCAAAATAAATAAAAACGACATTGGTTAAGTAAAAAAAAAATATTTCTACTTTGATTTTGATATTAATCTAAATTTAAATCCAAACCCAAAACCAAATCTAAATCTATAACTTTGTTGTCACACCCTGTACATAGTGAGGAATAGACAAAAATATTATAGCTCTCGTCATAATTAACCAAATAAATTGTCCTTTAAATATAGCCTTATAATTTCAATAATAAAAAGTTTATACTAAGTGTTCGAGTTTAAAAAATTACACTGTATATGGGTTACCACCCGTATGTAATTACAAACTTCACCTCACCGCCTCGGTATGTAAATGTAATGTTCGTGCGATATTAACCTAGTTTTCACACTAATTATTATATAACATACTATTATTTGGTCATTTACAGGTCATTAACTGGTGGCAACTGGTCATTTACTGGGTTTTTGTGCAATTTGCCCTAAAAATGGTTAAATCTTTTAAACAAACATTTTCCAACCACCATTTTAATTTCCTTTCATAATCAAAACTATTTGTTTCACAAACATTTTAAAATTACTCTTTCCTTAAGTGGTCATTTACTGGTGGGTTCACCCTATATATTGCTTTTTTGTTATTTTCTTACATTAGCAACCAGAAGAAATACATTTAAAAAAAAAACATAGCAAAAATAAAAAGGTATACTTACCTTCGCTTTGTAAAGAGCGTATACATGTAAATACGCCTCCATAATGACATTTTACAGCCTCTATATGGAAACTCGGAAAGAGCATGGAGGCGTCAAAATATCCCCAACATAAATAAACGAAGCCTGATAGATCTAATACCTTCCCAACAATTCCAAATTTAATAATTTTTGCTTTTTTAAAAATTTCCTAAAAACCAAAGCTTTTTGTTGGAAAAAAATCATTTTATCTAGAAAACAATGCTGTTGTGGATTGAAAGTTGCAATTATTTTGAAACTTCAAATCCTACATTAGAAAGTGGCCGATTTCAGACCGGGTCTAACCCTACCAAAATTTTGTCTGAAATTTTGGTTAAAATCGATACCATACACGGTAAAAAATTCTGTCTACAACAAAAACACGCTCTTTTCTTCAATAAATTGTTTTACTTTAAAACAATTTGTTTTGAATTAAAATATTTCTTTTTTATTCAACGCAGTGTTTAATCTTGAAATGAGACTTTATCTTTCTTCTTTAATGGTTTTGATTCAGTATACTCCATTTTGTAACAAAGCAAACGGTGCCTTAGATTAATTCAGTTCCAACTTACAATAAAACAATTTCTGTTTCACATTAAAATAAAAGGCAAGACATTTTTTGTGCTATATCAAGAAAATATTCTCTTGGTAAATAGGAAAGCACACATTATTTTACTTCAAAGCAATTTGCTTTGATCTAAGACAATTATTTTTACTGTAGTTTCAGAGCTTTTCCGGCGCAAAAGCAGCTCAATTATATAAAACTATAGCTCCAACAACATTTTTCGTTCAACAGTTAATAATGTTAACAATCCCCAAAAACATTTTGAATCATGTCTATTAGCTCACACATATACTATACTATAGTAGTGTGAGCTTTGGTGATCCTAATTTTTTCGAGAAAAAAAAAGTTGCTCCGATTTCAAAAATTTTTATATATCTTTGCGTTTCAGATGATTTTGAAACTTTTTTGTTGTGGTGTCTGTCTGTCTGTCTGTCTGTCTGTCTGTCTGTATGTCTGTATGTCTGTCTGTATGTCTGTAACGACCAACGCGCATAACTCAAAAACCCCGATTTCAATGAAATTTGGTACCTAGCCTGGGTCTTGGGTCGAGATGGTCCCATTTAAAAATGAACAAAATCCACCGAACACAAGCCAAGTAAAAGGGTGGGGGTAGATTTCAAAAATTAGAGTTTATGTGAAAATATGGCGTGTGTGATATTAAACGAAAGGTAATTGAGTGTGGAGTTAAACAAAATAAATTTTAGTTAAAAAAAAGGGTGGGGGTAGATTTCAAAAATTAGAGTTTAAATGAAAATATGGCATGTGTGATATCAAACGAAAGGTAATTGAGTCTGGAGTTGAAGAAAATACATTATATTACAGTTTTTAGTTATATTTGCTCACAGGTACACTATAACTGTAGTACCTAGTGTGAGCTTAGGGGCCCATATATTGGCAGAGTATTTTTTATGGTGATAGGATATGTATAAATATATTAGCCATAATGTCATATATTTGTCAAACTCTCAGAGAAAGTAAGTTCAATAGAAGTTTAGCTGTATAATGACATTCGCGGTGCGCCGAGACGTGGAACGTAGACTGTCCATTACTTTTTAATGAAAACGTGTTCTTTCCAGTTCTTCCATTATAAAGGACTTTTATAAAGTGTTTTAGTCTAATACAAAATTTTTACTAAAACAGCAAGCAAATAAGAAAAGTGACTCTTCTCTCGATTTGCATATATAATTACTGTATGCACATATGTATGTATGTACAGTCAGAAAATTTTAAAATTGCGGCATTCGTAAATTAAAAAAAAACCTATTTCAAATTTGGAAAACCAGTTTGGACCACACGAAAAAAAAGCAAACCTTACCTCTGTCTGTATAAACATATTCAAAAAAAACTCTTCTTTCTGATATCTTTATATGATACATTTTTACAGCAAAAAATACACCGACAATTTAGTCCCTGACTGTACCTTTATCCTTAAGGTTGCTGTTTTAATATAGGAAATTGTAGATAGATTCCCTTGCCTCGGTTTACTATACATTGTTTTTCTCCTTTACTCACTTTCAAATTAATCTCTCTCACCATTTTTTTTGTAGTTTCGGCCTGACCACCATCTCCATTTCATAATTTTTTAGATAACTTTTTAAAAGTTATCAGCGGGGTATCATAAGAATAACATAGACCAACGAAAAAAAAATTGCCCCAAAAATAATTAAATGAACTTTAGTGAGTGAAGCTTAATTGACTAGTATGACCAACGACAAAAAAAAGCATTATGCAGTCCCATAGTTTATATACATTTACATAACATGTATATATTTTTATATTTTTCCACGAATTTCCATATAGATTGCTAACTAATGTATTTCTAAATTCAAGGTAAAAAAGCATAATATTAAAAAAACGCGTAAAATTTAGGCTACCTTGTTCCTAATTAGTTTTTCATTGACAGTTTATTTATCTCTATTTTCCACCACCACACATAATAAGGTTTTTAAATTGCATTGTTTGGTTTTATTCGTAAACCAATATTGATTATATAGTGTGTCCCAAAAATCCGGAAGCACCGTTTTGTAACAAAAATAAGACTCTGCTCCGGTTTAAAAAAACGACACTTAAAAGAGACATATCAAAAGGGCGATAGCTCAAAACAGCGACATATAAAAACAGCGACATATTAAAACAGCGACATTAAATACAGCGACAATCAAATTTTTTTAAAATCTTTACTGGTTAGACTAGTAGTATAGCTTTTCTGTCCTTGAACCAAGTTAGGTTTGGTATATTACACTAACCTGGTTGAGTGTACTAACCTAACCACGTTAGGCTTGAGATACTAACCTATCCAGATTAGGTTTGGTATACTAACCTAACCACGTTAGGCTTGAGATACTAACCTATCCAGATTAGGTTTGGTATACTAACCTAACTAGGTTAGGTTTGGTATACTAACCTAACCAGGTTAGGTTTGGTATACTAACCTGACCAGGTTAGATTTGGATTACTTACTAACCTAACCAGGTTAGGTGTTTGGTATAATAACCTAACCCGCACAGAGGGACAAAATCAAGAAAACATGCGATTTAGTGCAGAACTCATTTATCTAATATGGGAGATATTTTTACTGAAAATTATTTATTAATAATTGCTTTACCATAGCAAGTTAGCTTCGGATAGTCAAACGTCAAACAAATTAATAAAACACCTTGTCAAAGTTAGCGTGTTTTGAAAACTGACGTTGCGTAGTTGAATGAACACAAATGAATCAATTTTGCCCACAATTTTTAATGTTGATCAAGTTGGTTAAAATAATTTTAATTATGTCAGATAATCACTATCCTATCCTGAGTACATTATTCTCGTATAAAAAAAATGCAAAATTTTGTGTTTTTCTTCAAACTGCCATTCATGTAAAATCTTTCAAAAATTTTTTATCTTCTTTAATTTTAAAAATATACGTGGACACAAAGTAACTTGTCGCCCGCTGTCGCGGGCGAGTTTTCACATGTCATTTTTTATTGAACCTTCCTTTTTAAAATGATGCCACATTTAGCTGCTAGTTTTTGCTAATAAGGCCGGAATTAATTTTTAAATATTAACATTTTTTTCCAAACTTTTTAGGAGATATTTTTTAAACTTTTGGATTTTTCTGCTCTAAAATTAAATTATAATTATGTGGTTTTCAGCTACTTTACTAAAAACATAATGTCTGATAGAGCCTTTTTTTTAATTTTAAAGATAAAAAGTGACAGTTTTATCGCTAAAATAAGGATTAAAGAGGGCCCCGTTCTAATAATATATACCAAGGGATAAAAGTGATTAGCACGAGCGTAGCGAAACCTTCAATTTGTTAAAGGATAAAAATAATCTTTTATAACGAGGTTTATACGTTAAGTTTACACTTTCAGATCGATCTTTTTTTAACTTATTATTTGATTTATTACTATAGTTAAATTATTTTTTATTCTGTTTAGTATAATATATAAACATGATTATTTATAAACAAAGAAAGCTTCCAGTGGCGTATATAGAAAAATGTCTCGGGGTGGGCCTGAGACAGTTTTGGGGGGGGGGGGGGCGAGACCCCGTGAGGCCGTATTTTATGCTGTTTTATGTTTGTATTCATGAAATATGTGGAAAATATCTAGAAAAATCTTAGCTTCGGGGGGTGCCCGGGCCCCCCTTATATATGCAACTGAAAGCTTCTGTCAAGTCGTTTTAAAAATGGCGAAAGTCACACAGAAGAAAGGTGTGTAAAAATTTAATGTCGGTTCTGTCAAGTTTTTTTTGGGGGGGTTTAGGTGTTTTCATTTTTCAGGGGGACGAGGGGGCAAACTTGGCCTTTCCGTTTCTGTACGGTCGACAACATAATATAATATTTTGTAAACATTGCCGTCGTACACAGGATTTTAGGAAATATTTTAAAGCTTATTCGACCACTTATACCTCGACTAACAGCTCGGGGCCAATTTTTTTTTATTTTGGATCACTAAGTAATTCATTTTAAACATTCCTAACTACAAAGGAATACATCCAATGCACTGTGGGACTTTATCGCACCTTTTTGTGCTTCTGCCCCACTGTGAATCGGTTCGAGGACGGAAGAGCTATACTACTATCCCAAACAGTTTAGATTGAAAAAACACGCTGCTTTTAATGTCGCTGTTTAAAATGTCGCTCTTTTAATATGCCGCTCTTTTGAATGTGCTGTTTTACATATCGATGTTTTAAAAATCACTTTTTTAAACAAGATCCGAATTAGCCACGTCGATTTTGTCAAAAATACATATATACATATTATGTAGATGATGTGCTCAAAATGACGATGCAATGGTTGACTTACACGGAAGTTAAGTTATAGTTCCGTGGTTACTTACTTTTAAAAAAATTATATGACAAAATTTAGGCTCTATTTTGCAAAATGTAGGGTTTAAGCATTATATTTAGGTATCAAACAAGTTTTCGTGGCTAATCGGGTAAAAAGAAGTATTTGTTTCTCTCATATTTTTCCGTGGGTACTTCGAAATCTTATCCTCAAGGGGTCCAAGATCAATGGACACCTAATAAGTGTTGACAGTTAACTGCTTTGTTCTCAGAACACTGCTTGGTCAATGTGACACCCTTGCGAAGTTAATTAGAGCGTATTTTTTCTCATCCTACATTTATAGTGAGAAAACTTCCACAAGAAGCGCCATCTACCAAAATACGAGAGAAGCTAGAACAAGAACGGGCGAGAAATAAACTGCGATCTATGAAAAGATCGATTAAAAAGAAATGAACCGAACCTTCGACAGCACGACAGCACTTGTCTTTCAGGTCAGATCAACACTGATTAGCGGTTTTACCCAGCTTCGAGACGTGAGCGTCAATCAGCGGAATTTTAAGCCTAAAACTTCTTTTTACCCGATTAGCCACGAACTTGTTTGATTTTTAAATTCACGGATACTAAAATTTACGTTAATCAGGTATGTTGTTTTCTTTTAACATTTATTTTAAAAGTAATACTTTTGTTACGCCTAAACTTATTTTAATAAATTGTTAAATGTCACTAAAGAGATATTGCTTGTTTTTACTTCAGAATTATTTAAGACATAAAAATAAAAAACTAAATATATCAATGACCCTCCTAAAAGGTTTCACGTAACATTGAAATTATTTGACATTGAACTCTTGGTAAATCCTAGACAAAAATAAATAATTTTTTAGTAAAACTGACCTTAACCCAAGTTGTCAATCACTTTTTTTTTAAACCACTAAAAATAATTTTCCACTTATTTATGGACACTACGCTGATCATTGAATACTGATTTTTTTAAATTAACATGTTAGTTATTATTTATGGGGAAGAAAATAATACGTTAGGTTTGTTGAGTTTAGGTTAGGTTTGGTAAGTTGGTAAGAAAATTACAGTTCTGGTAGATAAGTACATCTCCTAACTTTGCCTAGAATTAAGGTCAGAGGCCTTCCTATATTGAAATAAGAACAATCATTAAATACCTAAGCACAAAACTTAATAATACGCACTCTGAGAAAAAACTAAGATGTAGGATATATTTTTTTTTGAATAATATTTATTTTTAATTTTTTTTTACAATCACAATAAATGTAAGTATTGAGAACGCCGTCACTAAAAACCAGCTTATTATTTATAAAAGATCAAAATTATAAGATCTTCTGCTGATTTCAAAAAAACACCCTGTATAGGTATCTCATTTTACTCGACAAATTTTTGAGTGTAATAAAAAATTATATTCGTTATAGCCAATTGAACCATGCTTTCACGCTTGGTCACTTTGATGTTTAAAAGTTTGGCTCTAATTTTTGGCTAATTGTTGTTTTTCAAAGTTTCTAAAAGTAGGCCAGCAATTATTGTTTTTTAAGACGTAGTACAATCTATTCAGTGGCAACGACCATAGGCGGCTGACCCGATGATGCAGGTGCTTCACCTATTTTTTGCAAAATGAAGATAATAATCTAAGACAGGACAAAACGTTGAAAACTGGGGATGCGCCGTTCCGGCAGAGAAAACCGAACGGTTGGTCACCTTATAATATATTAATCGCTAGTTTGCCCCGCTGTAAACCTAGTGTACAGAGATAACATGCAGTGTTGAAGCAGCTTTCGTTTTTTGTACGCCTGTGTCCATTCGTCAAGGGGCGGGATAAAATTTTCCGGTGATTGTCGTGACAACTTCGCGTGCTCCCGCGGGACATTGAATCAGATGTTAACCTGCGCACCTTACCAAATACGTGCCCGGGTTCAGAGTTGGGCAGTAGAGTTAACTAATTTTTCCGTAAAACTAGTTGTAATCTGATTACTTTTTTCTCCTAGTAGTTATACTTGATTATTTTCATTCGGCATAAAATAATCGCAAAGAGTACTTCAATAAGTAGTTAACTACTTGGTTTTAACTACTTTTAGTAATTTAACTACTTTTGTGGACTTTGATTACTTTTAAAATATTTAACTTACTAGTCTTAGTCTTAACTACTTTTGAGGAATTTGATTATTTTTAAAAATATTTAACTACTAGTAGTCGACACAGTATGCACAGATACAGAGGGTTGAGGAGGTGCCACGGGTTTTGTACAGGGTGTCCCATTTTTGATGTTATTGAATGGGAAACTCGGTTATTTTAAAAGATAGACACCTGGAGATTTCACATTAGTGTCCTTAAATTTCGAAACCTAAAAAAATGAATAAAAATTTTTTTTAGCCCTTGTAGTTTTGGAGCTACGAGGGAAAATTCAAAAATCCGTAATTCTAAAGATCTGTCATATTATTATCTTCTTCTTACAGACAGTTGATCCTGTCAATAAAATGACGTAAAATTTTTCGTATTTGAGATTTCAGACAAAAATGTATAAATTAAATACGGACCTGGATTTTTTTTCAATTTTCTGCTTCACGCTGGAAGCTATAAAAAAAATTGAAAAAAAAATCCAGATCCTTTTTTTTCTTTTCTTTTCTGAAATCTTGAATTCGACTCGGCGGTACAAAAATTTGACACAGCCATTTTATTGACAGGATCAACTGTCTGTAGAGAAGTTTTATTAGAATTGAAATATCTGCCCCAGTGTTGCCACTCTCGACCCTCAGGTATTCGGCTTTGAGAAAAATCGGTAGATTTCGGTAGATTTTTTAATCATCTCAGCAAGCAGTGCTGGAGAACTATCGATAGTTTGGATTGATTTAGTAGGTAATTGTATTTCTAAGATTTGTTTTTACTGACAAAATACCAAAATTAAGAATTAAATAAAAAAATTAGGTACATACTAGGGACCTATTGCAATAAAGCCAGGCACAAATTGTGCCGGGCACTATATTGACAGTTTCGCATTAAAATCTGACAGTTGATCTTTCAAAATTGACATACCAACGTCGAATTTAGAAATCCAGTCGTTTATTTTCCATTAATTGTGGCGTCACTATTAATTCCGGCTCTTATAATCCACAATGGCCTTGTTGTGAAAGAAGACAGCTGTTCTTATAATATGAAACTGTCACTAGAGTGCCCGGCACAATTTGTGCCTGGCTTTATTGCAATAGGTCCCTATTAGGTAGATAATATTATAAAATAAACCTCAGGGTTTATAATAGCGTGATCTTTAATGCCGCTTGCGGCTACCGGCTGAGTATATCGCAAAATCCAAGGGATGGCGCCATAAATACACTTAAAAACTTGAAATAAAATTTCTATTCTACAAAGGATCTTACATAAAAAGAATATTTTATTTATGGTGTTTTTTTTTAATCGCGATTACGAGGCGTATCAAAAAAAAACAACTTTATCGAACAAAAAAATCGGTAGAAAACTATAGTAATTCGGTATATCGTAAAGTAAAAGGCTAAATCGGTAGATCTACTGAAAAATCGGTAGAGGTGGCAACGCTGATCTGCCCTAATAACGGATTTCTAATACTCCAAATGTTTTAATATTTTTCTTGTCTAAAAATTTGAGGACAGTAATGCGAAATCCCCAGATCTTTTTATTTTATAATAACTGAGTTTCTCATTAAATACCATGGGACACCCTGTACAGAGATATGGGATTCCCCTCCCATATCACTGGTCGTGTAACGTAACATCCTAAAATTAAATATTCTGCTTTTAGGTTGGTGTTTATTTTTATTACTTATTATTTATTTTTACTTATTTGTTAGATGCTGGCCAGTTGGCTCGATCCAGGCCATAAAACCTAAATACACACACACATACTTATTTGTAAAAAGGGTTTTAATTTAATTTGTTTGAAGGATTGGAAGTTTGCTTATAGGTTACAATGAGGAGGGACGAGACATATTTTCGTAACTCAATTTCTGAACCGCCTCGGTAGGTGAAGATTGTCAACAATCAGAAAACCTGAACCTGAACCTAGCCTAATTAATTGGTCATGATTAATTTTATGTTAGTCATACTGGATTGCTTATTATGCTTAAACAATTATTTTCCTTGTTGTATAAAGTACAAATGCTCGTATCGCCAATACTATAATAACCAAAAACCATTATTATAGTTTATGACTTTATGATGCTAATAACTGATCAATATCACTTGAAAAAATTAATTTATATTTTGTGAAATTTGTTTTAATTTGACGTAAGCAATATCTGGATCCTGCGTAAGCGTTACTGAGCTTTTTGGATCGAAATCAATTTTTTTAAGTAAATAAATGTATAGGTTTTTTTATCTTATCGGAAATTAAGCAGGCCTTTTTAAAAAAGCAATGTGTTATAGACATGTACAAGATAAACTAAGAAAATAAATTGTACTCGATAAGTACTGCCCTCACTCACTTATACGAGTAAATCTTAATCCTTACTTATGGTAAGACGTTGGAAAGCCTATAAAAAATAGTTACTAACGTTTTTAATTTACATACTTAAATTTATTATTTGAAAAAAAAAACCAAGTAAGGGTGCTTGAAGGGAAGGTCAGGTGGTTTGAAAAATAAGTATAGTTTTTGCAGTCACTTGAATAACTCCTAATACGGGGTTCTATCGATTTCATGAAATTTTGCTCCATTCTGCTCTTCAAAATTTATCCACATTCATATAAAATCTTCCTGGTATAATTTCAACCCTACCGACAGAGAAAAGGCGCGGCTCTTTACGGTCTGACCACAAAGTATTTGTTTTCCGACAGACCGAGGCCAGGTGGATGGACGGCACCTGATTGGCAGATTTTTTTGAGATGCGCTTTTAATTGCTTTCAGGTGTTCGTTTCCGCACCCCTTTAGTCGGCAGTATGCAGAGTTAGAAAATAAATCAGTGTCGTTTCTGTAGGTGTAGGAATAGAAAGTTTACACCATAATTAAATGAAATAATTTTTATGAGTATATCTACCGCCGCCCATGTCACTTTCTTTAAAGGATATGCCGATGGTCGGCTTTTATCTTTGTTCAACTGACTTTGCAAAAACTATACCTACATCATTTGAATTTTGCTGATGGGTCGCTTTAATCCTCTATTTGTGATTGATGCTAAGCAATTTATTTTTTTTTGTCAAATTGATTTCAGGGGTTTTTTAATTTGAAAGGTAATTTTTTAGTATTACTATCAAATTTTTATGATCATCGTTTAGCATTTTAATAAGTTTTCCAAAGAGGTGCCACAAGCAAGTGTGGGTGATGCTTGAGGGATAGGTCGCGGTGGTTTGAAAAATACTTCATTTAAATTTCGCTAGGTCACTTCAATCCCATATTTGTAATTTATGCTGAACAATTAATTTTTTTGTCAAATTGATTTTTAGCTATTTTTTTATTTGAATGGTAGTTTTTCAATGTTACCATAAAACTTTTATGATCATCGTTTAGCATTTTTTATAAGCTTTCCAAAGAGGTGCCACAAGTGGGGTATTGAAGTAAGTGGGGGTGGCGCCTAAGGGGTGAGTCAGGGTGGTTTGAAAATACGTCATTTTGATTCCCTCTTGATTTTATAGAAACGGTATTTTTTAGTTGTATTTGTAAGTTTTCATTGGCCCACCGTGTATGTAACCACAATTTTAAAATCTACACAAATTCTCCACAAATGGTTTAGTTTTAAAATATTAAAAGTATTAAAATTGTTAAAATCACTTAAAAGATAACAAACAGAGACCCATTGTTACAAAAAAAATATTGCGAATAATAGAGATATGGACAAGAAACAAAAAAGTGAACTTATCATTAACATTCTCTTATAGTACCTAGAGTCCCTGCAAATATGTCAACATACAGGGACTCTAATAGTACCTGAGTTGGCAAACTGATTCTGGCAGAATTTTCTTAAGAACTAACATAGAATACTTAGATAGAACAAAGAAAAAAATAAAATTCATTAAAATAATAAATAAATTTAAATAAAAAAATAAATAAAAAAAGAACAAAAAGTTTACGATTGGAGGAAATGAAACAAAACAAAAAACAACAGAAAATCAATTTCGTACACCTACTGTGGGCAGCTGATACCCCTCGGGGTAACTCCAGAAGGAAAACATCAACTTAATGGCTTTTCTAGTTCTAGTATACCTGAAACGCCGAAAAAATATCCAATTTGGCAGTGGCGGATGCAGAAGGGGGCCAGAGGGGCCCGCCTCCCGGGCATATAAATTTTCGGTTTCGGAGCAATTAATCTCCTTTTAGAGACAACAATTTTTAATGTTTGCTGCAACTTTGGCCCCTTCCTGGAATTCCTGGATCCACCACTGGAATTTGGGACATACTGTACATTTTTTCTATGATATCTAAGAAGTTCTTGGAAAGGTAAAAATCGAGGTAAGACAATGTACAAAAATGGAAATTTTATGTGGGCACCGCAGTGTCTATAAATTGTTCAAGCATTTATTTTACCTCTTTCCAATAGTATTCATAACCGAGTTGGCTTCAATCCAAAAGTCAGAAAATCGTAAGTTATTACCCACATATTGTGTTTGTATTGGTTTTTTTGTTATCCAAAGACGTAACTCAATATCCAATAAATCGAATTTAAGTATGACTCTATCATAACTGTAGCCTTGCATAAATATTTTTTCACCATGTGACGTCACGATTACGACCGTTAATTTATTAAGCGGGACGAACATGAGCAAGGCTATCCGGCCAGAATCAAATGAGGCGCAAAAGAGATGGCTCAACTCAATCTATGTTCCTCTGCTTACAGCACTTTTGTCTTACTGGATGGTCCTCATTTTTAGCAAATTTACCAGGAACAAAATTTTAATATCACAAGGAAACACGGTACTCATCTGGTACGTTTAACGAAATCCACTCCAGGCCGTTCATAATTCACACCTTATTATTGTGTTTCTATTGCTATCGCTGGGCTTAAACAGGATGAGTAGGTGCGTTTCATACACATTCTAAAATTCAAAAAGAAACAGTGGCATATCATTTACATGTTTTATAATTTTTTAATAAAACTGTGTGGAGTTCGAATTTTAAAGATATAACGAATGGTTTGGGATTTTTGCAATTTGTAGAAAGTCAATTGGTATTTTTTTAGGTTTCTAGTACACACGTACCTAATGAAATAGCTAGGTACCTATATAATATAATAAGTATAAAAGTTTTGAAAAAATATTTATTTTTAACAAAAATAAGGTATGGAGTTTTCCAGCAAAAAAGGCGTAGGAGGACTAAAATTTCAAATTAATACCTAATAATGATGAATTGAAAAATTATAGCACACCACTGGACAGAGAAAGATAGCGCTAATTGAAGCCATCTCTTTTGCGCCTCATTTTATTCTGGCCAGACAATACCTTGTTGTGTCCCATGGTATTTACTATTAAACTTTGGCAAAAGCATAACGGCGATTGTACAAAGCAAGCAGGGCTCGACGGGTGGGACACTCATAAAAATTTGTACACCTATTTAAGTATTTAAGTTAAATACTGTATTTATTTGGGATTTAAAGGTATTTAATTGTATTTAAAGGTATTTAAGTGTATTTAATAGTATTTAAAAGTATTTAAAAGTATTTACAAATATTTAAAAGTATTTAAATGTATTTAAAAGTATTTAAAAGTATTTAAAAGTATTTAAAGGTATTTAATTGTATTAAGAAGTATTTAAAAGGATTTAAAAGCTATTTAAATGTATTTAATAAATACTTTTACCAAATTTGTACACCTATTTAAGGAGTGTCCCACCCCTCGGCGGGGCTATATTATATTTCGAGCGCGGAAGTTTAAACAGTCTCCAACTATACATTCGCCCTATTTTGACTACTAATTTTCCCAAGTTTGTAGAATACAAAGAAACATAGGGTTGTTTGGCAACACCGAATGGTTTTAAATAATTATTTTCTTTAGCAGATTTGGGAACACGGTGAAATTCCGGGCTTTCCAGAAAAGTTTAGACAATTTTAAGATGACATTAAAAAAGTGGATGGCCGTTCTTTCAAGTTGTACACTTTATCTCACCTTATCTTTAGGAAGTTAATAATAAATAAATAGGTGAAAAACTTATTTCTTTACAATTTACTACTGTGGTTATTGTTGTTGTTTTATTATTTATCTGACTCACGCGACAATGCTTAATTATTGTTAAAATTATATCTAACGGGGTTAATGCACAGTGGCGTGCAGTGCTAACCAAGCAAATTGAAATTGTTTTGCCACTCTATCTATTTCGGAATGGGACAACTGGGCGCCGCCAACTCGGCGCTGCAAACTAGGCGCCGGGCCAACTCGGCGCAGCCAACTGGACTGCCTCAGTTGAGGCGGTGCTTCATTACCGAAAACAGAAATCAACTCGGCAAGGCATATCCTTGTTGGGATACTTTCCTTCGAAAGTTGTAAAAAATTATAGTCCGAAAATGATCTCGGTTCAATTCCATTTTTCGACTGATTTTTTATGTTAAAAAATTCACTGTAGCTATAAAACTATATCTATCGCACTGACCTTTTGAATTTAGGTCAAGATTTAGGTTAAGTTTTAGTAACGACATTCGATCAGTGTCGCCCTGTTGCTACATGCAAAATATAAAAGAGAGCCCTCGTATGAGGTTTTCTTATATCTTTTTATATTTCTACAGTTAAGCCCTGAAGACGAATTTGTTATAAATCGAAACGCGTAGGCTGTAAACAATAAAAAAGAAGGCAGAACATTCGTTCACTAACAAGTAGATGAGGTAAGTTATTTAAAATATGATGATACGAAAAAAGTGTGAATTTTTCCTAGCGTAGGCAATGCAATAAAGCAAGAGAAAATGAAATAAGTAGAGGAATATATATACCTGGGACAGATTATTAAACTATAAAAAAAACCAAACGGCTGAAATCAAGAGACGAGTAAGATTGGCCTGGGCAGCATTCGGTAAATTAAGCTACATATTAAAAAATAAAAAATATTCCCAGTACCTCAAAACGAAAGTGTATAACCAATGTATCCTATCTGTACTAACCTATGGATCCCAGACCTGGACACTTCAAACATGGATAAAGTAACAAAAGCCCAAAGATCAATGGAAAGACAAATGTTACATGTAAAGCTCACAGATAGAAAAAGGAATAAATGGATAAGAAATAAAACAAAGCTAAGGGATGTCAAAGGAGAATAAGCAAAAATAAAATGGAAATTTTCCGGTCATAATATCAGACAAAAAGACGATCGATGGAACAAATGTATTGTAAACTGGAGACCTTGGGAAAATAAACGTATGGAAAGACCCCAAATGAGATGGGCAGACGATTTGAAGAAACATGCGGGGGCTAGATGGATGAACACGGCGACAGACAGAGAAGAGTGGAACAAGGCTAAACAGATAGATAGGCAACGCCTTTCCGCCTACATTGTATGTACGCCACTGATAATGCAATTGTAATTGGTTGTCGTTAGAGTAGAAGTTGAACGCAGTAAAGTGTACAACTTGTTTGTTTACAATAACAATTTCTATTGACATAAAAGAAAACGTAGCATGCTTTCATGTCGATTTACGTTGAAAAGGTCAGTGGCTTTATTATAAGAACAAAGTTGTTTATTTTTTAGATAATTGTGGTCTATTTTAGTTAGAAGTTAGGGTGACCATACGTCCGGAGAAAGCCGGAGAAGTCCTGCTTTTTAGGCAACATGAAAATGTCCGGCCGGCTTCTTTTTCGTCCGGCTGTTCGACAACCAAAAAACCTTTAGTTTAGCCCAAAATTAGCCTACCCAAACGAAATTTTTTTCCGGCGGGGCTTTTGAAACTTACTCTGAATTATTTAATTTTTTTAAATTAATCTTGAGGCATTGCCTTTTTTTTACAAAAAATATATTCTGCGGCGGCATTTTTCGCAAAAAGAACTTAGGGACCATTCTTAAAATACCTAACGCTCAAGGGGAGAGGATATATGCTTGCCTTGTGTTATACTCAATGTTTTTTTTAAGAAAGGGGGGTCACAAATCCAAAAATTTTGCGTTACGTACAAGTTCCATTTATATTGCAGAAACTGTTTTATATGGTCTTCGCCATGTTTTACGAAAAGTGCCTATTTTTTAAAATTTTTGACTGTTTTTGATTTTCTAGAAATATTATTTTGTGGCGCAATTTTTTTCACTTTTCGATATTTTTTATTGCAGAAATTGTTTTCTATGGCGCTTCTTTTGTTTGCTTAGTTTTTTTTGCATTATCTAGGTATCAAGCCTGGCGCTGAGACCCCCCTGTGGTCACCAAAGTTTTTTCAACGCGGTTTTTTATTAGTTTTTATGCAAATTCGAACTTTTCGGTCCCAAGGGACTTTTTTGTTCAAAATGATCGACTTTGTCCGGCTTTTTTTTGAAAATCCAGCTTTTTGTCTCGGACGTCGTCCTTTTACGCTAAACACCCTAGATACGAAGTGGTGCTTTTTATACCGAAGGGAAAAGCAATAGAAGAAGCGAGGGCTACAGTTCTCTAAATGTATCCATGAGGGATGTAGGACATTAGCACACTCAAAGTAAACTCCACGTAATATCAACCTTTAAAACAGACACATACACAAACAGACGTCACGACGAGATTGCGGAGATGGTCCAAATGCACCCAAACATCAAATTTCCAGAATTAAAAAAAAATTATCGATATAATTATTTACCTAACAAGTGCGGAAAGTGGTACTTTTCGGCACGCGACGGCAGTTGCGTAAAATCGTGCGGAAAAGTACATCTTTCCAAATGAAAAATCTGGCGGAAAAGTTAAGTAGGAAAACAATATTTTCTCTAGTCATTGCTGCGCGGGCTTGAAAGGTAAAAATTAGTTTCAGTCAAAATTCTTTGACGTCGTTCTATCTAGTGCTTTATCATTACTTAGACAAAGACAAAATCACGTATCTACATATTTAGTTTTTCAATGAGACCTTTCATATGCTATAAATAGGCGTCCATTTATCAACATTATAAAAAATGGTTTACAACGTTTTATGAATGAATTAGGTTTATACATATTGAAAACTGTTTTTTGCGTGGGGTTTAGTACTGCGCCATTGCGCCAGCCCACGCTCAAAACAACATTAATTTATTAAATCGTTATATTAGAGCACTAGAAAGCGCAGCCAATTGACATTTAAATTTTTTTTCCACAAAAAAATGTGTTTTTTGCTTTCAAAATATTATAAGGAAATTACATTTCTTTAACCCTTAAGGGGGGACGTTCGAAGCAATCCTCAATGACAAGGCCGAACACTGGGGGGGATCAAGAAAGATCATTCCCCTCCCCCCAAATATAACACAAATAGGCTGAAAAAATTGCAGAATACGCAAATACAAAACGATATTTTTTAATCCTTCCAAATTTTTTTCTTAGGTACGGCCCTGGTCGGTAACGTCGCGTTGCGGTCCAACAGACCGGCATATGGGTTTCAACAACAATTATTGAAATCACAAAATTGACATATTTTATTCTTTTAATATTCAAACAAACTACCAATATTTGATAAATTATAATACATAAAGGCAAATTAAAATCCTTTTTAAAAATAAATGGATCCATGACGGATCTGATATCTTCCTATATATTAGCTTTCCAAGTAAACTCCACGCTATATCAGCATTGAAAACAGTTTTTTTTATAAATATCTCAAAAACGAAAGCTCCTGCGAAGTTTTTGGTTATAACTTCGATTATAACACAAATTATTGAGAAAAATGCTCCAATAAAAAGTTTGCATTTTTTCAAGTTTTCAAATGTCAAAAAAATGTTATTAGCATTAATGGATTTTACCAAAATCTAATCAGCTCGTGACAGTGTAAAAGACTATTTTTCATGTAACTCTCATGGAAATTGGTCCAGCGGTTCTGGAGCTATCGCGAGTCGGACAGACTTTCCGACACACACACACACACACACGGACAGACATCACGTCAATATTGCTAAGATATGTCCAAAAAAGTTGTTTTATCAAAAACAATACCTTTTCTAGGTATTGCTGCGCGGGCTAACAAGGTAAAAAATGCTCAAAAAATAATTATAAATTGAGGCATGTTTTACAAAAATAAAAAAACGGTTTATTTTAAAACAAATGAGTTTCTTAAATATTTTTTTATTACTCACAGTAACTATTGACTTTAGAATTCTGTTCGTTACATAAGAAAAAATGTTTGTTGCCTAATTACTTTAGAAAAAGAGAAAAACTGTTGGACATAAGTTTTTTTTGCAAGAAAGAAAAAGTTAATACATAGAAAACTTATTTTTATTTCACTAAAAAACAAAATTAGATAGAAAAATTATTAATAATGATAAATAATAGATACATAATTTAATCTTCGCATCCACTGCTGTTATGTTATTATTATGAAATGGAAGGGACATATGTGCTTTTTGCGGAATAATACAAATGATAGCTGCTCATATCTTGACACAATCTTATTTCATGATCTTAATGCTATCCATTTTTTCGACTAGATGACGCCACTAACTCATTTTCGTCAAATTTGGACTTATGCGGTTTTTGTAAAACAGGCCTCAATTGCTAAGGCGAGATAAAGACACTATATACTTTTTTGTATTTTGTTATTTTCTTTGTTTGCTATCATGTCTTTTTAAGGAAACTTAAAAAACTGCAATAGGAAAATTGCTCTTCTAAAGGAAAACAGGTTTGTTGAAGTAAAGTATAATTACTACATTTATATGAGACTAAGATTGAGACAAATTAATTCAGATTGAAAGTAAATGTTTTACAAGCCTATTTGAGTTCGAACCTTAGAGTAATAAAAAATATATTACTCTAAGGTTCGCACCGTTGGTTTGAACCAATATGAATTTTATAAACCATGCAATTCCCTTTCTAACTTAAGGAAACAAAACATATGAAAATTCAAAACAATGATAAAATAATAATGACTAATGAATAATGAAACTTTTTAACCCTCTAGTTGTCGATAATAACTGATTTCAAAGCTGAAAATCCAAAAAAGTAGAAACATAAATAATAGTGCAGAGACTTAATGTTATATACAGCAGTGGCGTAAATAGAAAAAAGTTTTGAGGTGGGCCCGAGACAGAATAGGAGGGGAGGGGGCGAGACCTTATGCTAGTTTATGTTTGTATTATATATAAGATCAAAAAAAAAAAAAAAACAAAATAAAAAGGGATTAAAAGTGAACCCACATTTGAGTATAAGGATATATTTAAATCCAATGCAAACAAGGCAATCAAACCACATTTATTTTATATCTAGTTGTAACTGACATATGTATAATATTGTGGTTATAAATAAATTAAATAAGTTGTATATCTAAGCAGGAATGTGTGTGTAAAACAGTGTTGTATCATCGAGAAGAAAAGGGGGCAATTCAGTAAATTATTTTTTGCTTAAGAAAAAAATTATATACCAAAACCCTTCTTAGATTTTCGATTAAAAAATATACCCTGTGTCCCTCCTGATTAATAGTCTGTCGATATCGGCGCCATTGTTAAAAAGCATTATAAATAAACGGCATTTCCTGTATTGTAAGTAATAAATAGAATGTCACACAGTTGTTTATTACACGCCAGATTAACATATCGTTTTTGAAATGTGTATGCATAAGAAATCAACCACATTACACTACATATGTAGGTATAGGTATGCGGCTCTTGGCGAAGCACGTATCCATGACGAAAGGCCATTGACTTCTAATCAATAATAATAATTATCGCATTTTGTTAATATGTCGATATTAAGAGGATATTTTATTCAAAAGTTGTCATTTTTATTATTTTACATTTGCACAATATCAAATACCAGGGCTGTCTTTTATATTGCATATAGGAACATAGACCTAAATTCCAAACCTCAGTGCGATATATATAGTTTTATAGCTACAGTCAAAGCAAAACGTAACATTTCTCCAGCCCCTTAAAAGATTCTTTAACATTTTTTTCGTTCATTGGACTGCCAATTGTCATCCTCATTAATTTACTCCTAGTCCACATATCCTTATTACAGGTCTCTTGTAAATTTGACTTTTCTACCTACATCAACCATTCTGATCCTGCCATCAGGACTACAATTTTTCCTAATTTCCACACATATCCTGGCGCATTTTCTTCTAATAGTACAACAGTGTCAGCTTTTTGCAGAGGTCGACGTCTTTATTTCACATGTTCCTTCGATTTAAAGCTGGCAAGTATTATCTTGTCCATCTATTCCAAAATGGATTAACATTTGTGATTTTCGCTATTGTCTTCTAAATCACCAAGTACTAAGGAATCAATGTTTGACAAAAAATGATTTAGTGTGATTGATTCCAAATCGTAAGGATCAGTTGAAATTCTGCATTATCACAATAGATGTTCTGTGGAAGAGTTCTTCTTGCAATAAAACGTCTTAGTGTCATTATTATTGAGGTATTTAAGGACTTCAAGATGTATCGCATGTATTGCCATGCATGTAAATATAACCGCGCAATAATTTTCAATATCAGAAATTTATTTTTGAAAACTGTCTTCTTGACAAACTTTGATCCATACTTTTACTGCTTCATTAATTTCTTCAACTGTTAACCAAGGAGGCTACCTAAAATTAATTTTATGCTTTTTTTCAATAACCCAATTTTTGAATCGTAAGCTGTACTTTTTCTTAATTCATTTCAGTTTAAAAATCTATTTATATCTGGTATCCCTTTTAATTTCTGTTTGTGTCATAATTTGTTTTTTTTAAAATAAGGGGCACCTGAAGGATTGAAATGTCATTTTACAGACAATTTCATTGCAGTACAATCAAGACTGAATAAAATTTGTTCATTACCACAAATTGCAACTTTGTTGCGAACAAACTGCTACAAAAAGCCATATGAATAAGGAAGTTAATGAAAGAGCCATTGTATTGCCAAGAAATCTTTATTAACCGTGTTTTTAGGGCATTTGATTTATTGACTTAATATATTTCCCGAATATGCCGATTGCCGGGTGGCTAATTTAAACTCAAACCTATGGTATATTTTATGAAAATGAGTGCAGCACAAGTGGCTAATAGCCCACTTTTTTTTCGGTACTTAGCCTAAAATGTTCCTTATTACGTCATATTATGATTATATGAAAAAACGCTTTAAGCTATGGAACGGAAAAAAAAGCTGAAAAAAAAATCGGTAAGATGGGCCCTAACACCAGTATTTACTAAGACTTTAACACTTAGCATTTTAGACCGGGCTTAAGTATCAAGTTTATAGACTTGATACCGACCGGTTTAAGTGTATTTTTTTAATACTTACAGGTCAAATAACTGCAAAGATTTGGTTCACCCTAATGTGCAATATGATAGTTTCATCTCATATAAATTCAAATTAACTTTAGAAATAAAGAAAAACCACATAAAAAATTTGTAACCAAATGTCATTTTTTGGAAATTTAGTCCGTGCAATCGTAGGATTCCCGTTAAAAATAGTCTCAAAATGTAGTACTACCCCTGAGGTGTGGTTTAAAGTTCGAAAAACAATAGAAATAATCCATGATTGACAAAAAAACTTACATACAAAAATATTCAAAGCTAAATAATACATAAATAACTTAGAACTTATCTTATCTGTAGATGCATTACCGTATTAAATACGTATCAATATTTAAATACTGTAAAAAATCCCTGGGTACAGGTAGACCTCGTCAGATGTCTATCAGGGGAAATGAATCGACCCCTGCCCTCCGTAGATTCCAGGTACTCTCCGACCCGGAGAGTTAGCACCTGTATAGGGTCCCTTTCCCAGGGTTACGGGAGAAGACCACATCGATATGAAAGACGGAGAGAATGGACCTCGATACGGTGATCATAGCGTAGGTGGCAACCCTTTCTTTTAGGGATAGTATAAAAGACTACTGCCTTGTAGTACCGGCGTTGGAATCGTCAAAGGCTAGGGGAAGAAAACCTCGATCAAAAATCACTTGGTCCTCCAGGTTGGGGGTTGGGGCATCAGACTAACTCTCTGATACCCGGAAAAAATGTACACTGTTAAAAAACCCAATCAAACGCCTCGGAAAGAAAAGGAAAACCTAAGACGAACCAAGCAAAGGAACAGGAATATGATTTTTGGTACATGGAACGTGCAAGGAATGGGTCGAAAAGTTAGTGAAATAGTACATGAGCGCAGCAGAATGAAGGTAGACCTTGCTGTACTAACAGAAACGAAAAAGAAAGGAAAAGGATCTGAAAACCTAGGACAATATGACCATTTCTATAGCGGAGTGGCAAAAGAAAAACATGCTCAACAAGGAGTATCTATTTTGGTCAACAAAAGATTTAGAAAATTTATCACCAACTGGGAAGCAGTCAATGAAAGGCTAATTAAAATGAATATAACAATAAAAGGAATGAGACTTACGATTTTTGGAATCTATGCGTATAACGACGATGCAAATGTAGCCGTAAAAGACAATTTTTTTGAAGAAATACACAATGAAATATCAGCAGTAAGTACATCTAGAGAAATTGTCATATTGGGAGTTTTAAATAGTAGAACCGGTAACAGAGTTAATGATCTGACAGTTGGCCAATATGGAGAAAATGTTGTTAATGATAATGGAAACCGGCTAATTACAGTATGTGAGCAATTAGACCTAAAAATCCAAAACGGTTTTTTTCAACATAAGGAAATACACAAATATACCTGGACCAAACCCTCACAAAATCTGAAATCCGTCATTGATTGTCTTATCACTAAACAAAAGACAAAACTAAAAATTCAAGATGTCAGAACAAAGCGTGGATCAACATGCGGAAGTGATCACTATTTTCTGGAGTCCAAAATTCTCTTTCCTTATCAAGGCCGAAGCCTGCATCAACAACATCTTGATGATACAGTGATTGAAGAAATTGATCACTGTAAATATAATCTACTAAGCCTAGAACATGACAGCGTAAAAAACCTATACAAAAAGAGACTGAACGAAAAACTTAATACAAGTTCAGGTGAAACCCCAGATGAGGAATACGAATGTATTACATTAAGCATCTAACAAGCTGCAAAAGAAGCACTAGGATTAGTGGAAGAAACTTCTAAAAGAAGAAAACCATACTGGTGGGATGCTGAGATTGAAAGAGAAATAGAGGAAAAAAGGAAATTATATCACACCTACTTATCCCAAAAGACAGATAGAAGCAGACAAAAATACAAAATTGCGCAATCAAAGGTGAGAAGAATGATCAGTGATAAGAAAAATCATTCGTGGACGCAAAAGTGCCAGAAAATAGATTCTTACTTAGGAGGTAGGAGAAGTACCGAAAGCTGGAAAACTATAAGATCGATTAAAAAAGAAACATGCAGAGATATCATTTCACCAATACCAGACAAAGAATGGGATGAGCATTTTAAAAAACTTTTAACTGAAGATAGAGCAGAATTCAAGGAAGACGCAAGATATAATATAATTAGAACGATGGGATCTCCAGTACCCCTTACATTCCCTGAGGTCAAAAACGTGTGCACAACCTTAAAAAGCGGTAAATCTGCTGGACCCGGAAATATCCCAGCCGAACTTATTAAATATGGCACTGAAGAACTGTTTTGGAGATTACGGAATCTTTTCCAAAAATATTTAAATGGAACTGTAGTCCCAACTGAGTGGAAAACGTCATATATATCCACAATACACAAAAAAGGAAGGAAAGATATATGTGACAATTATAGAGGTATATCTGTGACTAGTACGCTGAGCAGAATATACGGTAAAATAATAAGAAATAAAGTGGAGAGCTAATATAAAGACATGGAGGCAGAAGAACAAGCTGGTTTCAGGGCGGGTAGATCAACTTCAGATCATCTCTTTTGTATAACCCAAGTTATTGAAAAGAAAATGGCATACGGACAAGAGCTATTCACCAAAACAATCAACCATCGGTTTAATCGTCGCTAACTTGTCTAAAAAATTAACATGTAAAATATAGCGGACAGCTGACACTGACTTACACCGTTTTTATTCGACATTTCCTAGTGACGTTTGGAGGTTTAAATACGGCTACCATTTTTAATCCAAAATATTTTATTATTTTTATTTATTTATAACCTTTGTGTGGAAATAATGTATTTGTTACAACGAAAAAAGATGACCCATATCGCAAAGTATTTATGAAATTTTATGAAAAACTATTGCATTCACGGGAAAAATAAGTTAAACCTTCAACCAAAATGTAGACTTTTAAACCTAGGATTGTAGCACTTAGCACTGTAGACCCTTTAGTAAATACCGGTGTAAGTGTTTCCATTCCATTAGCATGCACTTTTTCGGTCTTCATATTCCATTGAGGAACTTTTGAATTTAGTTTTGCACTGAGTGCAGCTTTTGGGCTGGTGCCGCACCGAAAGCTTTTTCCCTTAATTTAATTTTTAAACGCGACAACAAATGAAAGAGCTGTGAGAACTTTTTTCGTAACTGCTCATTAGCAGTAGCGATGAAGATTAAAATGATCACATTAACACCATTTAAAGTAGTGGCGGCTCGTGAGTTTTAATACAGGAGGGTCATTCTCGGTCAAGGATGTAACATTTTATTTGTTTATTTTTGTTCTTAAATCGGTACTGATTAAATATTTGACTAGAAAATATTAATTTATTTAAATAAACATTAAAACATCAATTAATTGAAAAATCTGCACAAAAACTCTTTAGTTTAGTTATATTTTAATGTTTTCCTCTTGTATAATAAATATTTTGATTTTTTTTCAAACTTAGTCCACTGTACAACCTAAACTAAGGGCCCTAAGATCAGAAATATACCTTGATGATGCCACGGGTCATAACATAATTATGGCGGCCCTCGATTAATCGGTTCTTAAAAATTTCGACAACGTTGCAGTTCTTTTATGTGCTAGATTTCCGTATGTTTTATAGAGATAGAGGGATATTCGTAATTCGCAATGGGCGTCGGTCAGCTCTGACCGGGAAGACGGCACATTTTGTGCACTTTATAATTTGATATACTAATTGCGAAAAATAAAAAGAAAGGGCGACATGTCGTTTTTACTTTTTTAACTTCTTTTTACCCGATTGGCCACGAAAACTTGGTTGATTTTTAAATTCATTGGTACTAAAATTCACGTTTGTGAGTATTTATTTGACTTAAATATTCCGCTGATTGACGCTCACGTCTTGAAGGTGGGTAAAAACGCTAATCAGCATTGATCTGACCTAAAAGACAAAAATGATCGATATAGATAGCAGTTTATTACTAGCCTGTTCTCTCATCTCTCGGTAGATGGCGCTTCTTGCGGAAGTTTTCTCACTATAGACGTAGGATGAGAGACAAAACAATCTGATTAACTTCGTAAGGATGTCACAATGACCAAGCAGTGTTCTGAGGAGTCCCTTAAGGACGAAACAGTTAACTGTCAACACTTATTAGGTGTTGATTAACTTCGTAAGGACCAAGCAGTGTTCTGAGAAGTCCCATAAGGACTAGAGATGTGCTTAGCAGTTCATTTTGGTGAACTAGTTCACATGAACTAGTTCGTTTGAACTATTAACGGAATGGCTATCCTGTCAGTGTTGCCGACGTCGTATTAGGCTAGCAGTTCCCTAATTTTCCAGGATCAAATCAAAATTTCAAATAGTTCAGTTCATTGTAGCTTGAACGTGCCACTCAATGCAACGAAACAGGTGATTCGACTAATCGACTGAATGAGCGCCGGATTTGACTTATTAGTTTAACCTAATAGTTCATTTCTATCAGTTCGTTCGTTCCTCGTAGAAAGCACCGCGGTATCGTTCAAAAACTAACCGGACTGAACCGAAGTCGTTTATCTATGATCGTTCAGTATTTCACGAACAGGAACAGATAGCCGCGTTTCTAATGCAGAATATAATGTGTGTTGCTTCGTTATAGCTCATTTTGAACTAGTTCATTTTAGAAAAGTGAACTAGTTCGTTTTCCTTGTAAAATGAACTAGTTCTTTTTTCCAGTTCGTTCGTGAACTACCCATCTCTAATAAGGACGAAACAGTTAACTGTCAACACTTATTAGGTGTCCATTAGATCTTGAACCCCGTGAGGATAAGATAAGCTTTCGAGCTACCGACGGAAAAATATGAGAGAAACAAAAACTTATTGTTACCCGATTAGCCACAAAAACTGATTTTTAAATTTACGGGTACTAAAATTGACGTTTTTTTTTTCCCATTTACGCTAAACAAATCTGGTAACCAAAACTTCGCTAAAATATGATTGCTAATATTTACATTAGTGACGTAGGGTGTTTAATGTCTGGATCCATAAAAAATGACGTAGAGTGCAAAATTTAGTATCCAATTGTTGTATTTTAAGTTTTTATAGATTTCGAGGTCGAATTTCGTTTATTATTTAAGTTATAAAATATAAATTTTTTGTTAAACCTACTTTATTTAATTTATATTTTACAATATGGGGGAATCGCCTAAAACGTGGCATTTTAGCGTTGATAAAATTGAAAAATAACCAGTATCTTGGGTTTAATATATTTTTGTTGAACTTTTGTAGAACTTATCCCTGAAATTAGCAGAGATAATTTTTAGGTATTTTAGCTCACAAGTATAGTATAACTATAGTAGTGTGAGCTATGGTGATCGTGTGAAAAATAAAAAAAAATCAATTTTGTTATATATCTTGCCGTCTGTCTGTCTGTAACGACCAACGCGCATAACTCAAAAAGTGCTTGCCAAATTTTGATGAAATTTGGTACGTAGGTTGGGTTTTGGGTCTAGAAGGTCCCATAAAAAAATAAATAAATAAAATCCACCGGTCATAAGCCAAAAAAAAGGGTGGGGTCCGGTCGTATAGAAACCGAGAAACTAAGAATTTCGGAGTTAATGTTTTATTTAAATTTCGACAGTTAAAAATTAAGATAAAACTAACATAAAACATTATTTTTCGAAACAGTAGGGCTAAAAAGTAATTTAAAAATAAGCTAACTATCGAGTTGATTACAACGGTTGTTGACAAGACTTAATTTAAAATTTACCTATCTAGCAACATTTGTCGACAATACTGGTTCATTGGCGGTAGAAAAATGTATTGAAAAATCAATAAAAAACACCAGTGTATGGATTCTTAAAACAAGTGAGAATGAGCATCTCCCCACGTCGGGACCAATAGAGATGCTAAAATCAAGTGAGATCGCATGCGCAGTTTGACTTTCACCCAATTTTTAGGGAGTACTTCTTACCGATTCAAAAATTCATACACAGGATGGATTTCATGTTGATTTTACAAACGAGAATGTCCATCACATGCAAATCACAATTAACAATATTCCTGTACCACATTCAAAGCAGGCAAAATATATAAAAAAAATCACAAGATAAAGCATCGAAAAATAAACTGGCTAATTGGAAGGCTAATTGGAAGAAAGTCCAATTTAACCATTTATAACAAGTTATTGCTTGCATATGGTATTTAACTTTGGGGTTGTAATTCAGCATAAATTCAAAGCAATTGTTTATTTAAAAAATATATTAGATGTCAGACAGTTGGTATTGAATGAATATTAACTAACTTTCCTATGCAATTTAAAAGTAGCTTACCTAAATAAATATGTAACGGAGGTGAAGCATTAGTTTTGTCACACAGGTATAAACTTGAAAAAAAAAATATATATATATATATATATATATATATATATAAATATGAATGCAAATATGCCCTTGCTACAGCTTAAAGCAGACTACATTAGTTTATGGATGACACTGGCGCAAGGCACTACTCCAAAAAATTTGGCTGAATGCTGTGGAAGAGCTATCCAACATTTTTTTAAAACCATGCATCTTTGTACGGAGGTGACTAGTCAACAGGGACATGACATATTTTAATTATTTTTTTGTTATTTTTTAAAACTATTGTGTAGTTTAATAGTTGTTCTAATAAGTATTTAACATTTAAATTTATGATTTATCTCTAAGAAAAGCATTAAAAAAAAGACATTCTACAACAAAGTAGAAAAAAACAGCAAAAGATGGTAAATTTTCTCATAACGTTAGACAAATTTTTAAGAATGCAATAATTTTTTTAAAAATTTTCATCAATATTTCATCATATATTTTAGATGCGAGCTTAATAAAACTCTTTTTTAAAAAATAACTTTATTTTATTTAGTCACTTTTACAAATAAGACAACTTTAAAGTTAGATGTGAACTGTTTAGATGCTAAGTCAAACCTAAGAGACATTGTTTACCTACTAGCCTACTTATAGTTTTAAGAGTGCTGACACAGCTTTGCGTGGGTTCCCAAAGAATGTGGAAGTAAACATGTTTATCAAATGACTTTTATATGATCTTGAGACAACAATAGCAATATTGTGCAATTATGGTACTACGTCTTAACTTATTCTAGAAACTACGCATTAAGTAAATACGCCTACGCATATTTTTAATATAACAACTCCCTCGCAATTTAAAAAGTTAGTGCTATACAATGCAGTAACTTTTACTAACAAAATTTAAAATTCCTAAAATTACAAAATACAATTAAACATAAGATTTTCTTAAGACATTAGTATTTAATTCAATATCTTCTTCGATTGGCTCTGTAAGCCTTATTGATGGCCTACGCCTAGCTATTGAAAATCTTTTGCCTAAACTTGATAAACTTGATATATTTGGTGATGGTGGAAAATCATTGTTATCAGTATTATTTTCGATGCCTATACGTACATTTTTAGCTCTTCGATTTTTACATTTACAATAAAAGTAAATTAAAACTAAAACCATAATCAAAGCCAATACAAGATATGTAAGCCATGAATGATATTTTTCAATTTCAGGTTCATTGATTAAATCATCCAATTCATTTGCATATTGATCTAATTTATGTTTAGCAATTTCCAAATCTTCCAAATTTAGTTTTGTTATTTTTAAAGGTTTTAATCTAGGAAGATTTCTAAGTTTTTCTGGATATTTTTCACAACAATTGAAAGGAATTTGAATAAAATTTGAATAATTATAACTTAAATCAAGTGTTTGTAATTGATTGGCTTGGATTTTAGTTGATCCTACAAAAGCTGAACAATATGGTTTTAAAGACAAAATTACATTTTTTGTTACAATTTTCGAAATAGTATCAGTGTTACATTTTATTGTAATTGGAAGTTGATTTGTTACACTTATTAGCCAAACATTATTTTGTAAAATTTGAATATTATAATCTTCTGCTAAAATCAAAACTAACTCACAGGTTTTTGGAAAAGTTAACAATTTTTGAGTTCTTAATAACTGAGCTTCACAAATTGAATTGCTATCAATCGGAAGAGGATATAAATTTTTACAAATTTTCATTTTATAGCCCAAATCCCTACAAGTGTCAATTTCTGATAAAGATAAATAGAAATCATCATCGTTATCTTTAGCAATATATTTCTTACTAACAGGCAAAATATGATGTAACATAGTTCGATTATCATAAATTGGTATTGGGTACAATCGGAAAACGGAATACCATTCTGGTCGAACCAATGGTATGTCCAAGATAAAAACAAGTCTTTCATTTGTAATATAAGCATTCAAATCAATAATATCTAAGTATGTTGCAATTCTATCGTCCATGGGTGCTACCGGTAAATTATTTGTATGTAAATTTTGGGCAATTTGTTTTAAAGCATTAGTTAAATCATTAGGAAGGATAATACTTGTATGAATAATTTTTAATCTGGCAAAAGAAATTGAATCTAATACATCCGTTATTTGAGATTGAATATAAGTGTATGATTCCAATAATTGTTCACAAAGATTAATAAAATAAAATTTAAGATTAAGAAGTTCGATTTCATCATGAATCTGATGTATTGATTTTGAAATTTCAATTATATTGGAGTTGAAAGTTTCTTCATCAATTTGAAGTTTGCGCAAAGTTGCATTAAATTGTTTTATTACTGACGTAGTAACACTTATTTGATTTTTCATTAAGTTTTCCAATTCTTTATCATCTTTTTCAATTTTATTGATACAATTTTCATAATATTGACCGTCAGCTGCATTTAAATTTCCCGTTATATACTTCCAAACAGTACCGAGAGCGTTTATTAAACCTCTTTTACGTCTTGGTGTGTAAGGCATGTCTGAATAGATTTCATTAAATTTATTGGTTATATCATTGGAAATTTGAAATAAAAGTGACACGTGTGGTCTTATATCTAAGTGGATCATTTTAATATTTCCAGTTGATTGATAAAGCATTAAGCGTAAGCTATCTAAAATAACATTATTACTAATAAAAGCATCTTGCAAAGCTTTAATATCTTTATAAACTAATAAGGTCCATTTATCATTTGATACCTTTATACTAAGTTCTTTATGAAAATAAACACCTACGGTATTATTTATTTCATCGATCTTGTATTGTCCTTTTCCCCATCCGATAAGGAAAACGAGTAATCTGAAACAAGGAAAAGTTTCAGTCAGAATCAGAGTCTGAATCGGGTTTATGACAAGGTTTTAAAAGATCAAAATTATATTTTGAAATTTGTTTAGTTATTGGATTATAAACAGTTGCAGAATTATTTGAAATTGCTCTAATTTCAAAAGGTCCATTAAATTTAGGTGATAATTTTCCAGTAATTTGAGTTTCTTTCACGAAAACTCTATCGCCTACTTTAAATTCATAATTTGGAGTTACGTGTTTATCGAATCTTTCTTTAGCTTTTTGTTTTGACAGTTTTGTTCTTGATCTAGCTATACGATAATAATGTTTGATCCTTGCATTTAAATCTCTGATATATTTGCAAATAAGTTCTTCTTCATTGTAAAGAGTTTCTGGAGGTCTTGCTGCTGTTTTACATGTTGAATTGTTATAACAAATGACAGTAAATGGTAACAATTGTAGTGGATGTTCTTCAGGACTTTCTGTTTTACAAACTCTGATCATTTCTAATAATGTTGCATGAAATCTTTCTAAACTTCCATTTGATTGTGGATGTCCTGTACTTGAAAAAGTTAGTTTGATATCGTACATCTTACATAAGTCTTTTAAAAGCTGATTATTAAATTCTCTACCTAAATCCGTATGGATTCTTAAAGGAGTTCCATAATGTTGAAAAAATAATAATAGTGTATTAACAATTGATTTTGCAGTTTTATCATTTAATGGATAAGCTTGAATGAATTTTGTCAATTCGTCTCTTATTGTTAAAACCAAATTTCTTTCTGGAATTTCTATTTCTAAAATATCTAGATTAATTCTTTCAAATGGTGTTTTTGGAGTTTCAGTAATCACAAGTGGATTGTCCAAATTTTTTCTTAAAATTTTATTTCTTTGACATATTTCACATTGGTTTATAAATTTTTCAACATCTTTGGTTAAATTTTTCCAATTATATTTTTCTTTAATTCTCCTAATTGTTTCATTAATTCCCCTATGAAAATTCTTTTTTCCGGAATGATATTGATCAATTATTATTTGTCTTTGATCTTCTACTGGCTCAGTAACTATATCTTGACAAATTACTAAATTTAAATCTTTTTCAGCAAAGACAAAACAGAGCATTTCTAAAATTGGTAAATCTACATTATTTTCAACATAGAATGTTTTGGAGATATCAATGTCATTTTGACATCTACATAAAATTTTGAAAAGAGTTAAATTGGCTTCTTCCTCAACATACGGTACTGGAATTATAAAATACTTTCGTTTATTAACTGTTTTTGAAGAACAAATATTAATTTTATTTAAATCAAAGTTAAGTTCTTCATCTAATATGTCACTTATTATAGTATGATGTTTTTCTTTTAAGTTATCTTGTTGAAAAATGGTTATAATATTTTTGTGTTTTTTATCCAATAGTTGATCATTTGTATATCTAATCTTTGAATAATCAATTAATGATGTTGTTTGATATAAATTGTGAAATCTCTTAAATTCATTTTCCAAAGTTTGAGGAGACATTAAAGCTAGTTCATCTTCAACTATATTTTCTGATTCATTGGAATTTTCATCTTCTGTAAGGGCATTAATTAAAGCAGATCTTTTATCTGGTAAAATATAAATATTTATTTGTATATCAGTTGATTGAAAGGTTGATTTAATCATTGCCAATATAATGTTCCAATCGAGTGAGTCTAAACCACATGCTATTTTGGGTATAGCTAAATATTTCTCGTTATTTTGCAGAAGAATATTTTTTAGGTTTTGCAAAATTTGATAAATTGTATCATATGTTGGCTTTTGATAGTATAATTCTTTTGTAACTAAATAGTAAATAGTTCTATTGGATAGTTGTAAAGTTGCTATTTCACCAATTTGTTTATTTTGTTCTTTTAAATAATCTACATTATCAAATCTTTCTTTGAATTCTTTTGCAATTCCCTTTTCCATTTTTAAATCTTTTGATACACAATGTGCTAATGAAAAATTTTGAGGTGCATCAAATAAGTTTCCATATAAAATTTTAATATTTTCTTCATTAATTTGCTTTTGAAACATTACTGAGTGATATATTTTGTTTATGTTTTCTTCAATTCTTATTCTAGAAAGGGCATCTGCATTTTTGTTAATTTTTCCTGGTTTATAGATTATTTCATAATCATATTCTTCCAGTTTTAATCTCCATCTGGCTAAACGACTTCCAGGATCTTTAATTGAGAATAACCAAGTTAAAGGACGATGGTCCGTGATTAATTTAAATTTTCTTCCGTATAAATATGGTCTGAAGTGTTTGACTGACCATACAATGGCTAAAAGTTCTCTTTCAATGACAGAATATTTTTGTTCCGTATTATTTAAAGTTCTTGAGGCATATGCAATAGGCAAATCTTTTCCTATTGGTCCTTGAGATAACACAGATCCTATTGAATAACCACTGGCATCAGTTGTTAAAAGAAAAGGTTCATTAAAATTAGGATAAATCAAAATTGGACTGGTTGTCAAAATATTTTTTAATTTTTCAAAAGATTCTTTACAAGTTGCGTCAAAAACAAATGGTTGATCTTTTTGTAATAATTTAGTTAATGGTTTAGAAATTTTGGCAAAATCTTGGATAAATCGTCGATAATATCCTGCTAATCCTAGGAAACCTTTAATTTCTCTTTGATTTTTGGGTTCTGGAAAATTTTTCAAAGCTGAAATTTTATTTGGATTAGGTTTTACACCTTTATCTGTTATTATGTGACCTAGATATGCAACCTCTTTTCGTAGGAATTCACACTTATCTGGTTGAATCTTTAAATTTGCTTTTCTTAATCTAGAAAAAACTTCTTTTAGTCTTTTCACATGTTCATGAATTGTATCAGAATAAATAATAATATCGTCCATGTATACCAAACATCTTTCGTTTTGGATACCAAGTAAAATATTGTCCATAACTCTTTGAAATGTTGATGGAGCATTTTTAAGTCCAAACGGCATTCGAATGTATTCATAATGACCGTTTTCAACTGAAAAAGCTGTTTTTTGAGTATCTTTAGGATCTACCTCAATTTGGTGGAATCCTGATGCAAGATCTAAAGTTGAAAAGTATTCACAATGTCCTAATTGATCAAGTAAATCTGATATCATTGGCAAAGGATATTTATCATCAATTGTAACTTCATTTAACTTTCTGTAATCAATTACAACTGTAAAAGCACCTGTATCAACTAAAATTTTAAATTTTTGTGTAATGTCTGTAAAATAATAAAGATTACTTGAAAAAGTTAAAATTTGATGTTTTACATGAACTTGTTTTGAGTTTGGTTCGCTTGATCGTGTTCGTTCTGTATTGACATAGTTTGAAAATTTATTAACGTTTGATCGATTTCCGAGGCTTGTCTTCGAAAATTTACATTTTGTTCATCATTAGATTCATATTCTTGTTCAAAAGAAACATCTTCATATTGTTCAAAATTATTATCATAAAGATTTTGATCATTAGAAAAATCATTAGTTTGATTTTGATAATAAGTATCTTCAAAATCTTGAGTTCCATTTTCTACATTTTCCATAAAATGCATAGGTTTATTTTGAAAATTTGATCTTTGATTATTGTTTGATTGAGGATTATTATTTGATTGAGACCTAAAATAATTTCCTTGATTATTTGGTCTATAATTGTTAGATGTTGGTGATTGATTTGGTCGATAGTTTGACGTGGAAGGTTGGTTTTGTTTAAAATTTGACGTGGAAGGTTGATTTTGTCTATAATTTGGGGTGAAAGTTTGAGTTTGTCTATAATTTGACGTGGAAGGTAAAGTCGGATTAAAGTTTGGTATGTAATTTTGAATAGTTCTACTATTTTGTTTCGTTCTACACTCATGTATTAAATGTCCCGATCTTTTGAAAAAAGAACAAATTTTTTGTTGACTAGGTTTTAATTTTTGAGAAAATTGCAATTTATGAAGTCTTTGTTTTTGAAAATATTCAAATTGAAGTTCAGATTTAACACAAGAAACTGCTTCTAAAAATGTTGCAGGTTTACTTGCTCTTACGACTAAACTTAAGTCTTTATCTAAGCCTGTTAATAAAGTATTTAAAATCATTGTTTCGATTAGTGTACCTTGAGCTTGTTTTTCAATATTTGTTAAGTCCTGTTTATTAATTGCAGCATTTATTTTAGCAATATGGACTTGAAGTCTTGAAATAAAAATTAAAGGACTTTCGTTTGGTAATTGAAATAATTTTTGGAGATCTTGAGTCAAAGCTGACAAATCTCTTTGATCCGCGTAATGGGCAAGAAGCATTCGTTTAATTTGTGCCCATGTATCTAAGTCTTGCGAGTTAATTAATCTAGAGGCTTCTCCGCGTAATTGATTTTTAATTTTGACAATTAAAAATGATCTTTGTGTTGGAACACACATTTGGTACGCCAGATCGCACGCATTTATAAAGGTATTAAGATTAATAGGGTTACCATCATATTCTGGTAGTAACGAAAATATTTCGGAAAGTTTATAAGGTTCAATTGTTGTTGTTGTTGGAGCTTGATTTTGATTAATATTATCTGGATTTGACATTTTTAAAGTATTTTTAAAACTTAATAAATATTTATTTGCTTATTTTATATTTATTAAGATATTTTAAATTGAAACTTAATTATTTGTAAAATTAAATAATAGTTTTACGTGTACACACACGGAGGTTGACAGCAAGTTCAAAAAAATAAAAATAATTAAAGGAAATAATAATAAAGTTGCTTACATAGAAAGTGTTGTCTTCATTTGTTTCTTTCTTCTTTCTTCTTTTTTCTTGTTTGATTCAATCTGCTGAAGGACTTTGTTGCGCAGCAACCCTCAGAAGCTGGGTTCAATTCCGGGCGTCTCACGAAGTTCCAATAGAAAATTCGTAGCCACTTCTAAAGGCTGGGTTCAACTCCTTGCTCACACACAACAATTTAAGTCTTCAGTGTTGAATGTTTCGTTTACTTTGTTCAGTTTGTACTGGTATTTTTCTTCTTTTATTTTCTTTGAGTTACTTCTGTTCAGGAGCTATGTATATCCACGAATGGAGACTGGAGACCAGTTTTTTATACAATGTTCTTGATTTTTAGCACTTTTTTAGCACGTATGTCCTTTATTTTTCGTAAAGAAGTTAGAACTTCACCACGCGACTTTAGAGTACGACGTGTTCAAAAAATCCGCACGACTGCGCCAATTTTAGATGCGAGCTTAATAAAACTCTTTTTTAAAAAATAACTTTATTTTATTTAGTCACTTTTACAAATAAGACAACTTTAAAGTTAGATGTGAACCGTTTAGATGCTAAGTCAAACCTAAGAGACATTGTTTACCTACTAGCCTACTTATAGTTTTAAGAGTGCTGACACAGCTTTGCGTGGGTTCCCAAAGAATGTGGAAGTAAACATGTTTATCAAATGACTTTTATATGATCTTGAGACAACAATAGCAATATTGTGCAATTATGGTACTACGTCTTAACTTATTCTAGAAACTACGCATTAAGTAAATACGCCTACGCATATTTTTAATATAACATATATATTAGTCAATATATTGTAATTTATTTCTTTGACCTTTTAAAAAAATATCCTATTTTTATTAAATGATACTGTATGATTAACAGGTGTCATGCTTTCTGTGAATTTGGTGAGAATGACCCTGAAGCGGTTTAAGTTGGTGAACTAAATAAAATTAATAAAACAAATTAATGATATAAACACAACAAAATTGTGATTTACAGTTGAATCAAAGCGGGGAGAACTGTTGAGTTAACCCTAAGTGTGGCTTCGATTTGTTTTAACTTTTCTAGTAGTTAAAAAAAATTGCTAATTAGTTAATTACTGACTAGTTTGTAATACAATAAAAAAATAATAAAAAATATTTTGCAATGAAGAGCTCTAAAATAGATATCTATGAAAAACAAGATAAAAAATTTAATAATAGGCATTTTGACAGATTACTCGTATTTTTATGATTTTTAATTGACTATTACTTATATTACTTATTTAATCTACAGGAATAATAACAAATACCCAACCCCTCCAAACCCAAAGAAACCTACCAAATTAATAATTTTAATGATGCATATACCACTTTAAATGCATAAAAAGTTATCAGGCGAAAAAAAATCATTAAGCACGTGATTCAAGACTGATAATAAACAAATTACGAATCCATTATTTTCTAAAAATATTTCGAATACTTTTCACTGAATCATTGATAACTAAACTACGACTTGTCTAAGACCTTTGTATATTAATATCTATGGAATTTAGAAGTTTCGTTTTTAAATTATCAAGACACACTTTATCAATATTAATAAGTTTATAATGTCAATAATTAACACATGTAAAAATGTAAAATACTACATAATTATTATATGTTTGTACGTATGACTTGCGGGCATATATAGTAAATTTTACTACGCATTTTGTGATAAATAAAATATTGTATGTCGTATTTGATAGAATCGCAGTAATTACACCATGCTTTTCTACATGAAGACAGGGTGTTCCAAATTCGATATTTTTGGGGGAGTTTCAGGTGTATCTGGGGGAGACAGAAAAACCTACCTCCACTTGATGATGATTCATATGTGAGAAGGCCTTGCAGCCCTTCCACTGCGACCACTAGTGGGTCTATTGTGGCTCACTTTTAAGTGATTTCTCACCACTGTATGCCTAATCCTCCAAAAAGGTTATCAGTCACTGTTCAGATCTCCTAAACCAATCTGAGGTTTACCGAAAGTGTTTTGACGTAAACGTGCAATAGCCGGACATTCGCACAGTACATGTCTAACTGTTTCGTCATCCTCCATACAGAGTCTACATTCGGTCTCTTCTGTTATTCCCATTCTGTGCATAGTACTCTTAGTCGACAGTGATCCGTAAAAAGTCCAGTCACTATACGGATCTTCTGTCTGGTAAGTCCAATGATATTCCTGGTTCTCTTTTGACGAGGTACTTTAATGAACTCTTTAGAGTGAGTCAGTTCTGGTATATTCATCCAGTATTGTTGAAAGCTGTTCTCCATCCATCTCAATATGATTAATTAAGCAGCATTGTATGATATCCCCAGGGCTGGTTTGGGGCCGAAAAATTCGGCAGATGCCGCTTCCCTCGCTGCTAGGTCTGCGGCCTCATTTTCCTCGTGTCCAGAATGTCCTGGTATCCATACTAATGACACCTTATTAGCGCTACCAAGCGCATTCAGCGAGTCCCTGCAGTTCCTCATGGTTCTCGATGAGACCTCCATTTGCTCGATTTTCAAGTGGTAAAAACTGCATCTTGAAATAGCAAGCCGTTTTTAAGCTTTTTGAAAAGTCTGCATTTTGTGAGGGGGACTTCTTCTAAACTATTACAATATCAGAAACAAAATTTCTTATTAATTAACCACAGAAATCTACAATATAAAAAAAACACCCATCTGCTAAATCTACCTACTAGCCGCAGTTGGGTACAAAATTGATAGGTATGCCTATAATGTATAACATGCTTCAACTTTTAGTTTTGATGCCCCAACTACGACTAATAGGTACAAGTGGATTTAGCATTTAGGTGTTTTTTTTTATTTTTTTTATTTTAAACTTTTAGGTTTAATTCTTAATTAGTCATTTAAGTAAATCAAGGTACCTAATTATTACCTAAATCAAGCATTTGTGTCAAACCTTAAACTATGCCCAAGGTGCGTTTCTACAAACGTTGAGTGAAGGTGTGGAAGGGGGGAGGGAGGGGAAGAAGGAAACTAGTAAAATAGTGTTGAAAAAAATCTTAAAGCGTGTGCAGAAAGAATGTTTGAAATCGCTCTATATTTGTGAAAGTTATAGCTAGAACTATTACTAATAAGGGGGTCGGGAAGGAGAGCGGGAAAGGGAGGGGAACTAGTAACATGATGTTGGAAAAAGATCCTAAAGCGTGTGCAGAAAGAATTTTTAAAATCGCCTTATATTTGATAAAATTATGCGAATATGGTTTTTAAAGAGGGTGGGGGGGAATGACAAGAGGGGAGATGGGTGGGAGCAGGGAAAACTAGAAAATAATTACGGCAAATTTCGTTAAAATCGTCTGAAATTTAGGTGATTTGTATGCCTTAAAGCCTACATCATGTGACAAAATGGCATCTGACTCCTGTTTAAAAAATTATAGCCTATAACAAACCAACGTAGCATATCCTCCGAATGATAATCCGTTTCAGAAAACACAAGACGAATAGCCAAACACTATAATATTAAAACAGCATTCTCATCGAGAAATACGATGAGTTCTGTGGATGAGTGGATCATGCTTGGTCAAAAAATCACCGGATTCAATGGACTGAAGCTAAAGTTTTGCATAAGGAGTCGCATTGGTGACTAGGAAAGTTCATTAAAGCTGCATATAATGTTTTAGTTAACCACACACGGATTTTGTTGGGTAACCTGTGGCCTTAGCATTAAGGGGCGGGCCGTCACACTTGACTGAACACCAAGTACTATAAGTAGTAGCCTGTAGACTAGATTGTCTAGTTTACACTTGAAAACGGTTAGAGATACTTAGTAACCGAAACGTCGTGTTTAAAATATAAAAAGACAATTTTGAAAAAATAAGGAAAGAAAAGAAAAACATATTTTCTGTCTTTTGTAGATCCATCGACTAAAACAAGATGTGCAAAATGTGGAAAGAATTTTAAATTGATTTAGAATGTCGCATCATGGCACTTGTCCAACTTCTTGTGAGACTCAATAGCAATAGTTTAGTTTTAACCAGTTGAGTGCATTGTTGGCATTCCTTTCTGATGTAATAAAAACTCATGTGCTCTAAAGATATTCAAAATATTTAAGTATGTAATAAAGTTAATAAGCAAACAAACTGTATTGTCAAACTCACATTTTTAGGGAGTCAAATTTCACTTTAACTTCTAAGCTGACAACACTGCATTGGCTACACGTGAGGGATAAACACGCCCAGTACCCTTTCCCTCATTTTTTTAATACTAACTGGCTGAGCTGAGCATAACGTTTTTAGGAAATTTTGAAAAAGTGAGGACCTTACAAAATATTCCAAATTTCTATGTAAAGAAGGCTGGATCTTTGAAACCCGGTAAGCCAATCTCAAACCTAATTTTCTCACTGGGAAAAAAAATTGACACAAGTACGTATAAACTACAATTTAGAAAACTTGGACAATATTTACTGTCAGTTTGACGAGTCTGATTTCGTCAAACAGTCAAGGAAACGTGTTTAATTATTCTTTTAAATTAAGAGGAGTCATACACAGCGTTCTAAAGCCATCATACTAAAGACCGATTGACATGAAGCAATAGACTTGCATTGCATTGCATTCAAGATTAGGGTGCCTGATATGACATCTATTAAATAAACAAACAAATATGTCATTCAGGGACACTAATCTTGCATGCAACTGCAAGTGTATTGCTCCATGTCAAGCGACCTTTAAGGCCGCTTGGCATGAAGCAATAGACTTGCAGTTGCATGCAAGATTAGGTTCTCTGACAGGACATCTGTTGTATAAACAAAAGATGTCCCATTCAGGGACACTAATCTTGCAGGCAACTGCAAGTTTATTGCACCATGTCAAGCATGGCCTTTAGGAAATTTGGATAATATCTACTGTCAGTTTGACAAGTCTGATATATAAGTGATAGGTTAAATGTTACGTTTGTCAAACATTCAAGGAAATGTGTTTCAATTTTTTTGAAATTAGGAGAAGTCATACACAGCGTGCTAAAGCCATCATACACAGAACGAAAAAAAAGTGCGTAAAACCAATAATGTGTACATTAGTTTTCTGCCAATGAACTAAATACATTGGTTGAATGAACACGAGCATTAATATTATGAACTGCTCTTTAAAATTTCATTAATATTGTTGTATATTAATGAATGGACAAATAAAGTGTTTATAATCAAATAAATCAAAATGTAAAATTAACGTTTCGCAAGCTCCTGTTGTTCTCAAGTTATGATTTTTTCCAAATCACCCTTCTTTTAGGAACTAACCCTCTGCCTCCTCCAAAAACAAATGGCCTTATTCTCCGGTGCCAAAGAATTTTTGTGACAATTTCCAAAAAATAATTCCCGAAAATATTAATAACTCATTTTTTTATTTTTTATTTCAATAGCCATAAATTCATAATGGTAGTTTAGGTGCGAAAAACACTCTTTTGTTTTTTTTTCTGAGGGTTTTTCAAAACCAAACTCGTAAAAACTGATCATTATGAAATCTTTCGGGTATTGCAGAAACATATAACTACATTTTATTTTAAGCACATAATAATGTTTGAAGCATGTTTATAAAAGCTAGCCAGTCTGAAGATATTAAAATTACAAAGTTGCACTTCATTAGGACGCGACACAACATTTTTAGCAGACACACATGCGATAATGTGTCAGAAACTTCATAAAATGGTGAATTTATCATGTATCTTAAAAACTAAAAATAAGTATTACCGCAAACCAAAAGAAATTAAAATCCGTTATTTAGAAAACGTTTGGCAACTCAGCATTGTATGTATTTTCTGGGAGCCCAGGGGTGGTTGTTGTTAGGTAACCCAACAATACCAGTAGCACTGTTCTTGAAATTCCCACAAATCTAGGAACCAAGGAAAAATCTCCCTCGAATAAACGCATCTGATTGGTCTATGTAAGTTATACCACCCCCTTTCGATAATAATGACATCACTTTGGATGGAATTTGTCTTTATTTCTCTCACTAACGAAATTCCACTATATATTGCGTTTATAGACTTTGAAAAAGCTTTCGTTAGCATTTAGCACTGGGCAGTAACAGAATCTTTAATTAATAGCCGAATAGATCACAGATAGACAGACTTAATAGCCAATATATATAGCGAAGCAACAACAACAACCAAGCTAATCTTCATAAGTAGAGGTGTCAGCAGGGTGACAGAAGATATTTAAACAAATTAGATTGGGAAGAAATAGGCATCAAAGTAAGCGGACAATACTTGAACCACCTAACATATGCTGACGATATCGCCATATTAACAGATAAGAAAGAAGAACTGAAAAAAATGCTGGAAGAACTGGATACAGCAGCTAAAAATATAGGCTCATAACAAACACAGATGAATATATCACGATCCGAATAAACCAAGAAAAAATAGAACAAGTAAAAAAGAGACGACTAAGATTCGCCTAGGCAACATTCGGTAAATTAAGCTGCATAATAAAAAATATTCTTAGTACCTTAAAACGCAAGTGTATAACTGTACTCACATATGGATCCCAGACCTGAACACTTAAAAAATCAAACATGGATAAGGTAACAAAAGCCCAAAGATCAATGAAAAGTTACATGTAAAGCTAACAGATAGAAAAGGAATGAATGGATAAGAAATAAAACAAAAGTACGGAATGTCAGAGGAGAGGTAGCAAAATTAAAATGGAAATTTGCCGGTCATAGGTCAAGTAGGGGAAGACCCCAAATAAGATGGACGGACGATTTGAAGAAATATGCGGGGACTAGATGGATGAACACGGCGACAGACAGAGAAGAGTGGAAGATATTGGGGAAGGCTAAATATATAGATAGATAGAACGACCAATAAAATAACTTTAATTGAAAATCATGCCATCTGTGTCAATAGGGAGAAGAATTGAATGCATGGACCAATGAGGTGTGCGTATACGAGGGAAGTAGTCACGTGGTTCAACACACCAATAGTATCTGTATAAAATAATACAGTTTACGTTATTTATACTGATTCTAAAAGTCCCTAATATTTTAAGAAACAATCATAGTTGTTTGGCGCCAAGAGAAAAAAAGCACTTAACTTTTTACACTAACGACAAGTTCTGTAAATCAATTTTAATCTTCGCTTGCCTTTAAAATTCGCGTTAAAATTTTTTGCAAAATTTAGTGTAAATTTACCGTAAAATGTAATTAGGAAACTGACAACCAAGTAAGTGGTTTTTGTTGGATTTTTCGGATTATGTTTAATTACTATGTATCGCAGACTGTTTTCAGTTCTTAGGATATTTTATCTTTATTATTTTAGATTAAAAATATATTTTTAGAAAATTTATCTGATAATTTGGCGGCAATAAATATTTCTAAGGTTTGAAAAAAATTTATATGTAATTGTTTTTCTAAAGTAAAAAAAACGTAATAAAACAAGTAGATACTCTGGTTATCAATGGACACAATTTAAGCTATGTTGCCGTTGCGAGGGTTCTTACGAAACGGTATCGGTCTTTATTTTAAGTATTATACCGCCTGTCCCAAATTAATTCTTTAAAGCTTCTCCTATTGAAGTGCGAGAAATGAATCCGAATAGCCTGACTTTTCTATTTTTTTTTCGTGACCCCGAATTTTATAGTGGCCTCTATTATCCCTACCAAAAGTCGTCAAAATCCGGAGATGGCTTGCGTCGTCTCGCGACGCCTTTAAATGACTCCGCGCCGTACTGGATTTGGTAGAGGGACATTTAAAGGGCAAGGTTTATAAAACGCTACGTAATTTTAGGGGGGTTCGCCCACCGTTGAGAAACGTTACATGCGGGTGGCAGGAAGATAAAAATTGGCAAAATACCAGTTACGTAATTTTTGCGGGCCCCTTACCTCCTTCAATATATTAGCATATCTGGGGGCACGGCAGTGCCCCGCCAAGTTCGCGTTAACTGCTGTACCATCTTTTCTTGAAACATTTTAGCCCATATTTGACCTATCTAAAGCTCTACTTGAGAATGAGCTACGAAACTCAAACTTTGCACAGTCGTAGATATTCATTCAAGTTTCATGGAGTTCCATAAAGTAGTAAAGTAGTTACGAAAGTTCAAAAACCTGAAAAATTGCCACTCATTCACTCATGTATAGATCATCAAAATTCTACTGTACTTCCAGACACGCTACAAAGTTGAAATTTGGCAGACTCATAGAAATTATGACCAAACCCAAAATTCTTATTTACTCCCCTTCCCAATACATGTTAAGTTGTGTAAAAGTAACATTGCCCACTTCCAGAAACGCTCACTCATGTATAGATCATCAAAATTCTACTGTACTTCCAGACACGCTACAAAGTTGAAATTTGGCAGACTAATAGAAAATATGATAAAAATATGTATAGCAAAAAAATGTAAAAACCCCAAAATTTTAATTTGCTCCCCTCCCTTCAAGAAACGCTAGAGAGCTGACCTTAGAAACGCCTATAGGAACTAAAATTAAAAAACTCCAAAATTTTAAATAACTTCATAACAAAAACATCTCATGTAAAAAAAAGCCAAGTACGCGAAAATGGTATTCCGTAAAAAATATTGAGATAAAAGTTCTCCAATACAAATTTCAAAATGAAAGGTTCTTACTAGTTTGGAAATGTTTTTCTAAACTTGGCTATTACGGCTGCAAATGACTCTTAGGCACAGTGCTAAATAAAAATAATAAGTTTGGCTGTAATAGCAAAGTTAACAAAAAATACCCTGCCAATATATGGGCCCCTAAGCTCACACTAGCTACTATAGTTATAGTGTACATGTGAGCTAATATAACTAAAAACTGAAATATATTTTATTCAACTCCATACTAAATTACATTTCGTGTGATTTCAAAAATTAGAGTTTAAGTTAAAACATGGCTTGTGTGGTATCAAAAGAAAGGTAATTGAGGCTGGGAGTTGAATAAAATATATTTCAGATTTTAGTTATATTAGCGCACCCGAACACTATAACTATAGTACCTAGTGTGAGCTTAGGTACCCATATATTGGCAGAGTATTTTTGTTATGATTAAAATTTAAAAAAAACTGATTGTCCTGTTTTAAATTTTACATTACGCCACTGATCCAGGTGCATGCGATGAGGTAGGTCGGTTAAAGTTTTGCGACTCGAACTATTCATGGCCGTCCAAAATTCCCGACACAGATACAAAGTAATAAAAGTTTGTGTAAGCGTTGTAAATTTATTTTATAAACAAAAATCTATACTCGCAGGTTCATCAAACAAAAATTGTAACCAAGCAACGTGGAAAAATCAAGAGGCCCCATAAAAAATTCATAGGAAAATTTTTTGATTGTACAGGGTTTGTCCCACTTTTGATTTCAATGGAAAAGTCCGTTAGGGGGTTTCTACATTAATACTGCTACTATTTTGGTTTAGAACGTTTTCCTACGTTATCAGACGCCTAATCATCTTCTGTCAGGTTTTTTTGACTTATTGATCGTTGGATTGACTGTTGCCATTCCAGTTTAGGACGCCTTCTTTTTCTGCGCCCTATTGGACCTGCTCTGGTAATCTTTCGTCGTTCATCCATTGTGCATGGCCGTATACCATATCAGTTTTGTCTTACGTCCATAGTAAGACAACTAGAGATACATTTTTGAAAAAAATTTTTGGTCTTCAAAATCGATGTAAATAGTAAGGTAAAAACTCCAGGTCTCTATATCTTATAATAACGGAGTTTTCCATTGAAACTCATCGAAAATAAGATACTCTATACATTTGTTTTAAATGAATGATTTATACCCTGTTTCAACCAATGCATGCCCACCACGATTCAAAAAATACAAACAGGAAACAAGGTATAAGCCCCATTTTAAAGGGTATTATATTACTTTGAAATCGCCGTATTGATAAACTAAAATGCCTGTTAATCGAATCAACGAAGATGGGACAATTCGCCGCGGTTCTATTCGCCACAGGGACAATTCGCCGCAGGGACAATTAGCCGCCGAAGAGGTGTAAGATTGCAATTTTGTTTATTTCGTATACCTATAGTCAAAATAATTTTGTAAAAATATTTTCTAAAAATAATTGTGTCAAAGAATTTTAGGTATAAATAGCTCGGATCACCTAACAAACGATCCGTGTAAATAGTGTTTTGAAAATCTACCTATTGAAAAAGCAATTTTTTTCGAAAATCTATTTTTTTTCTAGGGACATTTTTTTTGGAAAAATGTTGGTGTCTAGGTACCGGTTAGGATATGTTTGCGATCAATTGGTTTATTAAACTTAATCAAAAATTCTCGTATCAAATTCTCCCCGCGGCAAATCGAACCGCGGCGAATTGGCTCGCGAGAAGTCGGCTGCGGCAAATCAGCCGCGGCCAATTGTCCCCTACCCGAACCAACAATGTAAAAAAATTTTATTGGGGTATTTTTCTGTTTTTTTAATTTAACGTGTTTTAAAATTGGTTAAGTATAATAATATGTAGATATTAAATTTCGCGTCTGGTTAATTTGCTGAAAACTTTTTAAATTTCAAGGCTATACCTACCACAAAAAAAAACGTTTTAAAAATTTACACAGGCGCCTGATACTTTTAAATAAAACGACATCGCTTGAGTTGTTTAATTTATGAAAATCAATTCAATTTTTTTTGAATTTTTACACACATACAATGTGTAATATCGCGTTCCCTCGCAATTAAAAAATTATTTTTAGAAATTTTCGCAATAATTACCATATTATGGCTAATTAGCGAAGTCAACTTTGAGCTTAAGAAGAAGACGCGATTGTTTTTTTATATATTTAGGAATGAATGAATGAATAGCGACATTTTCTGTAGATGTGGTCATTCCGATTTATTTCTAAACCTAATTCTATGAATATATCAAAAACGTAGTCTGGTCTACACGCGTTTTTGAGTTGGTATAGTGTCGCGTTATTCTTCATCTTGTTGAAAATTGAGTTAGAAGTAGACAATGGACAAACAATATCTCCATGCAATAAGTATGTATACTTGGGTGTCACATTTGATAAGACAGGAACAGACTGTAATGAACTGGAAAAAGGAATAGTAAAAGCAAAAAAGGATATCGAAAAGGAGATAAAAAAGAATGTAAAATTTAACATATATGAAACAATGGTGAAAAGCACGCTGTTGTATGGAAGACTTGTCGCGTAACAGAAAAATACAAAACAAAAATGGCAAGTGTCGAAATAAATGAAATAAGAAGATCAATGAGAATATCTAGAACGCATCATATCGTCGGTCTCATGACATCTCCTCCTATCTCGATTTTTACAACTTTGCAGGCCCTATCTGACAAAAACCGTTATTACAACAATATGGTAAATATTATGTCGAAATTTGCGTCCTTACAAAAAACTTACATAATTTGTAGTTTATAAATCAAAAAAAAAAAAAATTGATTGAAAATCCTTAAAGTTCTGTTTGCTCAGTTTTATTTAAATTGTTTTCCTGCAAAGTTGTAAAAATCGAGATAGGGCCTTATGTCATGAGACCGACGATATAAGAAATAAGATCACTAAAAGACAACTGATATGGTACGGCCATGTACAACGGATGAACGAAGAAAGATTACCAAAGCAGGTCCTAGAATGACAACCATTAGGGCGCAGAAAAAAGGGGGTTTTAAACTGGAATGGCAACAGTCAATCCAAAGATAAATGAGTCAAAAAACGTGACAGAAGATGATTGTCAGGATCGAAGGAGGTGAAGAATAGGCGTCGGACAACGCAGAAAAACGTTCTAAACTGACATAGTAGTAGTAGTAATAGTGAAAATTGAGTATCCCAGCTATGACCAAATTTATTTCTTATATAAATGCAAATACCGTTTGAAAAACAAAAAAAATTGATAAAAACATAAAAACTGTTGGAACAATCTGACTGGAAAAATAAATTAGACTCGATGCGAGATATTGGGGTGAAATGGGGTGTGCTTTTAGGCGTGGATAATAGTTTTGCAGGGTTTTTAGCAATACTAGATTTCTTCTCAAAAAAAGGTAAATACAAAAGTTATAGATAATAATAAGATCGTTTTGAATACACATAACCTAAAATTTTCCGAGAACAATCGAAATTTGGTGAAAACATACGATTTTATCCTAAATATATATATATATATATATATATATATATATATATATATATATATATATATATATATATATATATATATATATATATATATATATTATTTTTTTACATTTTATTATAATTTTAAACGAAAATGCCCCGGGAAGTTCTGGAAGCAGTTTTTTTTGGAAAAAACAGACTTTTTATGTTCAAATGTCTTTTTTAGACTGAACGGTATAAATAATAAATATATAATAAATATTACTATGGAAAGATTTTCCTGGAATCTGAATTTAAGCAGTTAGCAAAATTAAATTACTCCATATACTGAAAATCAAATTTCATCGCATTTGTGCTATTATTGATCACTTTTTAGCAATTCCTGGCAAATCTTTCCTTAGTGATATTACGGTTAGAGTTAACGTTTTAACGAAAATCAAGCATACTTTAAAGCCATGTTAAATTAGCCTTGAAAAAAGTTTTTTGTAAATATCTTAGAAACTAAAGCTCTTACGAAGTTTTGGGTTATAATTTGGGGGTTATATAATTATTGAGCAAAATATAGTCTAGTTACATTATTTATAGCATTTTTTAAAAATTTTAATTGTCAAAAAACTGTCATAAGCATTATTGAATTTTGACCAAAATCTAACCAGCTTAAGTGTCGAAGACTATTTTAGCTGAAAATTTTATGAAAATCGGTTTACCGGTTTAGGAGCTATCGTGTTACGGATAGAAATAATACACACACACATAGACAGACATCACGACGATATTGCTGTTTAAAACCAAAATAAAATTGTAAAATTAAGATTTAAGAAAATTAGATATAAACATGTATTATAATAATAATTCACCAAATTTTGTGAAAAACACAAAAAAAATTATGGGAAATAAAAATCAAAAATAAAAAGGTTTGCAATGCAGCAAAAGTTGTAGACGACCTCTTTCATTACCTTTAATTTACTGAAAACCCTGAAAAACCATTATCCACCCTTAAAAGTTTACCCCAATTCACCCTAATATCTCACATCGAGTCTAATTTATTTTTCGTGTTGGGTGCGATATATTTTCTTTCATTTCCAACAGTTTTCAATGTGTTATTATTTTCATTTCCATTTTTTTGCACTGCTCTTCTAAAACAAGTTAACAATTTTTTTTTAATCATTTGGAAATACCCCTGACATTTTTTTTAATAGCTAGAATTAGTGGCCTTGACTTGATAATAAATTGACATGTTACCAAATCTTGACTAACTTTATAAAAACCTATAAAATGCTTACGTCTCGAACCAATTGTGACATATTTCGCGCATGTATTAAGGACGAATAAAACAACATATACTGCGTTGACATTGATGGACATTCTACAGGGTGTCCCAATCCAATTTTTTATTTAAAAAAATCACGAGTGCGTAAGACAAAGTATATGAAGGTACAATGATCCAAGTGTACAAGGCAGAGAAAGCAAACGACGTGTATCCAGTGAAAAAGCAGATAGCGAAAGAGGTTGCTGACTGGCTATTCTTTTCATGTACTTTTGAATTGTATACCTTATCTCTCGCACTCGTGATTTCTAGATGAAATAATTGCTCTCTATTAATTAGGGAGGGAAGCAATTTCTTTTTAGTTTCCGGTAAACTTTAATTTCTTGCTTTAGCCTACTGATACCCATTTATCTTTTCATTAAAACCTTGGGAAGAAAACTTTTTGTTAACGGTCGTTGGAATATCCTTTACCGAAACCGAAGCCCCTTGCTGACAAGCCTTTGTGAAACGCATATATACGTAATCGAACAGACTGCTTATTTTAAGGCTACAGGGTGCGAACTGAATTCTCGCATTGGGCTTTCATGCATTGACCTCCCACTACACAACGAGAGAAGCAATTGTATCTACCGCGTAAAGCGGTAGTAGCCTCTCGGGTCAAATCAAGGGCGACAGTCAATGAATTCTTATTAGTTTTCTACGCTACGGTCGTTTTTGACACATGACATAAATAACTCACTTTTAGTGGAAACAAAAAAAATATCGTAATAATTAGCATTCCTTCCATACTTGTTGGTATATATAGCAGGGCGAAAAAATTATTCGCGAGGGTGTTAAAAATTTCAACGCCTACTTAGACATTTTATGGATTTCCCATAAAATAAGCGAGTTTTCATTCTTAAAACGCAAGACGCGGCCCCGACCTTTCAGGAAAAGGTTAGGCAAGGTTGTGCCCGGAACCAAAATGGGCTAAATTTAAATCCAAATGGCATAAGAAAATTAATTCGAACGTTTCGCAAAATTTTATGGAGCTTTTCAAACATAAATTTAATATGACACGACATAATTTAATAATAATGTTATTGTACAGATGTATGTACAGACAGATTCAAAAATAATGTAGCAATTCAAATGTTTAGGGACACAAATCAAAGCAAAAATGCATCCTTTATGGAAGAAAATCAGATAGGAAGTCATTTTGGTCTATCTTTTCTTGTCTTGAGTATGAAATAACGTGCTATATTTCATGAAATTTGCTAAATACAAATACAATACGACAATTTTTTAATTCGTCTGTAGATTAATTATTATAAATGTTTTGAATCACACACCTGTCTTGCTAGTTTACTAATATATAAGCATATTTGCATATTTTTCGAGATATTTTCTAAAAATGAGAAATTTTTGCCTTTAAGATAAAACTCTTTTAACAACCTTATTGGCTCGTTTATCGAGGGAAGCCCTGTAAGGTTTTCAATTTATCAATTCGTTTTTCAGATATTCGCGTTTGCAAAATTATTCTGATTTTCTTACCAAGTAATTTTTCTCCATTTTCAGTATCTAAAGCTTACCTGAAAAACAAAAAAAAATAATTAAGTATACAATAATTGCAAAAGATTACTAGCAAATTAGAGACTACTGACTTGAAAAATTGGTACCAGACAATATTTTTAATATACATACAATTGAAAACAGCGTAAGAGTTATGGTTTTCGAGTTTTGTTTTATTTCAAAATTGAATCACCTCTGTGAATATTTTAAATTTCGATATACCATCCATCTGATTGGGGCTTGGAATAGCGCAATTTTTTATACTTTAACCTAAATTGTATCTCTTACCGTTTCCGAAATCCCCATGTAGTTACTTTTATTAGGGACACCCTGTATACTTGTTTGTATAAAATAGCTTAAATTGCCGTCGAGATACACGGTGTTTCACGAACATCGAAACAGAGACCTTTTTGGATATTTAGAGTGTGAATTTGGAGAAACGCTCGGACACGTCCATTTTGTTGGCGAGTAGGACGCTTTTTGGCTATCTTGAATTTTTTTTTTACCAAGTGATATCTTGTTTTGAAGGCCTTTTGAATGTCCTTACAACCGGTCTAGGCCAACTGGGCGCCGCCAACTCGGCGCCGCCAACTGGACGCCGCCAACTGGACGCCGGGCCAACCTCAAGCAATGTAACATTCCAAGTTTGAAACAAATCGGTTAGTAAATAAGAAAATCCGCCATTTTGGATCCGCCATTTTGATTTTTTTAAGTTTGAGTAAAAAAATTTTTAAATGACCTCAAGCAATGTAACATTCCAAGTTTGAGACAAATAGGTTATTTAGTAAACTCAGGCACAGCAAACTTTCAAGTTTCAGACAAATCGGTTTAAAAATAGAGAAATCCGCCATTTTGGATCCGCCGTTGTTGTAATAAAAAACGTAAATTGTAGTGTTAACAGGTTACCAAACTCTACAACTACCAAGAATCAACAGTCAACTTAATGGATTTAACTTTACTTTACTTTACAAAAACAAATTTCAAAAAAATTGCGTAAAGGATTTTTAAAGATGTTTTTGTATAAATAATATATTTTGTTTTTCATCCACACATTTTATCAAAAAAAATTTTTTTAGTCCGGCGCCGAGTTGGCCCGTCGCCCAGTTGTCCCATTCCGCTTACAACCGTGTAAAAATTTCAAAAATATATCCATTAGTTTTTGAGATAATTGCCTTCAAAACTTTCAAATTTAACATGGACTGATAAAATAAAAATTTAATTAGAATTTTATTATTTTTCAGATTTAATTTTTATGTTATCATTCCATGTTAAATTTGAAAATTAGAAAGCATATATCTCAAATACTAATCGATGGATTTTTCGAAATTTTTATACGGTTGTAAAGATATTCAAGAGAGCTTCAAAACAAGGCATCACTAGACCCACTTTCCCTATTCAAAATATAGGGGTAAAGAATAGCCCTCGAAGGAGGTCCGTGCTACAAAAACTTCAAAATAGCCAGAAAGTGTCCCCCTCACAAACAAAATCGACGTGTCCGAGCGGTTCTCCAAATTCGCACTCTAAATACCCGAAAAGGCCTGTTTCGATGTGCGTTAAACACCGTGAATAGAGGGGTACTCAATGTAATTTAGTTATCTATGTATTAAAAACGTTAATCCTAGTTTACGGTCAGCTTTTAACGATGGGGCTGAATACAAACAGTAAAATCTAATTACCTGTGCAGTAAATGACACTATAATAATTTTCAGGAAGGTTATTAAGGCTTTAATGAAACTGAAAATTAGTTTACAAATTAAAAAGTTTTAAATTAAAAACAAGAGCTAACTTAAAACCAAAAATATGTTAGACTAAGATATAATTCAATATAATTATATTGCCTAAAAAATTCTGCATTCTATACCTGGAATTTTAATTTTTATTTTATTGTAGTTTGTTTTTAAATGTTTTTTCTTTTAAACTTTTTATTTGTTTAACACTACAAATCTATTGTAAAATGTATGTAATTTGTTGTTGAATTGTGCGAAGTTTTTATACTTATTATTTAACCAGATTATTTTTTTGTCTTATTATTAGGCATAGCTTTTTTTTTGTAAACATTTTTTGTTTGACTTGTGTAAGTGCTTTAGCACAATAACACCAATAAAGAAACTTGAACTTGCATAATTTAGACCCCCCACATGTACGTCTATGTCACTTCCCCACCTTGAAATATAAATGGTATGCTCTATGCAAAGTCAATTGACGAACCTCCTAATACGGGGTTCTATCGATTTCATGAAATTTTGCTTGATTCTGCCCTTCAAAAGTTATCCAAATTCATATAAAAACTTCCTCGTATAATTTCAACCCGACCGACCGAGCCCAGGTGGATGGACGGCACCTGATTGGCAGATTTTTTTGAGATGCGCTTTTAATTGCTTTCAAGTGTGCCTTTCGGGACCTCTTTAGTCGGCAATATGCAGAATTAGAAAATAAATCAGTGTCGTTCCTGTAGGTGTAGGAATAGAAAGTTTTATTATCTTATTATTTCTTTAGTTTAAGCCATAATTAAATGAAATAATTTTGATGAGTATATCTACCGCCGCCCATGTCACTTTCTATAGAGGATATGCCGATGGTCGGCTTTTATCATTGTTCAATTGACTTTTCAATCACTATACTTCTTTTAAAAACATTTATTTGGAAAGACACAAATATGGACAAAAAGTCTTCTCTTTATAAGTCAAAAAATTAGAGCAGTCAAAAAAGTGTTCGTGCGGCTAATCGGGTAAAAAGAAGTTTTTGTTACTCTAATATTTCCGCGGGTAGCTGAATGCTTAATTTCAAGGAGGTTCCATAATCTAATGGATACCTAATAAGTGATGACAGTTAACTGTTTCGTCCTCATGGGACTCCTGAGAACACTGCTTGGTCAATGTGACACCCTTGCGAAGTTAATCAGACCGTTTTGTCTCTCATTCTCTTATCCTAAGTCTATAATGAGAAAACACTCGCAAGAGGCGCCATCTACCGAGATATGAGAGAAACGAGAACAAGAGCAGGCGAGTATATCGATCGATGAAAAGATTGATTGCAAAGAAAAAGGAACCATCCGTGACCTATGACAGCACTTCTGTCTTTCAGACCAGATCACCGCTGATTAGCGTTTTTACCCACCTTCAGACGTGAGCATTTAGGTGAATAAGCAAACCCGATTTTGTTATAAAAAAAATCCCGAACTCGTACTGATAGTAGTTTCAGCGATAAATCCGGCTGCCATCCTTAATGGGACACCCTGTATATATATATGTATTACTTAAGGCTGGTAGTGAGAGAAATGTTGTCCAATGTTTTTACAAGTGGCGCCCTCCCCGACCAAATATATAAAAGAATCAATTGGATTAGTAAGCTGGTGGCTTTCCCAGGAAATTTCCTTTAAAATGATGTTTCATGATGTACGTAAAATTTCAAAAATATTGACGAGGGATAACAACTCAGAGTAATAACATATCATTACTCTAAGGATAACAAAGTAAAATAAAATTGTTTTCGATGTTTCACGAATTATTAAAAAACAAACAGAATTTGATTGAAATCAGTGATTTGTCATGAATAGAAACTAATACACTCACTGCATGTTTAAAACTACAAATTAATTGAATTAATTGCAGGTTATTTAAAAAAATATTAGATAGGTACTGGTTCGTTAAGAGTATGGTTAAGGATAAAAAATTTCATCAGTGCAATGTTAAAGTGATTCACTAAATTAGTAAAAACGAAACATGGTTATTCTTACAAGATAAACTTTGTTCTTATTATGTTTTGTTATTAGATAAAATAAAAATAATTTCTGTATAGAGGGTGTTTTTAAAGATTCCACCATTGCATTGCCAATGATTTTAATAAAGGAAACATATCAATTTAAAAAAAATAAACTTTATTACCTAAACCCATTGCTTTTTGTTATTAAGTAAAAATGGCTTACTTATGATTTAAGTAAAGAAATCACATTATTATTCAAAAAATAAACTTTGTTACCTAAAATTGTTTTTTGTTATTAAGTAAAAATAAGCATAAATTCTTTATACAGGGTGTTTCATTAAATCTAAACTATTGCTAACTTATGATTTAAGTAAAGAAAATATATTATTAAAAAATAAACATTGTTGCCTAAATCTATTGCTTTTTGTTTTTTTGCTTTACGATATGTGTCCTTATCAACATCGACTCTTTTCGGGTAATTGAGTCAAAAACCCTTATCGATACAAACAAAAACAGCGAAACCAAACTTCCAACTATTTTTAACTTTTCACAAACATAAAAAAATTGAGTTATAAACACGCATCAGCGGCCACAGACAGACAAGAATGTTTAATTTGTTTATTTTTAACATTCCATTTTCTATCCACAAACGCAACACAGTGTAGCTTTCTTATGACATTTACCCGTGGGAAATTAATGCAGAAAAAAAACACATTTTCTTTTCACGCTCTTCTTATTTTTCTTAGAGTTTTTTTGGTAAGAAAAACGTTTTTGTTTGCGTAACAAAGTATACGAAGTACCTAAGGTGAAATCTAAAACAAAATTATAAAAATAAAGCCGTTGTGTTTTTTTTGACAATACTTTTGAAGCAAAGATTCCCTAATTTGTATTTAAGTCAGGATTTTTTCAGTGATTTTTGAATATACCCTCTTTGCCAAAGGGTAAACCTTGTCAAAAATTTAAGAATATTTTGTTTATGTAAAAACTTGCTTGTCCATGTGCTGAAAACTAATTAAGTTCTACTTGTGTAAATATCGGATTTAATTTTCAGTTTTTCACAAAATAATTGTGAAGGTTTATTTATTATAATTATAGCAAAATTTTTTTATCCGTTTTCGCTCTAATTTGACCCCGCTGAATCCGAATATCTTTGTTGCCAACTCGAAATATCGACAGGGACGGAGAAAAACTCGCCCAAACTCCCAAAAACCTGTTTTTGTTTTCAGTTTTATTTAATTTTCTCGAAAACTAACATTTTTATTGAAAATTGCAAAGAAGAGTTTTTTTGTAGACCAAGTTTCCAGTTTCCAGGGGCGTACTAAAAATAAAATATGTAATAAAAATAATCAATTTTTGTTACATATTTTATGTATTTTTAAAGAAAAATAGGCTTCTTTGGAAAAAAAAAATTACTTTTTATCTTATTCTATCCTATAGACCTTCGTTTTTAAGAAAATTTTACAAAAATGTTTTTTTGGTAATTTTTGAGACCCTAATATACGGACGTCCCTGGGGAGTTATCTATATTTTCTATCACATTTTGCGATATACCGTTTAAAAGAAAATTTCATTATAGACCGAAAAGTTAGGAAGACATTTTGTCATAAGAAGCTTAGTTTTTAAGAAAATTGGACAAAACCTGTAAAAAAAATGATTAGTTTGGTGATTTACTTTGTAATACATCGTTTGAAAGGAAATGTTATTTCTATGACGAAGTATACAAGACATTTTTTCATAAAGAGCTTGGTTTTTAAAAAAATTAAATAAAACGTGTGAAAAACATGTTCACAATGATGAAAAGGGAATTTCACTCTCTACAATAAAGTATAGTATACATTTTTTCATATTAAGTTTAGTTTGTGAGAAAATTAGATAAAACGTGTAACAAAAATGCTTTATTTTCTGTTTTTTTTAGATTGATTTAATTTACGGATTCTCCTAAAGTTTTAATTATGAAACCAATCCGATCACGTTGTACATCGTTTTAAAGAAATTTTTATTGACTATACTAAAATCTAACACATGTTTTCCTGTAAACATTAGTTTTAAAAAAAAATCGAATAAATCTTGGTAAAAACATAGGTATTTTTTCAACTTTTTAAAATTAGTTCAATTAACGGACGCCGCTGGAGAGTTTGCTATCAGTCCAACTCCATTAAATTATACCTTGTTAAAAAGGGAATTTTATTGTCTACAATAAAGTATATTATAATTTTTTCTCTTAGAAGCTTAGTTTTTTAGAAAATTTTAAAAAACCTAAAACTTTTAGGGGTCTGGGGGGTTTTCGAGGTTTTTGCAGTCACTTAAAAAAAACTAATATGATATTATTTTTTAGTTATGTAAACATATAAGAACCAAAACTGAGAACGTCAATGACCTAAAAATTACGTAGGTCAAGGGGTCAAATTTCGACCTTTATTAAATTCTCTCAGATAATAGGCTCACATGCTCCTGGATGCACGTCAAAATGACGGCAAAATTTTTTTTTAACATAATTCAGGTCATAGGGTCGAATTTATTTTCTGTAAACTTAATATAGGTAATGGGATCGACTTTTTTTGTACAAAAGAATTAAGTTTAACGCGTATGTTAAGTTAGAGTAGAGACGTATTTTAAAGAAATAGAGACGCGATAAACCTATCTAAGTCAAATTTCTTTAAGTAAAAATCAAAGGAGGAAACTATCGCTTTTCTATTGTTATGCATGTTCCGTTCTTTAAAATAAACGATTTTTGACAAAACATATTCCCGGGGTGCTGGACAAACGTGTTTGTTTATATGTTGCATGATGATTATACTCACCGCTGACCACGGATCACCTTTTTTAGGTGATTTGTGCATGTACATAATATTCCAATACCCACGGTAACTGCCCATTCATGATGCAAACATGAGGGCCTTAGCGTCTTTAAGCAAAAAAGACCTGATTGTTTGCTTTCAAAGTCATATGCATATTATTTCCATATAGTAAGTATTATTGCAATACCTACGGTACCTTATCATGCAGAATGCAAACATATTTGAAATAGCAATATCAATGGACACTAAGTCTATCCTTTTTGCGATCATTAAGTTAAAATGTCCTGATTGTTTATACTTTACACATGCATATTATTTTATTCGTGTATTCGTCATGTCAAATCATCGGCTCACAGTTGACAAAAACTCTATCTATGTAAATTTGGTATCTGTGCATTTTTCGTACCTTTATTTCTAAATGTTTGCATCAAACGCCAACCATTGTGTAAATAGGTAATAGGGAGTATTGGAATATTACGTATATGGATTTGTGCCGCTGACAACCTAAATTTTTCTAGTGAAACGCCAATGAAATTGACAAGAAAATGACAACCAAAAAATGTAAGTTTTAGTAACTGTCGCGTCTCTTTAAAATATGGATATCGATACCCTAATTCTGATACGTCGTAATCGTATCAACAAAATTTTACAGGGATAAGACAAGTTAGAAGCAAATTAAAAAGCGTAATCATGACTTGTTAGAAATCGCGGGAATGACCGTTTTATATTTTTTTGTTGGTTGCAAGGATTTAGCAGCATATAGCTATGCATAGTTACTAACCTTTGACACAAAAATATAAATTTTAATTTTTTTGTGGGTGACGACGTATGAGAATTAGGATATAGATATACATAATATATATTCCAATACCCACGGTAAAAAATGTCCTGATTGGTTGCTTTCAAACATATACGCATATTATTTCCATATAGTACGTATTATTCCAATACCCACGGTACCTTATGATGCATGATGCAAACATATTTGAAATAGCAATATCAATGGGCATAAATAAGTCTATCCTTTTTGCAGTCCTTAAGATATTATGTCCTTATTGGGTATACTTTTACACATGCATATTATTTTATTCGTGTATTCGTCACGTCAAATTATCGGCGCATAGTTGACAAAAACTATATCTATGTTAATTTGGTATTCATGCATTTTTCGTATTTATATTTCTCAATGTTTGCATCAAAAGCCACTTATTGTGTAATTATGTTTATGAAAACATGTCATATATAGAGGGTCCCTAAGACATAAGTTTGTCTAAAACTTCATTTATTAGCTGCCTAAACAAATGGCAGTGATCTATCCATAAGGACGTAAAAAAATAGGGGTTTGTGAAGTAATTCTAATTTTGGTGTCATATTGACAACGATGGGAAATTACTCTCTCGCGAAAATTTATTGAAAACCAGAACGAAATGAAATAAAGAGATTGGGACCGGTTTGAACCGATTAAAAAACCGTTCTCTTGTGTTGTTTTTTTCGATTATTTGCTGATATACTTTCTTATCGGTCATTGATCGAACTGCAACGTAAAAAACTTAATTTACAAAAAAACTTATAATTTTTATTTACGTTACTGTTTGAGTTCGATATTGGCACATCTCATCACTTTTTCTTTTACTAGAAAAAAAAGAGACAGATATTTGCTAACGTAAATTTTTTTTTATTGGTTATGTTTGTTTCTTATCTTTCTTATCAATGCATATTTCCACTCAACCTGTCATTTTCGCACTTAATAATATTAAGAAATAATATTAATCAAATTTTTCCAATAAAAAAAAGAAAAATAAATATTAATTCCAACCATTGCTGGATCACAATGGACATAAAAATTTCTAGCAAAAACAAAAGACTATTATTTGAGAAACTAAAACTAGGGCAAATAACAAAACAATATTATAAAAAATATTCAAATATCTTTAAACAGGTAATAAAACAGACAAAAAAAATAAGTAATAAAGATTTTATAGAAAAGTCAGCAAATAAAAATGTAGCAACCTGGAATCTTATTAAAAAGGTAACAACACAAAATACTCTGCCAATATATGGGCCCCTAAGCTCACACTAGGTACTATAGTTATAGTTTACGTGTGAGCTAATATAACTAAAAACTGAAATATATTTTATTCAACTCCAGACTAAATTACCTTTTGTTTGATACCACACAAGCCATGTTTTGATTTAAACTCAAATTTTTAAAATCTACCCCCACCCTTAAAAAAAGCAAAAACTAAAATGTTATTTGTTAAACTCCTTTACTCCTCCAATTACCTTTATATACCCCCACCCTTTTTTTTTAAATAAATTAAAATGTATTTTGTTTAACTCCAAACTCAATTACCTTTCGTTTGATATCACAGACGCCATATTTTCACATAAACTCTAATTTTTGAAATCTACCCCCACCCTTTTATTTGGGTACCAAATTTCATTAAAATCGGCCAAGCGGTTTTTGAGTTATGCGCGTTGGTCGTTACAGACATACAGACAGACAAACACAAAGATATATAAAAAAATTTGAAATCAGAGCAACTTGTTTTTTCTCGAAAAATTAGGATCACCATAGCTCACACTACTATAGTATAGTATATGTGTGAGCTAAAAACACAAGTAATACAAAATCAATTTTAGAACACTTTGATTATCAAAGGGAAATTGACTTCCTTAATGATATAAACGACTTTTTTTTGAATATCTGTCCTGATCTGACTAAACAAGGTAATCAAAGCTCACAGAATGAGAATATGGTGACTCCTCCTGACATTGGTCTGGCCCTTCACCCGGTGACACCTCAGGAAATCTCAAAAATCATTAAAGAACTAAAAAACAAAAAATCGACAGGGCATGATGAAATACCCGTATGTTTATTGAAAGCTGCGGTAGACATTAGCATACATAGTTAACCTATCTTTTCAGGGTGGTATTTTTCCCTCAAATCTTAAAACAGCATTACTTAAACCTATACACAAGAAAGGTGAGCTAAATGAATTAAAAAACTACAGGCCCATCTCCCTGTTGTCTAATATCAGTAAAGTTTTTGAGAGGGCAATCTATACTAGACTATTACAATTTCTAGAGGAAAATGCACTTCTAACCGAAAAACAAAATGGCTTCAGAAAAGGAAAGTCAACAGTTAGAGCTATCTATATGGCATTGGATCGAATTCTGGAATCCCGAAACAAAAACAACATCACAATGGCTGTCTGCCTGGACCTATCGAAGGCATTTGATAGTGTAGACCACAGTCTGCTCTGTCATAAGCTTGAGAGGATGGGAATAGGTAACAGAGCACTGCAATTATTTAAATCATACTTATCAAACAGAAAGCAATATGTTGTGGCACAAAACATAACAGGTGAGACAGTGAAATCAGATTTTTCTACAATAAAAAAGGGAATTCCCCAGGGATCGATTCTAGGCCCTCTTCTTTATTTAATCTATACAAACGAGGTTGCAAACATTCTGAATAATGAGGTTGTACTTTTTGCTGACGATACTACGGTCATTTGCTGTGAAAACACAAAAGAGGCATGTATAGAAAATGTAAAAGTATCACTTTCAACCCTCCAGAATTGGTTTACAGAAAACAACCTACAACTTAATGTGGATAAAACTCAGATCATAAACTTTAATCTGAAGCCAGATGAAACAAAGACAAGGTCACATTCTTGCGGATGACACTGGACGAGAGGCTGGACTGGCAGGCACACATTGATCAGCTTTCAAAATCTATGAGTAAGTACTGCTATGCTCTTAGGGTAATCCGGGACTCAGCTGGCAGCTCTGCTTCATTGACAACCTTTCACGCATATGTTCAATCTAGAGTAAGATATGGGGTAATTTTCTGGGGGGGCGTAAAAGAGGCAGAGATCCTTTTAATTCAAAAAAGATGCCTAAGAACAATTTTTCAAAAAAAGCCTACAGAAAGTTGTAAATATCCCTTTATAAATAATAAACTTCCAACAATTTGTAATCTCTACCTCCTTGAGTGCTGCAAATTCATAGCAGAAAACACAGATATTTTTGATAAACTAAAAACAGAGCATTGTTATAATACTAGGTTTAAAGGAAACCTAAAAACAGACATTGCTCACTATACATACATCCTAAAAAATGTAAAACACAATATCTTAAAAGTATGGAATACTCTTTCTCCTTCACTTTGTGGACAGCCATCACAGAATTTAAAAAATAACCTCATAGCATTTTTAAGTAAGAAAGCTTACTACAGTCTGGATGAATTTTTCTTGGATCAAGATGTAAAAAGCATTGGGATAGGAAAATAAGAAACTAAAATAAAAAATAAACCAACTTTTCAAAATTCTAAAATATAAAAAAAAGGTTCACTCGATGGCTCTGCACTGGCGCTGGAGGACATTGGAGGGGCCTGGAAGGACAGAATAGTCTTCAGATTTTTTGTTTAACCATTGTTTGTATAATTTTTGTATAATTTTAAAAATAATGACAAATATCCTAATTCAGGATTGTTTAACTCAGCAATGTAATGTAATTTAATTTTAATTTGTCTTCTACTTCGTTTTAGTATTAGATTGTGATTTTGTAATTTTTATAATCTTTTTTCTTTTAAATTTGACGGGATCTACACCCTATGGGTATAATGTTTATGTATTTTATTGTGACTGCAATGTAAATTTTAAACAAAAGATCGAATAAAGAAATATCTATCTATCTATCTATGTTTCTAAATATTAGAGAATTATTGAAATAAAGCCCGGCTATAATAGTGCCAGGCACAATTTTGACACCTTCACATTGTAATATCAGCTGTGATCTTTCAACACACGGCCTGGTTGACAGCCGTTTTTGGTGCCCCTGGCCTTGGATCGTCGCTGAGGCTAATCCGTCCACGCTTAAATTCTCGATACCAACGAAAAACTGTCAACTGATGGGGTGCTTCATTACCGAAAACAGAAATCAACTCGGGAAGGCATTCTTGTTAGGATAATTTCGAAAAAATATAGTCCAAAAATGTTATCGGTTTAATTAATTTTTTCGACTGATTTGTTAATTTAAAAAATTCACTTTAGCTATATAAAACTATATCTTCCGACGTTTTGTTCCTATTGGCTTGGTTCCTTGGCTATATATATTGGCTATTAAATCTCTGTATATGTGATCTATTCGGCTATTAATTCAAGATGCTTTTACTGCCCAGTGCTCAATGCTATCGAAAGCTTATCCATGCCTCCTATTAATTATTATTATAATGCAAAATAGGTAAATTTTGAAAAGCTTGAATTCGTTAATATTTTATATTTGCAGCGATTGCATGTAATACTATCTGAATGGCACCAAATCCATAAAATATGAAATGCAACCACTCCTTTCGAAAATTTTAAAAGTTTTAAATTGGGGTTTTAGAAAGCTTTTATCCGCTTTATATTATGGGACAAGACCTAAACTGGGAACTAACAACATGGCATGTGCTGAAAAATGCAATTTTAGAAACGCAAAACTTGCGAAAATATTTTAAAATTGAGTTTTTGTAGGAGAAAGAAATATTAAAATACCATACAATGTGTATTTTAAATCGAGCACCAAACTTTAGCAGTTGTCAAGTTTGAAGTGCGAATTAGAAAAACCCCCGTAGCTCCGAAAGTAGTCAAAGGATCGGTTTATGCCCATAAAAACTTTTACTCAGGGGGTCAAAATTTGCAAAATAAAATTTGGTTAAATTCCGCGTTCACCAAAATCTCATAAACCTGACTTTATTTTAGAGTCGACTTTATTCTGACAGATTTACAAAGAAAACTGACAGCTGACCTCTCAAAATTGACATACCAAAGTCGAATTTAAAAATAAAGTCGCTAGCTTTCATTTAATTAACACAGACACTGATAAATCCGGTTCTTAAATCCCCAAAGGCCGAATTTTGAAAGAAAGCAGCAGCTTTTTATATGTAAATCTGTCACAATACGGCCGATTTTAAAATAAGGTCAGGTTTTACTCCAATAAGTCCCTAACGTCAAATACTTTTACACAGGTTATCCACAGAATTTGAAAGGTAATTGAATCTAAGTCACCGGGTTGCCTTTAACCAGTTGTTATATGGAAACTCGATGACGCAGCTACAGTCGTCCAGTTAAGTTCATATGGTTGGTCAAATTCTGTAGACAACCTGTGTAAAAGTATAAGGACCTTGGTTTATTTCTTTTTTTTCCAAAAAATATAGGTTAAAGGATGGAAATACAGTGGGGTTAAATAACTTTTGCAAACTTATCAATTTTTTAAAGAACTATTTTTTTATGAGCCATTAAATTTATTTAGAAAAATAATAAATATTAATGTTCTCAACACAATTTCTTAGACACAAAAATTTTATCATTAGACAAAGGTTGATAACTTTTATGCTGTGTGTGATGCTGGGTCATGAATAAAATATTGAAACTGAAGCAGTTTTGCATACAAAGCCATTTAATTTATTATTATATCACATTACAGCAAGCTATCAAATAAAAAAGAATAGGTACTTTGTATGTGTCAAAAACAGCTGTCTATGCATGACTAGGGTTTTGAAACAATTTCCTAAACCAACATAGTAGTTTTTTAGATTTTAAAGAAACCGCAAGAATTTGAATTTAATATTACCTACCTACCTATTACACGCAGGTATAGTGGAAAGACGAGGATGGGATGAAAAGTTTCCGGCTTAGCCTATAGCAGGCCCGATTTGCTTTTTTGTTTCAACATGTTTGTGTAGCCTTGCTTGTGATCAGTATACACTCGAAGTTTAAAGTGAGTGAGTGCGTCAGTAGTTTGTGTCCTGTTTATTTTAAAAATTTATTCAGTGTGTCAATTTTAAAAGAAAAAAAAACGAGATAAGAGCCGTGATAAAATATTTTCATATCAAAGGGTTATCGCCGACGGAAATAAAAGCTGAACTAGATGCTACCCTAGGGAAATCTGCTCCTTCCTATACCACAGTTAAAACCTGGTCCATATAACCGAACCGAACCTGGGTATCGGACTTTAAACGTGGTCGTACTAGCACTGATGATGCTCTGCGTTCTGGCAGGCCAAAAACGGCAACTTCTGAAGAAATGATGCAAACCATTCACAAAATAATTCTAAAAGATCGCAGATTTTAAGACTGGAAGAGGTAGCTGAGGCTGTGGGCATATCAAAAGAGCGAGTTCACCATATTTTATGTGAAATGTTAGGTATGAGAAAGCTAACCGCCCGATGAGTGCCGCGTTTGCCACGCCAGATCAAAAGCTCGTGCGTCTAACCATTTCAGAGGAGAACTTGGCACTGTTTAGACGTGATTCAAGGGACTTTTTGCGTAGATTTATTACGGTTGATGAAACATGTTCAGTTCAGAAACAGTTCCAAAGAAGGCAAAGGCAGTAGCGTCTGCTGGAAAGGTCATGGCAACGGTCTTTTGGGACGCTAAAGGTATACTCCACATAGATTATCTCGAAAAAGGAAGAACAATAAATTCAGAGTACTACAGCGACTTACTGGACCAGCTCAAGCAGAATATAAGCGAAAAATGCCCTGATTTGGCAAAAAAGAAAATTCTGTTTCATCAGGACAAGCACCTTGCCACAAGTCCCCTCTTGTAATGGCTAAAATCCATCAGCTAGGCTTTGAACTGTTAAACCATCCGAACCGAACCGAACCTTATTCGCCAGACATAGCAACGTCAGACTTTTATTTGTTTCCAAACCTAAAAAAATTTCTTGCTGAAAAAAAAATCCTCAGATTTAGAAGTCAGCACAAACGCCTATTTTGACGAGTTGGATAAATTAGACTTCAGTGATGAACATCGTTGGGCCAAATATATTACCTTACAAGGGGACTATGTAGAAAAATTAATTATTATTTAGTCACTATGCTGTCGCGTTCTGTTAGGCCGAAAACTTTCATCACATCCTCGTAAACACAATAAAAAAACATTGTCGAAACGTCACTAATGGATTAAATAGTATATTATCCAAGCAACATTGTCCTTATTTCCACTATGCGTGTAGATAGTGATAATTTTACCTATTGTTAATCAACAACACAAGCTGAAAATGGAGCATTCCAGACTTATACCGGGTTTCTTAACAAACATGAAACCGTTACGTCAGTATGCCATCTGAGGAACAAAGGATCGATAGTTTCAGTGCAGCGGCGGCTCGTGCCGCAGGCAAGGTAAAGGTCTACATTATAAACACCGGTACAAACGTTGTTCTCTTTTAAAACTCGTTGCGTCCTAGAACTCTTAGAGCAGGGTACGTCAGTTTTTTTTGCATTTGTCAAACACACTGTTTATTGTCTTACAATCTAGGCAAAAAGACTAATTAGCAATTTTGTTTTAACTTAATTTACTAGAAAAGTTAGATTTAAAACTTAGGGTTAACTCAACAGTTCTCCCCGCTTTGCTTCGTCTGTAACTCACAATTGTGTTGTATTACTAGCTCAAACGGCTTCACTCTTTTTAGTCTTTGAACTAGCATAATATTGTCTAGAAGTTGAATTGCTTCCAAATTCACATGTCGATGCAGTCTATCTTCATGGCATTTTGCGTACTTTTTTATAGTCTCTGCTACAGTTTCGATTTTGAGGTCCCGATGAATGTCACTATTTCGAACGTACCAAGGTGCATTCACAATTTTTTTTAATACTTTATTTTAAAATCTCTATAAAATTGAATATTACTCTCTTTAGTACAACCCCATAGTTGAATACCATATGTCCATGCTGGTTTCAGTATTTGTCTATAAAGCAGTAACTTATTATGAGTTTTTAAATTAAACTTTCTTCCAATTAGCCAGTTAATTTCCGTATACCTTATCTCAAGTTCTTCTTTTTTTAACTTAACATGTAAATTTGAATGTTCTTCATTGTTATTTATATGTGACTTGGATTTCTGTTTGTAAAATTAACATGAATTGATTTGGTTTTATTTAATTTTATTCGTCACTTTGTGGTCCAACTATGAACTTCGGTGACTGCATACTACTACCGTCAATAAACCAGTATCATCGGCAAATGTGGCTAAGTGAAAATTTTCTGACTTTGGGATATCGCAAGTGCATAATAAGTATAAATAAGAGCCTAGTACGCTACCTTGGGGCACGCCTGCTTGATTTTCTCTTTTGAGTATGAATCTTCCTGTTTGACTGTGAAATGTCTATCAGATATGTATGCTTCCAAAATATCAGAATATTGTTTTGGCAGAAAACATTTTGGTTTAAAATTAAGGCCCTTATGCCACACCTTCTAGAAAGACTGCAGAACAAACTTTTCCTTCTTCTAGTGCTTTTTCTATAATATTGGTAATTCTGTGTACTTGGTCTAACGAGGAATGCTCGTCTCGAAACCCAAATTGATGAGATGGAATAATTTCTTGTCTTTCTATGATTGGTTTTACGCCAGTTTGAACAGCAAAACATGAATAAAAAATTTTGCTTGAAACTCAACCTCCAGCCCGAGCCACCAACGGCTCATCTCGGCTCCAGCACTTATTGGCAAAAAACAGACCTTATTGTCCTTATTTTTAGCTTTGATGATGACGCACAAAAACATCTGGAAAATAAAGGTATAATGTACCTAATTTTATTAAATCTGAAACGTTGCACTGACGCTAGGCCAGCCTACGCGTCTAGCCGGGACGTCCAATCTAAATCAACCTTATCTTTAGACGTCTACTACTAGAACTACGTGAAAGAAATACGGTCTAGCCAAAATAAAGTATAATAAAGGTACAGGGTGATTTTTACCTTCGTAGCCCGCGCAGCAATATCTAGAGAAGGTATTGTTTTCGATGAAAAAAAAAGTTTGAGATAATGCCGAGAATGGTTATTTGGTACCTTCGGAACCACTGGACCAATTTTAATTAGATTCTCATGGAAAATAGTGTTAACACAAGTAAATAAGCTATATACTTTGTGGTATTAACACAGTAATGAGCTGATTAGGTTTTGCTCAAAATCCATGAATTTTAATGACAGTGTTTTTGATACTTAAAAAACTAAAAGAATGCCAACTTTTTAACGGAGTATCGAATCAATGCGGTTTTCGAAATATAGTTCAACACATTTTTCTCAATAATTTGTGATTTACCCAATGAATAGAGGATATGTTGTTAAGCTCAGGAGGGTAGTTAAAATTCTGAGTTTTCGTCACCCCTGTGCTCCCTCGCCATCTTGAAAAAACCATCAAAAATTGGCACTTTTTTTAGTTTTTTACCTTTAATTTCGTTCCAGTACACTAAATCGCAAAAAGAGTTATATGAAATTTTTTAGAGGATATAATTATCTACAACATCCAAAATTCAGAACTACCGGACCTTTTGTAGGGTAAAACTCCTCTATTCATTGTACTAATGGGCTAGCATTTATTTATAATTGCAAGATCCCTGTAACTCGGTTACTAATGAAAGTAGAAAGTTTAAATAAAAACTGGTCAATTTGGTAAACTGTGGCCACTGCAAGCGCTGCAGCAGTTGTTTTTTTGGTATTTTGCACAAATGCGTCAACGTCTTTTATCAAGAAAATCTATTTTGTGTTTCCAACATTTAAGTTATAATCTTTTAAGTATTTTTTATTATAGGTTTTAATCTGAGGGCATGGCAGTGCTTCTCCCAGTTCGCGCAACTGCTGGACCATCTTTTCTTGAAACATTTTAGCCCATATTTGACCTATCTCAAACTCTACTTCGGAATGAGCTACGAAACTCAAACTTTGCACAGTCGTAGATCTTCATAGAGTTAACAACCCCTCCAGTTTCATGAACTTCCATAAAGTAGGAAAGTAGTTACGAAATTTCAAAAAAACATCAAAATTGCCACTCACTCATGTATAGATCATCAAAATTCTGTACTTCCAGACATGCTACAAAGCTGAAATTTGGCACACTGATAGAAATTATGACCAAACGCATAAACTATACATGTAAAGTTATGTAAAAATAAAATTGTCCAATTCCAGAAACGCTAGAGAGCTCAGGTTTGGCAGACTAATAGGAACTAAAATAAAACTATAAAACTATTATATAAAACTATTACTTCCCTCCCCTAAAAATGGAAAGTAGTATAAAGGTAACATTGCCCACTTCTAAAATTGCTAGAGAGCTAAGCTTGGGAAAGCCGATAGAAACTATGATCAAACTATAGAAAAAAATTTTAACACCCCAAAATTCTAATATACTTCCCTCCCCTATAAATGTTAAGTTATGTAAAAGTAACATTGCCCACTTCCTGAAAACTGAGCTTTGGAAGGCTGATAGAAACTATCTATCTATATATACTACAAAACCGCAAAATTTTAATTTACTCTCCTCCCCTACAAATGTAAAGTTATGTAAAAGTAACATTGCCCACTTCCAGAAACGCAAGAGAGCTGAGCTTTAGAAGACTGACAGGAAATATGATGAAACTATCGGAAAAAAATTAAAAAACCTCAAAATTTTAAATAAGGCATTGCAAAAGTTTTGAACAATCAAAACAAAGAAGTAAAATCATAAAAAAACATAATTGAGATAAAAGTAAAGCCAAGTTCTCCGATACAAATTTCCAAATGAAAGATTCTTACTAGTTTGAAAATGTTTTTCTAAACTTGGCTATTTGTTACATGAAATGTTTTTGTTATGATAAAAAGTTTTAGTTCTTTTTTGTACCTCAGATGTTATTTTTGGCAGACTATACGCACACACATTGTATCCGCCACAAAAAGAAAATTCTTGTTGCTAAGCGGGAAATTTCCCCAAAGGAGCGGAAAACGCAAAAGAAACTGACCTCACACTTTTGTGTCATGCTTGCTGTCATGTAATGCGAGTCATTTAGTGGAAATTCAAAGCTACTGCTGACTCTGTGGTGAGTCACTGACGAATAGTCACGTGGCAAAAACATTTTAGAAGCAGAACAATTCTAAGCATCATGTTCGTTTATAGTGTATGAGTATTTTAACATCGAAAATACAGGGTGGACTAGTCTGCATAATAAAAATTTAAATTCTACCAATCAAACTAAAGCAGGGTTCTAATTAGTCGTTTTACCTGAAGCAGTTTGACTGAGTCTGTGATACTGAATAAGTAAGAACACATTTGCATTAATAATGATTGGGGACCCTGTATTAGGGTTACCAGACGTCCGGATTAATCCGGACATGTCCGGATTTTTACTACGTCCGGGTGGGTCCGGGCGGATTTTTCATAAACGTCCGGATTTTAAAGTAGCCGCCTTTATAAACATCAAATAATGCAAAATAAACTAGTTTCAAAAAATGTAATTAAACAATAATCGTCGATAAATTTAGCAGTGTGAATTCACCTTTAAGCGGGGTCTTCACATAACGTTTTACCTTACATCTTGCCTGTTCAGTCAAAACGCATCAAGTAAAACTTTGTGTGTAGACGGAAAAACGGACGTTTTACTTGAACTGATTTAAGACGGAAGACCGCCTAGAGAACTGCCGGATCACGCATTGTTTTCCAATAAAACCATCGTTTTGTATCAAAAACTGATCTAAAAATGTACATTAAAACTATCAAGTGTCTACACTAGTCTTTCAACCGTCATACTTGACCCTTTTGACTGACAGGCAAGACGTAAGGTAAAACGTTATCTGAAGACCCCGCTTAAAGTAGTATTATTAATTTCGCCTTGTTGAAGTTTACACTTCTGCCGTGTGGTCTTAAGCACACACAATTTTTTTGATGAAGTTAGTAATCTAAAAAAGTACATATCAGACACTTCTACTTCTGATGACGACAATCTGCCTACCCACGAAAAATAGACAAAATATTTTAATGCAAGTATTTCTACCCAATGGACCAAAGAAAAAAATAGGCTGCTTTTATCTTCTGTAAAAGGAATACTCATGACTTCATACAATTTAAGAAATATGAGCTGGTCAGAATTTTACGATTTTGTACTTCGGCCTAAAAATTCAACGCTGTTGAATAAAATACAAAGCAGTGAAAAGTACCTATAAAATAGTAGGTATATTATGTTATTTATTAGTTATTGTTTCAATTAAAAAAAAGTGGATTTTTTGTGTGTGGAATAGGAAAAATTTTGACGTCCGGATTTTGTCCGGATTTTCTTGACGGCTGGTCCTGGTTAGAGATGTTTTCATCTGGCAACCCTACCCTGTATGTATGACATATTTTTACGAAAGAAAATGACTCATACTTTTGTGTCATGTTAGCTGTCATGTAACGCGGATTTAGGGGAAATTCAAGTGCCTGACTGACTGTAAGTGGTGAGTCACGTGCCAAAAATATTTGCAAAGCAGAACAACTATCATGTTCGTGGCATAGTGTTTGAGTATTTTAACATCAAAAATACAGGGTGAATAAACTTTAAATTCTACTAATCAAACTGAGTCCAAAACTGAGTAATTGATGCTGAACAATTAATAAAACCTATTTATTTGAGTCACCCCGTAGAACTCTTAATGCTTTATTTCCTCCAAAATGAGCAGCTGAGTAAGCAGTTTGACTAATGAGGAGAAATTATGTATATAGATCGACCAAAGACAACATGCTATATGCTTTGCATTTGTTTTTTACTTTTTTACATTTGACAATTTAAAGTTGATACTTTTTGCACCTTTAAAAAATAAAATAGATTTATATAATAATAAAAGGGTCATTCCCCAAAAAAGACCTTAACACAGATAAACTTCAGTTTGGTCGTTGGACTCTTTAGCTAAAAAAAACTATAAAAAGCTGAGAAAACATTTTACAACAAAATGTAAATTAAAAAAAGGTTATGTGCACAGACAGGGTTTAAGTTTCAACCCAACCTCGCGCCAGAGAAGATTGAGAATTTTGCTCACCTATGCTAGACAGTTTAGTTAAGATTATTAAGGATATTTTTAATAAAATTAATTCTCTAAATAATCTAATATAAGGGCAATATAGTGCCGGCACAATTTGTGCCTGGCTTTATTGCAATAGGTCCCTATTATATTCTGGCTGGACAGTATAAAGTAAGCTTGAAGTAGGGAGTTCTTTTTTTCGAACGGTGAGCAAAATGCTCATAGGGCGACTAATGCAATATATAGTTAATGCGATATGCTAATAAGCTTTTGGATAAAGATGTAGTGTGGTCTTGTACTATATAAACGAATGTTTTATGGTCGCGTGTTAAAAAAACATTAGGTCTGTCTGAACCTTTAAACGTGTCAATTTAAGAGCAACTATACATTTTATCAACACACAGTTTTTATTGAAACGAGCGGAAATAGACTTTTTATGGAGGGCTTGACCCCATAATGCAATATACAATTTATAAAACAGCGATATCAATTTAAGTAATATGCTGTCAAATAAAATGGGATAAGTTCTAGCATAATTACCATTCGTTTGAGATACAACACACGATAAACCGAAACACGGTATGTTCTTGCGCATATTCGCATCACTTCCACAAATTATCGATCGAGATTTGACGCGGAGAAGAGAAGAAAATTTCAAATCTTTATTTTATAATCAACGCAAAGCTTAGACCACTAGAACCACATTTCAAAAAATTGAAGAAAATAAATTGTTTTTAAAAATTAGACAGCCCCCTTTTATTTCCTCTAATGAAATATTCACAACTACTACTATATCGGTTTAGAACGTTTTCCTACGTTGTCCGACACCTATTCTCCACCTTCTTCCATCCTGACAATTATCTTCTGTCAGGGTTTTTGAGTCATTGATCTTTGGATTGACTGTTGCCATTCCAGTTTCTAGGACCTGCTTTTGTAATCTTTCGTCGTTCATCCGTTGTACATGACCGTACCATATCAGTTGTCTTTTAGTGATGGCATCCGTTATGCTTCCCTTAATTCCCATTCTTTCTTTTATGGTCTCATTTATTATATGATCTGTTCTAGATATTCCCATTGATCTTATTATTGCATCCATTTTGACACTTTCCATTTTTGTTTCGTATTTTTCTGTTACGCGACAAGTCGGTATTCCATAAAACAGCGTGCTTTTCACCATTGTTTCATATATGTTATTTTTTTATCTCTCTGCTCCATAAAATACTGTTAAGACATCCAATAACCTTTTTTGCATTTACTACTCTTTTTATTAGTTCTTTGCAGTCTGTTCCTGTCTTATCAAATGTGACACCCAAGTATACATACTCATTGCATGGAGATATTGTTTGTCCATTGTCTAGTTCTAACCCACTTGATTCGTTTCCAATACATAAGTACTGTGTCTTGTCCACATTCACTGTTACCCCCACTTTTAGTATTCTACATCCAGAAATACAACCGAAAAATACAAAAAATACTATTTCTTGCGTAACGTGAAACCACAGTGTAAAGATATCTAAACTGTGGTGATGAAGAAAAACTTTATTTTGCGAAGTTGGGGCCTTAAGTTTTCTTAGGCCATAGTCCAGAGGCCGTTTGAATTCTCAGGACAAAATGCACATTAAGCAGGATTTACGATCGGCCATAAAATCGGCCTTAGTCAAGCTAATCCGCGAGGTTTAATTCAAAATAATGTTTTTTAGAATTCCAGTCGCAGGGAGTTTTTTTCTCTCGAATTCTTAGAAGTTCATTGGCAAGTTCATGTATATGTGCATTTCGCATCTAAAAACAGACAATCTAAATAGAAAAATGCCAAAAAAACTTTCTTGCACAGGGACTTTTTAAAATGCCGCACACGAAAATAAAAAATATTCCTAATTGAAATTAGAAAAACCAGTTTGAACATAACCAAAAAAATTGTGATTGTGATTTTTACCTCTGTCTGTATACACACTACATATAAGAAAACTCTTTTTCCTAATACCTTTAAATGATAAATTTAGAAAAAGATATACCGGCAATTTAAAAACTCTCTGACTGTACAAGTTTTAGCTTTTTAAGAAAAAAATCTTAAATATTTCAAAATTTGTTATTATAAAATTTACATTTCACAATTTTATACGCCATTAATTAAGAAAATAAAAAATTTTAAAACGAATTGTGGAGGTTTTTACTGAATTTTATGTTAACTAAAAAATCTCCTATAAAGCATAAAGTAAATAGATAACAAATATTTAGTTTTGAACTTCTACAAAAATGGTCAATTTTATTAGCTTTTTTAGCACCAACGTCGCGCGGTAGTCAGCTTGTCGGTTCTGAACGATTGAAATTATTTTATAGTTGTAATTTTGACAAATTGATGCTGAAAAGGAAATGTCGACTAGCTTTAAAAAAAGTGATTTTAATATACTGTGCATTCTGGAGAAGGTACAGTCGCCTCCAAAAATAATATCGCATATCTTTTTCCCTTCAAATAACTTGAAAAATTGATATTTTGAGAGTTGTGTGCGTAACTAGCTTGAAGCTTTTTATTATTTCACATCATTTTTTCATAAAAATTTAACTGAATTTATTAATCTTGCTAGACTATATATTCTTTTAGTGTTTATATTCACTAGTTTTACAATAATAGTTCAAAACGGATTGATTTTTATCCTGTGAAACCGGTGTCTTGCGCCAGACGTTAAATAAATTACGTCGGCCAATCCCGTGCGCCAACGTTAAAATAATAAATCATACCTAATACTTCTGCAAGAACCGGCAGCTAAATGTAGCACAAATACAACCCTTGATACATGGTTGAAATAATAAAGTCACAAAAGCAACTAATTGATACGTAATGATACGGACTTTTTCAGTCCAATATACAGGGTTCGTTAACGATCGTTTGGCCATGGAAAAATATGTGAATTGAAGTAAGATCGCTATTTAAATAAATGGCACTAAGAGAGATAAGTAGTTTAGCGCTGTTGTCAAGTTAGCAATTCAAGAAAATGGTTTTCTTTTCGCTAATGACGTTACGTTACTCTTACCGGCTGAGTAGACCAAAGACGGCGATTAATAAAGATTTTAATTGCTGTTGCGCCATCTCTTAGATATCATTTGAACTTTATGACTAATAATCAATACTGCGAATCCGTAATTAAGTGTACAGCATAGACGAATAAAATTATACGCGTTTCTGCTTTTAGTTCAGGCCCTACATCCGAGATTCCAGCCATATGCGAACCGAACCTGAGTTTGTTTCCAAAATATCTGGTCTATAAAGGATTAATAGAAAGATTTGCAAATATACTTTCCATCACTTCTTGTGGGCACTACATCAACGAGGAAAAATTTAAAAAGTATGGTTTTCAAACAGCAGAACTAGCAATGGATGGTATAAAATGAGTGCTAATGAAGATAAGGATGATGATGATAGCGATGATGATGATGATATGAATAATAAAGGTATTTAATACTGTTAAGGAAAAAATTTTGCTAATTTTAAATACAGTAATAAATAAGTATGCAATTGTTTCCTTTAATTAAAATACTTAACCCCAAATAACATTAATTGTGCATGCTTTTGCAACATAAGTATTAAATGTACTCCTTATAAGTATTTCTAATCATATTATCACATCAGATAAAATTTTAGATTTTTGGCGCCGTAAATTGCTTTTCTGTCCTTATGTGCGTCGTCCGAGAATTTGGCGATAAAAAAATAAAACACCAAATGCAAAATATAGTTGAATCGGTGAGAATAAGACCAGTACAAGTCCAAAATTTTACATTTCGACCTATCATAGCCATTTTGTTTTTAATTCCAAGCTGCATCGAATGAGTGTAAAAACAGTAAAGTTTTTGCAAAGTCACTTGAATAACTCCTAATACGGGGTTCTATCGATTTCATGAAATTTTGCTTCATTCTGCCCTTCAAAAGGTATCCAAATTCATATAAAATCTTCCTGGTATAATTTCAACCGTACCGACATAGAAGAGGCGCGACTCTTTGCGGTCCGACCACAAAGTATTTGTGAGCCCAGGTGGATGAACGGCACCTGATTGGCATATTTTTTTGAGATGCGCTTTTAATTGCTTTTGGGTGTGCTTTTCGGGACCCCTTTAGTCGGCAGTATGCAGAGTTAGAAAATAAATCAGTGTCGTTCCTGTAGGTGTAGGAATATAAAGTTTTATTATCTATTTTTATTTCTTTAGTTTACGCCATAATTAAATGAAATAATTTTCATGAATATATCTACCGCCGCCTATGTCACTTTCTATAAAGGATATGCCGATGGTCGGCTTTTATCTTTGTTCAACTGACTTGCAAAAACTATACTAATATCACTATATTAAGGTGTATGGCAACGCTTATCGTAAAGCATTAAGTGTAAGAACAGTACAAGTCCGGACTTTTCAGAGTTTTTTTCGTTTTCCCAAAACTGTACCATTTGGACTTGTACTGTTCTTATTCTCACCGATTCAGTTAAGTTCTTTGTCTTGCAGCCAGCAATAAAAAAAAATTCACCTTGTAAAAATAAGTTCTATTGTAACTGATATAAAAAGCATATTTTGGTTTTTGCAGTATTCTAGGTAACCTATCATTATGTAATGTATTTTTTTAAGACTAACTGTGAAACAATTAACACAGCTATCTTTTGCATTTCTGTTTTGTAACAATAAATTCCCAGTAAAACCTTGGTGCCAAAAAGATCAATATTTTATGAAAATTTTTTTGCGAGAAATCATAACAGTGTAGGTGCTACGAAAAACTTTATTGGACATTTTTTCCTAAACATTAGGTTCTTACAGCAATCCTCCAAAATTAGTTTTTTGAAATTATGATTTTTAATTACGTGGCTTGTAAAATTTTAAAATGTCAATGTGCAAATTTATAAATATTTAGGATTTTTTTCTTAAAAATTAAACGTTTGAAAGGACTGATGAAATTTTGGGAAACATATGAGTATTTTAAGTACGACTACTAATGTCTTTAATAAAAGTATCGAACGAACCTAATCTGGTGTTACGTGGCTAATCCCTTCTTGTAAGGCTTAACAGAAGCTATAGACAAATACTACCTGCACGTTTTAACAAATTTTATTACAGTTTTTTACATGGCATTTTTGAATAGGGCAACTTTAGTGGTTGTTAAGCACCATCACATGCATGCAGATTTAATTTACATTTATAATCGATTCAGTTTATTTTATTTTTTTTTTTTATTTTTTTTTTTTGTCAAACACACTGTGTTTTTTTTATTACAATCTAGTCAGTAAGACTAATTAGCAATTTTGTTTTAACTTAATTTACTAGAAAAGTCAGATTTAAACTTAGGGTTCACTCAACAGTTCTCCCCGCTTTGTTTAGTCTGTAACTCACAATTGTGTTGTGTTTATAGCATTATTTTGTTTTATGTGTAATTCACTTAGTTTACTAGCTCAAACGGCTTCACTCTTTTTAGTCGTCGAACTAGCATAGTATTGTCTAGAAGCTGAATTGCTTCCACATTCACATGCCGATGGAGTCTATCTTCATGGCTTTTTGCGTACTTTTTTATAGTCTCTGCTACAGTTTCGATTTTTAGATCTCGATGAAGGTCACTATTTCGAACGTACCAAGGTGCATTCACAATGTTTCTTAATACTTTATTTTGAAATCTCTGTACAACTAGAATGTTACTCTCTTTAGCACAACCCCATAGTTGAATACCATATGTCCATACTGGTTTCAGTATTTGTCTATAAAGCAGTAACTTATTATGAATTGTTAAATTGGACTTCCTTCCAATTAGCCAGTTCATTTTTCTATACCTTATCTCAAGTTCTTCTTTTTTTTTCTTAACATGTGCTTTCCAGCGCAATTTGGTATCAAGTGTCATACCTAGATATTTTGCCTGATTCGAATATGGTACTGGAATGTTGTTAATTGTTATTTGTATGTGATTTATATTTTTGTTTGTAAAATCAACATGAATTGATTGGGTTTCATTTAATTTTATTCGCCACTTTGTGGTCCAACTGTGAATTTGGGTGACTGCATCCTGAAGTTTCTCTATGCATTTTTCAATAGATTTTTCTACCGTCAATAAACCAGTATCATCGGCAAATGTTGCTAAGTGACAATTTTCTGGCTTTGGGATATCACAAGTGAATAATAAGTATAGATAAGGGCCTAGTACGCTACCCTGGGGCACGCCTGCTTGAATTTCTCTTAAATTTGAGTATGAGTCTTCCTGTTTTACTCTAAAATGTCTATCAGATATGTATGATTCCAAAATATCCGAATACTGTTTTGGCAGAAACCTTTTTAGTTTAAAATTAAGGCCTTCATGCCACACTTTGTCAAATGCTTGTGCTACATCTAGAAAAACTGCAGAACAAACGTTTCCCTCTTCTAGTGCTTTTTCTATTATATTAGTAATTCTGTGTACTTGATCTATCGTGGAATGCTTGTCTCGAAAACCAAATTGATGAGATGCAATAATTTCTTGTCTTTCTATGATGGGTTTTATTCTTTTAAGCAATAATTTTTCATAGAGCTTGGATATAATTGGCAGCAAAGATATTGGCCTGTAAGATGACACGTCATGGAGTGGTTTTCCCGGTTTTGGAATCATGATAACTTCTGCAACTTTCCACAGTTTAGGTACGTACCTAAGCCTAAAAGACGCATTAATTAGGTTGCATAGTTTTACGATAGCTTTTCTGGGGAGTTGTTTTATGACTACCCCGTTAATAAGATCATACCCTGGGGCTTTTTTCGAATTAATATTTTTGATTTCTGTTAATATTTCTTTTGGTGATGTAAGCTTAATATGGTCCTCGATTTGATGGGGTTCATTTAAATGAAAGTGTTCATCTGGTGCTTCGTGGGGCTGAAATGTTTTTTCTAAATGACTTGCAAAAATATCTGCTTTTTCTTCGTTACTCCTTGCCCACTGGTTGTTAGGTTTTCGTATGGGTGGAATTTGGATAATTGGTCTTTTAAAATCTTTGGTTGCTTTCCAAAGGGAATAGTCGGTATTTTTATCATCTGTAAGCTCATTAAGAAAATGGTTAATAGATTCATTTTTTATTACTAGAATTTCTCGCCTAATGCGCTGCGTCATGTTGTTGAGATTTGTTTTGTCCCGAGGATCACGGCTTTGTTGCCACTTTCTTCTTAGTTTCCTTTTTTCCAATATAAGGTCTCTAATTTCCTTTGGATAGTTTTTTCCCTTAAAAATTCTCTTTGGTTTTGGACTGTTTTCCCAAGCTGCTTGTTGAATATTTGTAACAAAATAATCAACTTCTTTATCGATTTGTTCTGGCGTTTGCAATGGTACTGATAGGTTTATTTTTTCTGACAGACTTTGTTTAAAACTAATCCAGTCAGTCAGTTTATTAACTAGTGAGATATTTGCTTCTTTCTTTATTATGTTTTTACTAAGAGTTAGAATAATAGGTGAATGATCTGAGTGTAAATCAAAACTTTCTTCTATATCTACAAAACTTAAAGATATATTTTTTACTATAAAAAAATCAATTAGATCTGGAATTTTTCCTGGATCTGTTGGATAGTATGTGGGCTTACCAGTTGATATCGGCTCACATTGATATTCACTAATAGCTTGCAAAAGTTCTTTTCCTTTAGAGTTCGTCAGTCTAGATCCCCAGTAGGTATTTTTTGCATTAAAGTCACCTCCAATTATAAAACGGTTTCCTAATTTTCTGAGAAAATTAAGATATTGATTTTTCTTTAGTTTCTTTAGTAAGTGCCTTGGTGGTATATAGACAGCACTTATGACTAATGTATATGTTTTGGTTTTTACACTTACTAATGTAGCTTGAATCTCTATGGTTTTATATCCCATCTCCTCATAGTGTGATATATTTTCTTTAATTATTACAGCACTTCCCCCATGTGCAGTATTGCTAGGGTGAGTTGTATGATACACTTTATAACCTTTAAATTTAATGTGAGACTGGTTAGTGAAATGCGTTTCTGACACAAGACAGACGTCAATTTTTTCTATGTCTAGAATAACTTGCAAGTCTTGCTGATGTTGCAAGAGACCATTGGCATTCCAAGCTAGGATTCTAAGATTACTGACCATTTTGAGGCATATTGGTAGCTCCGTTATTGCTACTTTCTAGTTTAGTTAATCGCTCATCAAGTTTGTTCAATTTCTCCAAAATTAATTGTAGTGTTTGTTCCATAGTATTTTGACTACTGATATTAATATCAGGTATAGTAGCTGTTGCTGCTACTTGGCTGTATGTCCTTGTCACAGAGTTTTGTGTGACTGTGTTTCTTGTCTGTTGGTTTTGTCTATTTGTACTCACGTTTGGTATGAGATTCGGTTTCTTAGGTTTATTTTTCAATTTTTGTATTTCCTTAGCAACAAGGCATCCTCTGTAGTTAGCAGGATGCTTGCCTCCACAGTGGATGCATTTTGGCTCAGATTCTTTTGGTTTGGGGCATTCTACAGTAAGATGTTTCCCCGTGCATTTTACGCAACGTGGTTCTTTAGCGCAATATTTTTGCGTGTGTCCATAAGATTGGCATCTTTTGCATTGAGGGACTAACTTTGAGGTTTTTAGTGCTTTTATTTCCACTTCAATCCCAAGGATACTGGAAATTTCAAAAATTTTGTTGATATCTTCATCGTGGCTGAATGTGAGCATAAACATGTTAAGAGGTTGTCTTGTTCTCCATTTAAGTTTATTGCTGGCCTCCAGTGCCTTAAAACCTTTTTTTTGTAGATCAGCTACAATTTTTTGTGGGTCACATGAGAAGTGTAGCCTATTCGCTATTACTCTAATTGGCCTTATTTGTTTGTTTTCGTATGAGTGCCATTGATGCTTTATTTCATTAAGCATTTTAGTAACCAGCCGATAGCTGTCTGCGTCTTGTACATTTATTTTAATATTTTCGTTATTTAAAACTTTTATTTTAACTCCTTGTATGATATTTAACTTTTCATAAATATCATTAAAATTATTTACACCATTTACCATAATCGGTGGAGGTAATGGAGCTTTTTTAACCTTAGTTGGGGGTTCTTCATTTTGTGTTTTATTGGAGGGCTCTCCAGTGCCCGAGCTTTGTTGTGGTGGTGAAAGTGAAGTATCCATTCGACGTTTTTTCCAACCTTTTCCTTTTTGTCTGATCCACTCAGTTTCTCTTGCCAGATCGTCCTCATCAGTAATGTAGTCCATGTCAGACTCTTCTTTTTTAGTGGCTTTTGTCTCTAAATCTGCAAATTTTCTTTGCATACTTTCCAGTTGACTTCGGAGATAATCCACTTGTACACTAAGTGAATTTTTTTCGTTTTGGGATTTTTTCCATTCGCTATATAAAACTTCTTCATTTTGTGTTCTAGCATGGCTATCCTGAAATAATTCGGCATTATCCATTTTTTCTTGATTTTGTTTGGGCTTTTCGCTAATTTTTAAAACAAGTTTCACAGGTGATGGTACACTTTTTTTGCTTTTAAACATGATATATTATTTATAATACACATTGTATATAGATTCTCAACACAGGTATCTCGCGCGCGATGTTTTTTGTAAACAAAACAAACTCCGACTTTGACCTCGTTAGCACTATCATGCAGGTACGATGCAATATAACCGTACTGAACTGCGATCGATTGAATACTGAGTTTATTTTATGACAACTTTTAAAAGTTAACTGCTCGTTTTCTACACTTTGACTCCTCGTTTTTGGCTGTTTGGGCCATGACAAACAATGTACAATGACATGGTTCTGGCACCCAAGGACCCAAGCACACCCAAACAAGGATGAAAAACGAAAAAAAAACCAGCAGTCAATTTTTAAAAGTAGTCCCAAAATAAACTAAATCGATCATATAAAAAGAATAACGAGGAAATATTGTTAAGACAGACAGGTTTCAAATTTCAAAATCTGCAGAAGGCTGTGAAGGCCGACGGCCGATCGCAACCATTCATTAAAATTTACAATGTCAGATTCAGAATCAACGGTTTGCTTTAAATTTTCAATGGGGGAAGTCGGCTATAAACAGGGAAGTAAAATATGTAAACAGATTCCGGATATAGGGGAGAGTGGGGCAAGTGAGTCATATGGGGTAAGTGCGTCTTTTAAAATAATTGATGTAACCATCATAGAGACAATTTTGTATTTGTATTGTATTCAAGTGGTCGAAGATCCGACCGGAATTCCATGTACCTACTGAGAATAGAAACTTAAAGGAGATAAGGCAAGAACTTTTAGGGGTCAAAGCGGTAACAATGTCACGTTGTGAATTTAATTAACGCATTTAATACTATCCTTGCAAAGTAAATAACATTCCACTGGTGTTCGTAAACTGGGATCAATTGTAAAAATCACAAAAAAAAAATATAATTGTTTAAAGCAATTTTTTAAAGATTTATAATAATAGTCCATATTTTTTTTGTCCATTATGACGAAGGGTTTTTATTATTTTCATAAATTATAAAAGACCATAGATAATTTGATTTATAAAGAATCAAAAGTCCATTTATTCTTAGTCTCTCATAACTTTTTCAGTTTTTTGTTGGCATAGTCTTGTGAAGTTTTTTGCAAAGGAAATAATGCAGTTGCGTGACCGGCGCGGGACGCAGCGAGAATTTTTAGCGGTCAAAGCGGCAACACTGTCACGTAGTGAATTAAATTAACGCATTGAATACTATCCTTACAAAGTAAATACCTAATACTCCAGTGTTGTCCGTAAACTAAAATCAATTAAAAAAATCACAACAAAAACTATAACTGTTTATACCATTTTCCTTCAAGATCTTGGACGATTATTTTTTTTTGTCCTTTATGACAAAGGATTCTTATTATTTTAATAAATTATGAAGACCATAGATAATTTGAGTTATAAAGAATCAAAAGTCAATTTATTCTTAGTCTACCATAACTATTTGAGTTTTTTTTTGGCATAAAGTCTTGTGATGTTTTTTGCAAAGGAAATAATGCAGGCGCGGGTGATGTAATAACGAGGTGTAAATAAATTTGTATAATTTTCAAGTGATTTTGCGGCGCCAGGCGGCAGAGGAATAAAAATAGACGCGTAAATCGGACCTACGAAAAATATAGACAACAACCTACGCAGGATAGAAACTTAAAGAAGATGAGGCAAGAACTTTTAGCGGTCAAAGCGGCAACACTGTCACGTAGTGAATTAAATTAACGCATTGAATACTATCCTTGCAAAGTAAATAACACTCCAGTGGTGTTCGTAAACTGGGATCAATTTTAAAAATCACAAAACAAAATATGACCGTTTATACCATTTTCTTTAAGATCTTGGGCGATTATGTTTTTTGTCCATTATGACGAAAGATTTTTATTATTTTGATAAATTATAAAAGACCATAGATAATTTGATTTATAAAGAATCAAAAGTCCATTTATTCTTATAATGGGTTTCCACATGCATTAATTTAGTGGCGCCAGTGTTCGCGCCAGTTCTATTTGCACGCCAGTAAAGGTTTACACTATTGTGCGAAAATTAAAAAGACTGGCACGCCAGTTTCATTTTTAAAGTGTACACGATACGCGATATGTCGGCTGAACTCTCGGAAGTCTGCAAAATAGTCTCTAAACTTTTACTGAAAAAAATAAAAATAAAAGAGATTCAGAAAAAGGAACAACGAAAAGGCCGTATCTGGGTTAAAGCATGGATTGTTCGTCGATCTACTTCGGGTGGTTCCGAAAAACTTTTAGGAGAACTTGCAGCAGAAGATCCTGAGAGCTATAAAAACCATCTTCGAATGACAAAGCAACATTTTGATATTCTTCTAGAGTGTGTGACGCCACGAATTATAAAAATGGATACCCACATGAGAGATGCGTTAACCCCAAAATTGAAATTGGAAGTGACATTAAGATATCTTGCAACAGGAGATTCTTTTGCATCATTGCAATTTCTTTATCGTCTACCAAATGTACAATTTCAAAATTTATCCCTTTGTTTTTATAAGAACTTCTGTGCACATCCCATAAACAAGGAAAACATTCATAGCCTTCAAGAAACTGTATGGTCAGTTCTGCTGACCTTTTTTTTGTAGCCATAAATAAGCTATAAAAACAACAATAAACAAAATTTTGAAGCTCAAACGCAATGAAAATAAAAAATTATGTAAAATAATGAACTTAAAACCGGCAAACCGACGTGCAAGCACTTGTTTACACAAGAAAATTTTCTTTTTCTGCGCGCATGCGTCACCACTGGCGCCAGCAAATTCAGTCAGCTGCAGACTTTTTTGATACATGCATGCAAAAAAATAACTTGTGTGCAAGTCGGTGTTTACACTTGCAAATTTAACTTACTGGCGCGCCAGTTTTTATTGGCGCCAGCAAATCCATGCATGTGTAAACTCTCCTTTAGTCTCCCATAACTTTTCCAGTTTTCTGTTGGCATTGTGAAGTCTTTTGCAAAAGAAGTAATGCAGTTGCGTGACCGGCGCGGGACGCACGGTGATGTAAAAACGAGGTGTAAATATGTATAATTTTCGAGTGGTTTTGCGGCGCCAGGCGGCAGAGGAATAAAAATAGACGCGTAAATCGGACCTATGAAAAATATAGACCCCAACCTACGCAGGATAGAAACTTAAAGAAGATGAGGCAAGAACTTTTAGCGGTCAAAGCGGCAACACTGTCACGTAGTGAATTAAATTAACGCATTGAATACTATCCTTGCAAAGTAAATAACACTCCAGTGGTGTTCGTAAACTGGGATCAATTTTAAAAATCACAAAACAAAATATGACCGTTTATACCATTTTCTTTAAGATCTTGGACGATTATGTTTTTTGTCCATTATGACGAAAGATTTTTATTATTTTGATAAATTATAAAAGACCATAGATAATTTGATTTATAAAGAATCAAAAGTCCATTTATTCTTAGTCTCCCATAACTTTTCCAGTTTTCTGTTGGCATTGTGAAGTCTTTTGCAAAAGAAATAATACAGTTGCGTGACCGGCGCGGGACGCACAGTGATGTAAAAACGAGGTGTAAATATGTATAATTTTCGAGCAACGGCGTAGCGTGCTCGAAAGGGCGGGGGGGCGACCGCTAAAACTGAAAAAAAATCTTGCGACCAAAAAAAAAAAAAAAAAAGGTCATCATGTGTGTGAGGGGGCGGCCGAAAGGTCACAAGGACGCCTCTCACAAATCTTGCGACCAAAAAAAAAAAAGGTCTTCATGTCGTTAGTTTCCTTTGGCACCCGCTCAATTGGCCATTACCGGCCCGACTTAATAAAGCTGAGGGCGCTTCGCCCACCTATGGGGCGCCACTACCCTCAGGGCGGGGGGGGGGGGGCGACGAACCCCCCGCGCCCCCCACGCTACGCCGCTGTTTTCGAGTGGTTTTGCGGCGCCAGGCGACAGAGGAATAAAAACCCAACCTATGCAGGATAGAAACTTAAAGAAGATGAAGCAAGAACTTTTAGCGGTCAAAGCGGCAACACCGTCACGTAGTGAATCAAATCAACACATTGAAAACCATCCTTGCAAAGTAGATAACACTCCAGTGTTGTCCGTAAACTGAAATCAATTTAAAAAATCACAAAAAAAATATAACTGTTTATAACATTTTCCTTCAAGATCTTGGACGATTATTTTTTTTGTCCTTTATGACAAAGGATACTTATTATTTTAATAATTTATGAAGACCATAGATAATCTGAGTTATAAAGAATCAAAACTCCATTTATTCTTAATCTCCCATAACTTTTTGAGTTTTTTTTGGCATAAAGTCTTGTGATATTTTTTGCAAAGGAAGCAATGCAGTTGCGTGACCGTCCCGGGACGGTCCGTAATGTAAAAACGAGGTGTAAATAAATGTGTATAATTTTCGAGTGGTTTTGCGGCGCCAGGGGAATAAAAATAGACGCGTCAATCGGACCTACGAAAAATAAAGACCCCAACCTACGCAGGATAGAAACTTAAAGAAGATGACGCAAGAACTTTTAGCGGTCAAAGCGGCAACACTGTCACGTAGTGAATTAAATTAACGCATTGAATACTATCCTTGCAAAGTAAATAACACTCCAGTGGTGTTCGTAAACTGGGATCAATTTTAAAAATATCCAAAAAAATATATAACTGTTTATAGCATTTTGCTTTAAGATCTTGGAGGATTATTGTTTTTCTCCTTTATGATGAAGGATTCTTATTATTTTAATAAATTATGAAGACCATAGATAATTTAAATTATAAAGAATCAAAAGTCCATTTATTCTTAGTCTACCATAACTTTTTGAGTTTTTTTTTGGCAAGTCTTGTGATGTTTTTTGCAAAGGAAATAATGCAGGCGCGGGACGGTCATTGATGTAAAAACGAGGTTTAAATAAATGTGTATAATTTTCAAGTGGTTTTGCGGCGCCAGGCGGCAGAGGAATAAAAATAGACGCGTCAATCGGACCTACGAAAAATATAGACCCAAACCTACGCAGGGTAGAAACTTAAAGAAGATGACGCAAGAACTTTTAGCGGTCAAAGCGGCAACACTGTCAAGTAGTGAATTAAATCAACGCATTGAATACTACCCTTGCAAAGTAAATAACACTCCACTGGTGTCCATAAACTGGGATCAATTTTAAAAATCACAAAAAGAAATATAACCCTTTACACCATTTTCCTTTAAGATCTTGGAAGATTATTTTTTTGCATTTGCATGCATGTGATGTTTTTTGCAAAGAAAATAATGCAGTTGCGTGACGGGCGCGGGACGGACGGTGATGTAAAAACAAGGTGTAAATAAATGTGTATAATTTTCGAGTGCTTTTGCGGCGCCAGGCGGCAGAGGAATAAAAATAGACGCGTCAATCGGACCTACGAAAAATATAGACCCCAACCTTCGCAGGATAGAAACTTAAAGATGAAGCAAGAACTTTTAGCGGTCAAAGCGGCAACACAGTGGTGTTCGTAAACTGGGATCAATTTTAAAAATCACAAAAAAATATGACTGTTTATACCATTTTCCTTCAAGATCTAAGGACTCTTATCATTTTAATAAATTATGAAGACCATAGATAATTTAAATTATAAAGAATCAAATGTCCATTTATTCTTAGTCTACCATAACTTTTTGAGTTTTTTTTGCCATAAAGTCTTGTGATGTTTTTTGCAAAGGAAATAATACAGTTGGGTGACTGGCGCGGGACGGTCGGTGATGTAAAAACGAGGTGTAAATAAATGTGTATAATTTTCGAGTGGTTTTGCGGCGCCAGGCGGCAGGGGAATAAAAATAGACGGGTCAATCGGACCGACGAAAAATAAAGACCCCAACCTACGCAGAATAGAAACTTATACAAAATGAGGCAAGAACTTTTAGCGGTCAAAGTGGCAACACTGTCACGTAGTGTACATGTAAGACTTTACTAACATGATAAAATAGTATATAACTTAGAAGCTTCTTATAAGACATAAGTATACTTTTAACGGTCCAGTGGCATCGATATGTAGAGGATTTATAACAAATTCTTGGGTCGAGAAGGCCTTTTACTCTCATAGGCCACATATATTAATTGTTGCTGTCTATTTTTCTAAACCCAACAAATTAGAGGAGGAAAAGCAGACGCCTCGCCAAGATGCGTTTTCACTTCGCCCGTTCCACTGTTAAACGAAAATAAGATTGTTTTTATTACGTGATAATTGTTTGACGTAACGTTTGGGTAAGGAAATTTGACATTCCTTAATCTTGCAGTATCTTAAAAATTTTGGAAAGAAATAGAAAAAAACCTACTAAGTCACCTCCTTAAGTAAATGTTTTTTTTTAGTTTAAGAGTGTGTTCCCAAGTAAAATTTTATTACTTATTAGAGGTTTAAGAACACTCTTGCAGCAAAAACTGAGAAATAAATTCAAAAATCCCAGAATTTTAATTTACTTCCCTCCCCTATAAATATAAAGTTATGTAAAAGTAACACTGCCCACTTTCATAAACGCTGAGCTTTCGATGGCTGATAGGAACTATGATAAAAACGAGGGGTGGCTCGGTATTTCCTTTTGGTGTACAGACAGGCTAGAGGAAATACAGAAAATACTAAAAAATACGTGGAAGTACTTGGAAATACCTTGGAAATATGGGTAAATACTGGGAAATATACCGGGAATTATCGTAGGTAGGTTTTGTTTTACAAAAAATTGACTATGGAGCCACCCCTCGGATAAAACCATAGGAAAAAATTAAAAAACCTCAAAATTTTAAAGAAGGCACCGCAAAAGTTTTGAAGAATATTTCGCATATTATTTTAAAACTTAAATATGATCCAAATTCTTAAAAAACGGAGCGAAAACATAACAAAAACATTTTATGTACAGTCGGGGACTTTTTAAATTGCTGTTGTAGTTTTTTCTTACAAAATTAGTAATTTAAAAAAATCTAAAAAAGAAATTTTTAAATATGTATGTGTACAGAGGTAAGGTTTAAAAAATGTTTGTTTTGGTTCAAAAAACTTTTCCGAATTTCAAATAGGAATATTTCTTATTTTCGAGGGCGGCAATTTAAAAAGTCCCCGACTGTACAAAAAGCCAAGTACGCGAAACTGGTATTCCGTAAATTGACTGTTGGCACAGTGCGAAATTGAACATAAACTAGTTTGGCTGTAATAGCAAACTAGTAAGAACCTTTCATTTTTAAATTTGTATTGAAGAACTTGGCTTTACTTTTATCTCAATTCTTTTTACCGAATAGCATTTTCGCGTACTTGACACTGAATGACAATTTAAAAATAAATGGATCCATAACGGATCTGATACCTTCCTAGCTAGCATATTAGCACACTTCAAGTGAACAGAAACGAAAGCTCCTACAAAGTTTTTAGTTATAACGCAAATTATTGAGATACGATCTACTTATTCCGAAAACTATATATTGATGCGATACTCGGGTAAAAAGTTTTTTTATATTTTCTCAATTGTCAAAAAACTGCCATTGGCATTAATGGATTTTGACTATATTTTATTACTCTAAGATTTTGACCAAAATCTAATCAGGTCGTTACAGTGTTGAACACTATTTTACCTGAAATTTTTATGAAAATCGGATCAGTGGTTTAGGAGCTATCGTGTTACGGACAGAGATACACACACACACAGACAGACACGACGATAATGCTAAGATAGGTCAAATAACATCAAAAAACACATTTTCGGCGTTATCTCAAAAAAAAATTTCGTTGAAAATAATAGCTTCCCTAGCCATTGCTCCACATGCTAGGAAGTTAAAACGTCGATTATGATTGATTATTATAATTCTGTTTTATTTTTGTTATTATTTTATAAAAAAGTTGACTTCTGGTGAGAATCAGTCTCAAAGCTTTCTCTCTTACTCAATCGAAACCTCAATCTCGAACTATTTTCTATCATAACTACTAAGTCTTAAAAAAGTGCCCAATTACCTTCTTAGTAGACCCCAATGCAGAAAATCGATCAACTAACTCGTTGTCACTTGTTATGACGACAAGTCATAGGCCGTTTGATAGCCTGCATAATGATCCGCACATATTCCGCGCGGAAAGGCGATTTTCAAAAGTGCTCCAAGTTGGTAAACCAGAGATTATATGGTGATTTCTTCACGTATATTTAAAATATGGGTTAGTATCTTTAATTCTTACTATTAAACCATTTACAAAGTTTTAATTTGCTTGTTAAAAAAAATAGATAAAAGTTGTGTATTGATTTATTATAATTTTTCAAATATGTATTATTATCCAAAAATTGGACTGAAAAAGTCTGGATCGGTACGTATCGATTGCGTTTGTGACTTTATTATTTCAATCATGTATCAAGGGTTGTATAGGGGCTACATTCACCTGCCGCTTCTTGCCGCTGTATTAGCTATGATTTATTGTTTCAGCGTTGGCGCATGGGATTGGCCGACGTAATTTATTTAAGATCTGACACAAAACACCGGTTTCACAGGATAAAAATCAATCCGTTTTAAACTATGTATGTGAAAATAGTGAATATAAAGACTACGATAAAGAATATCAGTGCACAGTAAAAAATTGATATATAGTATAGCAAGATTCATAAATTTTGTTAAATTTTTATAAAAAAGCTATGGTAAATAAAAAAGCTATAAGCTAGTTACGTACACACTCTCAAAGTATCAATTTTTCAAGTTTTTTGCTTAAAAGCAAAAAATCGATATGTAACATTTTTTTTGGAGGCGACTGTACCATCTCCAGAATGCACAGTACCTATATTAAAATCACACTTTTTAAACGCTAGTTGACATTTCCTAACTCTCAGCATCAATATGTCAAAACTAAAACCATAAAATAATTTCGATCATTCAGAACCCACAAGCTGACCACCGTGCGGCGTCGGGACTCATGGGGCCCCGTAGCAAACAATTTTTTGAGGGTTCTTATAAGTCAATAAGAATATAAAATGCTTGTCAACCAAAGTTTGTCTTTTGCCATAATAACAAAATAAAATCTCTTTTTCATGCTTTTCAATTTACAAAATCATTCTTTTTATTATCGTTTTACTACGTATTTTTAAAGCAAGCTGTTTTATAAACATAAAATATACATTTACAGTGGCGGATTCAGGATGTCCGGAGAGGAGGGAGTATTTAAGAACCAACGGAAAATAAGGCTGAGGCCCCTTTTACGCCGAGGCCCCCCGACACTGCCCCGGTTTGCCCAACGATCGCTACGCCACTGCATTTGCGGGAAATGGTCGGGAGAATTGCTCTTGAAAAGCACTCATGTGAAAATTGGTCTTAGAGCTCTAACAAGTTTAATATCCAGGCTAATCTCCAGTCTAATATTTCAAGAAGGGCATAATTTAATTTAGTGTTAAGTTTATCTCAAGAAATAAATATAGTTATTTGACCTCAACCAGCACAGCCTTAGTATAAAATAACATTTAATCAAATTCATTTAATGCCCTTTATCTATATAGTGTACACATATCAACTTCTAAATATAGAATTTATTTTAAAATAAGCTCATACCACGCAATTTTATTACTGAAGGAGTTTTTGTTAATTTTTTTTATTTTTAAGTTAAGTCTAAACAAAAGTTTAACAAAAAATAACGGTAAGTATCTGTTGGGATTATTTATAAAAAACATGTTTATTAGAGGTTTTATAAAATTTTCTCAAAAACTACACTTAAGAAAAAATGGGTTGTATACTTTATTGTAGGAAATTGAATTTTCTTTTAAACGCTGTGCGGCTTATGTCACATTTAAGACTCCAGGGGCGTACTTATATAAATAAATATTGAAAAATAATTAAAATAAGCAATTTCTGTATAACATTTTATGATTTTTTTTAACAAAACTATCTTATTCCATCCCACTGATTTTTTAAAAATTGACAATAATGTTTTTTTTGGTAATTTTTAAAAGTTACCTCAATTTATCTAAAAAATTACCACAAACTATACAGATAAGAAATGAGAATAATAAATTAGCCAAAACTACATCAAACTTTTAGATCAAACCCTACAACAGTTTGGGTGACAATAATTAGTGTTATTCAGCTTACATGATAAAAACAGACAATAATTATTATAGTTTGCACCATTTTACAAATTTTAAAAACAAATGGTTTTAATTCAAACATCTTCTAAATAAAAAAAATAGAATAAAATATAGTTAATGTAATCATCTGAAACACATCAGCAACCATCCAAAACACCTAAAATGAATGTTTCAGTCAACTTTTTAGGTTGCTACTCGTTTGCTAATTGTAATTGAACAAATTTTTTGAGGTTTTATTAATTTGTTTGCCAAGAACTTTTGCCAGAATAGGGTTTTTTTCGAAATTTTTTTTGTTTATTCCGAAATCTTGCCTTAACTACATCTTAATCAGTTAAAAATCATCTTATTACAATTTGTTTTTCTAGTACAAATTATATAATAATATAATCAATTTAAAAAACTTGCAGCCTTAAGGCATCCAAACCTACTGGTTGGTTAGTAATAAGAACATAACTACTTACTAGACCTGAATGGGTATTAACAACATTCCATGCTTACTTTGGCTATTTTTAGATACTAAACAAGACAAGAATTCCACATACTATACATATATATGGCCTTCTAGCATCTGGGTAATGACAGTACCCAGAGCAGCACTTAGTTATACATACAGGTACTATCAGTGGCACACCTAGAAATATGTCTTGAGGGGGCCTGAGGCCTCTTGGGGGGGCTGAGACCTCATGATGTTGAATTTTATGCTATTTTATCTTTCTATTTATGAAATATGTGGAAAATGGGGGGGGGGGGGGTGTGGGCGATTTTGTTTGTGAGAAAGACTAGTTTGAGATCTTGAGATTACTGAATATAATTTTTTTTTTTAAATAAAGAAAACATAAGTAGGTTCTTTAACATTGTCAGGGCCGAGGGGTGAACAGCTAACCCAAAATGTGTACACCGATTGTGAAAATCCACAATCTGTTGCTAAGATTGTGAGGGATTGTGGTAAGATTGTGAGGGATTGTGGAGGACTGTGCAGCGGCGTAGCGTGCCTGAAGGGGCGGGGGGGCCGAAGCCCATCAAAAAAAAAACTGGCCCTGCTACTTAATAACGATTAGGGTGCTTCGGGCACCAATGGGGCGCCATGCCAGTACACTCGGGCGGGGGGGGGGGGGGGCGACGAACCCCCCACGCTACGCCACTGGGACTGTGGTAAGATTGTGAGGGATTGTGAAGGAGTGTGGTAAGATTGTGAGGGATTGTGATAAGATTGTGAGGGATTGTGGTAAGATTGTGACTGATTGGGATGGACTGTGTAAAGATTGTGAAGGATTGTGGGAAGATTGTGAGAAATGTGTACACTGATTGTGAGAGCTATTCACCCCTCGGTCAGGGCTTTTTTAAAAGAAAAAATCCAAAACCAAGAAGTTATTGCTATTGTGGGCCATTGTGGGTGCAAAAAAAAACATGTCTTTTGGCCAACACGTCACATTTATCGATTTCACGGCGCCCCTACACAAGATTTTTATCAGTGTCTGTCATCGTCTGTATTTACTTGGGGTTCTTTCCAAAAAATTGGAAAAACAATGCCCAAAAATGTTACAAATTTCTGGGATAACTCAATTCACACAAAAATTAAATATGAACTTTTGTAATCAGAATTAATGAGATTTTTATAAGATAACATAAAAACAATGGACAAACTTAGTATTTTTTAATTTATTTAAACACAAAATTAAATTGGTAAGTTGAAAAAATACAGGGATAGCAAAATGAAGCAGTTTGTCCATTATGCATTTTGTTGCTTTAACTGTAGCTTAAATAATAAAAAAAATCACACAAAAATCCAGGGAAAATTTTTATATTTTTACCTGAATTTTTGCAATACCAAATGATGTAGGTAGGTATAGGAAACAATTTATCTTGTGTATTCTGTTTTTGTATTAGGTAATGATTTTTTTGCCAAAAGGTCAAGTGTTTTAGTAATTTGAGATTAAGTACCTTTATCTATAGACAGGGTCATAGCTAGAGTTAAGCAGGGGCATAAGGGGTAATGCTTGACCGTAACTACTACATAATTGAGACTAAAACTTTAAATTTCTGATACCAACTTAACTTCTTATTCCACTTTTTGGGCATTCTAACTTATTTTTTTTAAAACATCCTTCCTTTCTCCCAGCCTTTCTCAATTTCAAGACAAAAAAATCATATAAAAATAGATCAGCAAATGCAAACAACATGCCCCTTCAACTTTTTTGTAATGTTTTTGCAAAAAAAAATTATTTTATTTTGTACCCAATCTGAGACCTAATCTGATCAGCATATGCAGCTATAACAAAAAACTCACTTGTTATGACTATGCATGAAACCTTGCATGGAACTCATGCAACTTTTGTTTGATGCATTACATTAAAGGCCGCTTGACATCCAGCAGCCTTAAAGGCCGATTGACATGGTGCATGACGCGCTGCAAATATTTGCAAGCAAAAAATTTCGGTCAAATTGTTGCCTGCAAAAAATCTCTATTTCGTTTGACATTGTGCATGGCCATGCATTGATTCCCCAGAATCTAGGTAAAAATTCCCCAGTTTGCATGCAAAAAAATGGCACCGGACCGATAAAAATGGATTGCCTGCAACAATCAGCTGGATTTGTACGGCACATGCACCTGGGAAAAATTTCATGCATTTGCCTGCAAATTTTATTGTCATGCACCATGTCAAGCGGCCTTACGCAATAAACTGGCAGTTGCATGCAAATTAAGGGGCCTGAGATAAAATCTGTTGTATGAGCAAACAAATTTGTCTTATCAGGGACACTATTCTTGCATGCAACTGCATGTTTATTGCTCCATCTTAAGAGGCCTTTAGAGAGAGAGAGTTAAAAAACTTGCATGCATTTTATGAAAAAGTTGCACTGGGGGGAAAAAAGCTTTTCCCATATAAATTAGCATGGTACTATGGCAATACATGTATCAATTTCTTAGCATTACAACAAGAATAACATGGCATTACTGGCAATATATGTTTAAATTTTAGGTCAGCTATTACCACCTTGAGTTGCACAGTCAGAATTGGGCCACAAAAAAGCTATTTGATTGGTATTTTATTTTACCAGCTACTTTAAAATGCCCCAGAGGGGCAGCACAAGAATGTTCAGGGGAACAAAACCCTGAAAAACACCTTCCCTTGTATCTTCCTGCATGTAGATTCTTTTATGGCATGTTGTGTAACCTATTTTAGCTAAATATCTCATAAATGGCAGAATCTTCTAAAGAATCAACAAAAAATTCAGCATTTTTTTAGATTAATTGTTCAAAGCCGAGTTCAAAGCTATTAAGAGTTCTTACCTCCTCTCTTCTTTTCAACCACCTCCCACAGGGGCTCTCCTCCAAGATCTCCTCATCATCTGAGTCCTCTCCGCTCTCCCTTGGTGACTTTTGCTGAAGATTATTATTCAAGTGACTGCCTGACATTATATCGCCCTACTCGGTAACTGTTTAGACAGTCTTAAGTTCAAATTCGATATTAAACTAGAAAGTTCACTGATCACTAGTCTTGGGAGTGGTTTGTGTTGCGGTAAACAGGCTGGGTTGTGCTTGGTTTCCATCAGAACATGCCAATTGAGGTTAAAGTTGAGATTAGATTGAGTTGAGTGTGTTTCTACCTTGTAGTTCTAAAGGTATGGAATGGATTTGGAATTTTGAAGTAACCTGTTTAAAAAAAATACAGTTAGATAAGTGTGGAAGTGCTGAAAACACTTTTTGGTCTAATTAAAGCCTTGTATGGCCAATACAAAGCTAAATAACATAATATATGATAAATCCCTGCATTTTATTCAGAAGATACAAATTTTACAAACTTAAACATCAAATTTGGTTTGGTTATAACTAAACCACCCCCTCCCCCATGAGTGTTTCTTAATTTAAGAATAGTCCCTTACATGTCAGAAGAATAACATGGAATTTATAAAAACAGTTAACATCTGCAGTTGGGAGTTTGGGAGTGCTGAAAACACACTGGTCTATTTAAGGCCTTGTATGGCCAATAACAAGCTAAATAACAAAATATATGAATAATTCCTGCATTTTAATTAGTGGATGTGAACTTTACAAACTTAAACATAAAATTTGGTTATCTCTGAACTGGGAACTGCTGACATGAACTGGGTGTATAAATTAGCTGTATAATGGGCAAATTACTTGCAGGCAGGCTGAAGCTTTCTACAACTTTAATACTTTTTTTCATAACATAAAAATGAGTATGAATACATGCAACTTGTAAAGCCCTGTTTTTATATATATTCCCTCTCTCTCAGACAAGGGAAAAGCACTACTGCACAGGAGAGCAAGAGCACAGAAGAGCCACCAGCAAGAGTTGCCTGCATTTTAAAGGTCCATAAAAATATAAATAATGTATTAGCTAAAAAAATTAGTCAAAAAATGTCAACCCAAATTTTTCATTGAATCCTTGAATTTAAATTGAACTGAACCCTGAAAATTAGATTATTTTTATTGAACCAAGACATTCAGAAAGCTAGTAAACACTTAATACATAAATTGTAGGGAGTACAAAAAGAACTTTAAAATATACAGATAAACATTTTAGTTAATTAATTAATAATAAATCTACCTTGGCAAAAGCGTTTTATTCACTGATGAATCCTATCCACACTGCATTGTGCACTCAAGGGGCAAACCTTCCAAACAGACCACTTTTCGCACACCCACACTCAACACAGGAAAGAGCACTTTCCACAAGTTAACCGTCTATATTGCAGTAAAGAAAGGAACTTTACCCAACGCCGGAAAGCACACGCAATAAGAAAATTAACTCTAGATACAGTCACAGATTTATCGAACGAAAGATTCGTGGGAGCGCAAACGAGATGCTGCTAAATTGAGAAAATTTACTAGACTGAAATGTCAGTTTGATGCGCAGTGTCAATTTTTTATGACCGTACCAAGTGGCGGCATCTGCCCGCCAGACGGTGAACTTTCTGGATGACTACGTTTCCGAGTGACAAAATCGGATTAACTTTACAATTTACCAAGTATTTTGGTATAAAAGAAAGAGATGGACAACGCTGAACTCAATTTGATTTATAGATGTAATTTTATTAGGTCTTTGTGCTAGCTCCATCTAGGCGTCGTACAATATAATACAGAAGGGTTCGACAGGACCGGACTAAAATTATAAAATTAATATTAAAATGGTTATTAGTTTTGCTACTTTTGTGATAAAACGAAATTACGCTTTGTTATACTTGCAATTGTTTGTTAGAGATAAAATTGACCTTAAAAAAATTGTGTACTCCTCTCCCACTTGAGCGTTTTTAAAACAGTCAAAAACTTTTTAAATTTATATTTACGAGAAAACGGTACTTCGCTAAGAAAAACGTTGTTATAAGAATAAATGTTAGAACAAAATTTTCTACAATTTTTCCATTTAGGTTACAGCTCTACAACCACATTTTTAGAGAGGGCAAAATTTTCAAAAATGTATTTGTTTGCATTTTACGCGAAAACTATAATAAGTCGCAGAGAGGGGCTAAAAGTCGTATTGCCAATAATTTGGCAGGGGCGTACGCAGAAACAGAGGCGGCTTGTGAGATTGTGTCCCTAATAATTTATGTAATAAGAAATAATAATACTTTCTTCTCTGCTATATATATATAACAAAAAATAACAGCAACAAAATATATATTTTTTAATTACTCACGTCTATAAACAATATGTATTACCAGAGAACATATAACATCTCCAGTTATTTCTTCGGTGGTATTACCTAGGTATGCGTGGTTTTTTGTATATATATTATTATAATAGTTATTAGTTTATTATATATAGAACTTTTAGTATTTGTTACCTATAATATATATAATCTACATTGCGGACGTATTTTTTAGTGTTTTTCTTACATCATAGTTTAAAAAAAGCTATTAATGTAATACAAGTCATCACAGTGTGCCTGAACGAAGTATAGGTTACATAAAAATGGTTCCAAAAACTAATTGCACATTTTGAATATGGACTCTTTCCTGACTTCAGAGCGATATTCATATAAATCCTAGCTGATCCTCTTCTCGAAATTTTATTATTTTTTTGCCATTTTTCTAGTTAATCTAGGCGCTGGCTCCTGTCACGTGTGACCTAATATGTGCGCTCAGTTTGACTGCGGGCCATTGTTAAGCACCCATAGGTGTATAAAAAAAGTCTGGTCACGTGGTTGAACTCATGGTCGTTTGGCCGCCATCCTTGAAAATGGATTTTAATTTTTAGGCTTGTTATACTCCTTTTTTAAAGGCAAATAAATTTTGCAATTACACATTTTTTAATAAATCAAGTAGTCTTTGAGATATACCAAGATTATTAGTATTTCTGCTCGCAAAAGAATTAAAATAATAACCATTTTTATTTTACTGTAGCTACAATATTATTGACCTTTGTTTTTTTGGTTACATAGAAGGCTTTAAACCTTTCACAGAAGAGGATATTGATTTATGTTTTTAAAGTTCGATGGATGGTACCCCTAAAGACTGCCTTAAAGGGGGTGGTTTCTAAAACTGTTCACAAGATTATACAAAAAGTGGATTTGCAGTGAAACGATGCATCGTAGCCAAAAACGTTAAGAATAACTTTTTATAGTACTTTTAATTCCGCTTCTTCTGACCATTGTCATATCTTTTACAATTAAAAAAAAATATATCGATTTTAGAGCGAAAACATGGAATTTTTACAAAATTGTATATTTTAGCTGGTTTGTACAGCTAACTATCAAAGCTAGGATGCTAAGTGATACATCGGAAGAAGCGAAATTAAAACTACTATAAAAAACTAATTTTATAGTTTTTCGCTAGGATGCATCGTTTTGCTGAAAATTAATTTTTTCTATAATATTGTGAACAGTTTCAGAAACCACCCTCTTTAAGGCAGTCTTTAGGGGTACCATCCAACGAACTTTAAAAACATATAGTGAATATCCTTTTCTGTGAAAGGTTTAAAGCCTTCTATGTAACAAAAAAAAACAAATGTCAATAATATTGTAGCTACAATAAAATGAGCATGGCTATTATATTAACTCTTTTGCGAGCGGAAACACTAATAATCTTGGTATATCTCAAAAACTACGTAATGTATCAAAAAATGTGTTATGATAAAATTTGTTTGCCTTTCAAAAAGAAGTAAAACAAGCTTTAAAAAATTAAAATAGGATTACTAGTTAGGGAGATACGCTTAAACAAAAAAACTTTTAATTTCGAGGCCATTTTTAAAGATGGCGGCCAAACGACCATGAGTTCGACCACGTGACCAAACTTTTTTTTTATATTAGGACACACGTGACAGGAGCCAGCGCCTAGACTAACTGGAAAAATGTCAAAAATTTCGAGAAGAGGATCAGCTAGGATTCATATGAATATGGCTCTAAAGTGAGGAAAGAGTATATTCAAAATGTGCAATTAGTTTTTGGAACCATTTTTATGTAACCTATACTTCATTCAGGCACACTGTGTCATACAGAAATAAATAAATAAGACGTTTAATGCTAGGCGCGTAGAAATAAAACACGAGCTGGCAGGCGCCAGGGATTTTACACACTGCGATGGAAGGCGTTAAACGCAATAATTTATGACGAAGATGCATACATTGTTTCATGCATATATATTCATGATTTTAGGAGATAAATATTTCAAGATTTTCAAAATAACAAAATAACAAACCAAGTTTTTTATGTCTAAACTTTGATCAGTATATACTCATTAATATTTTGACAATCCAAAAGGATTCGAAAACACATGTTCGAAAACCATTTTTTGTTCAAAAGCAATAATTCGAAAAGTTTTTATCCAAAAGGATAAGTATTCAAAAACATTTTCTTTAAACGGAATTGTTGAAAAAAATTGGGAAGTAAAATTTGAGAATAAACTTCTTCGACTAAATCCAAAATAGATTCACGAGCGCCCTGTCTGCACTTTATTTTAAACGAATTTTTAAAAAAGGTCAAAGTTGGGTGTAGACTAATTTAAAATACACTTTAAGTTCTATTTGGTTGTAAACGCGTCACTTCCTTTCACGCGCCATCTATTCGCAAACAGTTAAACCAACTTTGCGCTATCTATTTGGCGGTTATTGAACTGATGCTTTAAGGACACTAACACTTTTTAGTTCACGTGACTGCTACTAGGTTCCGGCACACATAAAGAGATTGAAATTTCTGAGCAGCCTCCTTAACCAAACGTCAACAGTGCTGTCAAAAGTGTCAATCAACGTCAAACAAACGAGGGAAAGTGACCGTTAAAAAAAAATTCCAAAATTTTAAAAATTGCTTATTTTTCTGAATAAAAATGAGTTTGTTTAGCATGCCTTCTATACATGTGTTTAATGCTGAAAGTAAGTACTAGTTTTTTTTTATATATTGACATAAACGGCCGCTTGTTGAGAGGAGAGTCTCACATGGGCCTTCTGCTTATGTAAAAATTCAACAAATCTCTCAGGAGCAGCAGTACTTTCAAAATTTAAAAGTTGCCGATATATGGTTTGAAAGTTAATTATTACTGTTTAAACTATTGTATTTTGGCAGATGCTGAAAGCACCATTCAGCGTAAAGCAGGTGCAACAAATCAACTGGCCAGGCGTCCATTTTTGGATAAAACCATTAATGTTAACAAATCTCCAGATACGCAATTCAAGCAGCAACTGCAAATGAAGTCAAAAGGTTGTTTTGACATAAGGTAAGCTACAAAAGTTGTTTTGGAATAAACTGAAATCTATCTTTATTAAACTTTCCATACCTAATGACGAGGGGTGAACAGCTCTCACAATCGGTGTACACATTTCTCACAATCTTACCAGAATCCTTCACAATCCCTGACAATCTTACCACAATCTTTACACAATCCATCCCAATCACTCACAATCCTTCACAATCGTTACACAGTCTGTCCCAATCACTCACAATCTTACCACAACCCCTCACAATGGTAGCACAGGCCTTAACAATCCCTCGCAAAGGAAACTATAGACTTGATGACCTTTTTTGTTTGCAAGATTTTTTAATGGGCTATCTCCCCCCCCCGCCACTTCAGGCACGCTACATAGCTGGACAGTCCTCCACAATCCCTCACAATCTTATAATCTTAAACACAATCCCTCACAATCTTAGCAAAAGATTGTGGATTTTCACAATCGATGTACACATTTTGGGTTAGCTCTTCACCCCTCGCCTAATGACTTACCTATGCCACTTCAAGAAGTTGCAACTGAGGCCTGATCCACAGGTTTACTTCTTGCCTCTCACTTCTATTTGCCTCTTTAAGAAAAAAACATGGAAATATTTATTGTATCATTATCTCTTTCTAGTAGATAAAGAGGGAAATAGGGGTGGCAAGAACGGAAACTGTGATTCAGCCCTGAGAGAGATATGATACTAGACAAACTTTGCAAGTGAGAGAGGTAGTAAGATACTATACATTTCAAAAGTACATTAAATGCCGATAGCCAGTCCCTCAAATTATCTCTACCTTTTCATTGGATGCATGCTGTTTGCTTTCTGTCCCTTGCACACTTAGATCATCTAGGGGAAAATGAAGAAATAAGAAACCTTTGGGGCAATAATGAATATCAACAAATCAGCCAAGCTTTGGTTTTGCAACTGCAACTGTAATTTTTTCAAGGTATCTACCTCACTTTAAGAGGGGATGTTGGGGAAGGTTTTATAATGTCTTCTTATCCAATATGTATGGCAAAATTGTATTTGTTTCTTAGCAACCAATAAATTTTCTCAGGTTTAACAATACCTTACACTAAACTGAGCTCTCTCTTAGAAGCAGTGTCACATGTGTGGAAGCCCCTGAATTGGGATAATAGAATATATTATTAAAATGTATCTATTACCCATATTTTTTGGGTATTTCTTTTTTGTTAATACTGTTTTTAAAATAGAAAGAAAGTTTTGAAACAAGTTTAATGATTTAAAAACAAATCATGTTTCATTTCTGATCTATTCAAAATATCATAGGCTTTTCTTTCTTTTTATAATTTCTAGGCAACTTCACCCACTCAAATCAATCTGCAACAAAAAAGAATATGTTTTTTATTACCCCATTACAATGTTTCTTACAACATTTTGATGCTGAACTCCCCTTGTTTCTGACAAACAAAATTTTTCAAAAATAGTGTAGGCCATCCTTGATAGGCCTCAGATTTTACTACAAAAACAAGTATTACAAAAAAGATATCATTTGAAATGAGCAACTTTGAGGTGTTAAAGTTTTGACTTGGTTTGGTTGTCAAAAAACATATAAAAAATGAGGAGGAAACTGCTAAAACTTTTTTAACATGGTGTACAAGGATGTTACAGTGTATCTTGTGTTGTTTTTGCAGATTCCTAAGACAAAAATCAGATTCCTAAGACAAAAAGCAGAATCCTAAGACAAAAAGCAAGAGTAGCAGAGTTTTTTATTTCCCCATCTTCCCCATACCTTGTCTCATAAATCTCATTATATATTTGAAATATATTACCCATATATTAACTAAAAGTAACTGGGATGGACATGTATTAGGTCTAGGTACTGAGGCAAAAATTCTAAGGGTTTTTTTTAAATTGAGAGAACAAAAATTGTCCCCAATTAATCTACCTCCTGTATATGTATATCCTGTTCCTTAATTATATCCTATCAAGATATAAGGATTTTGTGCTCTTTTCAGATCGCCAAGGAAGTCCCCTTCAGCAAAAACTCCCAATTTGGACATGCATGATGAGGATATGTTTTCCTATAAAAACAAAGATGCCTTTGATGAACATCTTGAATATATCCCATATACTACCCAATTAAACAGGGAAGATGTTATTAAGATTGGTAGAAATTTATGTGGAACAGGATTAGAAACTCCACCATTAAGCCCAATTAAAAACCAAGAAATGTTCATGCCAAGTTTTGAAAGATGTGAGGTAAGTTTTGAGATAGAAACTCCAGAGGTTTCCTTCGAGTTCTTGGAGGAAAGTGAAGTTGAGATTCCCAGTCTGGATTTGAGTTTTTAAATTTATATTTTAGATTTAAATTTACTGACAATGTATTATTATATTTGAGTTGTTGAAATAATATTTTCGACACAAATTACTACTGACAATGTATTATTAGATAAATACATAGGTATTTTTTATATTTTTTTTTATGATTATTTGCTGTAATGGTATTCTGAATTAATATAATTTGTTTTTTGTTTCAATTTATGTTTTTTCTTTTTTGGAAAAGTCCCTAAAAAAACGAGATTTTACTTTCAAAACCTGAAAGAATATAGTTTCTGGGGGCCTTGGACAGATGTTTCACACAACTGTCAATATATATAGTCTATCAAACAGATTAATTTATTGAGTAATATACCTTCTCAGATTTTGCCAAATTATAAATATATGTCTCTGTTCTTTATGAATAGAAGTGTACCACTCAACCTATAGGTTCTCTATCTAAGTAAGAAAGGTGATTATAGGATTACTAATGTCCATTTTTTAATGGACAGTCTGTTTTTTTAAGGCTGTCCGTTTTAATAACAAAGATTTGTTTGAAAACGTTTTTAAAACGTCCTTTTCTGACCTATTGAACGTTTTAAAAACGTACGCCTAGGTCCGGTAGAGGTCCCTGGAACGTTTTTGTGAGTTTTATACGTTTTTAAAACGACCCCACAGAACGTTTTTCAGACGTTTGTCAAATTTAATTTTTAAAACGTTTTAGAGACGTTTTAGGGACGTTTTAAAAACATTCAAGTCACCCTACACAAAGTCTATGCCTCGGGCAGTGTTGCCACCCTCGACCCTGAGGTCTTTGGTAGAAGGCTTCGAGAAAATTCGGTAGATTTCGGTAGATTTTTTTAATCATTTCAGCAAGCAGTGCGGGAGAACTATCGATAGTTTGGATTGATTTAGTAGGTAAATTGTATTTCTACAATTTGTTTTTACTGACAAAATACCAAAATTAAGAATTAAATAAAAAAATTAGGTACATACTAGGGACCTATTGCAATAAAGCCAGGCACAAATTGTGCCGGGCACTATATTGACAGTTTCGCATTAAAAACTGACAGTTGATCTTTCAAAATTGACATACCAAAGTCAAATTTAGAAATCCAGTCGTTTATTTTCCATTAATTGTGGCGTCACTATTAATTCCGGCTCTTATAATACACAATGGCCTTATTTTGAAAAAAGACAGCTGTTCTTATAATGTGAAACTGTCAATATAGTCCCCGGCACAATTTGTACCTGGCTTTATTGCAATAGGCATTAGGTAGATAATATTATAAAAAAAACCTCAGGGTTTATAATAGCGTGATCTTTAATATGCCGCTTGCGACTGCCGGCTGAGTATATCGCAAAATCCAAGAGAAGGCGCCATAAATACACTTTTAAAAACAATGGCTTGAAATAAAATTTTTATTCTACAAAGGATCTTACATAAAAAGATTATTTTATTTATGGTGTTTTTTTTAAATCGCGATTACGAGGCGTATCAAAAAAAATACAAGTTTATATCGAAAACAAAAATCGGTAGAAAACTATGGTCATTCGGTATATCGTAAAGTAAAAGGCTAAATCGGTAGAGGTGGCAACACTGGCCTCGGGGCCCCTTGGTATGGGCCCTTACATATTAGGCTCTTTTATATTGGACCCTCTTAAAACTTGACTCCATTCCAATCTGAGTATGGTAGAAAAGTTTTAAATTTATGATTTTCTGATCTTATGTAGATAATGATGATGATGCTGGTAAGAGAAATGTGAAGGACCTTTAAAGTACATTTTAAAAACGTCCTGCCTAGCGCGTTATTAAAACGGACCTAAACAGACGTAAAAAGTATGTTTTAAAAACGGTCAAAGTGGACGTTTTTTATGTGTTTTAAAAACGTACTTTTAAGGTACAGGGACGTTGGGACTTAAAAAGTACGTCCCTGGGACGTCCGGTGTTACTAGGGTATGTAACACGGTCCAATTCTAGGGACCGTGCCTATTGTGAGACGTCTGTGGAGAGAGTCGGCTCTTCACCAATGGCGTCAGCACGGAATTTTTTTGAAAAAATATTTTTTGGAATAATTTAATTTTTTCTCGATTTTCTTTCCTCTTTTTGGAAGGTCGAAATCAGTGCCCTAAATATATTTATTGTTTACATTCTATAATTTCATGCTAACACCACGGAACATGTTAAGGCCTTAAGCCTTCACACACACAATTTACGTAATCCGTAGCATGGCGCATAGCGGGCTTTAAACCAATCAGCGATCGAATAGCAGCGGCCATATTGGATTTACGTAAGAAAAGTCCATAAGGTTGAACTTCTTACGCGTTATGTTTTTTTGTGTGTGATCGGCTTTACAGTTCCGTGGCTAACACGTAGAGCTGGTAAAGCCGATCACACACACAAAAACATAACGCGTAAGAAGTTCAACCTTATGGACTTTTCTTACGTAAATCCAATATGGCCGCTGCTATTCGATCGCTGATTGGTTGAAAGCCCGCTATGCGCCATGCTACGGATTACGTAAATTGTGTGTGTGAAGGCCTTAATAAACAGGAGAGCCGATCCCACGGTGGATAGAATAGGGCTGTCTAACAAAACATATGATCAAATCCAAGATGTCTTCCATAGGACAAACAAACCGATTTCCCATAAGCCGTAATGTTAACAAAAACGTAAATTTTACAAAAACGACAAGAGCTTTAGTCTCAAAAATTAATCAGTTTGTGCATATGAGAAAAATGCGTTTTTCTTAAAAATATTAAACTAAAGCGAGAAAATCTGAAATAAAAGGGACCATGTTTTCTTCAAAAAAGTAGGTTATGTTTTTGTTTTTTTAAAACTTTTTTCGCTTATTTTGAATTATTACATGGGCGCACCAAGGGTGCGGGGGGGCTAGGGGCTCGGACCCCCCAAACCACATATTTTTTTAGATATTTTCCATATATTTCATGAATAAACAGAAAAAATAGCATAAAGTACATCATAAGACCTCTGGGGGCCCCCCAAAGGAATCGGGCCCCCAAAGGTTTTTGAAGTTTTTTGACCTATCAGTCCAAAGTAGGGGAAAGTAGTTCTATTCAAAGAGCTCACTTCAAGGCTCACTTAACAGAGACGAAATTGAAATAGACTATACTTTTCCCATCAGATTCAGGTTTTCTATTAGGATCTTTTGTTGTACTTGACTAAACCTTTTGCTAAGTAATAGGCCTTCTATAGCATTAAACTGTGAAAAATATTTCACTATGATTTTTAGGTTTAGACAAAGTTTAATTGTTTTAACCCTCCAGTAGTGACATGAAAAAGAGGCACAACTTATAGGTAGGTCAGTCCAACAGATCAATATGCACATATGAGTTCCAACCGAGGTTGGTCAAGCAAACTTCTAATAAGTACTTTACAAAATATGTTTATTAAAAAAAATATAAGTAAACATTATATAAAAACTTGCAAAATTAAAATACAGTTTTTCCTTGTCATTGGCCTCACACACCGTACATCACCATATGATTTTCCATGAACTATAATACATAGGGCTTAAGTACGGTCAAACCTAAGGTTCATCAGCTCACAACAGTAAGTACTGTTCAAATTTTACAACAGTACAATATTCTCTGTTGTATTACTACTGTTACTATTACTTTTATAACTGTTTTTTGTAACAATATTTGCTCAATTATGTATCTAAAAGTTTATGCAAATAAATATATACTCTACTCTACAATTGGGCGTAACAGCATATTACCCATTAGCAGTATTTGTAATTTTACTTTACTTTTGGATTTTTTTTATAAATCTTGAGGTGATTAGAAATGAGGCGACATTTTACTGGCGTGACCAGGTAACAACTGCGTTTATTAAAAATGGTTCGGTTATCTGTCAGTTCTGACAGTTGACATTTATGCAGATACAATATACTTGGTTGGTTATGAATAACGGCTAATGAATAAGCATAACAGTTTTATATGGTTAGTCATGTGACATCCCCCTTTTTATAATGAAAAGTTTAAAGTACAATATTTTTAAAATATGCTTATGCTACTAGTTAGTAAGTTTTGTTTTACAATAAAAACCTTATAGCTAAGAAAACTTGTGTTTTATTAATACCTTATAGCTAAGAAAACCTGTGTCTTATTTATGTCTAAATAAATACCTTTTATAAGTTAAGGATTAAAATTTAAAATGTTATTACAATTATTAGTAAAAATTGGAAAGTTTTGTTGCACTTATTTGTAAGAATAAAAAGTTTTATATAAGATAAAATCAGCAGTTTTAAAATGTTATTTGTAGTTGTTACCTAATCTTAACTTATCACATTTGTAAATCACATTTTTGTTACAACATTTAAAAGTAAAATACAACAGACATACATGCATTGTACAAACAAACAAACACTTAGGCTGTAGTGGTTTTTTGTTTGTTTTTAAATTTAGTTTTTTGAGCTAGTTTTGTGTAAAACTTCAGAAAGGCTTTCTAAGATATTAGAATGAAATATTAAGTTTAAAAATAAAGTTTAGTTTAATTTTGACAAATTATGACAATAATGATATTCACATTATGTAAAGTGAAATCCAAAATTTAAAAGGAGTGAAGTTTTCACTTTATGTAAAGTGAAAAACAGTGCAAATTGAAAAAACTAAAAGTTTATTCTTTTGCAGTTTCTGGACTACTATTTATGACATAATCATTGAGTTTGAATGGAGTTTTTATTTTTCGTCCAAATCTAGTTGTATGACTAGTGCTTTCCTCCCCTTTTTTGGAGTCTTTTTGAAGTTTTTGAGTTTCATAAGAAGTAGTTGGTATTTCTGAATTTGAAGATGAATTTTCACCAAAATTTTGATTTGTCATGTTAGCACTTTCTAGAAGTTTTTTATTTACAAAGTTTTCATCTTGAAAGTTGTCATAAGAATTATTAACAAAGTAAGAAGTTTTTTCTTTGTCAGAAGAAGAATTTACAAGACTAGAGCTACAAGAAAAACTAGAATTACAGCTGACAAGGCTATCATTGTCACTACAGCTAGGAACATTGTCAATAAAGTTGTCACCTGAGTTGTCACCTACATTACTACCTACAGAATTACTTTGAAAGTTTGTTACATTTGTATTTTCAGACATGGACCTGTTGTTATCTGAATTTTCGACTATTTTTAAAAATCTTTGAGTGTTTTGAAGTTTATTTTCTGATAACAAGTCAGAGAAATTTTCCGGTTTTCCAGAATTTTGAAAATACTTAAATGAATAATCCTTGGATGTTTTGAACTCTCTAATGAATTTTCGATTTCGTCTAAAGATTTTACCATTTTCCAGCTGTACTAAATATGATCTGAAACTTACTTTTCTTAAAATTTTGCCAGTTTGCCATGGTGTTTGAGGCTTTATTTGAATTTTTACTAGACAATTGTTTTTTAAAGGAGGCAAAGTAATTTTATTTTTGTCATAGTGTCTTTTTTGATTTTGCTGGTTTTTTGTTATATGTGAATTAAACTTTTCTTTTTTAAAATTTTTAGAGAATTTACTATTTATTTCTGGAATTATTGATCTTAAGTTTCTGTGCATGAGAGCATTTGCTGGAGAGTTCTCACCATCCAAAGGTGTATTTCTAAAGTTTAATAAAGCTAAGTATGGATCTTGTTGATTGAAAAAGCATTTTTTTAGAAGATTTTTTACAGACTGCACCGACCTTTCAACTTGTCCATTTGACTGAGGATACAAAGGAGATGATGTAATATGTTGAAATTCCCAATTTTTTGAAAAATTTTTAAATTCTAAACTACAAAAATTACTAGAATTATCGCTCATTAAAATTTTGGGTATGCCAAAACGTGAAAAAACAGATTTAAATTTATTGATTAAATTTTGAGAGGTTAAATTCTGATTCAAATTAACAACTTCGACAAACTTTGAGTAATAATCAACGATTAAAAGATAACATTCAGATTGAAATTGAAAAATATCGGCAGCTACCTTTTGCCATGGAACTTTTGGTATGTCATGAGGCTTCATGGTCTCGGAACCCTGAGATCTCTGATAGGTACGACATGCATTACAGGAGGTTATCATGTCTTCTATTTGTTTTCGCATCCCTGGCCAGAAAAATGACAAATTAGCCATATCTAAACATTTTTTATAACCTAAATGACTATAATGAAGTTTTTGCAAAATTTCTTTACGTAGGGCTTGAGGAACAATTAATTTTTGGCCCTTAAAAATAAGTTGATCAATACATGAAATTTCCTCTTTAAATTTAAAATAAAATTTGACATTTTCTGGGCAGTTTTTGATGCTTTTGGGCCAACCATTCTCTAAAAGGTTTCTCAATTCAGAAAGTTCCGAATCTTCACGAGTTAATTTTTGAATTTCTTGTTTTTTCTGGTCTGTGATATTTAGAGAAAGTTCTACAGCACAAATTTCTGATTCGATATCAAAGTCTAAATTTTCATTAAAGTTTTTTGCACTGAATGCTCTGCTTAAGGCATCTGCTACGATTAGTTTTTTGCCTGGCTTAAAAACAAGTTCAAAATTATATTTTTTTAACTGCATGAGCATTCTTTGCAGTCTCGGTGGAGTGAGATGTAAAGGTTTTTTAATAATTGAGATTAATGGTTTATGATCCGTTTCAATAATGAATTTTCTACCAAAAACGTACTGATAAAAACGTGTTGCACCAAACCAACAGGCTAATAATTCTTTTTCGATTTGAGAGTAGCGAGACTGTGTTTCTGTTAATGCCCTCGATGCATGAGCACATGGTCTATTATTTTGCATCAGAACAGCGGCCATGCCATTCTGAGAGGCATCAACAGAAATAGTCGTAGCTTGGTTAGTGTCAAAAAATTGCAAACATGGTGTTTTTATTAAAAGTGATTTTAAATTTTGGAATGCTTTTTCGTGTTCATTTGACCACTGAAAGATTATATCTTTTTTGAGTAAAGAACGTAAAATTGCAGTTTTTTCTGACAAATTGTTTACAAATCTGGCAATATACGTTACCATTCCTAAAAATCGTTGGAGATCTTTGACGTTTTTTGGACTAGGCATGTCTAATATTGCCTGAATTTTCGATTTGTCCACTTCAATGCCTTTTTCACTAATTTCATGGCCTAGATAAGTTATTTTTTTACATAAAATTTTGCATTTTTCTTTATTGAAACGTATATTGTATTGTGCAGCTCTTTTTAATATTTTTTTTAAGATAGCGTTATGGCCAGAAATGGAATTACTGAAACAAATTATGTCATCTATAAATATTGCACAACCCTCTATATCTCCAAAAATTTGTTGCATGCGTTCTTGATAGACTTCAGATGAGCATGAAAGACCATAGGGTAATCTACAAAAAGAATATCTGCCAAAAGGCGTTGCAAAAGTGCAAAGTTTAGAGCTTTCATCGTCCAATTTTATTTGCAAAAATCCCTGAGTTGCATCTAACGTGCTGAAATATTTAGAACCATGTAATTTTGATGCAATTTCATCCCAAGTTGGCAAATGAAATGACGGTTTTTTCAAAAATTCATTAATTCGGGATGGGTCAAGACAAATTCTTAAGTTACCGTTGGGTTTTTTAACAATTACTATTGGATTTACCCAATCAGTACTCCCAGTGACTTTTTTAATGATTTTATCTTTTTCTAACTGATTTAAAGCAAATTTTAATTTATCAGTTAAAGCCAAAGGAATTTTTCTTGCGGGGCAAACCAGCGGTACAGCATTTTCTTTAAGTTCGATATGATAATCTTTCTCTAAACACCCTACACCTTTAAAAATATGCTTATATTTATTTAAAATTTCATTAATATTTGAATTATTTTGAAAACTATTGTCTATTGACTGTATTTTTTTAATAAGTTGCATTTCCAAACAGCCTTTTAGACCTAATATTGGAATACTTTCAAAATCTACTACATAAAATAAAAGATTGCAACGTTTATTATTTGATCTACATTCCAGATAACACTGGCCCAAAATTGGTAAGCTATGTTTCGTATAAGAACTTAATTTAACATTAGTTTTTTGTAATTTTGAAATATCTACATTAATTTTCCCTAGTACACTTACAGGAATTACGTTGGCCATAGCTCCAGTATCCAGTTTGAATGAGATGTTTGCCCTATCATTGACCTCAAGGTTCGTCACCCAGGAATCCTCGGAGACAGTCCCAATTGCCCCTGATTGTCCCGGCATGGTATTGATTGAAATATCTGTCTCGATCATATCTAAAAATAAAAAATTCTTACAATCGTCATCATCACTTGATGTAGAAGTTTGTTCTTGTTCAATACCGTGAACTCTTTTTTTAAAATTATTTTTGCGGAAGTTGTCACTTTGTTTCGTCTGAAAATTAAATTTTTGATTAGCATTACTAGGAAATTTTAAACAACAATGAGAAAAATGGTTTAAACCTGAACATTTTTTGCACTTAGCTTGGTATGCTGGACATTCTCGATAACCATGTACTCGTTGACAGTTTCTGCATGGCTGACTCTGCTGCGAACTTCTCGTGTTGTGGCTGGTAGATGGATATGATCTCCTCTGGTTGGAAAAATGCCTCGCCCTGGATTGTGGTGGACGGAACTTCTTGTTAACAGCATCGACATCTCCATGTGCATCACCAAAGCCATTGGTAATTTGCCGATTATGTTCTTTAGTTGACTCAGAGTTCATGCAAAAATTTACTGCTTCGTTCAGGGTCTTGCAGTCTTTGTCAAATAGCTGTTTGCGTAATTTGTCACATTTAATTCCGCATACAAGTAAATCTTTAATTAATGATTCTCTCAAAGTCTCCAGTTCACAAGATAATGACAGATTTTTAAGTTCAATAATGAATTGTTCTATTGATTGGCCTTCTTTTTGACGACATGATAAAAATTTATATCTTTCGTAAGTCAAATTGGTTTTTGGATTAAAGTGGTCATCAAATTTTTTTAAAAGATTGTCAAAAGTTTCTTGATCATCATCATTAAACGAAAATGTGTTAAAAATTCTAATACCTTCGTCTCCCATCAAGGTTAACATTTGCGCACATTTCGTAGAGTCTTCTTTCTTAATAATTTCTGTCGCTTTTAGATATGTGATGAACTTTTGCTTCCAAAACTTCCACGATTGAGCTAGGTTGCCATTGGTAAAGCTCATGGGCGTAATGCCTCGGTCCATGCTTTCAAATTTCTTTATCTGCTATCATCCAAAAAACCATAGAATTTTCTTGTCGTGCTTTCAGCTTAGCGGGTAGTCGGCATCTTGAGCTTCAATTTGGTTCTTTTATTTTGACTGCGCCATGTAATTTTACTTTACTTTTGGATTTTTTTTATAAATCTTGAGGTGATTAGAAATGAGGCGACATTTTACTGGCGTGACCAGGTAACAACTGCGTTTATTAAAAATGGTTCGGTTATCTGTCAGTTCTGACAGTTGACATTTATGCAGATACAATATACTTGGTTGGTTATGAATAACGGCTAATGAATAAGCATAACAGTTTTATATGGTTAGTCATGTGACAGTATTAGAACCCAAGGTTTTTTGAGAGAAATTGAAAAAAATATCTGAGAGAACTTATTTGTTTTTCTTGTGGTCATCAAAGTCAACAAAGATTACTTTTTTTTCCATCTATTATTAATGATGCCATAAAAAATTTTTTTTGGTAATAAGCTCAGAACAGTACCACAGAAATTTCACAACAGGACTTGTAGTAGGTCCAGTCAGATACTATACAAATTTTACGGTGTACAAGTTAAAAAGAGGTTTGAGTTAGGGAGATTGTCAAATTCACCAGTTTATTCTAAACTGTTTTGAGGTCTGTAAAATAAATATTTATTAAAGAAAAAGAAACTTTGATGATACAGGACTTCACTCGTAACTATACAGGATGCTACACTACCAAAAGTTTATTTAAGAGTTCTGTAGGATGGTGTACAAATTTGGTTCAGCTCATTATTCACACTTTAACCTCATATTGTTTTCCTTTTCTTTCTTCTCTGGACCCTTTTTTCAACCATAATTTTTAAAATTTTTCAACCGTTTGGAACAATAATCCATTCAGGAGAGTTGAAAGTTGCTTGCCTAGAATAGTAAAAAAATCATAGTGAAATATTTCTTACAGTTTAATACAATTCTATGTTACACTTCTGCAAAAGGTCCACTCAAGCACAAAAAAAGATCCCAATAGAAAATTTTGCCAAAATGGCAGTTACACATTTATCCAAAACAAACCTGACAAAAAACTTTCGAATATTTCAATTTATCCTCTGTTAAGTCAGGTAATAGTAATAGAGCACTTATCCACTTTCTTTTCCCTTCTTTGAGCTGATACCTAGTTCATTTAAATCAAGATGATTTTTTAAGGTCAAAATACTTGGCATTCCATCAAAACTAACATTATCAAGCTCTCCCCAGCTGCCACAATTCATAACAGTACAGAAACTAATAATAATGATTCAAACTGAGTAAAAAACTGGAAAAAAAGTAAAAAAAAAACAAAAGTAAATAAAAACATAACCTGACTTTTGAACAAAACATGGTCCCTTTTATTTGAGATTTAGTGGCTTCAATTGATTTTTTTTAAGAAAAACGCATTTTTCCCATGTGTACAAAGGTTCAATACTTAAAACAGCATCTTTGTTGTAAGTTAAATCGTTTCACTTTTTTTTAAAATTACGTTTTTGTTAACATTGCGGCTTATGGGAAAACGCTTTGTTTGTCCTATGGCGACCATCTTGGATCGAAAAACAGCTGATCGTGACAGTCACAGAACACTAAAGGGAAGAAATGCAAACTACATGTTAAACCGTTGGTAACACGAGAATAACCTTAACACTGTCCAGAAAGAGAGAAGACTATAGCTCTCTGTCTAGATCAAACATGTCGGGACACAGCTGATTTTTGTGAAAATAAATCAGCTGATATCACAGATCACTAGAGATGGGCGATATATCGATCACTGTGATTCCGTAACAGTGAAACAAAAATCACTGGCGCTACCGGTTATCGAAATTCTGCACAAGCAGTTATTCAGTGATTGGTAAATATTATTACTGGTATCTGAGGAACGTCGCGTCTCACGACGTCGTTGTGTCGCTGGTCGCACCCGAACGCATATTTGGCAGTGATATCGCGTTTCACGGTAACATACGAAAACGGTGATTTTCAACTAACCGGTTAAATCATAAATAGCACTACCGAATAGTAGGTAAAATTTTTCCCGGCCGAAATAACTTTATAGCCGCAGCCGCAGGGGATGCTCTCTCTAATACTAGGTAAAATAGTGAATGAAGATTGAATAATAGACATATTTTACTACAAGACGCTAGCCCTACCAAGTCCACTTTCAATCCCTGACTTCGCATGCGCAGATCTACCAATATTATTTACCTCATGTATTAGAATAGATGAATACAGGGTGATTTTCACTTGAATGATTCTAACCACATGAAAATAGAAAGTTTCAAAAACCTAACCTAACAAAACCTATAATCAAATCTAACTGATCCGAACCAAAGCAAACTAAACCAATAATTTAAAAAGAAAAAACTTTATTGACTTCCTGCCCGGGATCCTAGAGGATGTGAATCCGAACCGAACCAAACTGAACCTAACTAAACTGAACCTAACCAAACTAAACTACAACACGTACTGCTAATTAGGTTTAGTTGGGTAGGGTTAGGTTTGGATAGGTTCGGTTCGGTACAATCCGGTTCCGATTCACATCCTCTAGGATCCCGGGTAGGAAGTCAGGAAAGTTTTTTTTTTTAAATATTGGTTTAGTTTGCTTTGGTTCGGTTCAGTTAGATCTGATTAGGTTTCGTTAGGTTAGGTTTTTTAAAACTTTCTATTTTCATTTGGTTAGAATCATTCAAGTGAAAATCACCCTGTACATCTATTCTAATACATGAAATAAATAATATTGGTAGATCTACGCATGCGAAGTCAGGGATTGGAAGTGGACTTGGTAGGGCTAGCGTCTTGTTATTTTACTAGGTAAAATAGTGAATGAAGAATGAATAAAAGAAATATTTTATACAGTGATTGAAATCACCGTTAAAAATCACTGGTTACTTATAAATCGCTGTCGCTACTTTACCGGTTAGTCGAAAATCACTGTTTTGCCCAACTCTACAGATCACCAGCTGAGCTGATATTTGACGAGTCGTTAAATACCGAGATAAATTCCATCAAAGGAGCATGCGCCAAAATTAACGTCAAAATGTCTAATTTAAATTATTGGCGCGAATACCGTGATTGGCGCGAGATCGAAGAGCTTAACGTATAATAAAAAATTCAAGGTATAAAATAATGGTCAATTCTAATTTTTAGGTATGATTTTATGAAGGTACCGGGTGGTTTTTTATAACCGGAGCACTCAGCAACTTTATCATTGAAAATAAATTGAGATTTTTTTTTGTTAATTATGACAACTTTAAAAGCCAACATAATTTTTTTCTATCCGTCACCATGTACATGGTGTCCCAAATTCGATGTTTTTGGGGGGTTGTGGTATTTCTAGAGGGGCTAAAAAAAAACTGATCCCCCTTTGCGACACTCAAATTTCAAAAGAAGCTTAAAGGTGAAAATCGCATTTTGATATAGCAAGCCGTTTTTAAACTACGGGGTGTTTTTAAAAAGTCTACATTTTGGGAAGGGGTCTATAACTTGTTTATTTATTAATATTTTTTATTTCTGTGAAAACATTCTTAAGACAGTTTTTTAAGAGGAATTCAACTGTTAAATTAAATTTCATTTGTCACGTTTAGTTTTGGAGATATCACATAAAATTAATTTTTCTTTATGGGAGGATCCCTTTATTTCTTTATATTTTTGTATTTTTTTTATTTTTACCACATATTTTAGTTTGCTTAATAGGTTTAAAATATTTTAATATTATAAAATTATAAAAATAAAAAAATAAAATATTGAGTGTGATACATCATACATCAGGAAATTTTAAGCTGATTTTTAAAATCGAATAAAAAAAAGACTTATTCTGTAAGAAAAATAACAACTTTATGCAATATCTTAAAAACCAAAAGAGATAAATAAAAACCGTTTACATCTATCAATTCTTCAAGATAATAACTATAAGAAAGCTATTTACACAAAAACAAAATTTTCATAAACAAAAAAGTTATAAACCCCTTCCCAAAATGCAGACAAAAACACTCGGTAGCTTTAAAACGGCTTGCTATATCTAAATGTGGTTTTCACCTTTAGGCTTCTCTTGAAATTTGAGCGTCGCAAAGGGGGGTCAGTTTTTTTCTATCTCCCCTAGAAATACCCGACACCACAAAAAAACAACGAATTTGGGACACCCTGTACAGGCTGTGACAACGAAGTCGATTTTTTGAGAGGGAACACCCTGGATTCGTCTTTTCTTTCTGATTTCAAAAATATACAATATCTACGTGCTGCGAATAATATTTTTTGAGGCATATGCAGCAGTGGCGTATATAGGAAAAAGTTTCGAGGGGGGGGGGAGACAGTTTCGGGGGGGGGAGGGGGGCGAGACCTCATAAGGCTCTATTTGATGCTATTTTATGTTTGTGTTCATGAAATATGTGGAAAATATCTGAAAAAATCTTAGCTTCGGGGGGGGGGGGTGGCCCCCCCCCGTATATACGCCACTGATATGCAGTATTTCTTCTATATGATCTTATCCATTTCACGTTTATTTTGTTTTGCCATGGGAGTATTGACTCTCAACTGCAATGTTTCTTCAAGTATTTCTTGATTGTGTTTGTATTTCAAATGATCACACAGATCCAAGTTTTTTGGGAAGGAGCATTTACATTCGAGGCATCTAAACATACAAACACTTTCTGCATAGGAATACGTTTGTTTTTGTATGCCACGTTTACTTTGACAGTGTTTATTCAATTTAAATTGGGCACTAAATAATTTGTCACACAACTTGCACGTCACCGGCATTTTCACAGCACAAAAACGACGAATTTTCATCAAAAAGAACTGGGAATTACTAAAGTTTTGCTGTGTAAAACCATACTGAAATATCTCTCAGTTGATTGGTTGGCAGAGGTGACAGATCAACGCTTGCGCACGTCTTGGAATTCATCTCGGTATTTAACGACTCGTGATATTTGTTAAAATAAATCTGCTGGTCAGTGAAAATCAGCTGTTGATGGGAAAAACGTTTGTTTTTGTTAAATTGTATTTTTTCAGAACCATCCCATTTAAATCATGGCATACTTTTTCCATCAAATTTGCACTAAAATATCGTCAAATAGTAAAACTTTGGACAATAATTTTTTTACAAAATTTATGGAAAATACCAAAACTTTATATGAAATGGTTCTGAAAAAATACATTTTAAACAAAAACAAACTTTTTGTACCATCATCAGCTGATATTCAATGAACAGTATTATATTAATATTTAAAAATTAATTAATAAACATATTATAGTACTTACCAGCTTTTTTACTGCTAAAGATACATTTATATGAACTGTGATATTGTTATTTCAGTGTTGAGCAGATAGTAAACTAAAACACTTTCCGTGATAGACACAGTTTATTGAACTTAAACACTTTTCCGGATAGACAGTTCGCTCAACTAAAACCCTTCCCAGGACAGATCCTGTGCCGAGGGGCTGATCAATGCGCTTCGGACTAATAAAAATCAGTAAAAATTAGGTCCTGGCAGGACTTTTGGTTTGGTGTTATTCGTTAGTCATTTTTGACTTTTTTTTATCACTTTATACCTAACTAAGACCAAGAAGGACTTACAGGACCAACAAAAATATGGATTATGTAAAGAACTGTACACAATTTTTGCTATTGATCAGCCTTTCTCCCTGCAATGAATTGCAAGACAAGCAGTGATAGAACCACCATACAGCAAGACCTTCTGCAGGGCAGAGGTGCTTTTTAATACGCCTCTCAGCAACCCTGTGCCTTGCTGCATTGTAGTTCTGCCACTGTTTATTTACATATTGAAATAAGTTTTTATAAAATACACATTATACAGGGTGTTTCATAATTCAATAACATAATTTTAGTGTTGAATCCCTGTGGTTTCAACGCAAAATTTTTATATAACCTTAAACGCCTTGTTTTAAAGTTTCTTTTATTTAGTTTTTTATAGCTCTTGTACTTTTCGAGATATTTAGTTCAAATTTGGCATATTAAGCTATAGGCACTACACTTTTAGACATGCCAAATAATAGTAAACATGTACAGTGACCCGTTTTCAGGGGTCATGTCGCCTTTTCCCTCAGAATTTTTTTGTTTTAAGCCACTGGTAGGGAGAAGTAGGGATTTTAAAACAAGAAATAAAATATTTGTTTCATTTGCAAACTTTTTTGTTTTTCTGAAATTTTTTTGCATCTTTAACCATTTTAGAGAAAATCGCTGTTGCACCAAAGGCTGCTATCATAAAATAAAAAATGCTCCAATATGGTATGGCGAGTATATCAAAATAAACAAATTAATTAAAACCTATTTGACATGCCTTAACTTGTAGTGCCTATAAGTAAATATACGAGCCAAATTTGAGCTAAATATCACAAAAACTGTAAAAGCTATATAAAAAAAGTAAATTTAAACACCCTGTATCTCTACTACTAAGTGTTTGTAGACTTTTGTTTATATAAACTTTTTGTCTTGAAATCACTAGGAAATTATCTTTAAAAATATTTTATTGAATTTTACAACACCCTATATAACCCATTTTGGCTTACATGCATTACGAATAATGTTTCAATATTGCACTAGTGCTATAATACAAATCCTATTTATTTTTTTGTTGTAGTCTGCAGTTTTTTGTAGCGGTTGACAAAAATATGCCTGCTTCCCCCATTAAAAAACAAGTACATTGAATATAATGCAAGGCTAAATCCTCTCCCCCTTGAGCATTACATATTTCAAGAATGTAGTCAAACTCATTAGGTAATATAGGCACAATATATCCCCAAATGTTAAATACAATACAATTAGGAGCTTTCATTGGAGCAATATGAACTCACTATTATATGTAATAAAAATAAGACAAAATGGGCCACTTGTATATACAGTTTGACTTATTGTATCTGATCCTCAGCACAGAAATCAAAAAATATGTTTTTACACAATACACAAGTCCAATTTTATGAATTTATATGATTTTGTGGATGTCCTGATATTGTATAGTTTAGAATTTTACACAATTGGGCTTTATGTTTTGTATAAAAATATATTTTTTGATTTCGGTTCCGAGGGTGGGATACCATTAGTCAAACTGTAGATAAGATTACTTAACAAAGTAATGTGAACTTTCTATTTTATGCCTAATTTACCCATAACATAATGCACAATGGAAAGATTTAGTGTTTATACTTTATGTCTACAATACTAACGGGATGGAAACAGATAATTAAAATTAAGCAATGAGTTTGTTCATTGTGCATTAAGTTTTTGGGTAAACCAGGCCTTACTTAGAAAAATGCCATGATAATATAAGTTATGTGAATAATAACCTGTTCTAGTTTAAAGATTTCTGAAGTTTTGACATGTAATAGAATTTGTAGACAAAATAACAACTACCTTTCTCAGATAGAACAGTCACACCCCCCACCATATTCAAAAGTTTAAAAAATATATATTTTTTTACATGTGTCAACAAGTGAAAAAAAACATTTTTTGACATTACAATTGACATGTAAAAAAAATTATTTAGTTGTTTTTTTTTTCACAAGCTATAAAATATTGTTTGTGAATAGAATCCTCTTTTGGGGGACCAACAAAAATTTTTATGTTAGAAAGAAAACCTGTCTAAAATAATTAAATAAAAATAAATAAAACAAAAAAAACTTTGTAAAATTTTTATTTTAAAAGATTTTACAGTAAAAATTGCGAAAAATAAATAATGACTACTATCACTACCATAAGAAATTATTATTATTTTTTCTTTCTTCACCAAACCAAACTTTCCACTAAGATTGTTAAAAAATTTAGATTTATTAAAATAAAACTAAGTGAAACTTTATAAACCACCTTAAAAAACATGACTGCTGAAGCTCCAATTGACACCTGTTCAAAAAACATAGCATTACTACCCTGAATACAAATTTAGCTTTGAGATTACATTGTCCGGTAATTATGCAGAATAAAATATTATTTTACAGCTTATGCAGTGGCACACCCAGGAATATGTCTTGGGGGGGGGGGGGCGAGGTTTCATGATGTCGTATTTTATGCTATTTTTTGTGTTTATTCATGAAATATGTGGAAAATATATAAAAAAAATCTTAGGTTTGGGGCCCCCCCCCCTGGCTGCGCCCATGGCTTATTGCATTACAGATTTCTTGACATTAGCCCAAGATTTACATGGCATTATTGGCAAAACAGTACAAATTACAGGTTAGCTGTTACCACTTAGTTAGTACTATCTAAGGGGAACACAAAGCTGCCTTTGCAAAATTAAAAAACAGTGTTTGTTTTACTTAAAAATAAAACAAATTTTCATTCATTTCCAAACAAAGCATGCAACTTGTTTGTTCTGTCTCTCTTTAACTAACATCATCTGAGTGAGAGAGAGGACACAAAAGTTGCATGCATGGAAAAGTTGCACAGTCCGAACAGGGTATTAGGCAATAAAAAATGCTATTTATAAAACTCAAGGATACTGTTTCAGTTCCAAATTGACACATCTCTTTCTCCCCAGAAAAGAACAGGTATGTGCCATGATCAAATTGATACAGTAAAGTTGAGTTTATAGTTGGGGCTGTAAAGCTGGTTTGTCACTATGAAAGTTTCTCTAAAATGCATGCAACCATCTCATTCCAAGTGCCATCATCGGATATAGTGACATGGGTTTGATGCAGTCAGAACAGGGCTTAAGTCAAACTTATTAAGCAGGGAGGCAGGAATTTTAAAGCTATATAGCAATAACAATAACAAACAAAGCCATATTGCCATAAAGTAAGCAGTAAGATGCAACAAAAAATGTATTATCCTAGAAACATGGGTCTACACAGTGTAGGGTTACCAGACGTCCGGATTAATCCGGACATGTCCGGATTTTTACTACGTCCGAGTGGGTCCGGGCGGATTTTTCATAAACGTCCGGATTTTAAAGTAGCCGCCTTTATAAACATCAAATAATGCAAAATAAACTAGTTTCAAAAAATGTAATTAAACAATAATCGTCGATAAATTTAGCAGTGTGAATTCACCTTTAAGCGGGGTCTTCACATAACGTTTTACCTTACATCTTGCCTGTTCAGTCAAAACGCATCAAGTAAAACTTTGTGTGTAGACGGAAAAACGGACGTTTTACTTGAACTGATTTAAGACGGAAGACCGCCTAGAGAACTGACCGGATCACGCATTGTTTTCCAATAAAACTATCGTTTTGTATCAAAAACTGATCTAAAAACGTACGTTAAAACTACCAAGTGTCTACGCTAGTCTTTCAACTGTCATACTTGACCCTTTTGACTGACAGGCAAGACGTAAGGTAAAACGTTATGTGAAGACCCCGCTTAAAGTAGTATTATTAATTTCGCCTTGTTGAAGTTTACACTTCTTGCCGTGTGGTCTTAAGCACACACAATTTTTTTGATGAAGTTTGTAATCTTAAAAAGTACATATCAGCCAATTCTAATACTAATGACCACAATCTGCCTACCCACGAAAAATGGGCAAAATATTTTAATGCAAGTATTTCTACCCAGTGGACCAAAGAAAGAAATAGGCTGCTTTTATCTTCTGTAAAAGGAATACTCATGACTTCATACAATTTAAGAAATATGAGCTGGTCAGAATTTTACGATTTTGTACTTCTGCCTAAAAATTCAACGCTGTTGAATAAAATACAAAGCAGTGAAAAGTACCTATAAAATAGTATGTATATTATGTTATTTATTAGTTATTGTTAACTGAAAAGATGCCCACTTATGCTTGCATAACTTTTTTTAACAAATTGCCAGAAAATTTAAAAAAGCAAAATAGTTTTAATATTTTTCAAAAAAAAATGCGCAATTTGCTTTTGGAAATCGAACCTTATAGTATCTCAGAGTTCCTTAACTATGCAATGTGATAAATTAACATATGTGATAAAAAATAAAAATAGATAGAATTGTGATATAAACTTGTTAAATAATAATAATTTAAAAAAAAAGTTGCTAGTTGCCATTAAATGTTAAATGTCTAAATTTTAATTGTATTTTGTGGTTTTGGATGTCTACATTTACTTTTAAATTTTGATATATGTGTTTTAAATTTTAAATTTTGATTTATGTGTTTTTTTTTTCTTTTTTAAACAATTTGCTTAAGTTAGGTATAATAATTGATCAATTAAAATTTATTTTTTTGCTCCTTTTGACTACAATTCATTCTAACAGTTGTGCATTTTTGTAATTGTATCAACGTTCTTATGAATAAAGATATATCTATTCTATTCTATTCTAATTAAAAAAAAATGATTTTTTGTGTGGCATAGAAAAAATTTTGACGTCCGGATTTTCTTGACGGCTGGTCCTGGTTAGAGACGTTTTCATCTGGTAACCCTAACACAGTGTCAGGGGCAGCCCCCCCGTAAAAGCTAAGTTTTTTCTAATATTTTCCACATATTTCATGAATACAAACATAAAATATGGCCTCATGGGGTACCACCCCCCCCTACCTATATTTTACAGATCAAAATTTTAATGACCTTTTTATACTTTTCGATATTGGAGCGTATTGTTTGAGGTTAAAACAAACCCTAACTAATAAATCACAGCTGCTACCACTCCCAAACAGTTACCTATCTATCTATCACTTAGGTACAGATCAGGTTTACACTAAAAACCAACTACTATCCCCTTGGATTACCTTCTACCACCAAAAAACAACTACCAACTTTTGCTACCTTCTACCAGCAATAAAGTAACTACTTCCACCTTCCCCTAGCTTCTACCAGCAAAAAACCAACTACTACCAAGTTCCCCTAGCTTCTACCACCAAAAAACCAAATACTACAATCATAATCAAAGGAGGTAGTAGTTGGTTTTTTAGTGGTAGAAGATATGCGTTGGTAGAAGTTGGTGTTTTGGTGGCAGAGACTAGGAGTAGATGGCAGTAGTTGATTTTTAGGGGTAGAAACTCAGCGCAGGTAGTAGTAGTTTGTTTTTTGGGCTTAGAAGTAGGGGAAGGTGGTAGTAGTTGGTTTTTTGGGGATAGAAGCCACAGAAGGTGGTAGTAGTTGGTTTTTTGGTTGTAGAAACTAAGCGAAGGTGGTTTTTAGCATAAAACTGTGTCGCAGCTGAGTGATAGATCACTGTAACTCTTCAGAAGTAGTAACGGCTTAGACTTATAAGTTAGAATCTATTTGTTTTTATCATAAACAAGGCGGCCTTACTTAAAATAGAAATTTCCATTGTTCATAGTGGAAAGTATGAAGTAAGCCTAAATAAATGAACTTACCCCTTACTTTACTTTACCGAACAATAAATCCACCTTAAAACTCACTGATATGGGGTCGTTGAATTGACTGCTTTTTATATGCTGCTCCTTTTTTTTATACTGCTGCTGCTTCTTTTTTACACTGCTACTGCTTGTTAAGGGGCCTACAGACACGCGAACATTTCCAGAGATTAGTACGCGCGTACAAGTTTGCGCATACTAATCTCTTCGTGTGTAGACAATATCCGCCTAAAATATCTCTCGAAGATTAGTTCGCGCGCACAATGTACGCGAGCAAATCTCTCGGTGTCTAGGCAAAACGCATTGATAAAACGTTTAATTTTGTCTTCGTGTGTGTAGGCGATTCCCAGAGATTAGTTCGCGCACTAATCTCTAGAGATTAGTTCGCGTATTAATCTCAAGAAATGCTCGCGTGTCTGTAGGCGACTTTAGACTCACAAAATATGCCGATCTAGTACACAATGATTTGATTTTAGTTTTTTTATCAAAAATCAGATTGAGGGGAACACCCGACAAAAATGACATTCACCACAGAATAAATTCAGGTGTGTCGCGTGTCTCTCTTTCTGTCTGTTCTGGTGGGCTCTCTCTCTTTCCCACAACAGTAGTCAAACCACAGAACAGGATGACACTGTCAAACGTCATTATGTTTAGTTCCAATTTAGTCCCTTGTCCAGATCGCAGGCGCTGTTCGCGCTGTTATATTCCGTAAGACATTTTCACGGGGGTGGTGACAGTTCGTTAGACAAGCTAATAGACCGGTGTTCGGATCTTATATATATGTGGAATTTTTAACGTCCACCAGTGACGTTAAAAATTCACGACACTGGTGGTCCAGCTGATTTTTGTAAACAAAAGTTAGATATGATATTAACAACGGAACTACTAAAATTTTTTGAATTTTTTGAAAACTAAGGCAATTTTCCCACTGTTTTCTAGTACATCCTTATAAAATATGGTTTTCTAGACTTACTGTCGTTATTTTTTTTTAGCCCGCTTTATTTTTTATTACACAAAACTTAAACTACAAGTCAAACTGAATGTGATCGTTTAGTATCAAAGGTGAACCGAGGACTTGGGAAGTAAACAAAGATGTAGGTCAGCGGATTATTTTTGAAGCTGAAACGAACATATTATTTTCTTCGAATTTAACTTTTTGTGTAAAGAGAAATGAAGAGGGTTAAAAAAAATAACGACTAGTATGTCTGAAAAATATTATTTTATAAGAATATACAAAAAAATAATAGGAAAACTGACTTAGTTTTTAAAAAATACAAAAAATATTAGTTGTTCATATCATATCTAACTTTTGTTTCCAAAAATCAGCTGGACCACCAGTGTCGTGAAAATTCGACATATATTTATAAGATCCGAACACCGGTCTATTCCATCCACCGTGAGCCGATCCTCTCCACAGACACGTATTATGTCGCAGCCTTCGTAAACTACTTACGAAGGCAGGGCTATCAAAACGGACGGGCCACGATCCTCCACTTTGTTGACGTCACATCTGGGGCTGATTTTTTTTTTGATGGCCACGTTACGACACAGCTGATTGTCATTAAAATCACCCCCGTGAAAATGACATACGGAATATAACAGCGTGAACAGCGCCTGCGATCTGGACACGGGACTAAATTGGAACTAAACATAATGACGTTTGACAGTGTCATCCTGTTCTGTGGTTTGACTGCTGTTGTGGGAAAGAGAGAGAGCCCACCAGAACAGACAGAAAGAGAGACACGCGACACACCTGAATTTATTCTGTGGTGAATGTCATTTTTGTCGGGTGTTCCCCTCAATCTGATTTTTGATAAAAAAACTAAAATCAAATCATTGTGTACTAGATCGGCATATTTTGTGAGTCTAACAAGCAGTAGCAGTGTGAAAAAGAAGCAGCAGCAGTATAAAAAACAAGGAGCAGCATATAAAAAGCAGTCAATTCAACGACCCCATACCAGTGAGTATTAAGGTGAATTTATTGTTCGTTAAAGTAAGGTAAGGGATAAGTTCATTTATTTAGGCTTACTTCATACTTTCCACTATGAACAATGGAAATTTCTATTTTAAGTAAGGCCGCCTTGTTTATGATAAAAACAAATAGGTTCTAACTTATAAGTCTAAGCTGTTACTACTTCTGAAGAGTTACAGTGATCTGTCACTCAGCTGCGACAGTTTTATGCCAAAAACCACCTTCGCTTAGTTTCTACCACCAAAAAACCAACTACTACCACCTTCTGTGGCTTCTATCCCCAAAAAACCAACTACTACCACCTTCCCCTACTTCTAACCCCAAAAAACAAACTACTACTACCTTCGCTGAGCTTCTACCCCTAAAAAACCAACTACTGCCATCTTCTCCTAGTCTCTGCCACCAAAAAACCAACTACTACCACCTTCTGTGGCTTCTATCCCCAAAAAACCAACTACTACCACCTTCCCCTACTTCTAACCCCAAAAAACAAACTACTACTACCTTCGCTGAGCTTCTACCCCTAAAAAACCAACTACTGCCATCTTCTCCTAGTCTCTGCCACCAAAAAACCAACTTCTACCAACGCTTATCTTCTACCACTAAAAAACCAACTACTACCTCCTTTGATTATGATTGTAGTATTTGGTTTTTTGGTGGTAGAAGCTAGGGGAACTTGGTAGTAGTTGGTTTTTTGCTGGTAGAAGCTAGGGGAAGGTGGAAGTAGTTACTTTATTGCTGGTAGAAGGTAGCAAAAGTTGGTAGTAGTTTGTTTTTTGGTGGTAGAAGGTAATCCAAGGGGATAGTAGTTGGTTTTTAGTGTAAACTTGATCTGTACCTAAGTGATAGAGAGATAGGTAACTGTTTGGGAGTGGTCGCAGCTGTGATTTATTAGTTAGGGTTTGTTTTAACCTCAAACAATACGCTGCAATATCGAAATGTATAAAAAGGTCATTAAAATTTTGATCTGTAAAATATAGGTAGGGGGGGGGGGTGGTACCCCATGTTTGTATTCATGAAATATGTGGAAAATATTAGAAAAAACTTAGCTTTTGGGGGGGGGCTGCCCCTGACATATATGCCACTGTGTAGACCCATGTTTGTAGGATAATACATTTTTTGTTGCATCTTACTGCTAACTTTATGGCAATATGGCTTTGTTTGCTATAAACTCAACTTTACTGTATCAATTTGATCATGGCACATACCTGTTTTTTTCTGGGGAGAAAGAGATGTGTCAATATGGAACTGAAACAGTATCCTTGAGTTTTATAAATAGCATTTTTTATTGCCTAATACCCTGTTCGGACTGTGCAACTTTTCCGTGAATGCAACTTTTGTGTCCTCTCTCTCACTCAGATGATGTTACTTAAAGAGAGACAGAACAAACAAGTTGCATGCTTTGTTTGGAAATGAATGAATTTTTTTTTTATTTTTAAGTAAAACAAACACTGTTTATTAATTTTGCAAAGGCAGCTTTGTGTTCCCCTCAGATAGTACTAACCAAGTGGTAACAGCTAACCTGTAATTTGTACTGTTTTGCCAATAATGCCATGTAAATCTTGGGCTAATGTCAAGAAATCTGTAATGCAATAAGCCATGGGCGCAGCCAGGGGGGGGGGCCCAAACCTAAGATTTTTTTATATATTTTCCACATATTTCATGAATAAACACAAAAAATAGCATGAAATACGACATCATGAAGCCTCGCCCCCCCCCCCAAGACATATTCCTGGGTGCGCCACTGCATAAGCTGTAAAATAATATTTTATTCTGCATAATTACCGAACAATGTAATCTCAAAGCTAAATTTGTATTCAGGGTAGTAATGCTATGTTTTTTGAACAGGTGTCAATTGGAGCTTCAGCAGTCATGTTTTTTAAGGTGTTTTATAAAGTTTCACTTAGTTTTATTTTAATAAATCTAAATTTTTTAACAATCTTAGTGGAAAGTTTGGTTTGGTGAAGTCAAAAAAATGATAATAATTTCTTATGGTAGTGATAGTAGTAATTATTTATTATTCGCAATTTTTACTGTAAAATCTTTTAAAATAAAAATTTTACAAAGTTTTTTTTTGTTTTATTTATTTTTATTTAATTATTTTAGACAGGTTTTCTTTCTAACATAAAAATTTTTGTTGGTCCCCCAAAAGAGGATTCTATTCACAAACAATATTTTATAGCTTGTGAAAAAAGAAAACAACTAAATAATTTTTTTTACATGTCAATTGTAATGTCAAAAAATATTTTTTTTTCGCTTGTTGACACATGTAAAAAAAATATATATTTTTTAAACTTTTGAATATGGTGGGGGGTGTGACTGTTCTATCTGAAAAAGGTAGTTGTTATTTTGTCTGCAAATTCTATTACATGTCAAAACTTCAGAAATCTTTAAACTAGAACAGGTCATTATTCACATAACTTATATTATCATGGCATTTTTCTAAGGCCTGGTTTACCCAAAAACTTAATGCACAATGAACAAACTCATTGCTTAATTTTAATATCTCTGTTTCCATTTCCTTAGTATTGAAGACATAAAGTATAAACAGTAAATCTTTCCATTGTGCATTATGTTATGGGTAAATTAGGCATAAAATAGAAAGTTCACATTACTTTGTTAAGTAATCTTATCTACAGTTTGACTAATGGTATCCGACCCTCGGAACCGAAATCAAAAAATATATTTTTACACAAAACATAAAGCCCAATTGTGTAAAATTTAAAACTATACAATATCAGGACATCCACAAAATCATATAAATTCATAAAATTTGACTTGTGTATTGTGTAAAAACATATTTTTTGATTTCTGTGCTGAGGATCAGATACAATAAGTCAAACTGTATATACAAGTGGCCCATTTTGTCTTATTTTTATTACATATAATAGTGAGTTCATATTGCTCCAATGAAAGCTCCCAATTGTATTGTATTTAACATTTGGGGATATAGTGTGCCTATATAATCTAATGAGTTTGACTACATTCTTGAAATATGTAATGCTCAAGGGGGAGAGGATTTAGCCTTGCATTATATTCAATGTGCTTGTTTTTTTAATGGGGGAAGCAGGCATATTTTTGTCAACCGCTACAAAAAACTGCAGACTACAACAAAAAAATAAATAGGATTTGTATTATAGCACTAGTGCAATATTGAAACATTATTCGTAATGCATGTAAGCCAAAATGGGTTATATAGGGTGTTGTAAAATTCAATAAAATATTTTTAAAGATAATTTCCTAGAGTGATTTCAAGACAAAAAGTTTATATAAACAAAGGTCTACAAACACTTAGTAGTAGAGATACAGGGTGTTTAAATTTACTTTTTTTATATAGCTTTTACAGTTTTTGTGATATTTAGCTCCAATTTGGCTCGTATATTTACTTATAGGCACTACAAGTTAAGGCATGTCAAATAGGTTTTAATTAATTTGTTTATTTTGATATACTCGCCATACCATACTGGAGCATTTTTTATTTTATGATAGCAGCCTTTGGTGCAACAGCGATTTTCTCTAAAATGGTTAAAGATGCAAAAACATTTCAGAAAAACAAAAAAGTTTGCAAATGAAACAAAGATTTTATTTCTTGTTTTAAAATCCCTACTTCACCCTACCAGTGGCTTAAAACAAAAAAATTCTGGGGGAAAAGGCGACATGACCCCTGAAAAAGGGTCACTCTGTACATGTTTACTATTATTTGGCATGTCTAAAAGTGTAGTGCCTATTGCTTAATATGCCAAATTTGAACTAAATATCTCGAAAAGTACAAGAGCTATAAAAAACTAAATAAAAGAAACTTTAAAACAAGGCGTTTTAGGTTATATAAAAATTTTGCCTTGAAACCACTTAAGGAATTCAACACTACAATTATGTTATTGAATTATGAAACACCCTGTATAATGTGTATTTTATAAAAACTTATTTCAATATGTAAATAAACAGTGGCAGAACTACAATGCAGCAAGGCACAGGGTTGCTGAGAGGCGTATGCTCCATAGAGAGCCCGAAGGGCTGGAGTGATCACACACACACAGTGATAAGTAAAAAATGATTTCAGCGAAATTAAAAAGGTTTAGTTGGTGGGAGCACCTCTGCCCTGTATGGTGGTTCTATCACTGCTTGTCTTGCAATTCATTGCAGGGAGAAAGGCTGATCAATAGCAAAAATTGTGTACAGTTCTTTACATAATCCCTATTTTTGTTGGTCCTGTAAGTCCTTCTTGGTCTTATTTAGGTATAAAGTGATAAAAAAAAGACAAAAATGACTAACGAATAATACCAAACCAAAGGTGCTGCCAGGACCTAGTTTTACTGATTTTTATTAGTCCCTCGGCGCAGGATCTGTCCTGGGAAGGGTTTTAGTTGAGCGAACTGTCTATCCGGAAAAGTGTTTAAGTTCAATAAACTGTGTCTATCACGGAAAATTACTATTAGTTTACTATCTGCTCAACACTGAAATAACAATATCACAGTTCATATAAATGTATCTTTAGCAGTAAAAAAGCTGGTAAGTACTATAATATGTTTATTAATTAATTTTTAAATAATAATATAATACTGTTCATTGAATATCAGCTGATGATGGTACAAAAAGTTTGTTTTTGTTTAAAATGTATTTTTTCAGAACCATTTCATATAAAGTTTTGGTATTTTCCATAAATTTTGTAAAAAAATTGTTGTCCACAAAGTTTTACTATTTGACGATATTTTTGTGCAAATTTAATGGAAAAAGTATGTCATGATTTAAATGGGATGGTTCTGAAAAAATACATTTTAACAAAAACAAACGTTTTTCCCATCAACAGCTGATTTTCACTGACCAGCAGATTTATTTTAACAAATATCAGCTCAGCTGGTGTTCTGTGATATCAGCTGATTTATTTTGACAAAAATCAGCTGTGTCCCGACATGTTTGATCTAGACAGAGAGCTATGGTCTTCTCTCTTTCTGGACCGTGTTAAGGTTATTCTCGTGTTACCAACGGTTTAACACGTAGTTTACATTTCTTCCCTTTGGTGTTCTGTGATTAAAATATTGAACTGATTGAAGTTGGAATGACGGTTCATGAATATTTGATTTTTTATAATTAAAGCCGGTTTTGAGATTGTTTTTACTATATTCTTTTAGAACAATTTTTTTAAAATCTATAGTAATGCCTTGACGAAGGCTGTGATATGTGCATAAAATTTAAAAGTCGGTCCTGTGTCCTAAATTTGGCTCAAGAGGGCGCAACCTGTCTTTCATAATCATAAGGCCACTACTTGCAATGACAGCGCTGATATCGGAGGGTGACGTATTTTGTATTTTTGTTATCTGTGGTTGACAGCATTTTGTTATGTTGTTGATGTTGGTTGTTGCTTAAAAATAATTAAAAACAGAATGGTTTGAACTTTTTTATTGTTGGTAAGTTTATTGAAATAAGGTTTTCAGTATTTAACGCAACGGTTGATTATTTACCATTTATTTTTAATAATTTACCGAGAATACCACTGTCCTAGTTTTAAATGAGGCCATACCTATATTGAAATGTCAGGCAAGCCCTAGGGCTTTTCTGATTTTATTCCCGATTAACAGCGTTAATCCAGAACACATTGCTTAATTTTATATCTCCCTCATCTATTGATAAGCAGGAAAAAAAGATATTTGTCCATTTTGCATAGGTATACCCGAGGGTATACCTATGCAAGTCCCCTGACCAATCCTAAATGTTAATACATCATAAACTGTTTATTATGTCTACTATTCTATAAAATTTATTTCCTGACACTCCCCGTCACAAGAACACTGATATTCAGAAGAGCCAGCTTCACTAGGCACCACCAAGTCCTCAGAACTTTTTTCTTTTTTAAGTTCGTCATCTATTTCACATTCGGTAAAGGGCTTCAAATAGTACTCTGAAAACTCATCCAACTCTGGCTTGCCTTTGGCATACTCTGTAAAATGGCGGTCATAACTGGTTAGATGAGAGAAGTGCTTTTTGGCCAAGGCATGTTTGTTGAAAATGTGGCTTATGAATTCCTCCTCGTAGATATCTGATAAGTTTATCACCTAAGAAATATAAAAAAATTTCTGAGAATAACTCTGTAAAATGGCAGTTATAACTGGTTAGATGTGAGAAGTGGTTTTTGGTCAAGGCATGTTGAAAATGTGAATGTGTAATGTTGAAATAAAAGAATAGACCTCTATAATTTGATATTAGTTGTTTTTAATAATAGACCTTTAAAAAAAAATAACAGCATAAAAATTGTTGGAACTGAAAGAATTTTATTACCTACTTGTAACTTTATACCTCACTTTCTACATTTCACTTTTTTCAATAGGAGATGTGGTTTTACTGGAAACTTGTAACTAAATTTTTTTTTGTTGTTGCCTTCCATATGTTTCTTTTCATTTTAAGGCTGTCATTAATTTTTTCTTTCCAAAAATTTGCAGATTTGCATGATAAAAATTATGGCATTAGACCTATTTAATGATCTTAAAATGTTATTCAGGGTAAGCCAAAAAAGTTTAAAAAAACCCATGTAACCCAAAAATTATAACCCCTTATAACACATTTTCAAGAAAAAACACAATAAAAAAACATGAGTGTAACTCAAAGCCAAACCCCCCCTCACCTTCCTAGAGCGTGACATAATTTAAGGACAGGCCCTAATGGCTGGTTTTTACGCCACACCCTCTGTCATCAATCAATATAGAAATGTTATTGCAGTTAGGGTCAGTAAATTTTCAAACAACAAATATCAGGTTTAACCATGTGTTATGTTGCAATAACATCTAAGAAAAATAGACAAAAAGGTTTTATGTTGATGAAAAAAGATTAAATTTGCAAAATTACATGATTTGGCAGTGGTTGACCACTCAGCAACCAGTGGTTGAATATATTTTTTCCAGTAGTTGACCAGTTGTTAGAAATATAGAATAAAACAACAGATTACATACAAAAATAGTTCACCAAAAAAGTGATTAAAATATAATAATAAAAATAGTGTTGGTATTTTATTTTATGTGAAAAAAATTTAAGAAACACTTTTATTAATTGTTACCTTCGTAGCCGGCACAGCAATGGCTTGATAAGGTATTGTTTATGACAAAATTTTTTTGTTTAGATAACACTAAAAATATTTTATCATAACAAAAACATTTCATGTGAAAAGAAGCCAAGTATGCGAAAATGGTATTCCATAAAAAGAATTGAGATAAAAGTAAAGCCAAGTTCACCAATACAAATTTCAAAATAAAAGGTTCTTACTAGTTTGGAAATGTTTTTTTAAACTTTGCTATTACAGCCAAACTTCTTTATGTTCAATTTAGCATTGTACCTAAGAGTCATTTGCAGCCGTAATAGCCAAGTTTAGAAAAACATTTCCAAACTAGTAAGAACCTTTTATTTTGAAATTTGTATTGGAGAACTTGGCTTTACTTTTATCTTAATTCTTTTTATGGAATGCCATTTTCGCATACTTGGCTTTTTTTTACATGAAATGTTTTTGTTAGGAATTGGATAATATTTAATTTTTAAAGTAGTAAAATATGCGGAATATTGTTCAAAACTTTTGCAATGCCTTTCTTAAAAAAATTTCCCATAGTTTTATTATAGTTCCTATCAGTCTTCCAATGCTCAGCTCTCTAGCGTTTCTGGAAGTGGGTAATGTTACTTTTACATAACTTTACATTAATAGGGGAGGAGAGTAAATGAAAATTTTGGGGTTAAATTTTCTCATGGTTTTATCATAGTTTCTATCAGCCTTCCAAAGGTCAGCTTTCTAGCGTTTCTGGAAGAGGGCAATGTTACTTTTATATAAATTTACATTTATAGGAGAGGGAAGTAAATTAAAATGTTGGTGTTTTTAAATATTTTCTATAGTTTTATCATAGTGTCTTTCAGTCTTAAAAAGCTCAGCTCTCTAGCGTTTCTGGAAGTGGGCAGTGTTACTTTTACATAACTTTACATTTATAGGGGAGGGAAGTAAATTAGAATTTTGGGATGTTAATTTTTCCCTATAGTTTTATCATAGTTCCTATCAGTCTGCCAAAGCTTAGCTCTGTAGCATTTCTGGAAGTGGGCAATGTTACTTTTACATAACTTTACATGTATATATGGGGAGTAAATTAGAATTTTGGTGTTTTTTGATTTTTTCCAGGGGTTTGGTCATAATTTCTATCAGTATGCCAAATTTCAGCTTTGTGTGGCAACTACTTTATGGAAGGCCATGAAACTTGGAGGGGTTGTTAACTCTATGAAGATCTACCACTGTGTAAAGTTTAAGATTTGTAGCTCATTCCAAAGTAGAGTTTTAGATAGGTCAAATATGGGCTGAAAGGTTTCAAGAAAAGATGGTACGGCAGCGCGAACTTGGCGAGGCACTGCGGTGCCCTCAGATTTGGGTGTATTTTGACCTACCTTAGCAATAGCGTCTGTCCGTGTGTGTGTGTGTGTGTACAATACTGTATAGAGCTGATTTTCATCAAACTCCATTGATGTAAATGGTAGGTTATTGCCAGTTTAAAAATTGAAACAATGCTAACTTTTTTAACGGAGCGTCGCATCAATATGCCATTTTCGGAATATAGTCCGAGAATGGCAAACACAATATAGTAGTATAGTTTTTTTCAATAACAAAAACTTTGTAGGAGCTTTCGTTTCTGAGATATTTACAAGAAACTGTTTGTAAAGCTGATATAGCATGGAGTTTACTTGGAGTGTGGTATCAGATTTTTGTAGAGACTACATGTGGGTTTTGGTCAATTACTTAGGGTCACTGCATCCTGGAAACCTGGCAAGACACTATGGCTTTGTGATGCAGTGACCCTACAATTACTTAGGGTCACTGCATCACGAAGACGTAGTTACGCCAGGCTTCTAGGATACAGTGACCCTAACAATTACTGGGTAACTGATGCTACCTACTATGAAAAATAACAACTCACAAATGCCAAACACAGAAAAGGTATAGGGTACCCCTGTACCTAAGAACCTCTTGATGGAGTAAATGGGCCTTGCTGCCTTTCCATTGCGACCACCAGTGGGTCTATTATTGATCACTTTTGAGACGTTTCTTACCACTGTAACCAAGCAATAATGCGATAGACATTTGCTCAGTACATGTCTGACTGTTTCTTCATCCTCCATACAGAGTCTACATTTGGTCTCTTCTGTTAGTCCCATTCTGTGGATGGGTACTCTTAGTCCACAGTGACCCTTAAATAGTCCAGTCACTATAGAGATCTCCTGACCTGGTCAGTCCAATGATGTTTCTGGCTCTGTTTCTACAAGGTCCTTTAATGAACTCTTTAGATTGAGCCTATTCTAGTATATTTATCCAGTATTGTTGGAAGCTGTTGTCCATCTATTTCAATAGGATTGATTTAGCAGCCTTGTATGCTATGCCCAGGGTTGGTTCGGGGCCAAAAAATTCGACAAAAGCCGCTTCCCTCGCTGTTTAAAAAATATATCTTAAACCTACCCTTAAATGAGACTTAGCCTCTGATAAAGTCAGCAGAATACAGTTCCAGGGGGACCATTCGTCCTCCTTTTTCCACCGAACCAATCTCAGCTGATATATGTCATTGCACTCGGATAGTGCCGAGTGCCCATGCCAAATGTATGTGATTATAAAATGAATGTCCCTGTCCTGTAGGATGAAAGCTATGGAAGATTGGCCATGGTGAAGACGTTCGTAGTTTCTAAAAATAGTATTTGATTAAAAAAAAAACAATTTTTTGTGGCTAAGCGGGTATAGAAAGATATTGTTTCTCTTGTATTTTTCCGTGGGCAGCTCGAAAGCTGTACACCCACGGGCGTCCAAGATCTAATCGACACACCTATTAAGTGTTGACAGTTAACTGTTTCGTCCTTAAGGGACTCTTCAGAACACTGCACTTTATTTTTACTTATGTGAAAGAGAGATGAGATTCATATACCGTCTCCATAGCTTTACAAAAGTGTCACATTGACCGTGCAGTGTTCAAAGACTCCCTTCACGACGAAACAGTTAACTGTGCCCATTAGTTCTTGGACCCCCGTGGGTGTACAGCTTTCGAGCTGCCCACGGAAACATACAAGAAAAACAAAATCTTACAATGCCCACTTAACCACGAAAAATTGTTGTTTTCTTTATTCACGTGTACTAAACTTTAGGTCTGTAGTATTTGATCAATTTTAATAAAAATTTGAAAAGAGTTTATTATCATGAAAGGAAGATTTGGCTAGTAAACAAGATAAACACAATATTTTTTTTTTAATTCTACCTGATTTGCTTTAAAATGAATTTGTGTGGAGACAAGTCAATCCAGGGTTCTTCTGCTTTGTCCAACCATTTGCATGTAGTGCATGTTTTAATCTTTTCTAATCTGGCATGAATGGTGAAGAATTCTAAAAAACACACAAAAAAAAAACATATTAAAATCCATTTAAGGCCCACAGTTTATCATAAAGGACAATGTCAAAAAGGTCATTTATCCACAGTGTGTCTGAATTAAGTATAGGTTATATAAAAATGGTTCCAAAAATTAATTGCACATTCTGAATTGGGCTCTTTCCTGACTTCAGAACCATATTCATAAATTTGAAATTGATACATTTTTTGTTTAAGCGTATCTTCCTACCCAGTCGTCCGTTTTTTAAAGGCAAACAAATTTTGTTATTACACATTTTTTGATAAATCAAGTAGTTTTTGAGATATACCAAGATTATTAGTGTTCTCGCTCGCAAAAGATTTAAAATAATACCCATGCTCACTTTATTGTCGCTACAATATTTTTTAATAATTTTAATTTCTTAAAATGAGCGATTCTTACTATTTCCGTTTTTACGTTCGACTGTTATTTTAATTTCCTGTAATATCTTGCACAATTTTTTTTGTCCTTTAACAATGAAGAGAGATTCCCAAAAAAATGCATTACATGATCTTCTAGTTAAGGGGACATAGTCTGGGTATCTTACCAATAGGTTTTAATTTTTGACAGCTCTGACAATAGAACAAATCCTTGTTCATGTGTTCTATCCTCACTTTCTTAATGTGGCCTGTAACGCCCTCGTTGCATTCTTCTAGTTTGAAATGATGAAGAACTAGGGCTTCAATGCGTTTTTGCAGTCCTGAAAATTGTCAAAAAATCCTCTACAAACTTATTAATTATTACTTATTTTTACCTTCCTAGCCGAGCAGCAATGGCTACAGAAGGTATTGTCTTAGATACAAAAAAAAATAGTTAAAATAAACCTGAAAATGTGTTATCTGCCGTGCTACAGCCGGGCCCCGCCAAGTTCGCGTAAACTACCATCTTTTCTTGACACTTTTCGGCCCATATTTGACCTACCTAGAACTCTACTTCGAAATGAGCTACGAAACTCAAAATTTGGACAGTCGTAGATCTTCACAGATTTAACAACTCCTCCAAGTTTCATGGAATTCCATAAAGTAGCAAAGTAGTTACGAAATGTATAGATCATCAAAATTCTACTGTACTGCCAGACATCTACAAAGCTGAAATTTGGCAGACTGATAGAAATGATAACCAAAAGGAAATACCTACAATAATTCCCGGTATATTTCCCAGTATTTGCTAAAATTTCCAAGGTATTTCCCAGTATTTCCTAGTATTTCCCAAGTACTTCCACGTATTTCCTACTATTTCCGGTATTTCCCCCAGCATGTCTGTACACCAAAAGGAAACACCCAGCCACCCCTCGGACCAAACCCTAGGAAATAATCAAAAAACCCCAAAATTTTAATTTAGTCTCCTCCCTAGGTAAAGTTATGTAAAAGGAACCTTGCCCACTTACGTAAATGATAAAAATATAGGAAAAAATTAAAAAACCCCAAAATATTAATTAACTTTCCTTCCCTATGAATGTAAAGTTATGTAAAAGTAACATTACCCACTCTCAGAAACGCTAGAGATCTGAGCTTGGGAAGCCCGATAGAATGATATGATAAAACTATAGAAAAAAATAAAAAAAACCCCAAAATTTTAATGAACTTTTCTTCCCTATAAATGTAAATTTATGTAAAAGTAACATTGCCCACTTCCAGTAACGCTAGAGAGCTGAGCTATGACACGCTGATAGGAACTATGATAAAACTATAGGAAAAAATTCAAAAACACCAAAATTTTAATTTACTTCCCTCACCTATTAATGTAAAGTTATGTAAAAGTAATATTGCCGATTTCCAGGAACGCTAGAGGGCTGAGCTTTAGAAGGCTGATAGGAACTATGATAAAATCATAGGAAAAAATTAAAAAACCTCAAAATTTTTAATAAGGCAAATGCTTGGAACAATATTCCGCATATTTTACTACTTTAAAACTTAAATATTATCCAAATCCTTTAAAAAAGAATTGAAATCATAAGAAAAACGTTCCGTTATTCCGTAAAAAGAAGCTTTGGAAGGCCGATAGGAACTATGGTAAAACTATAGAAAAATATTTAAAAACCCCAAAATTTTAATTAAATTCCCTCCTCTATAAATGTAAAGTTATGTAAAAGTAACATTGCCCACTTCCAGAAACGCTAGAGAGCTGAGCTATAGAAGACTGATAGGAACTAGAATAAAACTATAGGAAAAAATTCAAAAACACCAAAATTTTAATTTACTTCCCTCCCCTATTAATGTAAAGATATGTAAAAGTAATATTGCCGACTTCCAGAAACGCTAGAGAACTGAGCTTTAGAAGGCTGATAGGAACTATGATAAAACCATAGGAAAAAATTAAAAAACCTCAAAATTTTTAATAAGGCATTGCAATAGCTTTGAACAATATTCCGCATATTTTACTACTTTAAAACTTAAATATTATCCAAATCCAAAAAGGAGTGAAATCATAACAAAAACATTTCATGTAAAAAAAAGCCAAGTGCGCGAAAATGGTATTCCGTAAAAAGAATTGCGATAAAAGTAAAGACAAGTTCTCCAATAAAAATTTCAAAGTGAAATGTTCTTCCTAGTTTGGAAATGTTTTTCTATACTTGGCTATTACGGCTGCAAATGACTCTTAGGCACAGTGCTAAAAATGTGGGACACTGTAACAAGCTGATTAGACGGTTTTTTGACAGTTGAAAATTTTTTTAAATGTTACACGTGGTTTCCACCTATGCGTGCCCACCCTGATTCAAAAAACGCATCAAACCTGGTTCTCACCTACGACTTTCTCGAGCATACCCGCGCACGCGTCACATGACCGTCATAACATTTCATATTGAGATCATGTGACGCGTAAGCGGGCACCCACGAGAAAGTCGTAGGTGGGAACCGGGTGTCAGACTCTGCATTTAAAACCGGTGCAAAGCCGTGATGCATTTTTAGCTCACACATATACTATACTATAGTAGTGTGAGCTATGGTGATCCTAATTTTTTCAAGAAAAAAAAAGTTGCTCCGATTTTAAAAATTTTAATATATCTTTGCGTTTTAGATGATTTTGAAACTTTTTTGTTGCGTCTGTCTGTCTGTCTGTCTGTCTGTCTGTCTGTCTGTCTGTCTGTCTGTCTGTCTGTCTGTCTGTCTGTCTGTCTGTCTGTCTGTCTGTCTGTCTGTATGTCTGTCTGTCTGTCTGTCTGTCTGTCTGTCTGTCTGTCTGTCTGTCTGTCTGTCTGTCTGTCTGTCTGTCTGTCTGTCTGTCTGTCTGTCTGTCTGTCTGTCTGTCTGTCTGTCTGTCTGTCTGTCTGTCTGTCTGTCTGTCTGTCTGTCTGTCTGTCTGTCTGTCAAACGACCAACGCGCATAACTCGAAAACCGCTTGGCCGATTTTAAAGAAATTTGGTACCTAGGCTGGGTCTTCGGTCTAGATGGTCCCCATTGAACAAAATCCATCAAACGCAAGCCAAATAAAAGGGTGGGGGTAGATTTCAAAAATTAGAGTTTATCCGAAAATATGGCGTGTGTGATATCAAACGAAAGGTAATTGAGTCTGGAGTTAAATAAAATACATTTTAATTTATTTAAAAAACAGGGTGGGGGTTTATTTTAAAAATTAGAGTTTAAGTGAAAATATGGCGTATGTGATATCAAACGAATGGTAATTGGGTCCGGAGTTTAACAAAATACATTTTAGTTTTTGTTTTTTTAAGGGTGGGGGTAGATTTCAAAAATTTAAGTTTAAGTCAAAACATGGCTTGTGTCGTATCAAACAAAAGGTAATTTGGCCTTGAGTTGAATAAAATATATTTCCGTTTTTAGTTATATTAGCTCACACGTACACTATAACTATAGTACCTAGTGTGAGCTTACGGGCCCATATATTGGCAGAGTATTTTAATCGGGGTGGGCACGCATAGGTGGAAACTAGGCTTTAGCTTTTTATCGGAGCATCGCATTAATATGCCGGTTTCCGGAATATAGTGGAATACATTTTCTCAATAATTTGTGTTATAACCAAAAACTTCGTATGAGCTTTCGTTTCTGAGTTATTTAAAAAAAAACTGTTTTCAAAATATAGCGTGGAGTTCACTTGGAGTGTGCTAATCGGCTAGAAAGGTAACAGATCCGTCACCGATCCATTTATTTGTTACAACTTGTTAAAAATTTGATTACCATTAAAGTTTCGCTCGCTTATGCCTCTAGCAAGTAACTCCGTCGCTCTGTCAATTAAATTGATAATCTCGTTACTTTCTTGACAGGCGTGTGTTGATAGATATTCTTTGATTTCCATGTTTCTTCGTATGCGCTGCTCTTTCGACAAGTTTTTTTCACATAGTCTTTTGTAGATCTCGAAGTATTCTCTGCCTTAAAGGAAAAAACAAACTGAACAAACATATTCAAATACAAGATAGACTACGCATAAAAACCCTAAACAAAATCAAGATAGACTACGCATAAAAACCCTAAACAAAATCAAGATAGACTACGCATAAATACCCTAAATAGAATCATACACCAAAACAATTGTACGAGGCGTTTCGCATACAACAAACTCGATTACTTAACAGTGTTGCCAGCACTTTTATTACTTTTTATTTCGCAGTCGGAAAATGGATTAACATGGAACATAAAACAACAAAAAAACATTGTTTTTGGAAATCTCCTTACCGGGTAGGCCAAAAAACCCGGACAATTTTTTTTTCACTTGATAGAGAATTAATCAGAGTTTTGACTAAATATATTTTGCGGGTGCAAACTTTAAAGATCAATCAGTTTGCGCCATGATGCTTTTATTTCACTAAAATCGGCTCAGTAATAATGAAGAACTGAATGCAGACAGGATTGGCAATGCAATCGTATAATTCGTAAAACAATGGTTAAAACAAAATCAGATTTTGTGAAAACTACTTAACCGATTTTATTACCTTATACCTTGTTAACCGGGGGAAAAGTACTGCTTTTCTATATATTAAAAAAAAACTAAAACATTTTCAGGAAATAATAATAAACACGCCATTTTGTAAAATCAAGTTTGATTCTGTCCGCCATCGTAAAATTTAAAATGGCGATAAATTTTGATCATGATCTTTAAAAAGCAATCAATTCTCTCTCTGCTCTGTTTTTTATTTCATCAAAATCGGTTCAGTCGTAATGAGTTTATAAGAAAATAAGTGCAGACATGATTGGCAAGGCAATCGTATAATGTTCAAAACAATGGTTCAAACAAAAATATTTTTTTTTAGAACCATCGAACCGATTTTGCTGATTCATACCTTGTTGTGCTTGAAAGAATGCAGCTTTTTTACTGATTTAAATAAGTAATTAAAACATGTTCGCAATACAAGAATAAACAAGCATCTTTGAAGGGTACAATTTAATTTCGTCCGTCATCTTGGATTTTCAGATGGTGCACAAAAAATACTCTGCCAATATATGGGCCCCTAAGCTCACACTAGGTACTATAGTTATAGTGTACGTGTGAGCTAATATAACTAAAAACTGAAATATATTTTATTCAACTCCGGACTAAATTACCTTTTGTTTGATATCACACAAGCCATGTTTTGACTTAAACTCAAATTTTTGAAATCTACCCCCACCCTTAAAAAAACAAAAACTAAAATGTATTTTGTTAAACTCCGGACTCAATTACCTTTCGTTTGATATCACACACGCCATATTTTCACTTAAACTCTAATTTTTAAAATATACCCCCACCCTTTTTTTAAAATAAATTAAAATGTATTTTGTTCAACAGCAGACTCAATTACCTTTCGTTTGATATCACACACGCCATATTTTCACATAAACTCTAATTTTTGAAATCTACCCCCACCCTTTTATTTGGTTTGTGTTCGGTGGATTTTGTTCATTTTTAAATGGGACCATCTCGAGCCAAATCCCAGCCTAGGTACCAAATTTCATTAAAATCGGCCAAGCGGTTTTTGAGTTATGCGCGTTGGTCGTTACAGACAGACAGACAGACATACAGACAGACAGACAGACGGCGCAACAAAAAAGTTTCAAAATCATCTGAAACGCAAAGATATATAAAAATTTTTGAAATCGGAGCAACTTTTTTTTTCTCGAAAAAGTTAGGATCACCGTAGCTCACACTACTATAGTATAGTATATGTGTGAGCTAATATATTAAGTCAAAACTATGATTAATTACCTGTCAAGTGCAGTTTGGCACATTAAAATCAATGGTATAGTTCAAAAGTTATAATGGAAAAAAAATTGTCCGGTTTTTTTTGGCCCACCCGGTATATTTTGGGGTACACTGCTACTCATCTTAAAATATAATTACGCCTATGGGTTTGACGTCACTTTTCATTATCTAAGTATTACATTGTTGCATCAGAGAAGTTGCACAAAATTTCTGAGATTTGGTGAATGATTGGCTATTAATGAATGATTAAACGTCTTTAAACCTTTTTCAGAATTTTTGAGGTCAATTTTTTTATACCTTTCTGCGTTTCTAGTGTGTCCATTTGTATCTTCAAATGTTTGTATTCACTCTCCCATTCGATGGGAGTCCCGATGTCTTTGAAAAATTGAACAATCTTTTTAGTTTCCATGTCTTTGTTCACTTTCATTTTAAGTTTTTCAATTGACCTTAAAATTTCGATTTCCTAAAAATATCAAGTTGAGTTTCGGGGACCAATGAGGTTTTAAAATCCCTATCCATCGTCAAAAGGACAAAAAATCGTCCAGGATCTTAAAGGAAAATGGTATAACAGTCCAATTTCAAAAACAAAATTAATAATAATCAGACATTACAAGATATGAGCATAATTGTCCGCGGTCAAAAACGTATTGGCAATAATCGAACAAAAACAGAATCGAAGTTTTGTATAGCCTCTTTTCTCAAAACTGGACAAAAGCAGGACAATATCATCAAAAATAGTGGCTTGTGTGTTGTTCACCTAAAGAAGAGCGGTTCTGAAACTGCTATGCAATTGAAGCATATTTCACTGCAACCTCTATAGCCTATTTTAAGCAAGCAAAAAAGAGCGAATGAGGTGTAAAAATGGTCAAACGCAAGGTACGTGTGAGACCATAGCTTAAGCCGGGATCAAACGACTCGTGTACTTGGCGAATAATTGTTACTTGCGTATACTTGCCATGTCGTGTGAGTGGGTTACTTGTACAATTATTTGTCACTCGTTGGTTTTCCATTTGTGGTCGGTAAAAATGGGCCGAGTCAAAAAGCTCACGATTATTCGTACACTTACTACTACTATGTCGGTTTAGAACGTTTTTCTACGTTGTCCGACGCCTATTCTCCACCTCCTTCGATCCTGACAATCATCCTCTGTCAGATTCTTTTGACTCATTGATCTTTGGACTGACTGTTGCCATTCTAGTTGCCTCTTTTTCTGCGCCATATTGGTTGCCATTCTAGGACCTGCCCTGGTAATCTTTCGTCGTTCATCCGTTGTACATGGCCGTACCATATCAGTTGCCTTTTAGTGATGTCATCCGTTATGCTTCCCTCGACTCCCATTCTTTCTTTTATGATCTCATTTCTTATGTGATCTATTCTAGATATTCTCATTGATCTTCTTATTGCATCCATTTCGACACTTTCCATTTTTGTTTTGTATTTTTCTGTTACGCGACAAGTCTATTCCATACAACAGCGTGCTTTTGACCATTGTTTCATATATGTTAAATTTTACATTATTTTTTATCTCTCTGCTCCATAAAATACTGTTAAGACATCCAATAACTTTTTTTGCTTTTACTATTCTTTTTTCCAGTTCTTTACAGTCTATTCCTGTCTTATCAAATGTGACACCCAAGTATACATACTCATTGCATGGAGATATTGTTTGTCCATTTTCTAGTACTAACTCACTGGATTCGTTTCCAATACATAAGTACTGTGTCTTGTCCACGTTCACTGTTAATCCCCACTTGGTATTCTTCTGTTAACTTTCTCATCATATACTCCATGTCTTCTTTATCATTAGCCACAATTACTTGGTCGTCAGCAAACTGTAGTGTGTATATGGTAAATCGGTCGTTAAGTTGTATTCCCATGTCGTGCACTTTACGTTTCCAGTTTTTTAGAGCTACTGCGATATATATTTTACGTACACTTGCCAATACAATACTTGTCTATAGCCGGGTTCAAACCACTTGTGTACTTGGCGAATAATTGTTACTTGCGTATACTTGCCAAGTACGCAAATAATTGTGTATTTGCCAAGTTTACGAGTCGTTTGAGCCTGGCTTTAGGAATCATCAAAAATACCATTTAAATATCTAGTATCTCCCCGGGAGAAGGGGCCAAAGTAGCAGCGAACACCAAAATATTTTTTCTTTGCGGTTTTAATAGGTCTAAAAGCTGTGAAATTTAGCACTTAAAGGAGATTAGATTAGCTGAAGGCCTATAAAAAAGTTTTATGTCCGTGTGGGAGCCCTCTAGGGCCCTCCCTGAATTCGTCACTGCCTGGAAGTACCTAAATATCCCCAAAAGTGTCCAGTTTAAATCAAAACTGTATGTGGGGCACTATTTTTATTGTAAGCCTCACTATAAAAAGTAATTAAGGTCACGGCTCAAAATATAAATAACAGTGGTCCTCGTAATCATTAACCTTGTCGAGTAATAAATAGAACTCGGAAATTTTTGCTGGACCACAATGCATTGAAGATATCCGATCGATTTCCGATTTTTTCCATCTGTCAACCATGTTGTAAAGCATGGCGAAATCTCCTGATTTTGTCGGAAACACTTTGCTAACGAGATCTTTCTTCTTTCTCTCCTCGTTTTCAAATCTTTCTTGCTCATCTCTTTCTTCTTCCAACCTAAAAAGACAAGTTTTGCTTGATAAAGTGATCGTTAAGGCATTAGGGCAATATATATTGTTACGGGTTCAATACGACAAATAAAACTCGCAAATGTCAAAAACAATATGTCAATTTATTTCGACAATTAGGTACAAAACACGCACATAAAATTAGTAATAACTTGCTAATAACTCACTACTGAAATCGGCCTATTAACTTCGTGTCAATATCTCGCGATTACTACAGTTCGTTATCTCTGACTGCCTCGATGCGCGATGTCCGGCCCTATATATAGGGTCTGCGTAGTTTCGCGAACAATCTCCTTTCCGATTCACGAGTATACTAGCTTTTGCTAGAAGGTTGGCGTCCTAGTACGAGTGTGAGTCATAGATAACGCACTAAGATAGACTAAGAATACAACCATAAGATAAGTCAACCTAATACTACACTAAACCTAAATAAATTCTAATTATAAAATTTAAATAACTTAAATTCGTAGAAATATTTATTTATACTAATAACTTAAAAATACTGAAAACCATATAATTTTTTTCCAAATAATTTGGACCCAAAGCCAATACTATTCAACTATGCTGGGTCTTATGGAGGGTCGGCTCTTCACAAATCAGGCGTCAGCCGGGGCTGCAAGGGTTTCCGAGAGATGGCGCCAGTTGTCAAGCCTTTAAACATTTGTCCGTTACTTTTTGGTGCAAAATAACTTCATATACTTGTTGTAATCAAAATTTGTAACCGTATCTGCAGTAGATACCTGCCAGTCTAATGTAACTTATCCAATGTATATATCCTCCGTCAACATTTTGGCAAGGATTTAATTTTTTTCAATTTTTTTCTAAATTATAGGTTAATATTATCACGGTTCGAACCGACTTCGACCTCCCAAAAGGTGGACAGGGAAGTTATCATTTTAAAAATCCCGTCTAAAATTTATTGTTAACATCCTATAATGTCATACTAACACGTAGAATGGGCAACAAACAGAAGAATCGACGCTCTCCACAGACGTACGTCTCCAACTACGAGCACAGATTACCAAGAAACCCAACCGACCTAACCTAGCCGTTTACTGTGACTACGAGTCTGTTCGCTATACAACTGCTGTCTAAGGGAGGAACGCACCGCGTTATATTTTTAAACTTTGGGATTTTTTAATATTTTGGTGTAGAATTTGGTTTAGCATTTGGAAAAACAGTTTTTGAAAGAAAAAAACTTTACTACTTAGAGTAAGGACAATATTTTTATATTAATAATACCTACCTCATTCTCTTGTGATACTCCTCGCTTAGCTCTTTAAGGCATTTAGCCATTTTCCAAGCTCGATAATACCTCTGAATGGTTCTCACTTTACCTTCTATGTCCAATCTTTTTTCTCTTTCCTCCGCCGTTTCATATGGGCCGGCTGTCAGAATTTTATCGCATGTCGAGGGTATGTAGAGACCCGTGGTGGTAACTTGAGTAGCTCTAAAAATCAAATGAGATTTGAAGTCTGTCTTTCTTATATAATAGGTCAAAGGCCCTTTAGGTGGTCAGGTCAGGTTACATTTGCTTAAATTCAAATTAAATGTTTTTTATTTAGGGTGTGTGTCCACATCAAAATAATTGTAGAAAACTTCTTTTGAATGTTGAGTTTCTATTTGAGAGTATAGTTTTTGCAAAGTCAGTTGAACAAAGGTTAAAACCGACCATCAACATATCCTTTAAAGAAAGTGACATATGCGGCGGTAGATATACTCATGAAAATTATTTTATTTAATTATGGCGTAAACTAAAGAAATAAAAATAGATAATAAAACTTTCTATTCCTACACCTACAGAAACGACACTGATTTATTTTTTAACTCTGCATACTGCCGACTAAAGGGGTCCCGAAAAGCAGACCCGAAAGCAATTAAAAGCGCTCCTCAAAAAAATCTGCCAATCAGGTGCCGTCTATCCACCTGGGCTGGCTCGGTCAGAAAACAAATACTTTGTGCTCGGACCGCAAAGAGCCGCACCTTTTCTCTGTCGGTAGGGTTGAAATTATACCAGGAAGATTTTATATGAATTTGGTTAACTTTTGAAGGGCAGATTGAAGCAAAATTTCATGAAATCGATAGAACCCCGTATTAGGAGCATTTCAGGTGACTTTGCAAAAACTATACTATCGTGAATTTGTGCTCTCCCATGAGTTTCGGGGAGTAGACTCGCATGGTACTAGCTCTCTCTCTCTCTCCTTTACCAATTCTACTCGCGCGCTGTTTGAAAACCGATCGAAGCTGCTGGACATTCGGGATATTTTGGGTCGCGTATTTTACACTTTGTTACCGTTGTTATTACTGAGTCTGCGCATTAGCGGCGTCTTGCTCCTGTTTTGTTATGTACGGTAACGGCGCCCGGTACCTACGGTGGCCGTCCTAATGTTACCGTTATTTTTTAAGGTTTGTTTTGTTTTTTTTTTAATGCACTCGAATTTTTTACTAAAATTCGGTAGTTTGGTTTGTAAAAAGCCATAAAGCTAATAAAAATAAATAAACAAATATAAATAAACAAATATAAATAAACAAAAAGATGAAGGAATGTGAAACTACTAAATTAAGGTTTGTGTTATGTTATCTTTAGTGTTCCAAAATCTATTTTCAAAATGCGGGCTAAAATTTAAAAAAAAAAGTAGGCATTACGTAGGAACTGCCCTGTGTACAACTTTTAAAAATCTAATGCCTTACATACAAAGAAATACATATTTAAAATCTAAAAATAAATAAAAATAGAAACAAACACTAAAATAATCGAAGGAATCAAAGTAACGAAAGTAATCATTTAATTTTCGGATCGGTATTCGTTATTCCGTTATTTGTCGAGTAACGAGTACTGGAGTAACAAATAGTTAACGAGTACTCGAGTAACGAATAGTTACTTTTTCAACACCTCTAGTCACAAAACTGTTTTACCAATCGGTTACTTACAACGAAATAAAAAGTTTAAAAAAATAACACAATAAAAGTTAAGCGGAATATAACTTAGACTTTTATCCCTAGAATAAAGAAATAAAAAGAAAAACACTGACTTTGTTACCTGGTATAATTTTGTTCTGTCTTTCTATTTCGGGTGAAATAAGTTTGGGTGTCCCTGTGATTTTTCTGATCAGGCGGTACTTTGGGTTTTGGAGGACCCGTTGAGGTGTAACCGTGATGATATTGGACTCCATTTTGGATGTTTTTGTAGCCACCTACAAAGAGATTGACGTTTTTTAGTGTCACTATAATATAGAGTAAGTATTTGTATTGTATTTGAAAAATAAACATTAGCATTATTACAATAGTAAGCGATGAAACATAAACATGAGAGCATTATTACATTAGTAAGTGATTTGACATATGTTTAATCATAACAAAAAAATTTCATGTAAAAAAAAGCCAAGTACGCGAAAATGGCATTCCGTAAAAAGAATTGAGATAAAAGTAAAGCCAAGTTCTCCAATACAAATTTCAAAATGAAAGGTTCTTACTAGTTTGGAAATGTTTTTTTAAACTTTGCTATTACAGCCAAACTTCTTTATGTTCAATTTAGCACTGTGCCTAGAGTCATTTACAGCCATAATAGCCAAGTTTAGAAAAATATTTCCAAACAAGTAAGAACCTTTCATTTTGAAATTTGTATTGGAGAACTTGACTTTACTTTTATCTCAATTCTTTTTACGGAATGCCATTTTTGCGTACTTGGCTTTTTTTTACATGGAATGTTTTTGTTATGATTTCACTTCTTTTTTAAAGAATTGGATAATACCTCAGAGTAATTATTATTACTCTTAGGATAATACTTAATTTTTAAAGTAGTAAAATATGCGGAATATTGTTCAAAACTTTTGCAATGCCTTACTTAAATTTTTGAGGTTTTTTAATTTTTTTCCATGGTTTTATCGTAGTTCCTATCAGCCTTCCAAAGCTCAGCTCTCTAGCGTTTCTGAAAGTGCACAATGTTACTTTTACATAACTTTACATGTATAGGGGAGGGAAAGAAACTAAAATTGTCGTGTTTTTAAATTTTGTCCTATAGTTTTATCATAGTTCCTATCAGTCTTCCAATGCTCAGCTCTAGCGTTTCTGGAAGTGGCTAATGTTACTTTTACATAACTTTATATTTATAAGGGAGGAGAGTAAATGAAAATATTGGACTTTTTAAATTTTTTCCTATGGTTTTATCATAATTTCTATCAGCATTCCAATGCTCAGCTCTCTAGTGTTTCTGGAAGTAGGCAATGTTAATTTTATATAAATTTACATTTATAGGAGAGGGCAGTAAATTAAAATGTTGGTATTTTTAAATTTTTTCATATAGTTTTATCATATTGTCTTTCAGTCTTAAAAAGTTCAGCTCTTTAGCGTTTCTGGAAGTGGGCAGTGTTACTTTTACATAACTTTACATTTATAGGGGAAGGAAGTAAATTAGAATTTTGGGGTGTTTTAATTTTTTTTTATAACTTTATCATAGTTACTATCGGTCTTCCAAAGCTCAGCTCTCTAGCATATCTGGAAGTAGGCAATGTTACTTTTACTTAAGTAAATTAGAATTTTGGGGTGTTTAAATTTTTTCCTATAGTTTTATCATAGTTACTATCAGTCTGCCAAAGCTCAACTCTCTAGCATTTCTGGAAGTGGGGAATGCTACTTTTACATAACTTTAAATGTATAGAGTAGGGGAGTAAATTAAAATTTTGGGGTTTTTTGATTTTTTCCTATAGTTTTATCATAGTTCCTATCAGTCTGCCAAAGCTCAACTCTCTAGCGTTTCTGGAAGTGGGCGATGCTACTTTTACATAACTTTAAATGTATAGGGGAGGGGAGTAAATTAAAATTTTGGGGTTTTTTAAAATTTTTTCCAGGGGTTTGGTCATAATTTCTATCAGTCTGCCAAATTTCAGCTTTGTAGCGTGTCTGGAAGTACAGTAGAATATTGATGATGTATACATGAGTGAGTGAGTGAGTGAGAGAGTGGCAATTTCGACGTTTTTTGAAATTTCGTAACTACTTTACTACTTTATGGAATTCCATGAAACTTGGAGGGGTTGTTAACTCCATGGAGATCTACGACTGTGTTTGAGATTCGTAGCTCATTCCGAAGTAGAGTTTTAGATAGGTCAAATATCGGCTGAAATGTTTCAAGAAAAGATGGTTATGGCGCGCGAACTTGGCGAGGCAATGCCGTGCCCTCAGATTCGTATCCCTATCCATCGTCATAAATGACAAAAACAAAATCGTCCAAGATCATAAATAAAAATGCTGTCCAATAACCGGACATTATACAGAAACGTCATTCATCAAAGCAAGGCAAGAGCAAAATCGCAATTTAGTGTAACGTCTTTTATCAAAACCGGACAAAATCAAAAAGGACAAAATCATAAAAAGGGCTCGGGCCTAGCTTGTGACGGTCACCTAAAGAAGAGCGGTTCTGATATTGCTATGCAATTGAAACGGCCTTTACTGTAATTTCTGTACTGCCATGCTTAAAGAAAACGCCGTATCTACATAGGGATTGCTATAGCACATACGGCATTTTCATTAAGCAAGGCCCATCCTTTAAAAAGGTCAGATGTTGGACCCTAGGTTAGGATTAATTTGCAATTAATTGACCAAGAGGTTCGGTTCGGTTAATAACGATCTCAACCTCTCAAAAGAAGGACAGGGAAGCTAATTAAAGGAAAAAAACATATATTTTTACTTTTGTATGTATTTTTGGGTCCAAAAACAACAATATTATTTGTTCCGGATTTGAATTTGCCTCTAAATTTCCATGAGACCGATTTGTATGAGAGGAAGAGAGACGGAACCAGTATCAAGCGCGGATTTGAGGGGTGGTAACGTGGTAATTACACCCCCCCCCCCCTAGGACTAAAAATATACGCCTTTTGTTATTGATTAAAGGGAAAATAGGCGAATTACCCCCCTAGAAAAAATTATATTACAAATAATTTTTTCGTCGACTATAACCTATAACCAAACCGACTATTACCCCCCCCCCCCCCTAGATTTTCACCCAGATCCGCGCTTGACCAGTATACCTAAAAAGACGAGAGAGTTGCTCATGATAGGCTCAGCCCCTTTGTATAATTTTGTTCGGTTTTGATAAAAGACTTTATCTCTAAATTTCCATCCATGATCTTAGACAATTTTGTTTTTTAAGACGATGGATAGGGATTCTTTTTTGAGATATAACTAGTTACTTTTTCATCAAGATTTCATAGATTTTGTATTTGCATTAATATTTAGTATTAACAAATTTAAATTCGTTAATATTTGAAAAGGTAAGAGTGAGGATAATTTTTTACCTAAATATGGTTTTTCGATAGCCTTATTCTCGATTTCGACTACCACCTCCTCGACTTGATCCTCTTTCTCTACACGAACTGTCAAAATATCGGGTACTGTCATATCTTTGTAGACGTTTTCAAGATTGATTTTCTCATTTTTGTCTATACTGAAGATCTTAAAAAAAAAACAATAATTAGTAACGCAGTATTTGAGATGTCTTAAAATTAAATTCTATCTTTTTGGCATTTACTTAACTTTGGTTAAAATTCATATCAGAACAAAATGACATGAATTTTCAGCCTAAATCCAGAATCATAAATTTGGTAAATCTGTTTCAACGATTTATAAAAACTCCCGTTTGCTACGTTTAAAGGTTTTTGGAAATGCCAACTATACATTGCAACTATACCTTGAATTCCATGACGCCATACTTGTCAGGTTTCAGTTTTGACAAATTCACATCATCAGTAACCTGTTCTTCTTTATAATGTAGTCCAATGATATCTTTTGGAACGTTTAAATCATTTGCAAGGCGTTGTTTTATGTATCCAATGCTAAAAAATACTTTTTTATCCAATTGCAATAACGAATACAACATTCCACTATATATTGCATTTATAGACTTCGAATAAGCGTTCGATAGCATTGAGCACTGGGCAGTAAAAGCATATTTAATCAATATATATAGTGAAGCAATAACATCAATCAAAATCCACGAAGGAAGCAAGCCAATCCCCAAAGAGAAGCCTCCTGTCAGACAGGGCGACACAATATCCCCTAAACTATTTAACCAGGCCCTAGAGGATGTTTTTAAAGGCTTAGATTGGGAAGAAATAGGTATCAAAACAAACGGACAATACTTGAACCACCTAAGATATGCTGATGATATCGCCTTAATAATAGACAAGAAAGAAGAACTAATAAAAAATGCTGAAAGAACTGGATATAGCAGCTAAAAATATAGGCTTAAGTATGAACTACACTAAAACTAAAATGATAGCAAACACAGATAAAGATATTACGATCAGAACAAACCAAAAGAAAATAGAACAAGTAGAGGAATATATATACCTGGGACAAATTATTGAACTAAAAAAAGAAAAACAAACAGCTGAAATCAAGAGACGAGTAACATTGGCCTGGGCAGCATTTGATAAACTAAGCTATATATCAAAAAATAAAAAATATCAATACCTCAAAAAGAAAGTGTATAACCAATATATCCTTCCTGTACTTACCTATGGATCCCAGACCTGGACACTTACAAAATCAAACATGGATAGGGTAATACAAGCCCAAATATCAATGGAAAGATAAATGTTACATGTAAAGCTAACAGATAGAAAAAAGGAATGAATGAATAAGAAATAAAACAAAAGTAAGGGATGTCCGATGAGACGTAGCAAAATTAATATGGAAATTTGTCGGTCATAATATCAGACAGAAAGACGATCGATGGAACAATGTATTGTAAACTGGAGACGTTGGGAAAATAAAAGAAGTAGGGAAGACCAAAATGAGATTGGCTGACGATTTGAAGAAACACGCGGGAACTAGATAGATATAACCAACGGGAAAATAGAGTAAAAAATATTTATTGTAAAATTACAACCTGTTTAAGACACAAAAAGGTAAATTTGGATAAAAATTTATGGAAAACAATCAAAAATTGTGGAAAATCAAAGACACATGAAGATTTTATTTGGTTTCTTGATTTTTCTAGGAAAATTTTTAGATTTTGTAAAAATTGGTTTTGTTCGGTTCGGTTACTCTTACTTTTAACTTTTCGGTAGGAGGTTTAGTTTCTCTTGAATTATTATCCCCCCCCCCCCTAAAAGATCACTCCATTTCATCCTAACAACTCGGATCGAGTCTAAGTTATTTTTCCCTTTGGCTGCGGTACATTTCCCACCATTTTCAACAGTTTTGACTTAATTTTTTATAATTTTTTTCTTTTTTTAAAAGGATTTGAAAATAGCATTTTTCTGTATGTCTCTCTGTCTGTCTGTAACGACCAACCCGCAGAACCAAACCGAACCGAACTCAAAAAACGCTTGCCCGATTTGAATAAATTTGGTACCTAGGCTGGGTCTTGGGTCGAGATGGTCCCATTTAAAAATTAACAAAATAAACCGAACGCAAGCCAAATAAAAGGGTGGGGGTAGATTTCAAAAATTAAAGTTTATGTGAAAATATCGCCTGTGTGATATCAAACGAAAGGTAATTGAGTCTGGAGTTAAACAAAATACATTTTAGTTTATTTAAAAAAAAGGGTGGAGGCACGAAACTGTAACTTACAGTTCCGTGGGTGGAGGTAGATTTCAAAAATTAGAGTATAAGTGAAAATATGGTGTGTGTGATATGAAACGAAAGGTAATTGAGTGTGGAGTTGAATAAAATATATTTCAGGTTCAGTAATATTAGCTCACACGTACACTATAACCATAAAAATATTATTTACCGGGTGGGCATTATAACTTTTGAACTATACCATCGATTTTAATGAGACAAACAGCACTTGACAGAGAATTAATCATAGTTTTGACTAAATATATTTTTTTGTCCGCCATCTAAAAATCCAAGATGGCGAACGAAATTAAATTGTACCCTTCAAAGATGCTCGTTTATTCTTGTGTTGCGAACATGTTTTAATTATTTATTTGCATCAGTAAAAAAGCTGCATTCCTGCCACGCACAAAAAGGTATGAATCAGCAAAATCGGTTTGATGGTTCTAAAAGAAAATATTTTTGTTTCAACCATTGTTTTGAACATTATACAATTGCCTTACCAATCAGGTCTGCACTTATTTCCTTATAAATTCATTACTACAAAACCGATTTTGATGAAATAAAAAAACATCCTGGTGAGAATTGATTACTTTTTAAAGATCATGATTAAAATTTATCACTATCTTAAAATTTAGGATGGCGGACAGAATATTAAGTGATTTGTTCGGTTTCCATAAAAAACCTCTTTATTTTTCTTTTATTTTTGAATTTTACTTTTATTTTTTCCTATTTTTCATAGACTAAAATTTTGTCTTGAACATAAAATTATTAGTCTTAAATTTATATTAATCTCAAGTAAATGGGTCAACTATTAGTTATTATAAAATGTACCTAAAGCAAAATTGCATTAAAATGCGAGAATTAAACGCAAAAAATGTAATTTCTATTCTAAATTTAAGAATTATCATTTTATTTCTTATTTCTTTATTTTTATATACTTTGGCACTACAAGCGTCCTCTATCGTGTTTTTCACATATCCATAAAATTTAAAATATAGTGATATGGTTTTCCTATAGAGGGTGAAGTGCTGTGCGCATGTGCGAAAAAACTGCAAGCGCAGGATTGAGAGACAGACAAAGTGTGCTGCGCGTCGCCATGTCTAGAAAACGACAACCTTAAAATTTAAATTTAAAAATAGTGAAAATTCACTTTAAAATTCCACAAATAATTAAAATTATCGTGCCATCATCCTGTTGGAACTTCAAGCCACATAGCTCTTATGGAAAGGTGTACACCTTGCACTTTGGAACTTCGAAACAGCGGTAAGTCCCTCTCCATGAGGCTATATCACCATTTTCTTTCTCTTTCAACTTTACCCTGCAATTTTTAAATTATTTACTTTCTCTAGTAAATGAATTTTTTGCGCCAATGTTTATCATAGTCCACTGTATCTACCAAAACCCAATCTGAGCCATCAAAGTGCTACATGATTCTTAAAAATGACGTGTGTGTTCTTATTTTCTGAAAATGTTTAACTTTTTTTTTAATCTATAAAAAAGCACTACTTTTATCCCGCTTAACAAGGTACAAAGTAATAAAATTGGTTAAGTGGTTCTCACAAAATCTGATTTTGTTTTAACCATTGTTTTACAAATTATACGATTGCATTGCCAATCCTGTCTGCATTCAGTTCTGTATAAATTAATTGGTCCTGAGCCGATTTTAGTGAAATAAAAAACATCATGGCCATTGCAAACTGACTATCGGTTCAGTAATAATGAATTTATAAAGAAATGACAATGCAATCGTATAATTTGTAAAACAATGGTTAAAACAAAATCAAATCCGATTTTGTGAGAACCACTACACCAATTTTATTGATTTGTACCTCGTTATGCAGGAGAAAAGTAGTAATTTTTTGATAATAATAATAATGAAAAAAAACTAAAACATCTTCGCAAAATAAGAATAAATACGCCATTTTGAAGAATCAAGTATGATTCTGTCGACAACAGTCTTTAAAGAACAATCAATTCTCACCTCGAATTTTTTTTATTTTACTAAAATCGGTTTAGTAGTAACGAATTTATAAGGACATTAATGCAGACAGGATTGGCAATGCAATCGTAGAATCTGTAAAACAATGGTTAAAACAAAATAGATTTTTTAAGAACCATTACACCGATTTAACTAATTTGTACGTTGTAGTGTGAGGGAAAGGTAGTGATTTTCTATAAATTAAAAAAAAACTAAAACATTTTCGGAAAATTAGAATAAACACGCCATTTTGAAGAAAGTAGTATGATTCTGTTCGCCATCTTAAATTCCAAGATGGCGGAAAATTTCGATAACAATCTTTAAAGAGCATCAATTCTCACCACACTGTTTTTATATTTCATTAAAATCGGTTTAGTAGTAATGAATTTATTAGGAATAAATGCAGACATGATTGGCAAGGCAATCGGATAATATGCAAAACAATGGTTGAAACAAAAATGTTTTTTTAGAACTGCTAAACCGATTTTGCTGCTTCGTACCTTGTTGTGCGTGGCAAGAATGCAGCTTTTTCACAGGGTTTAAAAATAGTTATTTAAACAACAAGGTTTGAAAACGACTCTTTGCACACGATCGAGAAGTTGGTAGACGACCGAGCCGAAGGCGGGGTCTACAAGTCGAGGGAGTGCAAAGAGGTTTTCAAACGAGTTTTTTACAATATTTTTTATACGACTGCTAATAAAGAAAGAAAAATCAAATTTTAATTTAACTTGTTTTTATTTCCGACATTTTTACAACAAAACTTTAAAAATTCAACAATTTTTTGACGTATTTAATCAACAAAACATACGAGCAGTGACGGTTGCTACGGAACTAAGCCAACTTATATTGATGGGTGACAACAACAAAAATCACAATGACGGAGACCCGTATGCAGAAATGACATAGGCGTGCGCAAAAATGACATAAGCGTGTGCAAAACGTTTTGCACACAGCGTGCACAAATGCTATTTTCAGATCGTGTTCTCCATGCGCAAAACCCCCTTTTACAAGACAGTCGTATAAAAAAATAATTAAAACATGTTCGCACACAACACAAGAATAAACGAGCATCTTTGAAGAAAAGATTTTAATTTCGTCCACTATCTTGGATTTTAAGATGGCGGACAAAAATATATATATAGTCAAAACTCTGATTAATTCTCTATCAAGTACAGTTTGTCCCATTAAAATCAATTGTATAGTTTAAAAGTTATAATGAAAAAAAATTGTCCGGTTTTCTTTGGCCCACCCGGTATATTACTCTATGCTATAACTACACCTAGTGTGAGCTTAAGTGCCCACATATTGGCAGAGTATTTTTTCGGTAGATAAAAAACTTGAACAAATTATCAATAGTAGAAGGTCTCCAGAAAAATTACCTTACCTGTAAAAAGGTGGAAAAGACTTTGTAAAAACCTTTGAATCGGCCGTGTAAAACTTGACTATGATGTTTCTGTCTAGCTCATTTGATTCTCTTTGATTTTATCCAAATCTATTTCGATTAATAAATCATCATCCGACAGACTATCCATAGTTTTTGGGAAAATAAACCTTGACTAACTGTTAAAAATAGATAATTTGTAGGCGGTTATTCAACACTTTTTTTTACGACCTTTAAAAAAATAAAAATTCAAATTTTGCTAAGTAAATATTGCTTTTGGTTAATTTGTCTTCTGTCTGAAAGGAGAAACGATTTTTGACTGATATTTATTTTGAGGTTTCTGTACCAGGTAGAGCAATGTTGATGTTGTTACTTAGAGACTATAAGGGCATTTGAGGTATCGATTTTAAGGAAATGATATAATTATAATAAAGCAATTTTAGACATGAAAGACGTGCAAGAAATTTTTTTTACCCTAGAAAGGTTGTGTTAAGCTAGCTTAATTTTTGTTGAAAATTAAATATTGATTGAATTTGTGAAAACTGCGTCGTTTTTTAGATATACGTGCATTTTTTTTAAATTGTAACTGGCAAACTTTTTGGCAACCGACCATTTTGACCCCGCTGAATCCGAATGTCCTGATCGCCAACTCGAGATATCGACAGCGACAGGGACCGAGATAATCCTCCCAAACCCCCAAAAACCTGTTTCTTTTAAGTTTTATTAAATTTTCTCGAAAACTAACATTTTTATCGAAAACAGTTTTTTGTGGAGAACAAAATTCCCTTTCCAACGATGTATGGGTCCCAAGCGCGGACTTGAGGGGGGTACCAGGGTAATAACCCCCCCTTTTTTCCTAATAAAATAGGGGAAAACAGGAGAATTACCCCCCTAGAAAAAAAAAATTATTAGAAAAAAAATTTCGTCGACTTACCCCCCCCCCCCCCCAGATTTTGACCCAGATCCGCGCTTGATTGGTCGATAAGGTTAGAAGAAGGAAGTAGATCTTCAGTGAAATAAAAATACACTTTTTGGGAAAAAATTTATAGTATGCTTTATTGTAGATTTCTTTTAAACGCTGCAATATAATGTGGGGTATATGTCATATAATTTTTTTTTTTAATAACTAAAATAATCAATTTTTGTTACATATTTTATCTATTAAAAAAAACATTAAGCTTCTTAGGAAAAACCTTTTTACCTTATTCTATCCTACTGATGTTAGTTTTTGAGAAAATTTGACAAAAATATTTTTTCTGATTTTTGAAAGTAATCCCAGTGTACGGATGCTTCTGGAGAGTTAGCCATATTTTCTATCACATTTTGTGATACACCGTTTAAAAGGAAATTTCGTGATCCACTCTAAAGTGGATAACTTATATTGTCCTAAGAAGCTTATTAGTTCTTAAGAAAATTGTATAAAACTTGTAAAAAAAATTGATTAGTTTGGTGATTTTAAATAATTACTTTAAATTATGGACACCACTGGAGCTGTAACCATGGAATAACTTTGAGTTTGTTATACAGCCTTTAAAAGGAAATGGAGTATAGAACACAGAGCTTAGTTTTTAAGGAAATCGAATAAAACGCATGAGGTACATTTTTTTAAATCACCTCCATTTACGGACGTCGCTGGGGAGTTTGTTATAAGTCAAACCGCGCCGATTTTCACATTGTTGAAAAGGAAATTTTATTGTCTACAATAAAGTATTGTATATATTTTTTCATATTAGGCTTAGTTCCTGAGTAAATTAGATAAGTAACAAAAATGGCTTATTTTCAGATTTTTTAAAATTGATTTAATTTACGGACGCCCATAAAGTTTTAAACCAATCCGACCATGTTAAACATCATTTTAAAGGAAATTTTATTGATTTGAATAAAAAATAACACATATTTTCCTGTAGACGTTGGTTTTTAAAAAATTGAATAAATCATGGGAAAAACTTGGCTATTTTTTTTTACTTTTTTAAATTACCTCAATTAACGGACGCCGCTGGAGAGTTTGTAATCAGCCTAACCACATTGAATTACTTAGAATACCTTGTTAAAAAGTGAATTTTATTGTCTACAGTAAATTATAAACTTTCCCCTTAGAAGCTTAGTTTTAAGACAATTTTAAGAAACCTCAAACCTTCAGATTTTAGGGGGTTTTTGGAGATTTTTGAAGCCATTTAAAAAAAAACTACATATGATATTATTTTTTGGTTATATAAATATATATTTTGAATGTACACCTATGTCAATTGGGGCTTTACAGCGGCAATTTAAAATTTCGGCGCAATGTTGGCCGCCATCTTGAATATCTCAGCCCCTGTCAGATTCAGCCAGTTCGAAATAAGGGGAATTGACAATTTGCCAAAAAATATAAAATGTTTCTAGAAAGTGGACTTTTCGAAATCTTGCCTTAACTATAATTCCTAATATAACTTAATGATTTTTTAAATATTTAAACCCTTCTAATACCCCCTTGCGCCTCCCCCCGCCCAAATTTAACGGCCTTATCCACGAGTCCTGCAAATTTTTTGTGCCAAATTTGGTTAAAATCGGTGTTTGAATTATTGTGCCCCAGACAGAAAGACCTTAAGACACCATCACAAAATTTGGTAGTTTGGTGGCCTTTTTTGACCCTAAAACCTTATTTTAAGTGAAAATGAAAAAAGTTTTTTTTGGGATCCCAGCCTTCCATACCTATGGTATGGATGGTTAAAAAAATATACGGAATCCTGGGTGATGTTTACATAACTATCCTGAAGCGTGAAGCTTCTTCAGAGCACGTCTAAAAGTCTTTACCTAAAACAGAAATATAAGCAAATGTTATGGATTTGTTTTCTTCTTGGCTTCATCCGTTTCCAATCTATATTTAGCCTTCTTTAATCCATATTTGGACATAGGCCTCCCCCAATATCTTCCACTCTTCTCTGTCTGTCGTCGTCTTAATCCATCTAGTTCCCGTGTGTTTCTTTAATTCGTCCGTCATCTCATTTGAGGTCTTCCCGTACTTCTGTGTCAATTGGGGCTTTACAGCGGCAATTTAAAATTTCGGCGCAATGTTGGCCGCCGTCTTGAATATCTCAGTTTTTTTGGCGATCCCAGCCTTCATACCTACGGTATGGATGGTTAAAAAAATATACGGAATCCTGGGTGACGTTTACATAACCATCCTGAAGCGTGAAGCTTCTTCAGAGCACGTCTAAAAGTCTTTACCTAAAACAAAAATGTAAGTAAATGTTATGGATTTGTTTTCTTTTTGGCTGCACCCGTTTCCAATCTATCTATCTATCTATCTATTTAGCCTTCTTCAATCCATCTTTGGACAGGCCCAATATCTTCCACCCATCTCATTTGGGGTGTTCCCCTACTTCTTTTATTTGCGCAAGGTCTCCATCAATCATCTGATATTATGACAAATTTTCATTTTAATTTGCTACTTCTCCTCTGACAGCCCTTACTTTTGTTTTACTTCTTATCTATTTATTCCTTTTTCTATCTGGATACTCCTCACCGTTAAAAGGTTCGAAAGAACGCTCCCGTGAATTCAAGTTCACCACCTCTTACCCGGGAAAAAACGAGTTCCCGGGAAAGTTTCTAACCTCACTTTTTTGTTTTGTGATTTGTTTTTTTTTTGCGAAAGTAAAAATAGAGTTTTAAAGTAAAGCCCTATTTAGATATATGTATGTATATGCATTGAAACTAAATTGCTATACTGCGGTGCATAGGTTAAAAGCAATATCTCCACTTTCAGACCCAATTGAGTGAGAGTGTTTAATTTAATGCCTAATATAAATGTGTACCTATGTATATAACATATTATATTACATTTTAGAAGCGAGAAAAGCCGCGTGTTTATTAATTTGACACTACAGAGAAACGTTTATCTGAACCTAAAGGCGGTTTAAAATAATGAATAATGTAGTGTTCTTACAACTACATTTTTAAACTGTCCTTATATAAAAGCACTTTAATAGGCCTCTATAAACAAAGTGTTAAACATTAATAATCATAACTCAATTTGGCCTAAAATAACTGACAGAAATAAGTGTGAGTTATGTTTATGTAGACATAGGCGCACCAAGGAGAGGGTCTCGAGCCAGGGCTCCCTAAAGCTAACAGATAATTAAGTACTTATTGCAATAAAGCCAGGCACTAATTATGCACTATTCGACAGTTCTTCTTTCTGGTCTGTTATGAAGGCGATATCATCAGCATATCTTAGGTGGGTCAAGTATTGTCCGGTTATTTTGATGCCTATTTCTTCCCAATCTAAGTTTTTCAAAACATCTTCTAGGGCCGGGTTAAATAGTTTAGGGGATATTGTGTCACCCTGTCTGACACCTCTATAACACTCTGTATATTGAAAAACAGTACAACGTTTTCAATGTTTCGTTCATATGTAAATAACAAATTTATTGATTGAAATGTAAATAATGACCTTGTGTCTATCATTATAATTCTTTCATAAACGGCAATTTGTTGGCATTTAGTTTTTGAAACAGGTGGAGTAAACAAGAATACAGTAAAAGAGTTATTAGTATTGTTTCATTTGTTTCAAAGGGTACCTATTTATTTTGTTTTGTGAAGTAAAAGGAATCATTAAATTGCAATCATAGCCTACTACGTTTTGTGTTTATAAACTTGATTTGTGTCTGTTGTGCTTTTTGACGAAAAATAAATACTAAATTTTTTTTATAGGTAAGATGTAAGGTTTAACAAGAAAATATTTTTAACACAAATAAGTCTACCCTTCTTCAAAAATGACCAGAACCAAAGAGAAATATCTCCACGACAAGCCTTTAAACACTATTTTCTACGAGCACTCCTCACACCCTGGAACATTATTGGACGGACTCAATTGTTTGAGACAAAAAGGAGAGCTTTTGGACATCACTTTAATTATTGAGGGTAAGTCGCTTTTGGTATAACAAGGATATAACATTATTTAATCAACCAGCCACAGTGTGCCTGAACGAAGTATAGGTTACATAAAAATGGTTCCAAAAACTAATTGCACATTTTGAATATGGACTCTTTCCCACCTTCAGGGCCATATTCATATAAATCCTAGCTGATCCTCTTCTCGAAATTTTATCAATTTTTTTGCCTTTTTATGGCTTTGTCGAGCTAATACCCTGAGAGTTTCTCGTTCTTGTATTGAGACACCACAAACATGCATAGATGGAAATTTTCTGAAAATTGATGTATGGTCTTCGGTGGCTTAATGTAAAAAGCGTTTGCGTACAGAGCAAGAGATTCCGGGTTCTAGTCCCGGCCGAAGACAAAACTTTCTTATTTTTCTTTCTGTAATTTCATTTGTTGTTTATTTTAGGTCCTTGCATTATTTGATATTTGAGAATTATATTGGAAATCGCCCATTGCGATCAGAAATTTTAACACACGAAAAGGTGATCTCATGTTTTTTCAGACGTTGATACTTTACGTCTAATTTGAGTTTTCATACCTTTGACAGTGGGAAGGAAGAATTACAGTTGGATGACTTGGTCGAATTAATACCTGAGAGTTTCTCGTTCTTGTATTAAGACACCACAGACATGCATAGATGGAAGTTTTCCGAAAATGTATGTATGGTCTTCGGTGGCTAATGTAAAGAGCGTTTGCGTACAGAGCAAAAGATTCCGGGTTCAAATCCCGGCCGAAGACAGAAAACTTTTTTCTTATTTTTCTTTTTGTAATTTCACTTGTTGTTTATAGTTTTAGGTCCTTGCATTATTTGCAGTTTGGTATTTGAGAATTATATTGGCAATCGCCCATTGCGATCACAAATTTTAACACACGAAAAGGTGATCTCATGTTTTTTCAGACGTTGATACTTTACGCCTAATATGAGTTTTTATACCTTTGATAGTGGGAAGGAAGAATTACAGTTGGATGGCTTGGTCGAGTTAATACACTGAGAGTTTCTCGTTCTTGTATTGAGACACCACAGACATGCATAGATGGAAGTTTTCCGAAAATGTATGTATGGTCTCCGGTGGCTTAATGTAAAGAGCGTTTGCGTACAGAGCAAGAGATTCCGGGTTCAAGTCCCGGCCGAAGACAGAAAACTTTTTCTTATTTTTCTTTTTGTAATTTCACTTGTTGTTTATAGTTTTAGGTCCTTGCATTATTTGCAATTTGGTATTTGAGAATTATATTGGCAATCGCCTATTGCGATCACAAATTTTAACACACGAAAAGGTGATCTCATGTTTTTTCAGACGTTGATACTTTACGTCTAATATGAGTTTTCATACCTTTGATAGTGGGAAGGAAGAATTACAGTTGGATGGCTTGGTTGAGTTAATACCCTGAGAGTTTCTCGTTCTTGTATTGAGACACCACAGACATGCATAGATAGAAGTTTTCTGAAAATTTATGTATGGTCTTCGGTGGCTTAATGTAAAGAGCGTTTGCGTACAGAGCAAGAGATTCCGGGTTCGAGTCCCGGCCGAAGACAGAAAACTTTTTTCTTATTTTTCTTTCTTTAATTTCACTTGTTGGCATATTACATGTTTTACTGTTTCCGGTTCCTGATTGCATAGTCTGTAGCTAAGGTCTCCTTGATACAAGCCCATCCTGTTTAAGTGAACTTGGTTCTCACTGCGAGGGCTTGTGCGAAACGGTATCCATCTGTAGCTACGTATTTGCAGAATCTGCAAATTTAAATTTACTGAGATAGTATTAAAAATAATTTAGGTATTTTTTTCAGGTAGTGTTTTTAGAGCTCATAAAGCCGTGTTGTCAGCATGTAGTGACTACTTTAGAGCGATGTTTACGGACAATATGTTGGAAGCTAGGCAGACGGAAATTTGTTTGAATGGAATCACCGCTAAAGGTAGGAGACTAACTTACAAACTGTACAGGGTGTCCCAAATTTAATGTTGTTGGGAATTTCAGGTGTTCTTAGGGGACATAAAAAAACTAAACCCCACTTTTTTTTCTTTTTGGTGTAATTTACCATTTTATAGATTTTGTAATAAAGGGTCCAATTGTAAAATTGAATTTTATCTGTCAGTTTTAGTTTTTGGGATATCTGTCACTTTTAGTTTTTAGATAAAAATTGTTTTTTCTTTGTGGAATGACCCTTTTATTTATTTATATTCTTTGTGTTTTTTATATTTTTTGTTTTTATTTTATATATAAATTTTTCAAATTATTTTAAATAATTTAAAATGATCAAATTAAAAAATAATATAACAACAAGTAAAAAACATAATAATAAAATATTGTGTGTGATACTTAATTCGAAAGGAAATTTTAGACTGATTTCAAAAATCGAACTTTTAGTTTTTGGGATAATACACAAGGTTGGTAATTTTTGACGGAAGTACGTACTTTTCATTCGAAATTATGTCCTTTAAGTTAATTGATGTATGACACTCAATATTTTATTATTTAATATTTTAAGTATTGTTTTTAACAAGTTACACATTTTAATTCTTTGTAGGTTTCCACCAAATCCTGGAATACGCTTACACCTCCCACCTAGCGTTAAACTTAGCCAACGTTCAGGACGTCTTGGAAGCGGCATCACACGTTCAAATGGTGAACTGTATTCAGGCGTGTTCGAATTATTTACAAAGTCAGGTAGATTTGGACAATTGTGTGGACATAGTGACCATTGCTGAGACCTATTCGCTAGGACAGCTACGTATGAAGGTAAGATAACACTGGCCAACACACATTTTTGTACCGGCTATTTTTTAACTGTTCCGAAATAGCCATCAGATGTTGTCTATAAGATCTAGTTTTTAAAATAGGAATTATTTACTTTTTTTTAACGTCTATATATATTTTACGTTATAACTATGACTATTGCCAGTAACAAAACAAAAACATATAATTAAATATTTATTATAAAAAGTAGCTTAACATACATTCATACTCATATTAGTCACTATCACCTACAAATTTTCTTTTATACGACTTTCTAGCATGAAGTTTACTGGTGTAGTCTCGCTGACGGCTCCAACACTAGTCGGCCATCATGTGGCTATCCCATCGTCCTTGTTATCGATCTTCCATAGTTTTAAGATCCTGATGGAATCTTTCTCCCTGTTCTTCACTACAGTCATCTAAATTTTCTGGAAAGCGATCTAGGTGGCTATGGAGGTAGTGAACTTTTATACTCATGTAACAACCGAGAATAGGAAAATTTAAAAGCATAGTTTCCACTAATTCTATGTACTTGTCTGACTTGTGATTTTCAAGAAAATTTTTAACTACTTGAACAAGTAAAACCCGAGCGTTAGATTCAATCTCATTCATTGATGTGGTGAACTGTGGATCTTTAATAAGTTGCTTTATTTGAGGACCATCAAATATACCAGCTTTTAGTGTTTCCGTGCTAATCCCAGGAAACTTACGTGACAAGTACCCAAAACAATTTCCATCTCTATCTAACGCTTTCTCAACCTGCTTCATAAGCCCCAACTTGATATGCAAGAGTGGTAGTAAGATTTTTTCTCTCGTAACTAAAGGTTCATTTACTACGTTTTGTTTACCTTGAACGATAGTATCTCTTAAAGGCCAATTTTTCTTAACGCAGTGCTGATCTTTAGCTCTGCTGTCCCAAAGACATAAAAAACAGGGGTATTTTGTTTATCCACTTTGCTGTCCAAGACTAAAGTTTTTAAATAAACACAAATTGCCCACTGATGTTCTTCGTATTTAATTTGTTTCAAAACTTGTGATATTGTTTTCTACTCATCTTTCATGGTAGTAGAATGTCCAATAGGAATTGAGGCATATTTGTTACCGTTATGTAAAAGGACACATTTTAAACTACGTTTTGAATTGTCAATGAAAAGGCGCCAATCGTCTAAAGTGTATTCTGGCAAACCCATTTTTTCTAAGAGTCCTTTTATATCGTTACAGAATACCAGCTTTTTTCCTGAGTGAAAAAACGCAGCAGATCCTTTTCTCTCTTACGATGAAATATAACTTGCCTGGATAAAAAACGTTCTTTTCTTTTAATCTGGATGCAAGTAAATCAGTACACTCCTTTGAGAGGTATAGGTCTCTCACGAGATCGTTCAGTTCTTGATGATTAAAAGACTCAGGAGTTCTTAAATCTGCTTCAAATTCACTGTCGTTTTCTGATTGCATTACTTAAACTTTATCAGATGTTGGTTTCTGTATCATCTTTCGGGATTTCAGGAAGACTACTGATGGTTGGAATGGGTATTTCCTTATAGTGCGGTACAGGTCTTCTTGCAGAATCTAGACCAGGATATGTCAATTTATGTCGATTGTTCCTATTTATGCCTTTTATATTAACGAGACAAAAATAGCAGTCATCATAATGGTTACGTGGTTTTATACACCACATTACATGTGGAGCCCAAGATTTATTTTGATCTCCCAAATGAACGCCAAAATAGGCAAGATAAGACCATTTCACAAATTGAAAAATAGTTTTTCTACTTTCTTTCAAAGTGTATTCGCCACATACATAACAAAAAACATCTGGATGGTTTACACAGCTACGCCTGCTTGTGGATGCCATTGTTTTAGTTTTAACACTATAAAACGACGAAAATGTACACAAAATTATGACACAACTTTATTTGCAAAAACTACACAATATAAGTCGATAAGGATAAAGGTAGACAAAAGGTACTATGTTTCCAAAACCAATTAGTCGGGTTTGAAACTCGTAGACAATGATTGTATAGAAATAAAATTTCGGACTTCCATTGTCTTTATTTATTTTAAAACACGACGTTTCGGTTAGTAAGTTTCTCTAACCGTTATCAAGTGTAAAATAAACAATCTAGTCTCTAGGCTACTACTTATACAACTTGGTGTGCAGTCAGGTGTGACGGCCCGCCCCCTTTTTTAATCCTAAGACGCCTGTTTTCCTTAAGGAGTGGTTTCCATTTGTTTGGTATGTCCGTGCTTGGTTGACTGAAAACTTCTTTATTCTGCATTATATACGCAGCTTCAATAAACTTTCGTTTTCGCCAATGCGACTCCTTATGTAAAACTTTAGCTTCTGACCACTGAATCCTGTGATCATGTGACCATGCATGATCTGCTAAACCGGATTTTTCAATATCCCCTAATTGGGTACTTTTTAGATGTTCATTTACTCTAACCTGAAGAGGGCGTTTCGTTTCACCTACATATGATTTACCACACTCACACGGGATTTGGTAAATACATTCCTTATTATTTGAGGGATTGTCTGGTTTTGTTTTAGTTACAAAACTTCTTATCGTATTTCCCGAAGAAAATACTGTTTTTATATTATAGTATTTAGCTATTCGTCTTATGTTTTCTGAAATCCCTTGAACATATGGAATGTTAATAACACCTAACGGATTATTATTTTGAGAATTTGGTACATTTAGTTTGTTTTTAATTTTAAATATCGTTGAGTTTATTAATTTCTCGGAATAACCATTCTGTTGTAAGTCCTTTTTAATGTTGTTAATTTCTGTTGTTAATTCTTCATTATTACTACAAATATTTACGGCTCTTAAATACAAACTTCTTATAACTCCTTGTTTTGTTGCAACAGAATGATTAGACTTAAAATTTAGGTACTGTCCCGTGTGTGTAGGTTTCCTATATACAGTGGTTTGAATGTTTCTGTCTAATCGTTTGACAAGAACATCCAAAAAAGGTAAGGCCGAATCTTTTTCAATTTCCATGGTGCACTTGATTGTTGGTCGAATACCGTTTAAATGGCGTAGAAAATTTTGTAGTTCGTCATCATTTTCCGGCCATATAATAAAAGTGTCATCCATGTATCGTAGCCATAGTTTTGGTTTGACTCTTGCTGTGTTGATCGCATGGCCCTCGAACCACTCCATGTAGATGTTTGCTACCACTGGCGAAAGAGATGAACCCATTGGGAGTCCATCATTTTGCGCATAAAACTTATCTTTCACTTGAAAGTAAGAGTTACGGAGACAGAGCTCCAAAAGATCCATCACCCCCTCCACCGATAGCGTTGTTCTCTCGTGAAGTGTATCATCAGTTTGTAATTTGTTTTTAATGATACTGAGTGGCTACGATACATGGATGACACATTTATTATATGGCCGGAAAATGATGACGAACTACAAAATTTTCTACGCCATTTAAATGGTATTCGACCAACAATCAAGTGCACCATGGAAATTGAAAAAGATTCGGCCTTACCTTTTTTGGATGTTCTTGTCAAACGATTAGACAGAAACATTCAAACCACTGTATATAGGAAACCTACACACACGGGACAGTACCTAAATTTTAAGTCTAATCATTCTGTTGCAACAAAAAAAGGAGTTATAAGAAGTTTGTATTTAAGAGCCGTAAATATTTGTAGTAATAATGAAGAATTAACCACAGAAATTAACAACATTAAAAAGGACTTACAACATAATGGTTATTCCGAGAAATTAATAAACTCAACGATATTTAAAATTAAAAACAAACTAAATGTACCAAATTCTCAAAATAATAATCCGTTAGGTGTTATTAACATTCCATATGTTCAAGGGATTTCAGAAAACATAAGACGAATAGCTAAACACTATAATATAAAAACAGTATTTTCTTCGGGAAATACGATAAGAAGTTTTGTAACTAAAACAAAACCAGACAATCCCTCAAATAATAAGGAATGTATTTACCAAATCCCGTGTGAGTGTGGTAAATCATATGTAGGTGAAACGAAACGCCCTCTTCAGGTTAGAGTAAATGAACATCTAAAAAGTACCCAATTAGGGGATATTGAAAAAATCCGGTTTAGCAGATCATGCATGGTCAAATGATCACAGGATTCAGTGGTCAGAAGCTAAAGTTTTACATAAGGAGTCGCATTGGCGAAAACGAAAGTTTATTGAAGCTGCGTATATAATGCAGAATAAAGAAGTTTTCAGTCAACCAAGCACGGACATACCAAACATATGGAAACCACTCCTTAAGGAAAACAGGCGTCTTAGGATTAAAAAAGGGGGCGGGCCGTCACACCTGACTGCACACCGAGTTGTATAAGTAGTAGCCTAGAGACTAGATTGTTTAGTTTACACTTGATAACGGTTAGAGATACTTACTAACCGAAACGTCGTGTTTTAAAATAAATAAAGACAATGGAAGTCCGAAATTTTATTTTTTTCAATTAGTCGGGGTTGAGCAGGTATAAAATAGCTTAATAAAATTAATAGGATTAAGTAACGCGGTTTAACCAAGTCTACGAATATTGGTTTACTGACACTTTCAGGCATATTTGGCTAATTAGATCCTAGTTTTCAATACCAAGTTTCTATTTTGAATTTTAAAAAGATGTAGATTTATTTATTTTTGCCTTTTATTAGAACTAAATTCAATTAGTCTCTATCTCAAAAACTAGAGCTGATAGAAAAAATCTGCTGCCAGTTTTAGAATCAGCACATTAAGTATATCTAAAACCAGTTCTTAGATCTCAGGCACCAATTTTTTTTTTGTTGGCCTGTGTAATCTGTCTAAATATACAGGGTATCCCAAATTCGAGTTTTTGGAGGGTTTCAAGTGTTTCTAAGGGGGATAGAAAAAAGCTGAGCCCTACCCAGACGGTACAGGACGTCCAATGGACGTCCATTCTTGGTACAGGACGTCCATTGGACGAGTTGTGCTGTATGGGTACTTTTGAGGCTCCATTTTTAAGAGATGCTGAAAGGTGAAAACCGCTTCTTGATATAGCAAGTCGTTTTTAAGCTACAGAGGGGTTTTCGAAAAATCTGCATTCAGAGAGGGTTCGGTTTGGTAGGCCTGTAACTTTTTTATTAATGAACATTTAATTTTCGTGTCAGTTGCTTTTTTATAGATTTATTGATAAAGAATTTAACTGTCAAATTGAATTTGATCTGGTACTTTTACCCTGCACCGTAACAACGCTTAGCTAATCCATTCTCGCTCTTTGTTGCTAATCCATTCTCCATCTTTGTTGTTTTGTATGTGAGCAACAAGGACTTAATCGCGATTAAGCCCTTAAGCGCGCTTAAGTGTTCACGGTGCATATAAGGGTTAGTTTTTGAAATATTAATATACAATTGTTATTTCTTTATGGAACTACCCCTTTATTTATTTATAATATTTGTAATTATATTTTGATATTTTAAAATGATCAAATTAAGAAATTAATTAAAAATAAAGAGATATGTAAAAAGTAAAAATATTAAAAACAATAAAAAAATAAAATTGTAAGTAAGATTACCTTTTTTTTAATAAATTCCAAAATTCGAGCCAAACAGAAGGTCATTCCATAAGAAAAAACCATGTTATATCTTATAAACTAAAGGTGACAGATAAAATTGAATTTGATAATTGAATTCTTTATAAAAAACTATAACAAAGCAATTTACACCAAAATGACATTTTCATAACTAAAAAAGTTATAGGAGCCTCATCCCAAAAGGCAAACTTTTCTAAAACCCCCTTAGCTTAAACACGGCTTCCTATATCAAGATGCAGTCTTTAGCTTTAATTTCTTGAAAATCGAGGGTCTCAAGTATAGGTAAGTTTTTTTTGTCTCCTCTAGCAATACCTCTAAATACATCAAACTTGGGACACCCAGTAATAGTGCAGGCGCTAGAGGTCGTTGAGTTTGCAAAATATAAGGACCGCAGTTTGACATTGGATTCTAGCTGAGAATTCGTCACAGATTAACAATCCGGATGTTGCCGGGCCAGTTTTTGGTTCAATTTTTTTTGTCCCCCTTCTTATAGTCGTGTTAGTTATAGTACATCTAGAACTGAATTTTATTACCAGTTACATGTTGACCTTAGTTTGTCTTTAAGATCCGTAAGCTCCTCGGGAGCTAATAATGGGCCAGTTTCTTGTGGCGACAGTACTGGTCCTTCGAGACACTGAACTGAGGCTTTTGGAGGAGTTTACCAGAGTTATCTCTGTTATTTTTCCGCAGAATTTTTATTATTCGTCGTTTTAATTTTTAGGTATATAGGTATATGAGCAGCCATCTGTTGGAATTCTCGAATAACTCGGAGTTTTTCCGGTTGACCCCACAACAATTAGAAAACCTTTTGGCCTATGATTTTCCTGTGGATTGTAGTGAAGCGGATGTCTTAAGGATAGTGTTGTCTTGGTTTTTTCACGTCGAAAAAGATGAGTAAGTACCAGCACTTTAGCATTTTATTTTTTGTTTTATATTTGGAAGTAACATTTTTGTTCAAATTAGTGTTTTTACGCAGTTACGATACGAAAAAAATTCCAATCTTTAATAATATTCAACGCCCAGCTTACTACAAGAGCTAAAAAAATTGAAATTAAATCTAATTATATTGCTTTTTCTTTCTATACATATTCTTTCTAGTAGGTATTAATTCCCATATAAAAATGGAGTCTGAGTTACCGTGCGTATTAAAGTTTGGCCTTTACCCTAAAAGGGTTTATTGGGGGGTTAGAAATAACCGTAGGGTGAAGGCCTAAAAAAAACCTTTAAAAAAACTCCCTAACTCCCACCAAAGATGCATTATTTTTGTTTTTTTGGAAACTAACTTTTTTAGCAAAAATTACAAAGAACACGTTTTTGTGAAGAATGAAATTATCTGTCCAACAATGTATTGGTCGATAAGGTTAGGAGAAGGAAGTAGCTCTTCAGTGGCGTCCGTAAATTAGGATTATTTCGAAAGAACATGTTTATAATAGGTTTTATAAAATTTTCTCAAAAACTACACTTCTTGGGAAAAAATGTGCAGTACACTTTATTATAGAAAATATAATTTCCTTTTAAACGCTGTAAAATAATATTGGGTTTAGATTAAATGTAAGCCTCCAGGGGTGTACTTATATAAATAAACTTTCAAAAATAACCAAAAAAATCAGTTTCTATTTTATCTTTTTACCTTATTCTATGCTACCTTAGTTTTTAAGAAAATTTTACAAAAAAACTTTTAGAGGTGGATAGTAGTTTTTCACGGTTTTCAGAGAAATTGGAACTCCTATCCAAAAAGTTAAGTATAAAAGTTATTTGTATATTGAGTATGAGTATGTATACTTGGGTGTCACATTTGATAAGACAGGAACAGACTGTAAAGAACTGGAAAAAAAGAATAGTAAAAGCAAAAAAGGTTATTGGATGTCTTAACGGTATTTTATGGAGCAGAGAGATAAAAAAGAATGTAAAATTTAACATATATGAAACAATGGTGAAAAGCACGCTGTTGTTTGGAATAGAGACTTGTCGCGTAACAGAAAAATACAAAACAAAAATGGAAAGTGTCGAAATGGATGCAATAAGAAGATCAATGAGAATATCTAGAACAGATCACATAAGAAATGAGATCATAAAAGAAAGAATGGGAATTGAAAGAAGCATAACGGATTACATCACTAAAAGACAACTGATATGGTACGGCCATGTACAACGGATGAACGACGAAAGATTACCAAAGCAGGTCCTAGAATGGCAACCAATAGGGCGCAGAAAAAGAGGGCGTCCTAAACTTGAATAGCAACAGTCAATCCAAAGATCAATGAGTCAAAAAAATCTGACAGAAGATGATTGTCAGGATCGAAGGAGGTGGGGAATAGGCGTCGGACAACGTAGAAAAACGTTCTGAACCGACTAAATAAAATAAAAATAAAAAAGGTATTTGTTATAAAAAGGTCTACAACTTTTGTATGAACTTTATTTGTACTAAACCTACATTTTTCAGAGTAAAATCGTTTTTTTTTTGTTTTTTTTAACAAAATTTGGTAAAACCCCTTATCTTTATTTTCCTTAATAAGTTGTTCCTTTTTTAAATCAAAATTTTTATTTTGACATTTTATTTTGATTTTCACCCGAAAATGTCCAAGTTCTGGAACTAGTTGTAGGGTATGCTTTGACTCAATTTCCCTTAAAATAAAAATTTGAAAGATAAAAATCAGAAATGAAAAGACCAATTTTTGCGATTTCTTAGGTTATGTTGAAAAATGGTTTATTACAAAAGTTGCTGACCTTTTTTATAACTTTTGTATTTAACTTTTTTTGATAGGAGGTCTAGTTTCGTTGAAAATCATAAAAGTCTGTTACCACCCCTAAAGGTTCACCCCATTTTACGCTATTAACTTTAATTTCCAATAGTTTTCATGCTGTTACTAATTTTTTCCCTTTTCAAAAAGGTATCTGCACGGCTCTGGTTCGAAATAGCGCTGTTTAAAATAGCGTCGTTCAAAATAGCGAGTAATGAAATAGCGCTGTTTAAAAATAGCATGTAACAAAATAGCGCTGTTTTAAAATAGCGTGTAACGAAATAGCTCTGGTATGAAATAGCGCCAGTAACAGTAGAATCAAATAGCGCTGTTTTAAAATAGCGGGTAATAATACCGCGTAACAAAATAGCGCCAGTATCAAAAAAGCGCGTAATGAAATAGCGTTGTAAAGGGGATTTTTGTTGCGGGACTTTGCTGAGACACTTTCTAATGAAAAATACGTCATCTGTCACTTTGACAAATTTAACATATTGTTAAAGGCTTCGAGGACGGGCTAGGTTAGTATCCCAACCTGACCCGGTTAGGTTAGTGTATCAAAAAAAAAACTTTCCTGGACAAATCAGGAAAGTTTTTTTTGATACACTAACCTAACCGGGTCAGGTTGGGATACTAACCTAACCTGTCCTCGGCCTCTGGACCACCTCGGCTGGACAGGGCAATCGGACTTGGTTGGGTTATAAAAAATAGCTTTACTCTCATTGCTATTTTGTTACACTCTATTTTGATAGTAGCGCTATTTCGTTACTAACGTTATTTTAAACTGGCGCCATTTTAAACCAGCGCTATTTTAAACTAGCGCTATTTTGATACTAGCGCTATTTCATTACGCGTTATTTTGATTCTGGCGCTATTTCATTACACGCTATTTTTATACTAGCACTATTTCGTTACTAGCGCTATTTTAAAACATCGCTCAAACAATACCGCTATTTTGAACGACGCTATTTTGAACAGCGCTATTTCGAACCAAAGTCATCTGCACTGGTCTATGTATAAAAATGGGTTCTTATTTTTAGCTTGGATGTCCGATTGACCTACGCCGTTCGCATTATAAAATACATAAACTTTAAGGAAATCACAAAACGAAAACTAGATCAGATTTTAGAGAAAATATTAGAAGAAAAAAGTTATGAATGGCAAATATTGTATAGAATAATTCAACAACAAGTTTACCTACAATCGAACACCGAAAAAACGGTGGACGTTAGTCTTAGTTTGCTCAATTCTAGAGGTATGTATTTGATACTTTTTATTAAAAAAATTCATATCTTTCATATTACGAGGGTGGATCGAATATAAACAAGCCTTTTAAACTTACTAACGGACAAGTCATTTAAGATGAACGTGGCCGTTATAATTTTGGAGTAGGGATATTCAGGAGCATGTAGGCGGCTGGTAGTACCGCGATGCTTATTTGGCTAGGAGCAATCGCAATGAGCGAGAAGAAGGTACACAGCAGTGTTGCGCAAAGAATATTCCTTTATGTTCTTACACGCAAAAACGTGAAACCTGCTGAAATTCGATGCAGATTGCGAGCACAGTTCGGAAATAAGACGCTTTCATGGGTACCTGAAAAAACTTGGTGCAAAGAAATTAACGACGGCCGTAAGCGTGTCGACAACGTGAGTCACCCACGTCGTCCGCGTACCAACATTTCTGCAGGCAAAGCTTTAGCGACCGTTTTCTGGGACTGGAGAGGAGTTTTGTTGGTCGACTTTTTGCACGAGCGAATAACAGTAAACGCGGCTTACTACTGCAACTTACTCGACTAGGTAAAGCTTGATTATCGCCAAAAGAGGAGAGCACACCCTGTCCAAGACGTGTTGCTCCTGCATGACAACGCTAGACCTGATACGGCAGCTTTAACACAGGCCAAAATCAATGAAATGCACTGGACTGTGCTGGAATACCCTCCATACATAGTCCAGATTTGTCACCTTACGATTTTCATATGTTTCGCCCACTCAAAGATTCACTGAGAGGCGAGCAATTTCAGACCAAAGAAGAGGTGGAGGCATTCGTGCGCAACTGGTTAGATACCCGCCCAGCTTCCTTCTATAAAAACGGGATTAAGAAACTGTCAAACCATTGGGAAAAGTGTATTAACAGAGAAGGGGGATGTGTAGAAAAGTAGAAAAAAATTCTGGTTTGTGTCATGTTTCTAAATAACTAGTTTATAAGCAAAGGCTTGTTTATATTTGATCCACCCTCGTATTTTGTTGTTATTTTTTTCTCTCAAACATTGTTTGCAGTGATCTAAATTAAGTTTTAAAATTTTTTGGTCAGGTATGGAAATGGCTGTGCTTAAAATAGGTGGATTCGGCATTAGCGGCATCACGAATGAAATTACGTACTGTTTTGCGAGCGAGAGAAAATGGAAACATCTCACCTCGATTCCTCATGTCGAGCAGTGTAACTACGGTACTGCTGTTTTTAATAACGAGCTGTATATTGTTGGGGGCTGCTTTAACCAATCTCTGCAGGAGAATATTCATCCGTTTGGATTTAAATACAGTCCTAGGTTAGTAAGAAATATTTCAATAAATCTCTTGCTCTGTCGCGCTTTGCTTAAAAGTGGTACAGTAGACTCGCGTTAGTGTGAACATAAAAAAAATCTGCACGTTCATACCATGGAAACTGTTCACACTACGGAAGGTCTATTCTAAAACCGATATATTAGTGGTAAGATTTAATAAATCCATACCTATCAACTTTTAAATGTAACTATTCTTATAATTTAGAACAAATCTATAAGTTTCTGCTAAAAATGACAATTTAATGTATCGACAAATACTACAATTATTAATTTTTATGAAACTTCAAAATTTACATATCATTAGGTATAATACGATGTTATTTTAGTCCGAACTTATCTAGCTGACCAATGAGTGGCTACTGCTCGGTCTCAATATTTCTCAGGCTCTAACACCTATGTTGTTTGTTTCTGACTATAATGTAACCACTTTAAGTGATTACAAAACATACTTTACTGCAACTTTTTCAGGTGTCTTCATTTCGTTCTCAGATTCGCCTTTCAGACTTACCTCTGGAAGCAAGAATTAAAAACTTCTTGGTTTTTACCATTTTACAAAGCAAAACATGAAATGGTACTTCTATTTACCACAAAAACGAATTAAAGCTAAGTACACCTCTCTATACTACTATAATATATTGATCCTCACTGGTCACACTACTGGGAGGTTTACACAGGCGTGTGTTCACACCAGCGCGAGTCTACTGTATTTCCATTTCAGAATTGAGTTATTGTGTATAATGGTGGAGAAATTTAATATTAATTTGTTGTTCTTAATTTACATCACATGGCCACAGTGTGATTTTGTAATTTAAAAGGAGAGACAAACAGTACACATTTATCCCTAAAATGATGTACACTGTTTCTCGTGTCCTACTTTTTAAAATGTTTCAATTAGAATATATTTTTGAGATATGGCCCGATACTTGCTTAAAGCTTTTATTTTAAAAAAAATTGAAACTCGAGTTTCATATTATTTAATATTTCTTATTTCACTTTTGTTAATCGTTTTTTTTTAAGCGAAAAATTGAAATATTGTCGCCATGTTTTAAACAAGTTAACGATTTTTTTCTGCGCCTTGTACTTAAAAAAAAAAACCGCTTTTAAAATCCTTATGTAGTTACTTTTATCTGGGAGACTCAGTATATCAAACAGTCCTACTTATTTTAACCTTTAGACTAAAAGCTACAGCTTTTAAAACTTATATCTTGGGAACCAGAGTTTGTCAATGTGGCTGCTAATAAAGAAGTCCCGTGAAATACCCCACTTTTTAGATTACAGTTGAGGTGTGCGTTCCTATTTACTTAAACCTATAGTCCACAGGACAGCGATCTATTTTTTAGGTGAGACACCAAATTTTTTCGTCTGTGAAAATTCTTGAAAGTGATTTTTAACAGAGACGGCAAAATGAAGCTAGTTAAAAAAATTCAGCCTGTTACTCATCACTTAAAAAAAAATAGACCGATGTATGATGGACTACTATCAAGTTTGTTTATTAACGATATTGTTATTTTTTAGATACAACAAATGGTCGACCCTCTCGCCCATGAAAATAGAGCGTTGCCGATTTAGTTTAAACGTGGTGGGGGAAATGCTGTACGCGGTGGGGGGAACCAGTGAAGGCGACGAGTTTGAAACAAGTACATGCGAGTGCTACAATCCTCGGTAAGAAGCTTTATTATTTATCGGGCTAACATTTTCCTTCTTTTTGAATTTACAGCTTTTTAATTGGCCTTCTAATAAGTACAGAATTAAAACAATTTTCTTTATATTTTCTATGTCTTGAGTGAGAGTGATTTATTTCAGTAGAATTAATAAATTAATAAGTTTAAAAAATTTCTTTTAGTTAGTTATTTTAAAAATTTATTTTTTATTCCAGACTAGATACTTGGTACATGATACCAGACATCCCCTGCTACATAAGTCAACACGCAGGCGCTAGTATAGACTCATCGTTTGGTTCACGACTGTACGTTTCAGGCGGTATAGATAGGGACAACATCTGCATGTCGACTGTCTTTTGTTATGAAGTCAACCAGGTACTAAAAACAGAGTGTCCTAACCTTTTCTGTGTTTGGTTCAGTTTGGTTTGGTAGAGCAAAACTGTTTTTTTTTGACGACAGTAATTTTTAAAAAAGTCGTATTAATAAAAAACATGTGCAAAAAAAAATATTTTATTAAAATTAGAAATAGACATAAAACTTTTATCCAGTAATTTATAATTTATATAATATTATTAAATGTATGTTTTGTTGCAGGAATCTTGGAAAAATTGCGCAAATATGCTTCAACCTCGAGCCGACCACGTGATGTTAGCCATAGGAAAAAAGCTGTACTGTTGCGGAGGTTGGACCGAGGACGTGGAGATGAGGTCGAGGGTTCTTATTGACACTATCGACGTTTATGACACTGAGAAGGACACTTGGGAGGTAAGAAAAAATATTGCAGAAGAGAAAAACTAAATAATTGCCCCCCTGAAAATTACAAGGTTATTAATATAATAAACTAATTTTGCTTTGTTTTTAAAATGATATTCTATGTACAGTTTTCCCATTTTTAGTTTGTTTCGTCCAAGCGCGCTTTATTGAATGCAGAACTATTGGATGTCTGAGTGATAAAAGGTCCCCACCATCCGTCCAACCAATACTCGCGCTCAGACAAACTAAAAAAATGTTGTCCTGTAAAAACTTAATTTTGTGACAATAGTTCTGCATTAAGGCAACGAAATATAGGGTTTAAATGTTATAGTATTAAAGCTGTCTGATTGGAAAATTGCATTCATATCCTCAATACATAAAAAAGGAAACAAACTACAGAGGAATTTCAGTAACCAGTACTCTAAGTAGATCGTACGGTAGGATTCATAGAGATCCAATAGAGAACGATTTTCATGAACAAGAAGAAGTGCAAAGTGGGTTTCGTGCAGGCAGATCTTGTAGTAATGTTTTTTGTCTTAAACAAGTAACTGAGAAAAGGAGCGCCAGAAATATAGAGACTCATGTTACCTTTGTGGACCTACAAAAAGCATATGATACCGTTCCAGTAGAAAAATTATGGACAGTGTTAGAGCAGACTAATATCAATCATACATACATAAAATCGATAAAAGAACTATACAAAGGGTCAAAATCTAAAATTAAAATTGGAAATCGTCTTTCAAAACAATTCCTGGTAAGAAAAGGCTTAAGACAGGCATGTTGTATCTCTCCAACTCTTTTTAAATATATCGCAGTAGCTCTAAAAAACTGGAAACGTAAAGTGCACGGCATGGGAATACAACTTAACGACCGATTTACCATATACACACTACAATTTTCTGACGACCAAGTAATTGTAGCTAATGATAAAGAAGACATGGAGTATATGATGAGAGAGTTAATGGAAGAATACCAAAAATGGGGATTAACAGTGAACATGGACAAGAAACCTTATGTATTGAAAACGAATCCAGTGAGTTAGAACTAAACAATGGACAAGTAATATCTCCATGCAATGAGTATGTATACTTGGGTATCACATTTAATAAGACCGGAACAGACTGTAAAGAATTGAAAAAAAAGAATAGTAAAGGCAAAAAAGGTTATTGGATGTATTAACAGTATTTTATGGAGCAGAGAGATAAAAAAGAATGTAAAATTTAACATATATGAAACAATGGTGAAAAGCACGCTGTTGTATGGAATAGAGACTTGCCGCGTAACAGAAAAATACAAAATAAAAATGGAAAGTGTCGAAATGGATGCAATAAGATGATCAATGAGAATATCTAGAACAGATCACATAAGAAATGAAATCATAAAAGAAAGAATGGGAATCGAGGGAAGCATAACGGATGACATCATTAAAAGGCAACTGATATGGTACGGCCATGTACAACGGATGAACGATGAAAGATTACCAAAGCAGGTCCTAGAATGGCAACCAATACGGCGGCGAAAAAGAGGGCGTCCTAAAATAGAATGGCAACAGTCAATCCAAAAATCAATAGCTGCGTTCGGTATTTGCATCTCAGACGTGACGGATTTTTGGTCACGTGATTACAGATTAGTCTGAGCAAAATGGAATTAACGAACGATCCAGATCAAATCGATCAAATTTTTATAAATGGTTATAACCTTAAATATAACCAAAAATATTATGTACATATTGCAACTCACGCCCAGCTATAATTTTGACAAAATTTTCCTGTGATGTCGGAAATTTATATAATGTGTTGTCTTCAACATCAAATAATTCGATTTCAATCTTGCTACATAAAAAAAATATTTTTGTAAACAAAACAAATACACAACATATGTCACAATCTCAGATTACTCTGTTTCGTCGATCAAAATGTACGAAGCAACCAGATTTACGTCCGACTAGTCTGAGCAGAATTACCGAACGATTCAGATCTACCTCCCCTAGATCTAGATGGAATTAACGAACGATTTCCATCAAAAAGATTAATCCGACGTAAATACCGAACGCACAGAATGAGTCAAAAACATCTGACAGAAGATGATTGTCAGGATCGAAGGAGGTGGAGAATAGGCGTCGGACAACTTATAAAAACGTTCTAAACCGACATCATAGTATGTAATAGTAATTAAAGCTGACGCATTTTTTAATAAATGTATTATATTTAACTAAATCCATGTGTTCGTAATTAAATCCTCAAACCTCTGAGCCAAACTATTACAGTAAGCGTAGGTGATCATAAATTGACAAAGCTTCGTTTTATTTATAGGTTCTAACTCAAGTGCCGACGCCACGATACCATGCCGGTATAGTCTGTGTGCGAAATAAAATCTACTTTATCGGCGGTTTCCATAGCGACACAATGTTCGATAAGGACACAGCTGCCATAGAGTACTACAATTTGGAGACGAACAGCTGGACTACCGAAGACAAATATCCGCAAGATATTTGGGAGCATACATGTGCCACCCTGTATATTCCCAAGTGTAGAGACGACATGGAGGTGATTCCTACTAGTGAGAGCTCTGTATAAAATTATTTTTCCAACAGGCGTAGGAATTTTTTTTTTCACACATAAATGTGATCAAACCTTGTAAAACAGAACTTTTCCATGGATAGGGGACAACAATTCGCCGCGGGGACAATTCGCCGCCGGCATTTAGCCGCGTTGTTCCGCGTGTTGACATTAGATTTTTCGTAAATATTTCAGTGGCGTGCCAACGGGTAACTAAGTTGATAAAACAGTAAAAAGTTACGTATGCCACTGCTTTTTTTAAGTGTAAAACCTTTTTTAAATTCAACTTTTCAAAATACACCGTTTTACCTAACTTTCTTGCTTTTCGAGAAATAATCTAAATTCGTTTATCCTACAAAAAAAGAGTTAATATCGTTAATTAAAAAAACAAACAGGAAATTAATTATTTGCCTAATGACTTTTTATAATTTGATAATATCATAACAAATTCACAGTTGTAAAAAATTTAATAATTGCACAATTATTTTTATTTCAAGACTGGCGATGAGATTCTAAAACATAATATATTCTGTTTATTATTAATTAGTGTTTAAAAAACTTTAATGTCTTGCCCGTTTTTCGATTTACAACATTATTTATAATTTATTAATGTACATAAATGAACATATTTAAAAATAAAATCGCATATTTTTACCTAGATATTTGAGTTTTTTATACAGGAAAATGTAGCCGTGGGTAAACCTAGTAATACCCACGAAACATTGGTAAACTCCGCCGTATCCTGTCACATACTCCTTCGCCAGTCTGGCGTTTCCTGTATTGGTCCATTCCTTTTGTATGTCTTTCTGGGCTCACTTTGTTAGGGTCGACTTCATTGGCCCTCTTGTGGGTCCCAGGAAAGGCTCTGGCCCGACACATTTCTGCCGGGATCCACCCCTGGCGAGTTCGTCCGCTTTCTCGTTTCCTGGGACTCTCATGTGGCCTGAGACCCCTACGAGCTCCACCTCTCTTACTCCGGCCAACTCTTGAAGTGCATCGCATACTCCTGCACTAAACCCGCGGACGTGGTTGGTTTGCACAGTGCTTTCAGCGCAGGTTGACTGTCTGAACAGATGTGGAGGCGCTTTCCTGTTTCGTTCCGATAGCAGACCGTGGCATCGCTAAGGAATTCAACCCCTTCCTTTCTTCATGCATCCCTTGGCGATATGGTTACACGGTCTCATTTTCTCCCTTTAACCGCTTCTCTGGCATCGCTAGCCTGTACGTTAATAGAGGAATCTCCGTTTTCGTCACAGTCGCGATCTTTGAATGTCCTTTCTATTCACCGCTCCTTCTCCATATGCCCGCGTCCCTTATCCTAAGCTATGCTGCCATCGCTTCCTTCTTTATCCAGGTGGACAGCGATGGGAGCATATACGTAATATTATTACGTTATTACTAGGATAGTGTTTAGGGCTATATTGGGAGTGGACCTTAGAGCTCCGGTGATGCTCAAAGTCGCCAGCCTCTGCATGCTTTCGAGCTTTTTGACGTTAATGGTTTTCGCTGCCCCGGCCACCAGAACACGGATCCGTATTAGATCCTTGGTCTTATGATGGCCGTGTAGATCCAGTGCATGACCCTGGGCTGAGTCCCCACTTTCTTCCTACCACCCTTCTGACTTGCCAGAATGTCTTTGTTATTAGTCGGTATATATGTGGTGTCCAGTTTAATTTACTGTCTAGCACCATCCCCAGGTACTTAACCTCTTGCGATAGTGCAAGTGGTCGTCTGTACATTTGCGATACTTTGAAGCCTTCTCTTACTCCTTCCTCTACTTTGTAAAGAGAACCAATTCCGTCTGGCTGGGGTTGACAGAAAGGCCGTTCTCTTGGCACCAGTTCTTCATTAGTTTGCACGCCCTTTGCATCCTTTCGCAAATTACGCCTAGGTACTTCCCTGGTAGTAAAACTAAAAGAAATTGAGGGTAGGTTTTTATGTAATTCTATATTCTATTTAAAGCCTACCTATTTACACCATAAAGTTTCTTAATTCAATGACAAATTGTTGATTTCCTTAAATAAGTCCATGTGATCAAAAGAATATGGATTTTTCAAAAACGTATTCAACAACTTTAATTTTGATTGTTCTGGATTAACATAAAACAGTTGCAATTAATTGGTCAAACATTGCGCTTATTTAGCGTTTACGACGTTTTTGTCATTTGTCACTAGGGGATTTTATCGTGACGCAACACAATTTAAGTTAGGTTTTATGGTTTTATTTAACAATATTTATAATTACTACTTACATTAAATACATCTTGTGTACAAAATGTGTATCTTCTAGATACGCTCGACTTCTGACTATTGTACAGGGTGATTTTTTATAATTGCAAGATCGCTATAACTCGGTTATTATTGGGAGTAGAAAGTTCAAGCAAAAACTATTCGGTTTGGTAAATTATGGCCACTTTAGGCCAACCATTAGTATTTTTTTATAGGTTATAATATACAGGGGGCGACAATCAAATCAATTTTTTTAAAGGGAACACCCTATATATTTTTGTATTTTTAAGTTTCGCAATAATTAATACTATGGCTCTATCTTTGTTAGTTTTCGAGATATTTACGATTGAAATTCCGAAAATTAGCAAATTTTAAATACGGTGCGGAGTATTTCCTGTGACAAGTCACAAACAATATTAAGATGTGTGGATACCTAATGACATTGAAAATTGACAAAGATGATTATTTATATTTATCAAACTGTCAGTCAATATTGTTTCAGTTTGTTATTTACAGTCTATACGTTAAATACTCCGCACCGTATACCTATTTAAAATTTGCTAATTTTCGGAATTTCAATCGTCAATATCTCGAAAACTAACATATATCAGTAAAGCTAATTTAACAGTGTTACATATATCTGTAAAGCTAATTTTTTGCGGAACTTAAAAATACAAAAATATATAGGGTGTTCCCTTTAAAAAAATTGATCTGATTGTCGCCCCCTGTATATTATAACCTATAAAAAAATACTAATGGTGGGTCTAAAGTGGCCATAATTTACCAAACCGAACAGTTTTTGTTTGAACTTTCTACTCCCAATAATAACCGAGTTATAGCGATCTTGCAATTATAAAAAATCACCCTGTACTTGTCTTCACTGTTAACTACGTGTGGGACGTTACGTTCTCAGCTTACAACTAACTGCTAAACTTTTGGATAACCGTTTGCGTTTGATAGGATATCGAGATGTGTTTTGTTTTCTGTATAAACATCATCGATGCCCGGTCAACCACTTATAATTTTTATTCCGTATATAATTTATTACACCTCTTAATACAAATCGAACTAAATACAGTTCATTTCCTTAGATTGTTTAGGGGTCATGTGCACTTGCCTATAAACGTAACTTGTGCCATTTAGTTTTGTGTGTGTGCCATTATTTTCTATCCTGACAATATCCGCCCCTCATCAGCACAATATTTCTGTCTTCAGAAAATTCAGTATAGTGTGCAATTTTAAGACAAAAATCGTCCTGCATTTAAAAAATAAATTAAAAAGAAGAAATTGATGTAGGTTTGTATGTAATTCTATATTCTATTTAAAGCTTATCTATTTACAACATACATAATTAGATAGTTTTTAAATTCAACGACACATTGTTGATTTCCTGAATCAAATCCATGTGATCAAAATATTTGAAAAAAGTATTAACAACTTTAATTTTAATTCTTTTAGAGTAACATAAAACAATTTCAATTGATTGGCCAAATACTGCTCTTCTTAGAGTTTATGACGTTTTTGTCATATTCCCCTCTCGTCAGGACAATATTTATGTCAGAAAATTCAGTATAGTGTGTAATGTTGGGACACTCAGAGGCGTTGTCTTTGTAAACTTGAAAATAAAGTAGCAGAGTGAAATGAGCACAAAAATGTGGGAAACTGTTTGGAGTTCTCTTCCACTTTTTTAAAATCTTTAGTAGATATGCAGAAATATATTGTAGATTTGTAAGGAATTCTATATTCCATTTAAAGCCTACCTATTTACAACGTAAATAGTTTCTTAATTCAACGACAAATTGTTGATTTCCTTAATTAAATCCATGTGATCAAATGAATCTGGATTTTTCAAAAACAACTTTAATTTCGATTCTTCTGGATTAACATAAAACAGTTGCAATTGATTTGCCAAACATTGCGCTTCTTTAACGTTTATGACGTTTTTGTCATATTCGCCCCTCAGCACAATATTTCTGTCTTCAGAAACTTTAGTATAATCTGCAATTTTAAGACACTCGCGGGCTTTGTCTTTGTGAACTTGAAAAAAAAAGGAGATGAGTAAAGTGAGCAGTGTATTGTCAAATTGGACCATGATAAATTCATAAAATGTTAAGGAAATAAAAAAGTAAGTTTTCAAAAAATTTCGTGAAAACAAAAAAATTTTGGCCGACAAAAATAAAAACGAAAAAACCGATTTTTTTAGGAAAATTTTGAGTTAGGTACAAAAATGGTTTACACAAAAGCTGTAGACCTTTATGTTACCTAACACTTTTGTATTTAACTTTTTTCGATAAGAGTTTTGGTTTCGCTGGAAAACTTGAATCATTTAATACAGTTTTTGTTTCATTTTTCTACTCCCAATAATAACCCAGTTAATACAGGGATATTAAAATTATAAAAAATGACCAAAAACATTTTCCCTGAAAAACTTGAAAAGAAATTGATGTAGGTTTTTATGTAATTCCATATTCTGTTTAAAGCCTACCTATTTACAACATAAAGTTTCTTAATTCAACGACAAATTGTTGTTTTCCTTAATTAAGTCTGTGTGAACAACTTTAGTTTCGATTCTTCTGGATTAACATAAAACAGTTGCAATTGATTGGCCAAACATTGCGCCTTTTTAGCGTTTATGACGTTTTTGTCATATTCGCCCCTCATCAGGACAATATTTCTGTCTTCAGAAAATTCAGTATAGTGTGCAATTTTAAGACAAAAATCGTCCTGTACTTTTTTTTTTAATTAAAAAGAAGAAATTGATGTAGGTTTGTATGTAATTCTATATTCTATTTAAAGCTTATCTATTTACAACATACATAATTAGTTTTTAAATTCAATGACAGATTGTTGATTTCCTGAATCAAATCCATGTGATCAAAATAATCTGGATTTTTCAAAAAAGTATTCAATAACTTTAATTTCGATTGTTCTGGATTAACATAAAACAATTTCAATTAATTGGCCAAATATTGCTCTTCTTTAGAGTATAGTGTGTAATTTCGGGAAAATAACGTAGCAGAGTAAAATGAGCACAAAAATGTGAGAAACTGTTTGGAGTTCTCTTCCACTTTTTTTTAAAATCTTCAGTAGATATGCAGAAATTATTGTAGATTTGTAAGTAATTCTATATTCCATTTAAAGCCTACCTATTTACAACGTAAATATTTACAACCTAAATAGTGTCTTAATTCAACGACAAATTGTTGATTTCCTTAATTAAATCCATGTGATCAAAAGAATCTGGATTTTTCAAAAACGTATTTAACAACTTTAATTTCGATTCTTCTGGATTAACATAAAACAGTTGCAATTGATTTGCCAAACATTGCGCTTCTTTAGCGTTTATGACGTTTTTGTCATATTCCCCTCTCATGAGGACAATATTTTTGTCTTCAGAAAATTCTGTATAGTGTGAAATTTTGAGACACTCGGGTGCATTGTCTTTGTGAACTTGAAAATAAAGTAGGGGAGTGAAGTGAGCAGTGTTTTTTTCAAATTGGACCATGATAAACTCATATCCCTGACTTCTAGGCAATGGGAACAAAAATGTGGGAAATTCTTTGGAGTTCTTTTCCTGTTTTTTAAACTCTTCAGTAGGTATTACAGCAGCAATGGTATCTTCCTTATTGAGATGGTATGCTGTCCAAATTTTTTCAATTTCTTCTTTTGATTTATCTTTGATTAATTCAACTTTCATTATTTTATCCAAAGGTTCCTGTTGGGTTTGGAGTTGCTGTTCCTGAGGTATTTTGTTTTTGGGGTTTAAAAGTTGAGAAAACTGGCGTTCGTTTGACAGATCCGGTTTGACGTTTTTTTCTTTTACAAGCTCCACAATCTGCAAAAAAATTAAATTATAAGAATAAACAGAATAGGCAAAAGTCGTCCGCTATCGGGGCATAATTGCCAGACCTAAGACCTCCCTCCCTATTCATATGATAATATATTTTTCCCAATTTTTGTAGAAATTTAGGTGTCCACTAAATTCATTTCTTTTTTCGGACTTTTTATTTGCGTTATTGATAGTTACAAGTTCACCTTTTTAGCACACATTGTACGTACTTAGTTGATTGTGAAAGTGAAATAAAAACTTAGAACTAAACCAGATTTTACAGATTTTTGTAAATCATCCTCATTTATTGACGTCACTGTACCGTTAGAAAACCCCACTAAATTATACATTGTTTGGAAGAAAATTTTATCGTTCAAATAAACTGTATAATTTTTTTTTCTTAAAGTGCTTCGTTTTTAAAAAAAATCGAATAAAAACGTTAAAGTTAGATTTTTGACGCTTCTGTAAATTACCCACATTTATGTATGCCATTGGGTCGGTAGGGGTTTCGACTAACGTTTGGCTATTTTGGTCTTATGGGATTCCCTACCCTAAAATTCGCTAAATGACGTTTTTCCGAATCTTTACTCAGGGTGTAATTTTTTCGCATTTCTATGGCCCTACCATACTGCAACTCGGTTCCTTATATAGTTTTAGAAATATGAATTTTCAAAGTTTGGTCACTTTGGTTTTATGAGATTCCCTACCCTAAAATTCGCTAAATGACATTTTCTGAATCTTAACTCAGGGTGTGGTTTTTTCGCATCTCTATGGCCCTATCATACTGCAACTCGGTGCTTTTGTTGATAAACTATATAGTTTTTAAAATATAAATTTTCAAAGTTTGGCCATTTTGGTCTTATTGGATTATTCCCTATCCTAAAATTCGCTAAATGAGGTGTTTTTCCGAATCTTAACTCAGGGTGTGTTTTTTTCGCATCTCTATGGCCCTACCATACCGCAACTCTGTGCTTTTCTTGATAAACTATATAGTTTTTAAAATATGAATTTTGAAAATTTGCCCGTTTTGGGATTCCCTACCCTAAAATTCGCTAAATGGCGTTTTTCCGAATCTTAACTCAGTGTGCGGTTTTTTAGCATCTCTATGGCCCTACCATACTGCAACTCTGTGCTTTTCTTGATAAACTATATAGTTTTTAAAATATGAATTTTGAAAATTTGACCATTTTGGGATTATCCCTACCCTAAAATTCACTAAATGACGTTTTCCGAATCTTAACTCAGGGTGTGTTTTTTTCGCATTTCTATGGCCCTACCATACTGCAACTCTGTGCTTTTCTTGATAAACTATATAGTTTTTAAAATATGAATTTTGAAAATTTGGCCATTTTGGGATTCCCACCCTAAAATTCGCTAAATGGCGTTTTTCCGAATCTTAACTCAGTCTTTTTTTCGCATCGCTATGGCCCTTCATACTACAATTGGGGCTTTTGTTGATAAACTGTATAGTTTTTTAATATATGAATTTTCAAGGTTTGGCCATTTTGGTCTTATGGGATTCCCTACCTGAAAATTCGCTAAAGAACGTTTTACCGAATCTTAACTCAGGGTGTGGTTCTTTCGCATCTCTATGGCACCATCATACTAAAACTTGGTGCTTTTGTTCATAAACGGTATTGTTTTTGAGATATGAATTTTCAAAGTTTGGCCATTTGGTCTTATGGGATTATCCCTACCCTAAAATTCACTAAATGACGTTTTCCGAATCTTAACTCAGGGTGTGGTTTTTTCGCATCTGTATGGCCCAACCATACTGCAACTCGGTGATTTTGTTAATTAATTATATAGTTTTTAAATATGAATGTTCCAAGTTTGGCCATTTGGTCTTATGGGATTATCCCTACCCTAAAATTCGCTAAATGACGTTTTTTGAATCTTAACTCAGGGTGTGGTTTTTTCGCATCTCTATGGCTTCACCATACATTCAACTGACTAATCTTATTTAACCTAATCTGTGCATTCAACCTTTTCTGATAGATCTGCACTATGCACTGTCAAAATTGTCTTTTTTGTCAGTTTTTTCAAATTGTGTAAAATTCCAGCTAGTGATTTCTTAAGTTACTTTACTATCATGAGTTATTTAAAAAAAACTTTTTATATATTTCACCAGACCTAAATATATTTAGAACACATTAAAGCTTAAAAATTTTATAAGGACAATAATTAAAAAATATATATATATATATATATATTTTTCAAAAATGTCAATAGGTTGAGAAAATTTAATTTGGTCTTCTGATGTTATACCTAATGGATGAGTATCAATAATTGAAATGTATCCTTTATTTATCCAGACATGCAAAAACAGTATGTTTAATCCTTTCCATATTTCCCTGTGTAATAATCACTATAACATCTTCATAAACCAGAAAGTTACATGGTTGAAAAAAATGCACTGCCTGTATTTTTTCTTAAGAAACCATAAGAAAAAAGGTGTCCACAGGTCAACATACAAAGGAAAACTAAATATTTCTGAAGGGAATACCATTAGCAGTACAATAATAAAAATTTGTAAGGGTTACCATACCACTGACCAAGGGGGTAACAACTAACCAAAAATTTGTACATGTATTGCAAGTAATGCCAAGAAATTTGTACACATATTGCAGTAATGCCAAGAAATTTGTACATGTATTGCAGTAATGCCATGTTAATTTATATGGGTAATGCAAGGTAATGCCATAAGTTGTTTTCCCTTGACTCTGACTTACTAGGTCACACCTTTATATACAACTTAAGGATTTTTTTGAGGAGAAATACAGTCGAACCTCTCTAACTCGAACTTGTCTATAACTCGAACCTTTTAAGTGGTCCCTACACTTTTTATGTGTATTTTAACCTCTTTAACTTGATTTTCTATAACTCAAACTCTCCATAACTTGAACTGTTTTCGTTGTCCCTTTAATTTTGAGTTATAGAGGTTCTACTGTATTCTAGAGTATCAAATGGTATCATTGGCAAGGTATCAGTCACTAGATATTTTGCCTTATGTGTTGACAAATCTAATTTAATATTACTAAGTTTTTAAAGGGAGAAAAAGCTCCTAACCTTCCAAAAAAACAGAAAAGAAAAATAATGCTTTGAGTGGACACCTCAAATATTTATATTGCTGTCTGAAAAAAACAAGAATAAATAGAGAGGTATTAAAAAAGAAAAGTTTTATGGGTTTACAAGGCACATGCATTTATCTTACACATAGTTAAAAAGCTAGAAAGATGTCAGAAAGGTTTTGTTTATTGAACATTTTTTTAGTTGTGAAAAATGCAAGTAGCCAACCTTTAGATCAATCAGCCTCACAAATTACATTAGATTATCCTAAATTAAATACCCTAAGCTAAATTAGACTAACTTAAGAGAATTCTTTGTGTAAAAAGTGTTGGTTTTTTTTACTTACTTTACTTAAGATTTCTAAATGCACATAAAATATGATCTTTACAGAAAACACAAGTAAAAAATTTCAAAATAACTGTAGAAATCAAGAAAATTTCTTCTTAAGTTAAGTCTAATTTGGCCTAACCTGGGCCTAAGCAAAGTTAAGTCAACTTAATATAATTTGTGAGGCTAAACTGACCTTTAGGGGGCCTACAGACATGCGATCATTTCTTGAGATTAGTACGCACTAACTAATCTCTGCATACATGTACGTTTGATGGAATTGCCTACACACACGAAGACAAAATTAAACGTTCTAACATAAACACGATATTATCAATGCGTTTTGCCCAGACACTGAGAGATTTGCTCGCGTACATCGTGCGCGCGAACTAATCTTCGAGAGATATTTTAGGCGGATATTGATTACACACAAAGAGATTAGTATGTGCAAACTTGTACGCGCGTACTAATCTCTAGAAATGTTCGCGTGTCTGTAGGCTCCTTAAGATCTAATTATTGTGATCTACCTTTGACTGAAATTCTTCTGGGGCATTTTTCTGCAACTGAGCGATTTTCTCTGCATACTTGTCATAATGAGGGTTGCCTTTCAGATCATCCAAGATTTCTTGCAGCTTTCGAGGGGTTGTCATGATATTTTTTCTAGCAGGTGCAAGTGCAGCTCGATAGGTAAGGATTGTTCTTACGAATTGGGTCAGACGCATAACTGTCAATACTTAGATTAGCCTGCAATAAATTTTAGGAATTAGGAAACTTATTACATATATTAATGAAGTTACAATAAATACCCTTGGATCATAAAATAAAAAGGTTTTACGTAAATAATCGTATAAATACTATACTTATATTACTAGCAAGAATATATTTAAAAAGGCAAACCAACCGCACACCCCTTGGTGTGTGTTAAAATCACTTTTTTTTTGAGGTTAGAGGAGTCAGCTGATTCGTATAATTTCCTTTATTGAAAGCTCTTTTTCTGCTTCGCTTCAACGCTTGAACGTAAAGATGGCGCCACCAGGTTGGGAACCCCCAAAAAGTTTCGCGCGGTTTTACCAAGGATCACCATGGTTTTTCCATATACGTAAGGGTTTTACTTGTGTTTGCGCCACGGATTATAGAAATATATTAAAGTCGCGTTGATGTTAAAAAATAGCGCAAGACAAAACTGCTCAACAAACTCACAAATGTTTCACTAAGGGCCGGTTTATCAATGGCGGGGTATCTCTTCGTGTAAGCTAGCCCTGGGCCAACTCTGACCTTGGGGTAACCCTCGAGTTAAAGAGAAAAGTGTTTATCCACGCGATTTTAACCCAGAGCTCCGAAACTCGCAGGTTGGCAATGCTGGTAACAATCGACCATCTAAGTTTTCCCTTCCTATTTAATAGTCTGTGGAATTTTTGACATTTTGTGGTTATAATCATATGTTTTTTTGTATTGTTGGTCATAACATATTGCTGCAAAGCGGACCGAACCGTGGTCTTCTGTGTTGTTGGTTTCGGGTGTTTTGTTAAAAAATATTATTTGGAAAAAACTTATTCAGTTTCTTCAGTTATTGTACTCTAGCCAGTAAGTATCTACTATATATATGATGAAAATAATTTAGCTACATTAAAATTAGCATGTAGTTCCAACTTTGTAAATTATTTCTGTTGTACTTAACTACTAACTATAGTCTAAAATAAAAATGCATCTATAGGTACCTATCTACCTATTAAAGATAGATAATTTAAGAGATAAAATAAGTTAAAAGCAAATGGATTAATGTCTTTCATAATTCTGCATTTTTTAAGTTTATTTTAAAACTAATACACCTATTTTATTTTTGTTACAGGTCATGTCTTTACAAGGAAACCAAACAAACTTCTACATTTTAATAAAGAAATATCAATAAGGCACATCAACAAGAAATAATGGTACTAGTTTCTGACACATCAACATGTTATCCCGGAATGACTGACACCTCCCTGTGCAGAGCAAGCAGAGGCTTCCTGGGTGACCAAAAAGTGTTTAAAAACCTTGATGTGATATATTATTTATTCTGTAGCATATTTTTTGAAATATAAAAGTGCTCTAGCATGTTGCAATAATTTAAGTATTTTATTTTGATGTTACGTACTATATATATAAACCTAATTGTTGATTATTTCTGATTCCTAAAATGCTGTTGTATAACAAAATAACTTAATAGTCATTTTTCAGGGGCCGCCAAATAAAAATTTTAAAAACTCAGTGTGTAAAATATACATTCACTTTTTATTTTGCATTTTTAAATATATATTAAAAGTTTTAAAATTATATACACAAATTAGTAATTATAATAAAACTGGTACACATATTGAGGAAGACATATGTGAGTGGGCCTTGCCTATATTGTGACTCGGTACCTACACATATTAGGTATAGCTCTAGTTGGCAGGTGGGATATTTATTGGGTGCTTTTCTATTAAACATGATCTTGCTCATAGAAAAAATAATATTTATTTTTGGCTTGCTTGGTAGACTGCTCCCATGGCAAAAATCTCCATGTCTGCTGGTGTTTTAAAATTTTAGGAGCATCCTATTTAACACTAAAATTGAAGTACACAAGTTAAATGTTATGCTTTTGAGAAAAATCAACCAAAAAAAAAAACAAAACACTTCAAAATAATTGGAAATTTTGACGTTAACCCAGAGCTAAATCATATACGTAATATATTACGTATATGAGCTAAATACGCTACCCTGCCGTTCGAGCGCGGATCAAGTTAGCCTAGGGTTAACCCTCGAGTTGGCATTTAACCTTGGATGGATAAACACTTTTGACAACTTTAACCCAGGGCTATCTCTAACTCGAGGGGTAACCCTCCATTGATAAACCGGCCCTAAGTTTTAAACTTGTTAACTTTTAAGGGTATTGGTACCGGGTGTTAAAAAGTATGTCGTCAAACTCTGAAAACTCGCTAAACTTTAGGATATTTTTCCTATATTAAAAAAAAAAATTGTCGCCAGCAGGCATAAACAGCCATCCATAAACTTGTTAATCTAAGCATAAGACATAGTTATTATCATTGAGGTCCTTTTAAAAGTATGGATGTAATTCAGTGGCGTATATAGAAAAAAGTTTCGGGGTGGGCCCGAGGCAGTTTGGGGGAGGCCCGAGACCCCATGAGGCCGTATTTTATGTTTGTATTCAGGAAATATGTGGAAAATATCTAAAAAAATCTTAGCTTCGGGGGGGCCCGGGCCCCCCAGGCCCCCCTTAAATACACCACTGATGTAATTGGTTCGGTTCGGTTCATTACTTTATGCTGTCATATTTAAGATATACATAAGTATACGATTTTTTTTCCTCAAAAAAATCGGTTTATCAGCTGCTTGCCTACCCTAAAATTCGCTAAATGACGTTTTTCCGAATTTTAACCCAAGGTGTGGTTTTTTCGCATCTCTATATGGCCCTACCATACTGCAATTCGGTGCTTTTGTTGATAAACTATATAGTTTTTAAAATATGAATTTTCAAAGTTTGGCCATTTTGGTATTATGGGATTTCCAACCCTAAAATTCGCTAAATGACGTTTTTCTATGGCTTAACCATACTGCAACTCGGTGCTTTCGTTGATAAACTATATAGTGTACTCCGGTTATAACGTACCTGGGTTATAAACGTACTTTTTCGCCTAATTCCATTATAATATTCCTGTTGTAACGTACTAGTGTACGTTAAAACCGGAATATTACCGGTCATTCCCCGTAAAATTTGGGAATTTTTCAATAATTGAGTTCGCGAGTTAAACGCGAGTTGCAGGCGGCAGGCCGTCAATTTCCACTTTATTCTTATATGGAAAAATGGTCTAATACGGTTTTGTGTGTTTGTAGTAAAAATGGAGAATTGCCGGCGCAAATGTACAAGTAAAGATAGAGATTATTAAAAGTATTGAGAGAGGCATCAGTAAAGCGGAAGTTGGTAGCCAAAAGAACTTGTCAAAAACAACCATTTTATTTCAAATAAAAAATGTACGGTCTAACATAACTTTTTAATTGTGTTTTTTTTATAACGTACGTCCGCTTATAAAGTACACATTTTCTGATCTCTTGAGGGTACGTTATAACCGGAGTACACTCTAGTTTTTAAAATATGAATTTTCAAAGTTTGGCCTTTTTGGTCTTATGGGATTCCCTAACCTAAAATTCGCTAAATGACGTTTTTCCGAATCTTAACACAGAGTGTGGTTTTTTCACATCTCTACTTTTTACGACCGCCTTATGTTTTATAAAATTGTATAACTAAAATGAAAGCGCCAGTGGTTTTTAAGATATCAGCAGATTTGTGGTTCTAAAGAGGCAACAAAAATAATCAGCCCCCTCTTTTTGGAATCCCTTCCAGTCCCCAAATACAAACCACATTTTGACGATCCCAAAGTATATTTTTTTGAGGCTCCTTCGGGGCCCCCTCGGGCCGGAGGCTCTCGGCAATCGCTGACTAGCCGGCCGGCCTGGCCAGTCCCGGCCTGGCTGGGTCCTGTCCAGTAGCGTGTCGTGGATAAAAGGGCGGGGGGGGAGTCAAATAAATTCAGTGGCGCACCCAGGAATGTGTCTTGGGGGGGGGCCCGAGGCCTCTTGGGGGCCGACAACGGGCGCCTCTCAAAAAAAAAGGTCATCATGTGTGGGGGGCCCGACAGCTAAAAAGGGGGCCCCTCAAAAATCTTGCGACCAAACAAAAAAAAAAGGTCATCATGTCTTTAGCGGGGACGCGACGAACGACGCAGGGGGGGGGGGGGCCCGAAGCCTCATGATGTCAAATTTTAAGCTATTGTTTGTGTTTTATTATGAAATATGTAAAAAAATCTAAGGCTTGGGGTGCCCTGGGTGCGCCCATGAATAAATTACAAACCTTTTTTTAAAATAATAACACTATTACAAATTCAATTTTTTTCTCAAAGGACGCCAGGGCCGCTAAGCGCAGAGGGGGGGGGGGGGGGGGAGGGCGTTCGAGCGCCCTGGCCCACTATACGACACGCCCCTGGTCCTGTCGTATCCTGTTGAGTCCTGTCGGGTCCTGTGACACCGCTCATACCAGAGCCTACAGGGAGAGATTTTAAGCAGTGGCGGATCTATGCCCCAAAAATTGGGGGGTGGACAAAAATTAAATTAAATTAAAATACAACTTTTTTGCAAATGTGTTTTGTGTTTTAACAGCTAATCCATCTAAGTATTATACTGGGTGGCTAAAAAAACCGGACAAAATGTTTTTCGATATAACTTTCTAACTATACCAATTATTTTAATGGAACCAACTGCACGCTGCACGAAATTGATCAGACCTTTTTTAAATCGGGATAAAAGCGTCGTATCCGCTGCGTAAAACGATACATGAGTCGTTATAGTCGGTTTAGTGCTTCTTTAAATACTTCGACGATATGATGGCATTGCCCATTGTGTCTTTGTCATGCATTAATTTATGAAGAAATTAATGCAGACACAATTGGCAGGACAATCGTATACTCTGTAAAACAATTATGTTAAATGTTAACTTTTTGGGAACTGTTAAACTGATTTCAATGATTTGCACTTCGTTGAGCGCGCCAGAAGTAGGGTTTTTCTAAAAGTTAAAAAAACATCTCAAAAATTTTCAGAACAGAATTTCAACGTTTAAGTTGTTAGATTCTGTCCGCCTGATTAATTATTTGTAAAATTCAGTTTGTTTCATTTCGAAAAAGTTATAACAAAAAAACATTACGTCCGGTTTTTTGGCTCCCCCGCTATAATACTCCTATGGATTTGCTGTTATTACATAACACATTTGCAAAAAGTAATAATTTATATTCCGGTTATTTGGCCCCCTTGGTATAATATCGGCGATTTTGTGTTTTGAAGCCTGACTTCTAAATTCGAGGATAAATTATTTTTAACTCGAAAAAGTTGGGGGCCCGGTCCACCCATGCCTCGTAGATCCGCCCCTGATTTTGAGGGGTCATATATATTTCTCCTTTTCTCCTCTTGAAATTTCTTGTCGTACGCACCTGGTAGATTTTCAAATACAGAATAAAAATTCCCCTTTGCTTAGTAACTTTTTTGCCTCCTCTATTTTTTTATGTTTTGCGCGCCTGAATTCAACAATCATTCGTAGATAATGGTCGCAAAATGCGAACCAAATTCAAGATGACACCAAAAAGTTTTTAAACAAAACAGAAAATTTATTTTGAATTTTTAATTTAGCAAAAAGATTAAATTTAGAACTAAGGGACCCTTAATAAACTATGTTTATAATCTTTAAGACCTGGGCACAGTATAAAATACACCCATAAGGTAGGTATGGGTAGATATAGAATTCTGCTCATTAAAATTCTGAGGATTAAAAATAAGGCACAGTTTAGTGTGCGTACGTGTATGTGGTTGTAATTTATAAGGAAATAACGCATTCATTAAAGCGGGGACTGGTTAGGTGTATGCGGTGTCCCCATTAACGACGAGCTTGACTCTCGGAAAGCAAATAATACACCTCTCGATTTTAGCGGTAAAACATCAACTAAAATGGGTATTAATAAAATTGTAACAAAACGGGATTTGAATATAAATGGTATTTTTGCCATTTATAAGTTTTTAAATATTTTTAATTAAATATTGTTTTCGACATCAACAAGCATTAATTATATGCAAGATTAGGTTAAGAATAAGTAAAATTTATGGCAACACCAGCGACTTGTTTTTGGGTATATTTTCAGGATCGCTGTATTTTATTAAAAGTTGTATTCAGCTAATCTGTCCTTTGAGCCACTAATATCACAATCATTTATATTTTGTAACTGGAAACAAATTTAACAAACTATTCTCAATTTTAAAAAAACACACTGTGTAATTTTGATTTTTAACGGTTTTCGAAGTCTAACTCTTTCTTTGGCTTGCGCTGATATTTTGCCTCTTTGTCTGCAGCGTTCAAAGCACAGCCTATATTTTAGCTTTGAATATTATTTTTCTTTTTGTTATTTATACCTATTTTGATCTTTACTTTTAGTGTTTATTTTAATTTTAAACCTTTTTATTATTGCTGTTTCCGGTGTTTTAAAATATTGTTTCTATGCTTTGCTGGTTTTCTTAACATCAAATACAAACCATTTCTTGCCCTAAAATCGGCATTTTTAATCAATATAATGTCCCAAACCTAAACAGTTATAATTAGTAAATTAAACATTTGATTTAATAACCTTATTCAACCAACGTTTAAAATGTTGATAAATAAATACATTTACAACAAACATACAAAAGGTTTCTACAACCTAAAAGTTTGAAAAGTGCAAATACTAGAATACAACAGTTTATAATAATAATTTTAACATTGAAGTCAAATACGAAGAAAAATTCTGAAGTTTAAAGAAGAAAATTGAACAGGTACCGTCAAACGGGGTGGATCTGGTCGATTTTCAGATATTTTTCAAAATAACTTTTTTTCGTAAAAAGCTATAGGTAGACTTCAAACCACCGCCAAATGACAGCTTACCGTTGGAGCTTTAAAATGACGTGTTGCACATATCTGTCACTTTGACAGGTGATTTTATATATTTTTTTTGGTGGGTGTCCCGATTGACCCCGCATATGGGGACAATCGGGACATTCCATTTTTTTTCAGTGTTAAGGCTCGATTAGCCCCTGTAATGGAGTCAATCGGGACAGAGAAGGTTAAAAAAATTATTTTGCAAAAAAAAACGGAAAAAAAACTTTAAAAATAAGCCAGAAAACGAGGTTTATTAAAAAAAACCGCGAAAATTTTGTTGGTTTTTTTGCATGCTGCTCCATTCAGAAAGCTAAAGCGAACTGGCCGACGACTTGCAGAAACGCGTGCACTAAGATATCGCCTATGAGTTTTGAATATTATTGAACCCAAACACATTGACCTTGAGATACAGGGGCCATTTAAATGGTAAAAAACAGGTTTTGTCCCGATTGACCCCACTGTCCCGATCCACCCCGTTTGACGGTATGTATGATTTTCCTACATTGTTTATGAAATTGAGAAAAATGCTTATAGTATATACTTTCTCCAAGAAGCGCCAAATTCCCTTTCGAGATCGTAACAAACAATAAATTTAATAACTTTTATTAATTTTATCAGTCATTTAAAGTGTTACACAAATTGGTAGCTTGCAACTTTTAAGCCCTGCTCACTTGATTTGACAGTACCACTGTCAATAAGCCGACCTGCTACAATATTAACAATAATCTAGAAATAGATAGTTATGTTATGTCTTTCTTAACGTTCCTAGTGAGCGAAATGGTAGCCGAATAGGTACAAGAAAAACAACAACAAAATAATAGGGGTCAGAAATAAGAAAATAGAAGTATGCATTTTCACCCAAATGAAAATCATCAATTCTCGCTTGAAAGAGCGTCAACGCAAAATTCGTTTTATTTCGCCATCGCACCCGCCGGGATTTCAAAAAATTTGAAAATCGCAACTTTGGATTTATGACTTTACACGGGCGTTCTTGCTTAAATTTGAGGCAAACACCCGGCGACCTAAAATTAAATGACCCATAACCAATCTTATTGAAATTTTTTCGCAAACAAAAACCCACGGTCCCTAAGGAAACCGGTTATCTGGTAACTCGGTGTCATGACGGCCGTGACGGCAGAGCTACGTCACTACGTCACAGTTTTCCTAGGAATACGCAATCAAACGTTGTTTATAGCGTAATTTCGTCTTTTGCGAGGAAATTTTGTACATTTTGGGTCTTGTAAGTGTTTCAATACTCAAATCATTTTCAAACAGAATTTCAAACAGTGTGGGGTCTTGTAATTGTTTAAATACCTGTCCTGTGCTTGCTAGAAATGTATTAAAGATTAACTAAAAGATTTTTTATCCGCGTGTTATTATTTTGTACTTAATTTAAAAAAAATCGAGGTAAAAATAATATTGTTGTTATTTTATTTTAAATATTTGACTTTGTTATTATTAAATATAGAAAAAACTTTAAATTGGCACACTAGTAGAATTTTTGACGCTCTTAAATTGCTTAAATCAAAAAAAATAAAATATCGAGTTTTCGAGTTTTTTCAAAAAACATAAAACCAATTTTAATTAAACACCCTGCTACTGTCTAAAATTATTATTGTAACTGAATATAATTATAATTTGCTTGCGATACACACAAAAAACTTTTTCAAAATACAATACTTGTACGTTGAAAATCGTCAGGATACCGGGTGTCCCACCTTTGCTGAGCAGCCCATGCACTCGTTCAACTGTTTTCTCGTCTGCGCTAAGCCGCCTTAGAAAATATCGTGTATCGCGTCGACGAACCAAAAATCGCGGTCGCCTATGCCAACAGGTGTTTACGATTCTTTGCCGTTTTTTCCCTAAAAGTTGAACTTTTCCGTTATAATTTGAAAAAAAAACCATTTGTGTTAAAAGTTTTTAATTTCTAGTTGAAACTTAGACTAGATGATGACGGAGCACGTAGTCCCGATTGAGAGGGAGGGCGCTACCAATAATTACGCGACCCCCAACAAACCCGCGCCCCCAAGTAACGATCAGCCACTGTCGTGGATTAAAATCAATTTGGATTATTTCCTTACCACCCCTGGATGGTTAAAGATCGCTGAATTGGTAAGCAAAAATATTTATTTTGATTTGATTTCTGATTCCTACGAAAAGGAGACAGTTTTTTTACCTTAAAAATAAATTTAAAAAATAAGTTTTTATTTTAGGTGTAAGGGAAAGTGAGGGAATACCGACAATGCCGGTAATTTCGGCAGTCTGATATTTCTCATAATGTATTAATAATTTTTTGCATACAGCATTTGCACAAACTTTCTTATTATTTTAATTAAAAACATCAACAATATATTCTTGAAGTTGAAATAAGAACTGCCTACGTGCTTTTTTAAAGAGACTGTTTTTTTTACGTTTCAAATTAAATTTGGAAATTTTTTTGAGCTGTGTCTTTTTTTATCAGTTATTTCGGCAAGGGGTAGATTCCCCTTGACCCCCCTTAGTACGACCTTGCATCGATACATTCTACAAGCGCTCACAAGGGAACGGACCACAAGCTCTAAAAATGTCTTATAGGGTCTCTAGTTTCGAGAATTGAACTTTTAATGTTCCAAGGTCTCTCGTCAAAACAAAAATGTTTTTATAGTGCAGAGGCCTAATTTAGAGTCCCTGTATGTGACAGATATTGGCGGAATATTCCGCCAATATCTGTCACATACAGGGACTCTAGCCTAATTGAAAAACCATCATGGGGAGAATTTCAAGGCTCTGGAATTTTGTATAGTGACCAGGGGGAATGAAATAATTCGCCGCCGCCTATATTCACCGAGGCTAATTTTGAGTTTCAATAAACTAAGCAATTTATTATTTTTTTATCAGAAAAAAAATAAAGTGACGGATTATAGCATGTATTAAATTTAAAAGTTTGGGGTGCTCAAGGTGGCTGAATTCGATTAATTAAAATAAAGGGTTCGAAATGGCGGATTTTTCCATTTATGAATAGATATGTGTTAAATTTGGCAATTTGGGGGGTGTAAGGCCGCTGATTTTGATAATTAAATTGAAATTGAAAAAAATTTAAATAGCTGAAATTTCCATTTATGAGCCGATATGTATTAATTTTGAAATTGCGGGGTGACAATTATGATTTTATTATTTAAACATATCGGCTTATAAATGGAAAAATCCACCATTCTGAATCCGCCAATTTAATTTTCCTAAGGTTTAATTCAAAAATCATAAAAATAATAACACTTCAAAGTTCCAAAATATCGGTTAATAAGAGGAAAAGTCCGTGATATTAGATCGTCATTTTGACTTTTTGAAAGTTTAATTTAAAACTCATTAGTAACCCTAGACATCCTATGGTTTCCAATTTAATACATATCAGTTAATAAAGGAAAAAATCCGCCATTTTGGATTAGGTATTTTGATTTTGTTTAAAAATCAACCTTAGCGACCCTATAAACACCCCAAACTTAAAAATAATACATATCGGTTCATAAATGGAAAAGTTCGCCATTTTGGATCTGAGGATTTTTCCAATTTTTTAAATCAAAATTATAGCGACATTAAACACCACAAAGTTCCAAATGTGGTACGTATCCGTTAATAAATGAAAAAGGCCGCGATTTTGGATCCGTTATTTTTATTTTTTTTTAGATTTAATTCAAAAATCACAATTAGCAACTTTTAAAATCCAAAATTTATTAAATGTTGGGTTTTAAATGAAAAGGTCCGCCATTTTAAACCCGCTCTTTTGACTTTTATTTAAAGTTTAATTCACAAGTTATAAGTAGCGACCTTAAACTGCAATTACATTGCATTTTTATGTGTAGATTGGAAAGGCTAAGTGATCTAAGTGCCAAAAAGCATTTTTGAGGGAAACTAAAAAAAACTGTACAGTTTATGCAAGCGGACTTACGGATAACGTCATTTCAAATATGCCATATAGAGCATTAAGTGGGGAAATGACACTTAGATCTTATAGCCCCGTATTGGCCTTGATACCTACATCATTTTGTGTGGAAAATCTAAAATTTGTATATTTTGGCACTTAGATTATTTAGCCTGGCCACTCTACATGTATGTTATAAATAAATAAATAAATAAATATCCCAAGTTCTCAATTTGATTTATACCGGTTTATAAAATTCCAGCATTTTGGACGACCATTTTGACTTTTTTAGGTTTACGGCAAAAATTGTATAACGTATAACGCCTTAACAGAGTATTGTTTTAAATTTGAGTCAAATTGAATTATAAATAAAAGCCCCGCCAATTTGGATCCGCCATTTTGAATTTTATGTGTTAAAAGATATTAAATTGTACTGTTAATTCAATAAACATGTAAAATATACCATTTGATAAACAAAATTGCAAATAAAAACTGCGATGACGCGAGGGGACGAATAATCTCGGCGGCAAGTTGACTCGGCAGCTAACTGGGTCGGCTGCGAATTAGCCCGGAGGCGAATCGGGTCGGCGGCGAATCGGTCGCGGCGAGTCTGCGGCAGCGATGTGTCCTAGAGCCCGACCAAAAGGTGTATTTTGTGTATCAATACTAAATATATTTAAGGATTTGATGGGGAAAATTTCCCCCGTAGATCCGCGACTGCTAGATGCGAGAAAAAAATTCGAACATGTGGTTTTTGCAGGAATACAGTAATTTCCTTGACTAGAGAATGCATATGTGTCTTAGCTATAACTATTGTTTTTTTATTGTTTATTTATATCTTTATATAATACGTAGATAATTTCATAATTCAACAAAAATAGCCGGTATGCTGCTGCCGCAGTCGTACACAAATTAATGGTGCCTTGAAGGTCACCAAGCTGCAAAATATTTGCAGTGTTCAATAGCAGGTTTTTAGCAAAAACCTGAGTAAAATTTGAATACCATATGTATTAGGGGCATAATTTGGCATCTAAACTTTTAATAAGAACATGTGTCATGCATTATAGTTTAATTTTTATATTTTTTATTATTGTTTTCCGTATTTATTTCTATAGTGTTATAGTATTTTTTATGTTTTATGTGGTTCTATTTCTTCCCAATCTAAGTTTTTAAAAACATCTTCGAAGGCCTGGTTAAATAGTTTAGCGGATATTGTATCACCCTGGCTGACACCTCCTCTTATGCGGATTGGCTTGGTTCCGTCGTGCGATATTGATTGATGTTGTTGCTTCGCTATATATAATGGCTATTAAGTCTGTGTATCTGTGATCTATTCGGCTATTAATTAAAGATGCTTTTAATGGCCAGTGCTTAATGCTATAGAAAGTTTTTCGAAGTCTACAAACGCAATATTAATGTGTGTTAATGTGTGGTCGACTGTACTGAAAGCTTTTCTGAAACTTGCTTGTTCTTTTGATTGATATCCATCAAATTTTGTGCTTAGTTTATGTGTTAATATTTTCGTGAAAAACTTTACTTTAAATTACATTGAGGAGTGCTATGAGTCCATAGTCCTTTTCAGTTGTTTGGTATTACTTTTTCTTGTAGTATTTTATTCAGGAGAATATGGAGGGTATTAACTACACCTTTACCATCGTACTTGAGCATTTCTGACGGTACTCCGTCTTTTCCATTTGATTTGTTATTTTTTATTTTTTTAATGCTCTCTTTATTTACGCTTTGCTTATTTCAGCTTGTAGCTCTGAGCTTATGTTCTTTATTTTTGTTTGGAGTTTCTTCATGGTTTCTCGCGATGGTTCCCTTTTTGTCTGGTATAGGTAATTCTGTATAGAATAGTTCTGTGATATTTATAATATCCTCTTTGACGTTAGGTTCCATGCCGTTCAAATCCTTTATTTTAATTATTTCATACCTACCTAGAGTCGGCCTTCGACATTTCATATTTCTGGTATTTTCTTTCACTCTCTCAACTTTTATTTCTTGGCTCTTTCTTTTATTTTTTTTATCATTTTTCTTATAGTTTTATTAATTTCTGTTTATTCTATAGATGTTCTTTTTCCTTATTTCTCGAGGTTCCGTCTTTTTCATCAGTTTCTTTATTTCTTCTGATATACAATTTTCTCTCTTGTTATCCTATTGTGCGATATCTTTTCGTAGTTCGGTCATAGTTTTTCTCAGCGTATCATATTCCAAGTTGATGTCTCCTTAATTTCTGTATGTTTTGATTTATTAAGCGAAATCAGACAGTTTCTTTAAGCAAATAATTGTTTTAATGAATTTCTGACTACACTAAGTGTGAAAAATTGGCCATAATTTCCCCCTTCTCCCCTACAGGTAGGTATAATAAATCAATATTTTAGTGATTTTAATACTTTGTTTTCGAGATCGTTTATAGCAAAAAATATAATAAACTTTTTTGTCGTGCTATTTTTAATGAAACTTGCAGTTCAAAAATATCCGACAACTGATTCTAAAATACCTGACTTTATAGAAGTGTTAGTTAACTTTTCTAAAATTTTGTCTGCACCGCCATTTTTTCGTATTTTTCTAGAAAATGAATTTCTGCGACGAAAGTTTTTAGAGAATTAAAAGTATTTTTCTAAATATTTCATCTATAAACAAACAAATTTAAACAATCTTACACCCTCCCAATTGTATCAATATTTTAGTATTGTCGCATTAAGTCCCCCCAAATTGGTCCGGCTAGCTGCACCTGGTATGTAAACTAGTATAGGTAACCCAGGATGGGTGTGTGTAGGTGTGCGCCTAGCTTATAAATTTTTGCGTTACAAAATATGTGTTAAAAAACTGTTCACTTCCTCTTAATAATTTTAACAAATATTATAATATATATTTAAATTTTAATATTGGAAAGATGACTTTAATTTATTTTTAAATTTAGTTATATTTAAAACGATCTGTACAAATAAACTTTAACATCTATTTTTAAATTAAAACATGTGGAGAATTTTATTGCGCTACTATATTTGTGACATATGATCGCTTGGCTTAAAATCAGTAGCGCGACTTTTAGAAAATATCTAGCAAATCACACAAAAAGTGACCGTCATCTCTCCTCCCTTCGTAAATAATTATTTTTTTAATTAGGGTTGGCGATTCATCCCTATTTTTTATGAAGATTTGCACAATTGCAGTGTTGAAATTCGGCTCCGGAACGTTACGATATAGCGATGTACAAAATAGCGACGTACGAAATAGCGAGTAATGAAATAGCGACGATCAAAATAGCGATGTAATGAAAGAGCGACTATCAAAATAGTGATGTATCAAAATAGCGTTTGTAACAAAACAGCGATATATCAAAATAGCGATGTATCAAAATAGCGACAATCAAAATAGCGATACATCAAAATAGGGACAACCAAAATAGCGATGTATCAAACTAGCGATGTATCAAAATAGCGATATATCAGAATACCGAATCAAACCAAACCGAATCGTATCAAACCAATCCAAACCGAAACGAACCGAAATGCGCTATTATATCCTGCGGTATTTTGACTATACCAGATTATTTTTTCAAAAAAAAAATCTGAACCGAGATGCCAAAACGGAACGGAAATATCACTATAGTGATGATCGCTATTTTGTTACATTGCTACTTTGATAGTCGCTATTTTGTTACATCGCTATTTTGTTACATCGCTATTTTAATAGTAGCTATTTTGTTATATCGCTATTTTGTTACATCGCTATTTTGTTACATCGTTATTTTGATAGTCGCCCTTTCATTACATCGCTATTTTGATTGTCGCTATTTGTGTATGTGACAGATATTGGCGGAATATTCCGCCAATATCTGTCACATACAGGGACTCTAGCCTAATTGAAAAACCATCATGGGGAGAATTTCAAGGCTCTGGAACGAAATAGCGATATGTACAAAATAGCGAGTATTAAAATAACGGTATCGAAATAGCGACAATCAAAATAGCGATGTAATGAAAGGGCGACTATCAAAATAACGATGTAACAAAATAGCGATGTAACAAAATAGCGATATAACAAAATAGCTACTATTAAAATAGCGATGTAACAAAATAGCGATGTAACAAAATAGCGACTATCAAAGTAGCAATGTAACAAAATAGCGATCATCACTATAGTGATATTTCCGTTCCGTTTTGGCATCTCGGTTCAGATTTTTTTTTTTTGAAAAAATAATCTGGTATAGTCAAAATACCGCAGGATATAATAGCGCATTTCGGTTCGTTTCGGTTTGGATTGGTTTGATACGATTCGGTTTGGTTTGATTCGGTATTCTGATATATCGCTATTTTGATACATCGCTAGTTTGATACATCGCTATTTTGGTTGTCCCTATTTTGATGTATCGCTATTTTGATTGTCGCTATTTTGATACATCGCTATTTTGATATATCGCTGTTTTGTTACAAACGCTATTTTGATACATCACTATTTTGATAGTCGCTCTTTCATTACATCGCTATTTTGATCGTCGCTATTTCATTACTCGCTATTTCGTACGTCGCTATTTTGTACATCGCTATATCGTAACGTTCCGGAGCCGAATTTCAACACTGCAATTGTGCAAATCTTCATAAAAAATAGGGATGAATCGCCAACCCTAATTAAAAAAATAATTATTTACGAAGGGAGGAGAGATGACGGTCACTTTTTGTGTGATTTGCTAGATATTTTCTAAAAGTCGCGCTACTGATTTTAAGCCAAGCGATCATATGTCACAAATATAGTAGCGCAATAAAATTCTCCACATCTTTTAATTTAAAAATAGATGTTAAAGTTTATTTGTACAGATCGTTTTAAATATAACTAAATTTAAAAATAAATTAAAGTCATCTTTCCAATATTAAAATTTAAATATATATTATAATATTTGTTAAAATTATTAAGAGGAAGTGAACAGTTTTTTAACACATATTTTGTAACGCAAAAATTTATAAGCTAGGCGCACACCTACACACACCCATCCTGGGTTACCTATACTAGTTTACATACCAGGTGCAGCTAGCCGGACCAATTTGGGGGGACTTAATGCGAAAATACTAAAATATTGATACAATTGGGAGGGTGTAAGATTGTTTAAATTTGTTTGTTTATAGATGAAATATTTAGAAAAATACTTTTAATTCTCTAAAAACTTTCGTCGCAGAAATTCATTTTCTAGAAAAATACGAAAAAATGGCGGTGCAGACAAAATTTTAGAAAAGTTAACTAACACTTCTATAAAGTCAGGTATTTTAGAATCAGTTGTCGGATATTTTTGAACTGCAAGTTTCATTAAAAATAGCACGACAAAAAAGTTTATTATATTTTTTGCTATAAACGATCTCGAAAACAAAGTATTAAAATCACTAAAATATTGATTTATTATACCTACCTGTAGGGGAGAAGGGGGAAATTGTGGCCAATTTTTCACACTTAGTGTAGTCAGAAATTCATTAAAACAATTATTTGCTTAAAGAAACTGTCTGATTTCGCTTAATAAATCAAAACATACAGAAATTAAGGAGACATCAACTTGGAATATGATACGCTGAGAAAAACTATGACCGAACTACGAAAAGATATCGCACAATAGGATAACAAGAGAGAAAATTGTATATCAGAAGAAATAAAGAAACTGATGAAAAAGACGGAACCTCGAGAAATAAGGAAAAAGAACATCTATAGAATAAACAGAAATTAATAAAACTATAAGAAAAATGATAAAAAAATAAAAGAAAGAGCCAAGAAATAAAAGTTGAGAGAGTGAAAGAAAATACCAGAAATATGAAATGTCTAAGGCGACTCTAGGTAGGTATGAAATAATTAAAATAAAGGATTTGAACGGCATGGAACCTAACGTCAAAGAGGATATTATAAATATCACAGAACTATTCTATACAGAATTACCTATACCAGACAAAAAGGGAATTATCGCGAGAAACCATGAAGAAACTCCAAACAAAAATAAAGAACATAAGCTCAGAGCTACAAGCTGAAATAAGCAAAGCGTAAATAAAGAGAGCATTAAAAAAATAAAAAATAACAAATCAAATGGAAAAGACGGAGTACCGTCAGAAATGCTCAAGTACGATGGTAAAGGTGTAGTTAATACCCTCCATATTCTCCTGAATAAAATACTACAAGAAAAAGTAATACCAAACAACTGAAAAGGACTATGGACTCATAGCACTCCTCAATGTAATTTAAAGTAAAGTTTTTCACGAAAATATTAACACATAAACTAAGCACAAAATTTGATGGATATCAATCAAAAGAACAAGCAAGTTTCAGAAAAGCTTTCAGTACAGTCGACCACACATTAACACACATTAATATTGCGTTTGTAGACTTCGAAAAACTTTCTATAGCATTAAGCACTGGCCATTAAAAGCATCTTTAATTAATAGCCGAATAGATCACAGATACACAGACTTAATAGCCAATATATATAGCGAAGCAACAACATCAATCAATATCGCACGACGGAACCAAGCCAATCCGCATAAGAGGAGGTGTCAGCCAGGGTGATACAATATCCGCTAAACTATTTAACCAGGCCTTCGAAGATGTTTTTAAAAACTTAGATTGGGAAGAAATAGAACCACATAAAACATAAAAAATACTATAACACTATAGAAATAAATACGGAAAACAATAATAAAAAATATAAAAATTAAACTATAATGCATGACACATGTTCTTATTAAAAGTTTAGATGCCAAATTTTCATAAAAAATTTATACGCCTCCATAAGCAACAAAACGTAAAAACCACACACTTTTAAAAGTTTAATAGGTCGCTTTTTCATATGTTATTTTTAAACCACGTTAAAATTACAACAATATGGAACTTTGTTTTTAAAATAACGTTAAAAACGACCTATTAAACTTTAAAAGGCTTGTGTTTCTGACGGTTTTTTGCTTTGTGCTTTGGGGGCGTATGATAACTCAAAAAATTAAATGTGATAGATTAAATCCAATTTAATAGGCAAATTGTAACAAAAAATGCAAGAAAATGATTTTATTGCAAACGTTTTTGAAAATTCGAACTTTTTACAAAGCCTCCGAAGCTCACAAAGAGCGTTATGCATCAAAAATTGATTTTGAAAACTCACAGGTTTATAGTATATTTTAGAGCATCTTTCTCCGCTGAGCTTTGTTTCCCTAAGATCCCCTAATACATATGGTATTCAAATTTTACTCAGGTTTTTGCTAAAAACCTGCTATTGAACACTGCAAATATTTTGCAGCTTGGTGACCTTCAAGGCACCATTAATTTGTGTACGACTGCGGCAGCAGCATACCGGCTATTTTTGTTGAATTATGAAATTATCTACGTATTATATAAAGATATAAATAAACAATAAAAAAACAATAGTTATAGCTAAGACACATATGCATTCTCTAGTCAAGGAAATTACTGTATTCCTGCAAAAACCACATGTTCGAATTTTTTTCTCGCATCTAGCAGTCGCGGATCTACGGGGGAAATTTTCCCCATCAAATCCTTAAATATATTTAGTATTGATACACAAAATACACCTTTTGGTCGGGCTCTAGGACACATCGCTGCCGCAGACTCGCCGCGACCGATTCGCCGCCGACCCGATTCGCCTCCGGGCTAATTCGCAGCCGACCCAGTTAGCTGCCGAGTCAACTTGCCGCCGAGATTATTCGTCCCCTCGCGTCATCGCAGTTTTTATTTGCAATTTTGTTTATCAAATGGTATATTTTACATGTTTATTGAATTAACAGTACAATTTAATATCTTTTAACACATAAAATTCAAAATGGCGGATCCAAATTGGCGGGGCTTTTATTTATAATTCAATTTGACTCAAATTTAAAACAATACTGTGTTAAGGCGTTATACGTTATACAATTTTTGCCGTAAACCTAAAAAAGTCAAAATGGTCGTCCAAAATGCTGGAATTTTATAAACCGGTATAAATCAAATTGAGAACTTGGGATATTTATTTATTTATTTATTTATAACATACATGTAGAGTGGCCAGGCTAAATAATCTAAGTGCCAAAATATACAAATTTTAGATTTTCCACACAAAATGATGTAGGTGTCAAGGCCAATACGGGGCTATAAGATCTAAGTATCATTTCCCCACTTAATGCTCTATATGGCATATTTGAAATGACGTTATCCGTAAGTCCGCTTGCATAAACTGTACAGTTTTTTTTAGTTTCCCTCAAAAATGCTTTTTGGCACTTAGATCACTTAGCCTTTCCAATCTACACATAAAAATGCCATGTAATTGCAGTTTAAGGTCGCTACTTATAACTTGTGAATTAAACTTTAAATAAAAGTCAAAAGAGCGGGTTTAAAATGGCGGACCTTTTCATTTAAAACCCAACATTTAATAAATTTTGGATTTTAAAAGTTGCTAATTGTGATTTTTGAATTAAATCTAAAAAAAATAAAAATAATGGATCCAAAATCGCGGCCTTTTTCATTTATTAACGGATACGTACCACATTTGGAACTTTGTGGTGTTTAATGTCGCTATAATTTTGATTTAAAAAATTGGAAAAATCCTCAGATCCAAAATGGCGAACTTTTCCATTTATGAACCGATATGTATTATTTTTAAGTTTGGGGTGTTTATAGGGTCGCTAAGGTTGATTTTTAAACAAAATCAAAATACCTAATCCAAAATGGCGGATTTTTTCCTTTATTAACTGATATGTATTAAATTGGAAACCATAGGATGTCTAGGGTTACTAATGAGTTTTAAATTAAACTTTCAAAAAGTCAAAATGACGATCTAATATCACGGACTTTTCCTTTTATTAACCGATATTTTGGAACTTTGAAGTGTTATTATTTTTATGATTTTTGAATTAAACCTTAGGAAAATTAAATTGGCGGATTCAGAATGATGGATTTTTCCATTTATAAGCCGATATGTTTAAATAATAAAATCATAATTGTCACCCCGCAATTTCAAAATTAATACATATCGGCTCATAAATGGAAATTTCAGCTATTTAAATTTTTTTCAATTTCAATTTAATTATCAAAATCAGCGGCCTTACACCCCCCAAATTGCCAAATTTAACACATATCTATTCATAAATGGAAAAATCCGCCATTTCGAACCCTTTATTTTAATTAATCGAATTCAGCCACCTTGAGCACCCCAAACTTTTAAATTTAATACATGCATATTCGTTCATAAATAAGTAAGGCCGCCAGTTATAATCCGTCACTTTATTTTTTTTTCTGATAAAAAAATAATAAATTGCTTAGTTTATTGAAACTCAAAATTAGCCTCGGTGAATATAGGCGGCGGCGAATTATTTCATTCCCCCTGGTCACTATACAAAATGCGAAAAATTAGAATTAAATTCCTAGATCCGCCCATTGAATGAGGCGTTTTTCTTGCTAATATCTTAAAAAGACCCTTCTGTTTACAAAAAATATGATGCGTATAAGACATACAAAATACCTTTTTTTAGTAAATTAAACTGATTTTTCCTTTTCCATTATTTGTTGGAAAATAATATTATGGATACGCACTTTTTATCCCGAGATGCAAAGTTAAAGTTTGTTACACGAGCGTAGCAAAGGCTACAGTTTGCCGAGGTAATAATGCCAAAAAGTTTTCATAGATATTTGACCTAGACATTTAAAAATCTATGACATGATCTAATCAGATATAAATTCAATGCCGTAAGTATTTTAACATAATTTGCAGTTTTTTCCCATACTTCAAGTTAAGTAAGAACATACGGTAGGTCAGTTTAAATGAGTTTAATTGTCAATCCACGGTTTAAGGAAGAAATAGTTAAATTTCCTATTTTTAAAACATTCTTAAACATTTTCTTTAATAAAAAAATAGTGGGGTGGCAATAAGGCCCGCCATTTAATTTAATTTAATCGTATCTAAGAAACTAAGTATCTAAGCAATCCCAAATCTGGCAAGACGTTAAAATAAACTTAAGTGAGGTGTGATGTCCCGCGAAAATCCTCCACGTTATAGGTATACATATAAGGGCGCAGCAGTTACCACTTATTGCTTTTTGGTAAACAAATTATAATATCTATATAAAGATGAGGTATGTGGACTGTCAGAAGTGACAGGGTTTGATAGTGTAGAAAAATGAAAAATACTATATATTTTTGTTACTATGAAGGTTGCCTTACATAATTATTATTGCAATGATAAGCTCAATAGCTTATCCTCTTATAAGGCACGGGCCTTACATTCAAACAGGGGGCCTTATTATGAAACGATTTTGAAGCGATTTTTTCCTGCATAAAAAAAGTAAATGGTTTGTAATTGAAGGTTAGATTAAGCAAGTTAATGCAAAGGCAAGCAGCCACAAGATTTACGATACCAATATCTCTTAACTTTCCAAAATGTTGTGTTTTTCAAATATTGTCAACTTTAATAATAAAAATAAGAAACTCACTTTAATTATGTTTCTTTATTATTTACAATTATTGATTTTATTTTAACACTTGATGACAAAAACTAAAATGCAAATAAAGCTCATTGTAAGACTCATTATAAGGCCCGCCCGATAATAAAGCCCATGCGGAAGATAAAATTTAAAAACCTACCTAATATTAGGTAAAATGTACCTACCTACTATCAGGTAGTTTAAGTTTATAGAAAATGTTTTGTAATATTGTTTATTGGGATTTATTTTTGGGCCCTATTTAAAGTATTGTAACCATATGCTTATATTGGTGGGCCTTATTACCGACAGGGCACCAATATAAAAATATTTCTATATATGTTTTTTTTAAAATCATCAAGTTTGTTGGATGACTCCTTAGAGTACTTTTATTACTCTAAGTATGACTCTATAACACATTGGAAATAATTAGAGAAATCTTAGCTTGTACTTTTATTTTAACATAATTTAAAAAAATAATTAAAAAATATATTTTTCTGTTTCTTAAATGCAAAATCATATTTAAAATGACAGAGAGATACAAATAATACGATACGAAAAAAAGACATCAGAAAATAGTTGATTTTTGAAGATCGAGGCCTATATATTTCTGGTTGGTCGTGTGTGTTTTATTGTGACAGCTGTCAAGAGTGTCAAAAAGTTGGATCAAAAGAAAAAAGAGACTTTAAGTAGAGCCCTTGCCAGGGCTATAAAAATGGACGGGCCACGATCCTCCACTTTGTTGACGTCACATCCGGGGCTGATTTTTTTTTGATGGTCACGTTACGTCACACCTGATTGTCTTTAACCAGGGCTATCAAAATTTCCTTACAAACCTTTGGTGGATATCGGGATGGTGTCTGAGAATATTTCAGTGAAATTTTGCGGAAATCTGTAGTACCATTTTGAAAATATCATAAAAAAACGTCTGACCTCCCATAAGACCCAATGTAAAATTCAGCCCCGGGAGAACAGCTGATTTTTTCAGGGTCGTGGCCTCTATTTTTGTGTTGGCCTTGCTTTAACATATTGAAGTTGGAATGACGGTTCATGGATATTTGATTTTTTTTTTAAATAAAGCCGTTTTTGAGATTGTTTTTACTTTATTCTGGCAGAACAATTTTTTAAAAATATATAGTAAGCCCTAATTTTTCATAGCCGCTTCATTGGCTCACACAAAAATTAAGTTTAAAGCAGAAGCGAATGTGACAAACACATATGACAAAGTCAAATACATGTCAAATATAACAGTTGGCATGTGGTACATGGCGGGTAATTTGAATTCAAAATAAGGAATGCTAAATCTTGAAGATTTTAACCTTTTAATCATGTTGCTTCCTTACAAACCTTTGGTGGAATATCGGGATGGTGTCTGAGAATATTTCACTGAAATTTTGCGGAAATCTGTAGTGCCATTTTGAAAATATCAGAAAAAAACGTCTGACCTCCCATAAGACCCAATGTAAAATTCAGCCCCGGGAGAACAGCTGATTTTTTCAGGGTCGTGGCCTCTATTTTTGTGTTGGCCTTGCTCTTGCCTTAGGCAGTTCCACTTTTGTGACATTTCCAACCGCTTTATTTATCATATGCATACTGACAGCAACAAAAAAAATCTGAAAAATGGCATGTCTTTGTGTCGTTTATATCCAGAGACAATGACAGTTTTACCTTTAATTTTATACCAACATGACATATTTACTTTTTAATATATTTTTGGTTAGGAAATATGTTTATTTCATGTCAAAGTCACAAAAGTGTAACTGCGTATGACAATAGTACGTTTGCAGTTGACTGTAAATATGTCTAGCTCAAATAATAATAAATAATAAAAAATAAATAAATAAGTTAAGGCGTCTTCTTATTTTACTCGATTTTACTTAATTCGAACGGTAAAATGCACTTGTGATTTCTTGCTAAGACTGCTACACTCAGGGGCGTATCCACCCCAAAACATAAAGGGGGACAGATTTCTGAAATCCCTTCTTATCTAAAGGGGGACAAATTCATAATGTTTAAATTACATTCTCCAATTTAAAAAAAATATGGTTAAAAAGGCGGGACAGCTGTCCCCCTTGCCCACTCTAGATACGCCCTTGGATACCTGCATGTAGCAGTACATACAATTTATAGTTATTAAGCTCACGGGTTAACTGTCATATTAATTAAAAGAAAACAGTAACGTTTTAAACTCCTTATTAAATCATTAAAGAATATGGCGTAATTGGAGCCGTTCTTAATGGCACGAATTAGAATAATTAGGTGCAAGTCCTTATGGATCCTGCACTTTCTCAGCAAACAGTGGCGGCCCATGAGCTGAAAATCTGGGGGCGCAAATGGCTTAATAGTAGGGGTTCTGTATTTTTTTTATTAACATAGAAATAAATACCACAATGTGTTAAAAAACTGAGATAGATATATAGGGACACAAAAAAATTCATAATGGCGGATCCAAAATGGCAAACTTTTTTGTTTATGAAGTGATATGTACGCATTAAATTTGAAAGTTCGGGGTGTTTAAAGTCGCTGATTTTGATTTTTTAGTTATACCTAAAAAATAGAAAGTTCTAAATGACGTATTTTTTCATTTATGAACCGATATCTATTAAATTTGGCACCCTGGGGTGTGTAAGGCGGCTGAATTTGATAATTAAATTAAATTTAAAAAAATAATAAAATAGCGGAAATTTCCATTTATGAGCACCGATATGTATTAATTTTGAAATTTTAGGGTTATTATTATTATGAATTGAAATGTCCTCCATTTTAGCTCAGCTAATTTGATTTTCTTAAGGTTTAATTTAAAAATTATAATCATCATTATAATAAATTTAAAAGTTCGCCATATTGGATCGTGATTTTGACTTTTTGTAAGTTTAATTTAAAACTCCAAATCAGTAACATTAGAAATCCCAAAGTTCCCAATTTAATACATATAGGTTCATAAAGGAAAAGAACCGCCATTTTGGATTAGCCATGTTGATTTTTTTTAGTTTAATTTAAAAATCATAATTAGTGACCTTAAAGGCCCAAACATTAAAAATAATACATATCGATTCATAAATGAATAAGTCCACATTCTGGGATCCGCCATTTTGATTTTGCCAAAGTTTACAGCAAAAATCATATTCAGCCATATCATATCAAATATAGTGCCTATCCGTTAATAAGTGGAAAAGGCCGCCATTTTGGATTCGCTATATTTTAATTTTTTTAGGTTTAGTTTAAAATTCGCAATAAGCAACCTTTAAAACCAAAATTTCATAAATATTGGTTTTTAAATGAAAAATTCCGCCAGTTTTGATCCGCCAATTTGGATCTGTTATTTTGATTTTCACTTTAAGTTTAATTCAAAAATCATAATCAGCGACCTTAAACTGCAATTACATGAAATTTTAACATGCTAACTTATAAATAAATAAATACCCAAAGAAAATTCCACCATTTTGGAACCGCCATTTTGATTTTTTTTAGATTTAAGCCAAAAATTTTATTAGGTAGCATTAACACCTTATTGTTTATAAATAAAAAACTCCGCCAATTTGGATTCGCCTTTTGAATTGTTTGTGTTAATAGTTATTTACCTAACAAGTGCGGAAAGTAATAGTTTACCGCACGTGACGGCAGTTGGCCGACCGACGCGGAGCGGAGTTCGTCAAGCCGTCAAGGGTGGTAAACACACACAATATTTTACCTATGAGTAGCTTTTTTTTCAAAAAATTTAATTTAATTTATCGATAAACATGTCAAATTAGATGGAATTGAAATGTAAACAAAAATTCAAAAGCTGTCTTATTGACGCGTTGCTAAGGTTTCTAAGTGGTGCGCGTGCGGTAAAGTAATTACTTTACCGCACGCGATTAGGTAATAGTAGTTTACCTAACTAGTGCGGAAAGTGCCTCTTTTCCGCACGCGATTGCAGATGGCCAAACGACGCGATAGCGGAGTTTGGCCAGCAATCAAGTGCGGAAAAGACACTTTGCGCACGAGTTAGGTACACTATTTTTTCTATAAGCGTGAGGAAAAAACTAAAAATTAATCAGAAAATTATTTATATTCAAAACGTTATCAAATCAATTATTATTATTCACATTCTAGCGGCTTCTAGAACTGACTGGGGTAGATCTTCGTCCGAAGAATCCATTGAAAATCTGATTTTTTTGTTTGAAAAATTCAAAAGACGCTTGTATCTGCAAAATTGGCTTTGTTTTGACAGTTTGTTTGTACTTTGTTGCTATGGTGATTTAAGATGCCAAATCAAGGCCAACACAAAAATAGAGGCCACGACCCTGAAAAAATCAGCTGTTCTCCCGGGGCTGAATTTTACATTGGGTCTTATGGGAGGTCAGACGTTTTTTTATGATATTTTCAAAATGGCACTACAGATTTCCGCAAAATTTCAGTGAAATATTCTCAGACACCATCCCGATATTCCACCAAAGGTTTGTAAGGAAGCAACATGATTAAAAGGTATAAATCTTCAAGATTTAGCATTCCGTATTTTGAATTCAAATTACCCGCCATGTACCACATGCCAACTGTTATATTTGACATGTATTTGACTTTGTCATATGTGATTGTCACATTCGCTTCTACTTTAAACTTAATTTTTGTGTGAGTTAATGAAGCGGCTATGAAAAATTAGGGCTTACTATACATTTAAAAAAAATTGTTCTGCGAGAATATAGTAAAAACAATCGCAAAAACGGCTTTATTAAAAAAAAAATCAAATATCCATGAACCGTCATTCCAACTTCAATATGTTAAAGACAATCAGCTGTGTCGTAACGTGACCATCAAAAAAAAATCAGCCCCGGATGTGACGTCAACAAAGTGGAGGATCGTGGCCCGTCCATTTTGATAGCCCTGGCCAAATCTAAAACCACTAGTGTTCATTGTTGTTTGACATTGACAATGGCGATATTTATACCGGGGAGGTTTAAAACTTATAATTTGAACCTATTTTACTGAAAACTTTATTTTATCGAAAATATTGAAAATATAGCAGAATTTTAGTCAATTTGAATATTTTTAGGATATTTCGTGTGCTAGGAAAGATACAAATGTATTTTGAACGGTCTAAATGTTATAGAACACCTCAAAATCGTAACAAATTTACTTTATTAAAAAATATTTTTCCACACTAAAATGCGTGCGGAAAAGTGGACTTTTCCGCACGCTTATAGGAAAAAAATATTACATTTAATTGACACTGGAACTCTATACACCTGTCAAATAGATATATAATCTGTACCTGCTTGGAAAGTGGTTGAAAAAGCCTTGTCGCAAGATTTTAAACAAAAGCATAAATACACCGTCTAATAAACAAAATTTCAAACAAAAACTGCGACGGCGCGCGTTGGTGAACTGTTGGCGACGGCAAGTTGGCTCGGCGGCTAATCGGGTCGGCTGAGAATTAGGCCGGCGGTGAAACGGGTCGGCGGCGAGTTGGCCCGGAAGCGAATTGTCAGCCGTAATAGCCAAGTTTAAAAAAACATTTCCAAACTAGTAAAAACCATTCATTCTGAAATTTGTATTGGAGAACTTGGCTTTACTTTTATCTCAATTCTTGTTACGGAATACCACTTTCGCGTACTTTTTTTTACATGAAATGTTTTTGTTATGATTAGATCTTTTGATGTAATAATTTGCCACTTGATCAGGTGATAAATATAAGATTTCAAAGACATCTTTATTAAAGGAAGGTATTCCATTACAAAGCAAAAGGTGGGCGTAAACGCGAGTAGGCAGCCTATTGAGAAAACAACCAAAGGATTTAATATTTTCTTTTGAATGAATAAAATAAGATGCCTGGTTACAAACACAGAACTGGTTGGTTTTCATATAAGGAATTTCATGTTTTCAGATGACGAAATATGGCGGTGTGACGTCAGAATTTAAAAAAGGATTAGGCTATTAAAAATGTTTATTTAAAATAATATATTTTTGGATACCTACCGCGGTTACAAGTGAGTTAGGAATCTCGTTGGCAGCAGTCGGGTGCTAGAAACTAGAATCTCCAATTTAGTGCAGGCGCTGTAGGTAGTTAAGTATGCAAAATATGAGGACCGCAATTTGACAATGGATTCTAGCTGACAATAGGTGACAGATTAACGATCTGGATGTGGCCAAGCCAGGTTTGGCCCCAATTTTTATTTATCCCCCCTCCTCTTATAGTCGTGTTTGAATTTCTGAAAATTTAACTAAGTTGACGCCCTAAAGCCACAATGACAGAGAAATTAATCAAAAGTGTGTAAAATCTTACCTAACAATAAAATTATATAATTTTTTTAAATTCTTGCTTCAAAAACCCCCGAAAACTCCCTAGACCCTCCAAAACCTGAGATTTTTAGGTTTTTTAAAAATTTTCTCAAAAACTAAGCTTCTTAGGGAAAAATATTTAATGAACTTTCTATAGACAATAAAATTCTCTTTTTAACGATGTATAAGTCTGTTTGATACGACCAATGACAAACTCTCCAGCGGCGTCAGTTTGTTTGTTTTATCCGATTTTCTTAAAAACTAAGATCTCTATCAAAAATTGTACTCTACAGTTGATTGTGAACAATGAAATTTTCTTTTTAATGATGTACAATATTGAAATATTAGTTTTATTTATAACAATTTAGGGGCGCGTCCATAAAATACATCATTTTTGGAAAATCACTAAACTTACCAATTTTTTTTCATGTTTTATCCAATTTTCTTATAAACTAAGCTTTTTGGAAAAAATTATTCTACACTTTATTGTAGAAAATTAAATTCCCTTTTAAAGTCCCTTTTAATAAGTTAGTGCAATCAGACTACTAACAAACTCTCCAGTGGCGTCAGTTTTTTGAGAAAATGTAAAAAATACTAGATTAGTGATTTTTCAAAATTGATTTAATTTACGGACGCCCCCAAATTGTTATAAATAAAACTAATCTCGCATTGGTATACATCATTTAAAAGAAAATTTTATTGCCTAACACAATTTTTGATAGAGAGCTTGGTTTTTAAGAAAATCGGGTAAAACGTGTAATAAACAATATCTTTAAAAAAAAAAATTATAACATCAAAATAAACGGACTCCGCTGGAGAGTTTGTCGTTGGTCATACCCCAAGAACTTGTACATCCTTAAAAAGGAAATGTTATTATCTACAATAAATATTTTTCCTTATAAAGCTTAGTTTTTGGGAAAACTTGAAGAAACCCTAAACATTTCAGATTTTGGGGTGTCTGGAGTGTTTTTGGGAATTTTTGCAGCTAAAATTATGAAAAATAATATAATTTTATTTTTAGGTTAGATTTAACACATTTTTGATGCATGTCATTGTGGCTTTGGGGCATTAACTTAGTTAAATTTTCAGAAATGCGCACACAACTATAAGAGGAGGGGGGATAAAAAAAGTGGACCAAAAGTGGTTTGGCAACATCCACATCGTTAATCTGTGACCTATTCTCAGCTAGAATCCATTATCAAACTGCGGTCCTCATATTTTGCATACTCAACTAGCGCCTGCACTAATTCTTTGGGCGAGTGTAAAATATAATTTAGTCCGACACACCTTCATTCGGTAACTATACTAGCAACCAGGCGAAATGAGATCAGATATCACGCGAAAGCGAACTTTGTAACACACAACAAAATGACCAGGTAAAAAAAATACCCAGTCTCTGGGGTTCCAAATGTGACCGAGTTACCGGTACGTGCGGTTATGTACCAGCGAAATTTTAAAAAATATATGTTTTTTAAATACCTAGGTAGGTACAGAAGGCATTGTTTTTAATGGAAAAAAAATTATATAACACCTAAAATGTGTTATGTGGGTATATTTGGATCGGTTCGGTTCGGTTTGGTGGGGTGCACACCGAAAAAAACGTCGCAGGTGAAATTTTTTTTTAATACTACGCTTAACATTTTGGGCCATCGAGTAACTTCGAAATCGTCGAAATCAAAACTATACGGCCCGACCAAAAACGCCAAGTTCTTTCAGTGCACTAATTTAAAGTGCACATAAGCTACGTTACTACCTTTAACAGACACGGTAACCGTTGACGCGGGTGGCATCACGGGGGTGTGGGCTGCATCGATCGCCGCAATTGATTTACAAGAGCACGAACCGAAGTAAGGTCCAGATTCTATGTGCTGCAAAAGGGGACATGTCGTCCTCTCTTTCTATATTTAGTAATTAGAATGCGACATAACTAACATCCACGGTGCACAGAATTTGGATCCAGTTAAGCGCGGCGGAAGCCGGCCTACGCATCCTCGTTTGAACACGAATACAAATACATACATACCCGGTATTAATTTTTAGTTAGTATTCAAGTCTTTGATAAATTCCTTTTGGGGTTTATTGATACCTAATGATGAAATTATTAATTAAAAAATGGTAAAATTTTAATATTTTTTTAAATAAAATTTGGGAGTGCACGTGCACAACTGCAACTGGTATCACATGCATCATGGATTACGAGGAATATCAAACAAATGATTTATAATTTTGTCAATATAACATAATAGGTCCCTACCGTTTAAATTTGTTTCGTGATCCGTGGTTTAAATAAGTGAGACCTTCGGGATTCTAATACACTTAATTCACCTTCCGAAACTTATCAATGCCATTTTAAACATATTTTGAATCTTAATCCATTTACTCAAATTTCATTTGGCATAGGATGCAATTTTCTCGTGCCAAAATTTGTATTATAAAATTAGGCGATGGCAGTGAACTTAAAAATGTCATTAAACATTTTCCTAGAAATTATGGGATATATTTTAAGGCATCATTGCATTTTAAAGTTTACATTCTATTTTGTGAACTAATATTTTCCCTCACACAAGCTCGGATTTCGAGGGGGTAGGGGGTAATTAACCCCCCTTCCTGCCTGGATCCTAAACTCAAGATAGACAAATGGGATACCATCACTCCAAAAATAAACCGTTTTATTTGTTCAATAAAATCCAGAAACACCTGTTTTAACAAACTTTTCGCTTGTGGCGCTTAAATTCTATCATTTTGCATTTTTGTAACTAAAATTACTTAGACCTTGATACCTACGTATAAGTGGACACATAATTCCTCCCCCTCCCCCGTTAGGTAAAAGGCGGCAAAAATGTGGACTTTTAAAGGACGGAGGCAGAAATGGTTCGATTCGGTTCGGTTCTAACACAAGTGCGGATTTGAGGAGGGGATATCAGGCTGAAAACCTCCCCCTTAGAAAACAATAAGCACAGTTAATTAATAATTACCCCTCTCTAGAAAAACATATGCTAATAAAAAAAAATTGGGTGATTAGCCCCGGACCCCCCTAAATTTTGACACATATGTAACCATGTCGTCAGCTGCATAGATGCGGTATTCTTAACGTTATTTATTTTATCCTGTACCAAATTTTTTTAAAAATTATAAAAAATTAAAAGCATAAAATTTTTATGATAAGAATTTTTTTGTTTGTTTGAAAAAAATTTAATATTAAAATATTCGCCTTTTATTATTGTGTAAAATGACGTGTAAAATTCGTAGATTGTTGTATACATATTCCTACATATATATTATGCTAATTTAGCTGTTTCGTTATGTATAAAAAGACACCTATAAATGCAATATAATTACGACATACCTTTCGTATGCTTACCTACTTATGACGGTGAATACCTCAAGATAAAACTACCGATGGAATAATTATATCATATACTTTCCCATCACAGCTTATCAAACTAAACCTGTAATAAAAATATAGTTAAACTTGCCATGATTATAGGCAATGTTTGACAAAAAGAGGAGTTTAATATGTACTGGAGGCATATTCTTAAAACTGAGACGTTGACGTTGACAAAGCTATTTTGGCTAACTAAACTTTGTGCGTTAATTTGCGTGTATTAGCTCACACATATACTATACTATAGTTGTGTGAGCTATGGTGATCCTAATTTTTTCGAGAAAAAAAGTTGCTCCGATTTCATAAATTTTTATATATCTTTGCGTTTCAGATGATTTTGAAACTTTTTTGTTGCGCCGTCTGTCTGTCTGTCTGTCTGTATGTCTGTCTGTCTGTATGTCTGTAACGACCAACGCGCATAACTCAAAAACCGCTCGGCCGATTTTAATGAAATTTGGTACCTAGGCTGGGTCTTGGGTCGAGATGGTCCCATTTAAAAATGAACAAAACCCACCGAACACAAACCAAATAAAAGGGTGGGGGTAGATTTCAAAAATTAGAGTTTATGTGAAAATATGGCGTGTGTGATATCAAACGAAAGGTAATTGAGTCTGGAGTTAAACAAAATACATTTTAATTTATTTAAAAAAAAGGGTGGGGGTATATTTCAAAAATTCGAGTTTAAGTGAAAATATGGCGTGTGTGATATCAAACGAAAGGTAATTGAGTCCGGAGTTTAACAAAATACATTTTAGTTTTTGCTTTTTTTAAGGGTGGGGTAGATTTTAAAAATTTGAGCTTAAGTCAAAACATGGCTTGTGTGGTTCAAACAAAAGGTAATTTAGTCTGGAGTTGAATAAAATATGTTTCAGTTTTTAGTTATATTAGCTCACACGTAAACTATAACTATAGTACCTAGTGTGAGCTTAGGGGCCCATATATTGGCAGAGTATTTTTTAGTGTAATAAGATTTTTATTATACCTCTATTATTATTATAATAACATTCTATGGTATTATGGTATTTATAGAAATATTATTTAAATTATATTTTTTTGACGTAGAGTGAAACCTCCTATAAGCGGACACTCACGGTTCCGTCGATTTTGTCCGCTTATTGGAGGTGTCCGCTTATGAGAGGGAACTACGTAATTTTAATATATATTTATTCACAATTTCCGCTGCTTGAGTTTTTCCGATATTAAATTTTTCAGCGATCTTTCGTACTGATAGATGTTCCTTCTCCGAAACGTTAACAACTTCCATTTTTTCACGTAAACTAAGAGGTTTTTTAGTAGGCACCATTTCAAAGAGATCTATTACTACCCAATTGAACAATAAAAATAAAACACAGCAGTCCTGCCACCGCCTAGTAAAAAATGTTGTAAATACGACAGATGTATTTATTTTCCGCATTAAAAAGAATGTTAAAAAGGAAAGAGGAAATTCCCCGGCTGCAGCGTGCGTTGCCTGATAAAAAATCTAGTTTTTTTGTAGGTAAAATAGTTTATTTCGATCTGACATTCAAAATCTTTTTAGTTGACTAACTTGACAATAAATTAATTCAATAACATACACTTGTATAATAAAACATACAGTGAGAACACTTGTAACGTTATTAACACACCTGGAATAATCCGGGAGGTGGGATATTACTTCAATACTTTCCCTTGTTAATAACAGTTACAACAACAACACCCATTTGATTTCTAAAAATCTGCAAACGAGTTTTTGCTAGTGGTTTCGTCATAACATCTGCTAACTGTATTTCTGTTGGTATTTGCCGAACTGCAATAGCACCTTCTAAAACTTTTTCTCTAACAAAAAAATGTTTTATGCTTATGTGCTTAGTTCTGCGATGTAACTCTGGATTATGAGCCAGTCTAACTGCAGCAGAGTTATCAACTTGAAGAATAGGAACATATCTAAACTTCCAAATTTCTTTGTATAGTCTGCTTAGCCAAATAAGTTCTTTGGTTGCTTCACTAGCTGCTATTATTTCAGCTTCTGTTGTAGAGGTTGCTACTAAAGCTTGTCGCTGACTAATCCATGAAATTGCCCCATTGGCAAATGTAAAAACAACTCCAGAGGTTGATCTGCCAGTCTTTGTACAGCCTCCGAAGTCTGCATCACTGTAACATTTCATCTCCGGAATTTTCATGAAATTGTAGGTTATTCCTAAATCTCTGGTACCAGCAAGATATCGGAAAACTCTTTTTACTTGAACTACATTTTCTTGAGTAGGATTTTCTAAATATCTTGATAAATAGCCCACACTATAAGCTATGTCGGGTCTAGTTCCTACCATGAGATAAATTAGAGTTCCTATAGCTTGTCTATAAGGAAAATCTACTTTGGAATTTTCTTTCCCTGTTTGAAGTATCTCTGCTGGTTTTAGCATTGGTGTCGCTACGGGTCTGCATTCTGAAAATCCAAATTTTTGCAAAATCTTCTCTGTGTAGCTTTTTTGACTAATTTTTATGCAATTTTCTGTCTGCTTTATCTCAAGACCCAAATAAAAATTAGCTGGTTTAGCAGTAATTTTGAATTCTCTCTTCAAATCTTGAAGCAACCTATCTAAAGCCTCTTCAGATGTTGCTGTAAGCAGTCCGTCATCGACATATAGTGCTAGGAACATTTTCTCTTTATTTTTCTCTCTAATGTAAAGACATGGATCAGCTTCACTGACTTTAAACTCTAGTTTTAACAAATAGTCGTTGAATCTCTTATTCCAACATCTTGGAGCTTGTTTAAGTCCATATAAACTACGATTTAATCTACAAACTCTGTCTGTTCCATCAGTGTAGCCTTTTGGTTGATTCATAAAGATAATCTCTTCTAATTCTCCGTATAAAAATGCCGTCACAACGTCAAATTGTTTTAGATGCATATTTTCACTGGCTGCAACACTTAAAACAGATCTAATCGTGGAAAGTTTGGCCACTGGACTAAACGTCTCATTATAATCAACTCCTTGACGCTGAGCAAAGCCTTTTATAACTAACCTTGCTTTAAATTTACTCGATAAACCCACTTACAGGGTAGCGCTTTGGCATCATTAGGCAATTTTTCTAACGTCCAAGTTTGATTTTCTTTTAACGAATTGATTTCACTTTCCATAGCTCTTTTCCATTCATAGCTTTCCCTAGTTTCAAGTGCTTCTTTGTAAGTTTGAGGAGTGTCAATATTACAAATAATATCTTCAGCTATGCTGATACATTCATCTTGAAATCTTTTAGGTTTTTGTAAAGTTTGACGGTTTCTGAGATTGTATGAAGTACTTGGTTCTTCTTCATCTGTTTCTTCACTTTCGCTTATGTCAGTAACATGTCTTTCTTGATCTTCATCTTGTTGTTCATCTTCTTCGTCATTTTCTTCTTCTTCCACTTGACTTTCTGAAAAATCTTGTCTTGAATCTTGAATGCAAGTATTTGAAGGAATAATTGGTATTCTGGTGTTACTCTCGGTGCTTATACTGGAATGATCAGAAATACTGGATTTTTGAGCACAAACTTTAAGATACTCTTGAAATTGATACATCTCTTGAAACATAGACTTTGTTTTGCTGTTTAACCCAAATTCTATATCTTTCATCACCATCGTAACCTACCAAATAGCCTTTTATTGCCTTTTTGTCCATTTTTCTCCTTTTTTGAAATGGAACATGAAAATAACAAGCCGAACCTACTATCCTTAGGTGCTTAATTCTAGGTGTTTTTCCATACCATAATTCAAAAGGACTTGCATTCTCTACTGACGATTTTCCAGTTCTGTTTAGGACATAAATAGATGTGCTTACTAACTCAGCCCACATTTCCTTTGGAAATTCTACTTCTGAGCGCGAGTATTTTAACGTTCTTGCCATTTCGACTGTCGTACGATTCTCACGTTCACTGCCTCCGTTCTGTTCTGGTGTGTATGGAGCTGTCAGTCTAAACGTGATACCTTTGCTCGCAAGTATAGATTTAACGTCTTTGTTGTCGAATTCGCCACCACCATCTGTCAATAACTCTTTGATTTTATGGCCTGAATTTTCGACAAGTGCTAACATATTCTTTAGCATTTCTTTGGTCTCTGACTTTTCTTTTATCAAATAACCAATTCTGTATTGAGTATAACTGTCTTTAAAACTCAGTAGATACCTTTTTCCTTGAAAAGAAGAATCAAAAGGTCCAACTAGGTCTGCTGAAACTAACTCTCCAGGTTTTGTTGCCTTTTGTCGAGTACCAAATGGTAAACGGTGCGTCTTACCATAAATACATGGTTCACAAATCTCATTATTCAGTTTGACTGTAATGCCCATCTCTTTTTGTAATTTTGCTTTTACATACCTTTTGTCTTGATGCCCCCATCTCTCATGGTAAAGTTGAAGCATAGAACTGTCTGCTTCTGAAATGTTACAATGGATTTCTGTTTCTGGAATGATGGGTTTAATATTCAGCTTATATAAACTCCCACCAACCTCTCTGTTACCATTTATCATTGTTTTTCCAACTTTAAAGCAGCATCTTGTGCGTGTGGATCTAAAAGTACTGTTTGCATTTCTGTCATGGGCTGCAAGTACTGAAAACAAATTCTTTGATATACCAGGTACATACCATACGTCTTTTAATAAAACGATTTCTTCTTCAACTGAACTTTTCTTAACTGAATTTACAAACTGAATTGTACCTTTTCCAACAGCACTTAACACTTCTTTTCCTGCGGCTTTTATGCTACATGGCGACTCAAAACTTTCAAATTCTGTGAAATATATTGGTGTGTTTGTAACATGCTTTGTTGCTCCATTATCCACCCACCTTATAGACGTCTCTTGCTCTGTTACCAAAACTTCTTCATCTAAGGATAATAATGCTGTATTTGCTTGTTGTTTGGTATTTTCAGCAAATGTCTTTTTCTGGTTTTTCGGCGGTCTTCCGTCTGCAATCCACTTTTTACATGTTTTCACCCAATGTCCATTCAATCCGCAGTAATTACACTTACTACTCTTACTTTTAGGTCCTTTAGCATGTTTTTCTGTAACCAATGCTTCTTGATCAATTTTGCTATCTTTACTTTTTGCAAAATTTCTTTCGAACTTATGCATGTTCGCATGTTGAACTGTCAACTCATCAAGCGTTTTATTTGTCTCTTTTGAAAGTAACATCCAACTTGATTTAAATGTATCGAACCGTTGAGGTAAAATATGGAGAATTTTACATACCACCATTAGTTCTGGAAGACTATTCTCGCCTTTTGCTTTTAGTCCATTATTTAACTCTGTAAATAGACTTCTTAGCTTCGCTATATGCGTGGAAACATCTTCACCTTCTAACCAATTAAAACCAAAGAAATCTGTACAAATTTTGAACAGCTGATCTTTTGCCGAAGCTTGAAATTGATTTTTTAAGGCTTCCCATGCTTCATATGCCGTTGTTTTATCCATTATTTTCTGATAAACATTATCACTTATTGCACTTGTAATTATTGACTTAGCATAACTGTTTGCCTTTCGGTACAAATCAGATTCCAACTTGTGTTGCTTTCTCTGATCTTCCGTTGCACCCTCAGCTAAAGGATCAGGCTTTTTTAGCTTACCATCAATGACGTCTAAGGCACCTTCATGATAATCAAGCATATCACGCATTTTATTTTTCCAAATAGGCCAATCTGTATCACCAGTTAGTGGTTTAATATGTTTTGCTAGATCCATATTTTTATTTTATTTAATTACCTTCCTCTTCAAAAAACTACTTTTACTGACCTCTGCTTACTATTTCAGCATGATAGGCCCATAACCTGATGAAAAATCTAGTTTTTTTGTAGGTAAAATAGTTTATTTCGATCTGACATTCAAAATCTTTTTAGTTGACTAACTTGACAATAAATTAATTCAATAACATACACTTGTATAATAAAACATACAGTGAGAACACTTGTAACGTTATTAACACACCTGGAATAATCCGGGAGGTGGGATATTACTTCAATATTGCCAACATACTACATAATATCTATGCTTATATCGTGCAGCGCTCCGTCCCGTTGTCAGAGGTTCTCATCCGGTTAATGAAGGCTTCAGAATTTTTTAACCGAAAAAAATTGTCCGCGTTCGGTTATAAGAGTGTCCGGTTATAGAAGTGAATTTTACATGTAAAGAAATGAGGAAAAGCTTGGTTCCAAAAAATTTGTCCGCCTAAAGGGAGTGTCCGCTTAATAGAGGTGTCCGCAAGGAGAGGTTTCACTGTATTCCATTTTATTTGTAGATAAATCAAAGGAATAATACTTATTCTATTCTATTCTACTAAGAATGGTCAGATTTTTGTTAGTGCTATTCTGTTTTAGGCTTAAATTTAATAGCCCGAGCTGTACAAGCCCTATTTCCCCAACTACGTGGGAAATGGGGGTAAAAGCATGAAGATTACACATATTCTGTGAAAAAGTAGAAAATTTTTGGCCCGCATCACTCTTAATTTGCTTTACCGTGGAAACGGTGGGGGAAATTTCAAAAAAAGTGGTGGAAAAATTTTTACAAAAATTAGGTTATATCCGTTGTACCCATATAGTCGAGATTATACTCGTTTTTATATAATTTGTATCCAGTGATTTAAAAAAATATATTTTAAGGGCATCTGACTTTACACGACCTTAAGTTAAGATTTATTTGAAAAATCACGATTCTTGCGTATTTTGATTAAAAAAATCACCAAAATTCGAAGTTTAATAATATATTATGTGGTTATTATAAGAGAAGTGCTCAGCGTTGACTTTCGGCAAACAAATGGTATAACCTATCAATCGGCAGTAACAGTCCTTTGATCTTCCAGAGAAATTGTTGTTAGATGACCTGCTTTTGAGACAAATGTCGCGACCAGCTTTTTGGATATACTTCGAGAACGGATGACTTTTGTTGGCTTTTCTTCATCTTGGAACACCCAAACAAACGACTGACGTTTATTTTCGGGTTCATACGAGTAAATCATCACCACTGACAATTGACCCTAGCTTCTATCTGGTCCTCGGTTAGTAAATGCGGTATCTAGTGGAAAATTAATTGTTCTAACCCTAATTCTTCATGCAAATTTTTTTTAAATTGAGGTCTCTATAATACCCAATGAAGCCTCAATCTCGCGATATGTCACATGTCGATTTTCCGTGATGAGTATGCGCACAGCATCGATGTTTTCCTGGGTGAAAGCTGTTTTTGGTGCACCTGCTGGCATTGGATCGTCGCTAAGGCTAATCCGTCCACTCTTTAATTCTCTATACCAACCAAGTATATGACATATACTCATTGCTGATAGTTATATGCAAAGCGAACCGAACTGCGAGATTAATTCTGTGATGGTTAGGATTCTGGAGCGTCTGGAGCATTGAAATCTTTGGTTAGGACTCTTTTAAAATCTTTGGTTAGGACCCATCAGTGTAGCAAACTAAAGCGCTGTCCTCAAGCACTGTTTCTTTCCTGTGCCACGCTTCCTATCTAAATGTTAGTGGTTTTGAATAAGTTTTCATTAGGTAATATTATTTTCAAAGAAAAAAATAAAAACACAGAGACTGGCTTTTAAATGGCTCGAATTCCAATCGCCACCAATGCCACTTATTAATTTACAGCAAGAACTCATAATTCCGTGTAAAATTATGCGAAGAAGACCAGTTTTCCATCTGCATTATCGGCCATTATGTAACGTTAGTTGGTATAACTCGAATATCTTTGGAATAATTTGAAGAAATCTAACGGGTTTAGAAGAAGAAGAAGCTATTTGATATTTATTTCTTTTATATTTTATATGTTTTGAATTTTAAAAGGTTTAAAAATAAACCGTTTTTTCCTTGATGGTTTGTTCCAAGTTTGTACAAGCGCGGATTTCAGTGGGGGTAGTTAAAAAGTCTGCATTTATGGAGGAGGCCTGTGTCTTTTTTATTTATGAAAATTTCATTTTGGTGTGCCATGCTTTTTATAGGTAATTTCATGGAGAATCGAACTGTCCAACTGATTTTTTTTTTACTTTTAGTTTTTAAGATCTTATATAAAATCGTTATTTATTTATGAAATGACTCCTTTATTTCTTTATATTATTGGTATTTCGCTCTTTTTCGTTTTATTTTATATTGTAATTCAATGAATGGGTTTAAAATATTTTAAAATAATCAAATTAAAAAAATATTAAAAAATAAAGTAATTAAAAAATGATATATAAAAATATTGAGTGTGATACGTCATTTTAAAGGAAAATTTAAATTTAAAAATCAAATAAAATATCATTGTATAAGAAAAATACCAACTTTTTGTAATATCTCAAAAACTAAAAGTGAGAGATGAAATTCACTTTGACAAATTGATTCTTTAATAAAAATTCTATAAAATGGCAGTTTACAATAAAATGAAATTTTTATAAATCAAAAAGTTATAGGCCACCTCCATAAATGCAGACTTTTCAAAATTCCCTCGTAGCTAAAAAACTACGAGGCCTATTAAAAAGCGGTTTTAATATTTGGAGACGTCTCGAAAATTGCGCACAAAACGTGCCATTTTTATGCATCTCAGCTAGAAACACATAAAACTCTAAAAAAACATTGAATTTGGCCCACTCTGTACATCATCATCAATCGAACCGAACCATCAGCAGTATATTAATAAATATAAACCTTTAAATTAATAGAGAATTATTGAAATACAGCCGGGCTATAATTGTGCCACGCACTATTTTGACACATTCACATTGAAAACTGACAGTTGATCCTTCAAAATTGATATACGAAAGTCGAATTTAAAACTTTCGTCGTTTATTTTTAATTAATAAAAGAAGGCACTATTTATTCCGGTTCATATAGTAAACAAAGGCCGTGTGTTGAAAGATCACAGCTGGTATTACAATGTGAAGGTGTCAAAATTGTGCCTGGCACTATTATAGCCTGGCTTTATTTCAATAATTCTCTAATATCTAAGGTGTTTTCTTAACTGTTTAATAAGAAGGTTTTTTAAAAAACAGACATCTATTTTTAAAAAAATTTATCGTTGGACGTCCCTATGGATTTTTATGAAATCGAAGGGGAATATTTTAACCCGATATTACAGTTGTTTACTAAAATTATTAAAAGGTTAAAATATTTAGCAAAATATTGTTCAAGGTTATATTTAAAAAATAATTTTTTTACCGTTTTTTTGTAAATAAATAAATGTCTCTTGTGTAAAACTGCACATAACGTGAACGTGTTATTTTTATCCAAGTTTAATAAATCTTACAAGTCAATTTTACAATAACAATTTGATAAAAAAGTTTTAGGAAATAGGGACATTTTGGCAAAGAAATTTTGGGTCGCGTATTTTACACTTTGCCACCGTTATTGTTATTATTGAGTCTGCGCATTAGCAGCTTCTCGCTTCTTTTTTTGTTATGTACGGTAACGGCGCCTGGTACTCACAGTGGTCGCCTTTTAATGTTGCGGTTATATTTTAAGGTTAGTTTTGTATCGGTTTTTTTAATGCAGTCGAATTTTTTACTAAAATTCGGTAGTCTGGTTTGTAAAAAGCCATAAAACTAATGAAAATAAATAAAGAAATATAAATAAACAAAAAGTTGAAGGAGTGTGAAACTACTAAATTAACGTTTGTGTTATGTTTTTCTTTAGTGTTACAAAATCTATCTTTTTTATTTTTAGAAACAATGTCCCTATTAAATTCTTCAGCAATAATGTTATTTCTAAAACTTAACGCCAGCAACGAAATATAAAACTTCACAATAAGCTTCTTTTTACGAAGTGGTTTTTGATAAAATTGTCCCCAAAAATTAGTATAATATTTTCTGTGTTCAGAGTTTTAATTTAACTAATGTAAAAATTGTCTACAAGCTTGTTCAGTGTGTTATAACTCAATTAAACATTTTATTATTTCAGACGGCAGAAACGGTCGGAATTACCTCTATGGGCGGTATTACCCCAATTTACCTTGAGTAAATTTATACGCGTATTACCTACCTACAAATTTATAATTGTCTTGTCTGTTCATTTCTCTGTACTGTAACATAAGTTGACAGTAAAATATACATACCAATTGTAAAATGAGTCTCTTTAACGGTACAAAAATAAACACTGTCTAAGCAAATAGCATACCTAGGTTTAAAACTTCTATTTAATATTCAGTGAAAATTTCACTTTTTTTATTTGTCCAAGAAGCATACGATGAAGTGAGATAAAGAAAAAAATAAAAAAAAAACATTTTCCTATGACCACATATGAAAATGATGGAGTTTACAAGATTTGTATCCTCAGAAAACGTTAAATTTCACACATGTGTGGAAACGTATTTTTTTCTACGAACACATATAAAAATGATGGATTTCACACGATTTGCATCCTCAGAAAACATTAAATTTCACCCGTGTGAAGAAACTTTTCCGCACATGTGTGGTAAAGTACTTTTCCGCACATGTATGGAAAAGTGTACGATGACGTTTACTGTCACCATACTTTTCCACACATGTGTTGCAAAGTACGTTTCAACACGCATTTGCGGAAAACCAGTTTCATTTGATTTGTGCAAAAATAAAGACCAATTTTTACAAAAAAAAATTTAGTTCAACAGTGTTTGTAGGAAATATTGCGTACACAACTCGATAGAAAGTAACTTTCTTATTCTGACGTGTTGTTTCACTCGGCCCTCGCCTCGTTCACAACATTCACACTCGTGTGAGATTTGTCACTTTCTTCTCTTGTTCTGTAATATATACAGGGTGTTCGGCACATGAACCGTCAAAATTTTTTGGGATATTGTTGGGGTCATTTGCTACCTTTTCAACCTTGGAACTTGGGTCCTTAGAGTCACGGCTAAAGAGATATGAATTTTGTAATTTTTTTTTCTTAAATTACCCAAAATCTCACCTTTAAACCCTCGTAAGCTTTTTATTAATGTCTGGAAAAAGCACCATTTTTTTTATAATTCTGTAATATTATGCTACTTCAACTAATTAATAGATTTGTTAAAATTTATGTACCAAAGGGATATACGAGGTTTTTTTATTGAAGAACATTAGTGATTTTGTAAAAGAAAATCAATTTGAATAATGAACCCTTTGGTACATCAATTTTAACAAATCTATTAATTAGTTGAAGAAGCATAAGATTACAGATTTTTTTTTTTAAATGGTGCTTTTCCAGACATTAATAAAAACCTTACGAGGGTTTAAAGGTGGGATTTTGGATCATTTGAGAAAAAAAAATTAAAAATTCATATCTCTTTAGCCGTGACTCTTAGGACCCAAGTTCCAAGGTTGAAAAGGTAGCAAATGACCCGGGACCCCAACAATATCCCAAAAAATTTAGAGAGTTCATGTGCCGAACACCCTGTATATATAATGCAAAATTTCCATTGTATCCATAACTTAAAAACCAAACATGTAATTAACAAAAAATATAACACTTTATATATAAAAATTTAAAAAAAAATAAAAATTAAATAAAAATAAACCACAAAAGCAGACACGCACACACTGATCCTATGATCAAAAATTTCGTCCAGACTCTGTTTCGCCGGAATAATCCCGATTATTAAGGCCACATTTCCACGCTGAATAGCATGCAAGGCTGATTCTTTGAGTGACGAAGCTAAACTCCTTCTTTGTGGCGACTTTCAGGCCAATCCCCTTAATTAAGCCGTTAGCTTTATCACCCCAAGAACCAAAATGTGTAAACCCTAAACGGGCAAAAAAAATCTGTCCTCTAGTTCTTCATATTTTTTATGTTTTTTGAGCTTTCCATTTCATAGAGCTTCGTTTGTATATTTAACTACATATATATAAAATATGTATTTTTATTTCAAATGGCCAGACAGTACAAATGAAACATAAAAGATAGTGTAAATAAATATAGCGGATGCAATTTATGCAATGGAACATTTAATTTTATCCTAAGAGACTTTTTTTGTGTTTCAGATAGTTTTTGTGTTTCAGACAATTAAGTAAATGTCTAATGTTTCTAAATTTATCCCCATACCGTGTCCCACTAGTTTTTCAAGGCTCTCCAACTCGTTAAAATAGAATTGCCTGTATAACAAAATTATTTTACCAAAGGATCCAAAAATATGTAAAAGAAATATTGTTAAGGAAGAGTACTTGCAAAAAAATATTAGCAAAAAACTGTCCATTGGATCCCCGGCCTCCCCTACATTTACATTCTGAGTCACAATCCATAATAATAAATTATACGTATATTTTAGTGACATATGTTTGCAGCATCTTATGTGTAATTACTACCAATTTTTGTTTATTACCTTCTTGCTCTTTTAAATAGCCTGTTATTACTCCTAAAATAGAATTAAATTATACAATTAGAATTGCACATAAAAATACTCTGCCAATCTATGGGCACCTAAGCTCACACTAGATACTATAGTTATAGTGTGAGCTGAAATATATTTTATTCAACTCCAGACTCAATTACCTTTCGTTTGATACCACACAAGCCATGTTTTGACTTAAAATCAATTTTTTTTAATCTACCCCCCACCCTTTTAAAAAAACTAAAATGTATTTTGTTTAACTCCAGACTCAATTACCTTTCGTTTGATATCACACACGCCATATTTTCACTTAAACTCTAATTTTTGACATCTACCCCCACCCTTTTTTTAAAAATAAACTAAAATTCATTTTTTTTAACTCCAGACTTAATTACCTTTCGTTTGATATCACACACGCCATATTTTCACATAAACTCTAATTTTTGGAATCTACCCCCACCCTTTTATTTGGCTTGCGTTCGGTGGATTTTGTTCATTTTTAAATGGGACCATCACGGCCCAAGACCCAACTTAGGTACCAAATTTCATTAAAATCGGACAAGCGGTTTTTGAGTTATGCGGGTTGGTCGTTACAGACAGACATACAGACATACAGACAGACAGACAGACAGACAGACAGACAGACAGACAGACAGACAGACAGACAGACAGACAGACAGACAGACAGACAGACAGACAGACAGACAGACAGACAGACAGACAGACAGACAGACAGACAGACAGACAGACAGACAGACAGACAGACAGACAGACAGACAGACAGACAGACAGACAGACAGACAGACAGACAGACAGACAGACAGACAGACAGACAGACAGACAGACAGACAGACAGACAGACAGACAGACAGACAGACAGACAGACAGACAGACAGACAGACAGACAGACAGACAGACAGACAGACAGACAGACAGACAGACAGACAGACAGACAGACAGACAGACAGACAGACAGACAGACAGACAGACAGACAGACAGACAGACAGACAGACAGACAGACAGACAGACAGACAGACAGACAGACAGACAGACAGACAGACAGACAGACAGACAGACAGACAGACAGACAGACAGACAGACAGACAGACAGACAGACAGACAGACAGACAGACAGACAGACAGACAGACAGACAGACAGACAGACAGACAGACAGACAGACAGACAGACAGACAGACAGACAGACAGACAGACAGACAGACAGACAGACAGACAGACAGACAGACAGACAGACAGACAGACAGACAGACAGACAGACAGACAGACAGACAGACAGACAGACAGACAGACAGACAGACAGACAGACAGACAGACAGACAGACAGACAGACAGACAGACAGACAGACAGACAGACAGACAGACAGACAGACAGACAGACAGACAGACAGACAGACAGACAGACAGACAGACAGACAGACAGACAGACAGACAGACAGACAGACAGACAGACAGACAGACAGACAGACAGACAGACAGACAGACAGACAGACAGACAGACAGACAGACAGACAGACAGACAGACAGACAGACAGACAGACAGACAGACAGACAGACAGACAGACAGACAGACAGACAGACAGACAGACAGACAGACAGACAGACAGACAGACAGACAGACAGACAGACAGACAGACAGACAGACAGACAGACAGACAGACAGACAGACAGACAGACAGACAGACAGACAGACAGACAGACAGACAGACAGACAGACAGACAGACAGACAGACAGACAGACAGACAGACAGACAGACAGACAGACAGACAGACAGACAGACAGACAGACAGACAGACAGACAGACAGACAGACAGACAGACAGACAGACAGACAGACAGACAGACAGACAGACAGACAGACAGACAGACAGACAGACAGACAGACAGACAGACAGACAGACAGACAGACAGACAGACAGACAGACAGACAGACAGACAGACAGACAGACAGACAGACAGACAGACAGACAGACAGACAGACAGACAGACAGACAGACAGACAGACAGACAGACAGACAGACAGACAGACAGACAGACAGACAGACAGACAGACAGACAGACAGACAGACAGACAGACAGACAGACAGACAGACAGACAGACAGACAGACAGACAGACAGACAGACAGACAGACAGACAGACAGACAGACAGACAGACAGACAGACAGACAGACAGACAGACAGACAGACAGACAGACAGACAGACAGACAGACAGACAGACAGACAGACAGACAGACAGACAGACAGACAGACAGACAGACAGACAGACAGACAGACAGACAGACAGACAGACAGACAGACAGACAGACAGACAGACAGACAGACAGACAGACAGACAGACAGACAGACAGACAGACAGACAGACAGACAGACAGACAGACAGACAGACAGACAGACAGACAGACAGACAGACAGACAGACAGACAGACAGACAGACAGACAGACAGACAGACAGACAGACAGACAGACAGACAGACAGACAGACAGACAGACAGACAGACAGACAGACAGACAGACAGCAAAACAAAAAAGTTTCAAAATCATCTGAAACGCAAAGATATATAAAAAATTTTAAAATCGGAGCAACTTTTTTTTTCTCGAAAAAATTAGGATCACCATAGCTCACACTACTTATAGTAGTAGTGTGAGCTAATATAGTCATAGTATAGTCACAGAATAAATGTTGCGGTTATAACAAATAAAGTCTATTGAAAAGAAACAGACGTCCGGTCGTTTATTTCCGATAATGGTTAAGTCCCTTTAAAAATCAGCCAACAATGTATCCATAGCGCTGATGATTGTCAACCTTTAAAAAAGATAAGCAAAGGAAAAGAAAAAAAGAAACACTACGAAGGTAGAAATTATCGGGGTCATACACCTCGTTGCAGGTGAAGCAATGTTTAGTAGTAAAGATCTTGTTCTTCCTGTCGAAGTGAAGAAACTATTAGCAAATAGCACGAGACACCTATTGTCACAGAACAAGAAATAGGTACAGTCGGAATCACAATAAAGTAACATTACGATTTCTCAGGATTTACCAAGTTTAAAGAAATATAGCCACAAGAAATGACCTACCCAACAAAGTCAAAGGATAGGTCAAGAGAACTTTCTACCTAATTTTGTTGAACAGCAAATGTAGACGGCTCAATGCCTGAAGGGGAGAAGACTAGGGATTTCGAAAAAAGGTATCCCAAAGTTAAATTCACCCCGTCTGGGAAAACAGACGTTTATTGAACTAAAACAAAGGAAAAAAATCGGCAACACGCTAGAAGCCTACCTTCTTTCATTTAACAGCAGTCCCACAGTTTCACTCGCGGCACCGCGGACTTTCTTGTGGCTGGAATTTTGGTCTTAATCTTAAAACACGTGTGACTTCTTTAAATACAGGGGGGCGCTTCAAACTCCCAGCGTGTGCAAAGCGCGCATGAATTTAGCAAAATGATCAGGTGTTCAAAAAAGGAAATAACTTTCAATAAAGAGAAAAATGATCACCTGATCGGAATTTCCCCAAACAAGGAGGTTCTCTTTTAAAGGTTTGGCTAAAGAGGCCAAAAATATCAAAACAAAATTTAAGGTTAGGTTTTCCCAAAAATTCAAATAAAAACAAAAACAAAAATTAACTGGCAGCATTACACAAAATGCATTGTTAAGTTTGAACCCGAGTGTACCTACCTACTTGCAGTAGTATGTACTCTAGTAGATCACAAGAGACATTTCAAAGATAACAGTACTCAGAAGATTAGGCCTAAATATACAACAATAAAAAAAGAGAAATTTATTTTTAAAGAAGAGTGAACATTAAGTTCAATACGCTTATCGTCATTAAAAACCCCTTTCTTTACGCAATGGTAATAATTTGTAAACATTTTCATCATGGGCGCATCCAGAGGGATCTCAGGGCCCGCATACCTAAGATTGTTTTAGATATTTTCCACATATTTTATTAATAAAAAGTTAAATAGCATAAAATATGACATTATGAGGCATTGCCCCCCCCCTCCTGGGTGCGCCACTGTTTTTATTACCATCCAAAAAATTAAAATTTGTTACCAGACCAGAAAGGCTTTTTCGCCAAAAAAAATTAGATGTATTCAAATATTAAAAAATTATAATTATGTATAAATTAATAATATTAATTTTATCAGTCCGCAGCTCTGATCGACCGAACGCGTTTAAGGGCCGGTTTCTCAATTGCGAGTAACTGTGGGGGTTTATCATATATGTTTAACTAACCCGGTGTAAATTTTAACGTAGGGTTAACTCGTGGTTGTGTTTCTCCAGCAGTCACTGTGGGTGGAGTTAACAAACCCTGCGTTGGTACCACGGTTTTTGATTGGTCGAAAACACATGATGGCGAACGATTCATAATTGTCCAGCTTTTGATTAATGCGTTCCACCAGAATTGCAATTTTTAAATGTCCCGATTTTCTAGAAAATATCCCGATTTGTCCCGATCTTTCAGTATTACTAATAACACACTGGGTTTTTGACCTGTTGATAAAATTGAGGGCCTTATACCCTGTTTCCACCAATGCATGCCCACCCCGCTTCAAAAAACGCACCTGATGCGTTTTTTACATCGGGGTGGGCAAGCTTGGGTGGAAACAGGGTATTAGAGGTGTGTTGCGATTTCATGAACTGTGACTTTGTCAAAGTGTCACGTCTGTCGCAGTCACGGTCTGCTTCAGTCCATACCAATGAAGTTAGAGGGAAGCCCTTCTTTTTCTATGCTACACGATTGTCCCGCTTGTCGGTTCGGTTCGGGGGCCACTGGGCCAGGGTTAAGAAATTTCAATAAAAATATGTGTATTATGCAATTTTTTTGTCCAATTTGTGGTGCTGAGAAATCTTTTTACACACTTTATCGACTATTTCGGAGTTGGCAATGATCCCCCTAGATCCCCTCCTAGGTACGGCCTTGCACCTGTGCAAAAATATTATTTCTTTTTTAAACCAAAAAGTCTAAACTGTCTCCATCTTTTGAAACCGCCCCTGGCTTTACTTATAGATAAGAGAAATATAATAAATGGCTTCATACGCCTGGAGCGCCAAATTGAGGGGGCGGCAAATCGAGGGGACGGCAAATCTATGGATGACCTTTTTTATGGTCGCAAATTTTTTAAGCATTCGACCCTTCCGCCTAAGTCACGCTACGCCGCTGTGGAAATGATTTTCGTTATCGCTTTTAATTTTTGTTACGAAGGGGCGGTATTTTACCTTTTTGCCCGAGACGGAAAAACTGTAGCGCGGGCCTGCTGCTAACGACAATTTTTTTTTAAGCTTCACGCATGAAAGTAATCCTAAATTTTTTTAGAAGGAAGTTACGTTTATACTTTATTTCGTATCTATTAAGTGTTTTGTTTTACAAAACTAAAGCGGAAACTACGCCTAATAGGGCATCCTATATGCATATTCTTTATTCTAGTTCAGATAATGTCAGCAGCAGAGCCGCAATTGGATATAAAAATTGTATTATTTGTTCCATTGTTTAACCCTTCACCGGTGATGTACGGTCAGTGAGACCGACGAAGAACTCCAGATCTGTACGCTCAAGCTCAACTCCTTGTTCGAAGTCGCATAAGCGTAATACATGCGTGTATGTGTGTAACTTTATCTTCCTTTCATTTTGTAAGCTATTATTTGTATAATGTCTATATATTATTTTTTTTAAATATACATATTTTTAAGTATTGATAGTTTGTTCAATTATTAAAATATGCCACATTTGTAATTTAAATGGTTGTTGGAACCTCGGTTGGAACCCATATATGTACGTATATTGGTCTGTTAGACCGACGTCACCTAATTTATGATTGATGGCATTACATCGATTTATTATTAAGAAGAGGAAAGGGAAACCTAGTAGAAATGTATTCAGATAACAGAATAACTTTTGTGAGAGATGACAAAAAAAATTGTTGAGGATTTTCAAGCGATCATTAATCTATTCACTGATGCAAGGAAAAATACTGACAAGGCATTACACTGTTTTATTGCAATAAAAGGAAAGCTAGTAGAAATATATTCAGATAACGGAACAAATTTTGTGAGAGATGACAAAAAAAATTGTTGGGGATTTTCAAGCGCACATAAAGCTAATTACTGATGCGAGGGAAAAAACTGACAAGGCATTACATAGATTTATTGCAAGAATAGGAAAGCTAGTTGACATATAAACAGATAACGGAACAAATTTTGTGTACGCAATGTTTTTAAATATATTTATTGCAAGAAGAGGAACACTAGTAAAAATATTTTCAGATAACGGAACAAATTTTGTGAGAGATAACAAGAATAATTTTTTCAAGCACTTATCGATGTACTGATTCAAGGGAAAACACTGACAAGGCATTACATTTTATTGTAAGAAGAGGAAAACTAGTAGAAACATATTCACATAAAGAAACACATTTTGTGAGAGATAAGAAAAAAATTGTGGCGGGTTTTCAAGGGCTCATTAATCTATTCACTGATGCGAGGGAAAAAAGACATTACATTAATTTATTGCAATAAGAGAAAAGCTAGTAGAAATATATTCAGATAACGGTACAAAATTTTGTGAGAGATGACAAAAAAAATTGTTGGGGATTTTCAAGCGGTAATAAAGCTATTTTAGTTCAGGCCCTATGTGGTCCGATACTGCGTTTAATGATAGAAGCAACACACTTGGTATTGATAGACATAAGACTCGAACTATTTAACTGTACACAATGGGCTTTTAAACAAAAATATTTTTTTGAAAAAAAAATAGTGGTAAGGATAAAAAATACCACAAAAAATAGACAAAAAACATATTTTAAAAAATTTCCCCTTTTTTCGTACGCTAATGGAATGTTCACCACTGCCGTCAGAGGGTACTAAGGTACATCGTTGGAAAGGAAATTGTATCCGCTTGAAAAATGATCTCTAGAAGATTTTTGAAAAACTTGACTGTTTTCGAGTTATTAGCAAAAAACTATCAAAAAGTACGTTTAAAGGGGGGGTTGGGTTCATTTCCCTTTCGGAAAATGTTCGGGCGAGTCTTATGTCTGTCCATACCAAGTGTGTTGCTTCTATCATTAAACAAAGCATAAAGAATCTCAGATATAGGGCCTGAACTATTTACTGATGAGAGGAAACAAAACTGAGAAGGCATTACATCGATTTATTGCAAGAAGAGGAAAGCTGGTTGAAATATATTCAAATAACGGAACAAATTTTGTAAGAGATGAGAGAGATTAGCCTTGCGATATACTCAATGTTTTTTAAATATATTTATTGCAAGAACAGGAAAGCTAGTAGAAATAAATAGATAACGGAACAAATTTTGTGAGAGATGACAAAAAAAATGGTTAAGGATTTTCAAGCGTTCATAAGGCTATTTACTGATGACAGGAACAAAAACTGACAAGGCATTACATCGATTTATTGCAACAAGAGGAAAGCTAGTTGAAATATATTCAGATAACGGAACAAATTTTGTGAGACATGACAAAAAAAATTGTTTGGGATTTTCAAGCGCTCATAAGGCTATTTACTGATGTGAAGGAAAAAAAACTGACAAGGCATTACATCGATTTATTGCAATAAGAGGAAAGCTAGTTGAAATATATTCAGATAACGAAACAAATTTTGTGAGATGACAAAAAAAATTGTTGAGGATCTTCAAGCTCTCATTAATCTATTCACTGATGCGTGGGAAAAAACTGAGAAGGCATTACATTAATTTATAATAAGAGGAAAACAACGAGAAATATATTTAGATAACGGGAAAAAATTTGTGAGATGACAAAAAAAATTGTTGGGGAATTTCGGGAGCTCATTTCTATTTATTGATGCGAGGGAAAAACTGACAAGGCATTACATCGATTTATTACAATAAGAGGAAAGCTAGTTGAAATATATTCAGATAACGGAATAAATTTTGTGAGAGATGAGAGAGATTAGCGTTGCGATATACCCAATGTTTTTTTTACATATATTTTTTCTTAACAATGCGTTACAAAGGTAAAGGCAAAAATCCAAAATTTTTGCGATACGTGATTGAGAAATGTTCAATTCCGGATTTTATTATTTTGGCCTCCCCGAGCAGCTATTAAAGTATTGGGCCCCTTGCACAAAAAGATGTCAGAAATAACAGTTTATCATTGAGTTGTATAAAGCCCTTAAAGGGCTTTATACAATCATTGAGTTGTATAAAGCCCTTAAAGGGCTTTATACAACTCAATAGGGTATAGAAGTCAATGCAGTTTATTTATTTTGGAATAGAAAGTACATAGTACCCTAACCTTTTATATTTTTTTTTCAGATCCTTGGAATTCTGTGCATGGCCCTAGCCTCACCCGCATATGCAGGCAACACCCACTTTTTCCTCTTTGTGGCGACCGTTAGTTTCATCGGAACTCTCATCTGGTGCTTCATCTACCTTCTTGGCATACGAGAGGCGATTACTTTTCCCATTGATTGGATTTTAACGGTAAGAATGTACAGAAAGCACTAGGCCGGCGGTCTAGGATAACTGGGCGCCGCCAACTGGACGCCGCCAACTCGGCGCCGCCAACTCGGCGCCGGGCCAACTCGGCGCCGCTAACTGGGCGCCGGCCAACTCGGCGCCGGACTAAACAATTTTTTTTTGGATAAAATGTGTAGATGAAAAATAAAATATATTATTTATATAAAAACATCTTTAAAAAATCCTTTACGCAATTTTTTTGAAATTTGTTCTTGTTAAGTAAAGTTAAATCCATTAAGTCGACTGTTGAATCTTGGTAGTTGTAGTGTTTGGTAACCTGATAACACTATTTTTTTATTACAACAATGGCGGATCCAAAAATCAAAATGGCGGATCCAAAATGGCGGATTTTCTTATTTACTAACCGATTTGTCTCAAACTTGAAATATTACATTGCTTGAGGTCATTTAACAAAATTTTTTACTCAAACTTAAAAAAATCAAAATGGCGGATCCAAAATGGCGGATTTTCTTATTTACTAACCGATTTGTCTCAAACTTGAAATATTACATTGCTTGAGGTCATTTAACAAAACTTTTTACTCACACTTAAAAAAATCAAAATGGCCGATCCAAAATGGCGGATTTCCTTATTTACAAACCGATTTGTCTCAAACTTGAAGTATTACATTGCTTGAGGTCATTTAACACAATTTTTTACTCAAACTTAAAAAAATCAAAATTGCGGATCCAAAATGGCGGATTTTCTTATTTACCCACCGATTTGTCTCAAACTTGAAATATTACATTGCTTGAGGTCATTTAACACAATTTTTAACTCAAACTTAAAAAAAACAAAATGGCGGATCCAAAATGGCGGATTTTCTTATTTACTAACCAATTTGTCTCAAACTTGAAATATTACATTGCTTGAGGTCACTTAACACAATTTTTTACTCAAACTTAAAAAAAATCAAAATGGCGGATTTTCTTATTTATTAGCCGATTTGTCTCAAACTTGAAATACTACATTGCTTGAGGTCATTTAACACAATTTTTTACTCAAACTTAAAAAAAAAACGAAATGGCGGATCCAAAATGGCGGATCCAAAATGGCGGATTTTCTTATTTACCAACCGATATATATATATATATATATATATATATATATATATATATATATATAATAAGAGAATCCGCCATTTTGGATCCGCCATTTTGATTTTTTTAAGTTTGAGTAAAAAATTGTGTTAAATGACCTCAAGCAATGTAATATTTCAAGTTTGAGACAAATCGGTTGGTAAATAAGAAAATCCGCCATTTTGGATCCGCCATTTTGGATCCGCCATTTCGTTTTTTTTTAAGTTTGAGTAAAAAATTGTGTTAAATGATATAATATATATATTATTATATTAAATTTATTATAAATCGATCCCTAAGCACTGCAATCTTTCAAGTTTGCGACAAGTCGGTTAGTAATAAAAAAATCCGCCATTTTGGATCCGTCATTTTGATTTTTTTAAGTTTGAGTTAAAAATTGTGTTAAATGACCTCAAGCAATGTAATATTTCAAATTTGAGACAAATCGGTTAGTAAATAAGAAAATCCGCCATTTTGGATTCGTCATTTTGATTTTTTTAAGTTTGAGTAAAAATTTTTGTTAAATAACCTCAAGTCGGTTGGTAAATAAGAAAATCCGCCATTTTGGATCTGCCATTTTGATTTTTGGATCCGCCATTGTTGTAATAAAAAACGTAAATTGTACTGTTACCAGGTTACCAAACACTATAACTACCAAGATTCAACAGTCGACTTAATGGATTTAACTTTATTAACAAAAACAAATTTCAAAAAAATTGCGTAAAGGACTTTTTAAAGATGTTTTTATATAAATAATATATTTTATTTTTAATCTACACATTTTATCCAAAAAAAATTTTTAGTCCGGCGCCGATTTGGCCGGCGCCCAGTTGGCGGCGCCGAGTTGGCCCGGCGCCCAGTTGGCCCGGCGTCCAGTTGGCGGCGTCCAGTTGGCGGCGCCGAGTTGGCGGCGCCCAGTTGTCCCATTCCGCTAGGCCGGCCTCTCTTTACGCGAGCCATTCCATTTCCGTTCCAAGGATGCCATGGTTACGTGACGTCAGCTTTGCCACAACATGCAAAACGGCGCGTAAAATGTGCAATATCGCGTCGCTATATTTAAGGATCATTGCCGGTCTTTTACGGTGTCTACGAAATTTTTCTTTATTCTCACTTTCCTATATTTAAACTTATCTACCTGTTTAATTTTCTCATAGTCATTAATCTGTATTTAAAATCTAGTATGCGGTTTGCTTTAGGCTAGTATACAAAACCATTTTTTATAAAAACATATCGGAGATAAAACCGTTTGGTTTTCACTATCTTCGACGTCGATCACAAGGATACGAATGATCCCCGTCTGGAACACGTCCTGACAATCAGGAAACAAGTGATTCATGCCAATCCACGACCGGTTTCGACCTTTTGGGCCATCGTCAGGTGAATGTAGGCGATAGCTCCGTGTAGAGCATGTTTTACACGGAGCTATGGCCTACATTCACCTGAGGATGGCCCAAAAGGTCGCAACCGCTCGTGGATTGGCATGGATCACTTGTTTCCTGATTGTCAGGACGTGTTCCAGACGGGGATCATTCGTATCCTTGTGATCGACGTTGGAGATAGTGAAAACCAAACAGTTTTAACAAGTTCCCAACGAAAGCATCAAGCCATCAGTATAATTCAATGCCGGTAGGGGTATTTTCCCTCAGAGTAGTTGTTTCTGTTGGTTTCACATATCGGAGATATATTTGGTTTTAATAATAAATTTCCCCACTTATTTAAGAATTGAAATGCAGAAATATTAAGACCGATATTTTAACGGCTGCTTTATTTTCTTTTTGCAGGAACTTGTCAACACAGGAATTTGCACAGTGTTCTATTTCATTGCTTTCATCGTTCAGATAATCGGGGCGGCTAGTTTGCCCTATAACTACTACAGGAGGGGGGCGCAGATTACTGCAGGGGTGAGTAGAATTTTCTAACAAATCAACAAAAAGTTACAGCATTCTGCAAGAGAATACTAGGGTGTTCTTATAGTTCTTTTTAAACAATATTTAATTTTAGTTTTCAAATATTTTTACATAATGTTGGTATTTTTTTCAAATATTGACACTTTCATACTCAATTGGGTTGGTTCTAACTGTTTAATATTATTTAAAAATTCGTTTTTGGCAGGTGTTTGGTGTTCTTATCACCCTTGTCTACGCTTTTGCATCGTACCTGCTGCATATTGAATGGAGGGCGTCGAGGACAACATAGGAAATAAAATAATATAAGTTAAGGTCTAGAATAGAAATTGGCAATGAGATAATAATCCCGCTGAAAAATAAGTAGTTTTTCTAAGCATAAAATGTTATGTAATTTAGGTTCTATTTTTGGTTAAATTTACCTAGTATTTGGAAATATTGCAACTCTATTGCAACTGTTAATGGCCGTTGGAGTATGGATTTGAATACTAAAGACCGCTTGACATGGAGCAATAAAATCTGCAGCAATAACTTGCAAGGTCAAAAGATTGCGAGGAATGATACTTGCAAGTCCATTGACATGCTGCAAGTCTATTTTAATTGCAAAGGTTGAACAGCATATTAATTTGAGACGGTCAGTGCACGATTCTGTCTGTCTGTCAGTGGCGGTTTCTCCATAAGTGCACATGTGCACGTGCACTCCCAAATTTTACTTAAAAAAATACTAAAATTTAATTAATAATTACCCCAAACGGAATTCACTAAAGACGGGAATATTACCTACAAATTAATACCCGGTATGTATGTGTTTGTATTCGTGTTCAAACCACCTGCGGTGCATGCTGGCGGATGCGCTAAATAGTTAGTTCGAATCTAATTATTCACTTTTATTTGCTCCGTAGATGTTGTGTCGCATTCTAATTACGAAATATAGAAAGAGAGGACGACATGTCCCAATAGAATTTTACAGTACATAGAATCTGAACCTTCTGCGGCAGTGCCTAGGACAAAATCTGTGCAAAAACTAGCCTTGATGCCGCCCGCACCCCCGTGACGCCCCCCGCACCAATGGTTCGCGTTGCATGTTAGAGGAGCTCAAGGGCACTTTTAATTAGTGCACTTAGACAATTTGGCATAGTGATGTGCAACGATTACTTTTCCAAGTATTGAGTGGATACTGATACTTCCTATTCGAGTATTAGATTTTATTATTATTTATATTATATTATCGGTAAATCCAATATATAAATATCGGTCCAAATGATTACAAGTACTCCAAATTCCTTACTCATAAGGCCGATGCCGATACAATTGATACGAAAGTAACACTTCGGCTTCGGTTCCATTCGGGATTCGAGTAAAGAGTATTTGGCGTCGAAGGATATTCGATTACTTACTTCGAATCCGCCCATGTATCAGATATTAAAGTATCGAAAAGATAGTATTTGCACACCACTAATTTGGCATTATGGGTCGGGCGCTGGCGGTTTGTTTTGATTTCAACGATTTGGTATTTACGATAATGGCGGAAGTTTCTAATTCTGATAGCATTAGCGTGGAATATTTAAAAACAATTAAATTTTCCTCTTTGCCATTAGAAGAGAAAATATGTAAACTAGGTATGATATTAAGCCTGCACCGCAATTTTTTATTTTTTTTTGGTGTGCACTCCGAAAGCTTTTACCACGCGCCGCCACTGCTGTCTGTACAAACTTCTTCAATGGAATACGCTTAAAGTTTCTAACCTCAAATCCTTGTTTTGGTTTTACAGTTTTATTTTGATTTCTTTCTCTATGTTTTAATTCTAAAAATTTTGTCTGTTAAATATAAACATAAAAATAAATAAAGCTAATAAAAAAAGTGAAATATGTAGGAAAACAAAAGTAACTAGATTTGTCACCAGAATTCCCTAGCATTGCAGGCCTTTCAGTAATAGAAATCGCCCCATGAATTTGCAAGCCTTGCACTTTATTAGCTGAGTTGAAAATGCGCATGTCCAAAACAGAGTTTCTTGCAAATTGCAATGCAATGCAAGTCAAATTGCTCCATGTCAAGCGGGCTTTAGAACACTGGTTTGAGGTCCGAAGGCTTTAATTTTCTTAAGAGAAAACTTTTTTAGTTTTACAACTTTAATACGTACAGTTTCTAATAACAAAGACCTATTATATTATTAAATATTGAAAAAAATTCTCCCGGTGAATACAGGAATTTTGGAAACTGTCATGTTGGAGTTAAAATCAAATTTTGATAGTAAAAATTAACCGCCATTTGCACCGAAATTTTTAAGTGATATAAAGGAATGCCTTAAACTTTGGTGCATGGCGGTTAGTATCTTTAAGTGAAGAAAAGTGTAATGTTAAATTACTTATAGGCGTTGTATTTTTAAGCTTTTTAAATATTTTTGTACATTTTAAAAAACCGATGAGTACTGCTAGTTCGTTTTTTATTTTTAAGAAAATTTTATTTTTTAATCGAATCAAGTGTCGGCAGTAGGCATATAGGTAGATATGATACCTACAGCTTTTTTGCTTCCCAGTTTCTTTATATTTAATTTTTTTTTTTGCTAAATTTTATTTTAATATCTCTTAATCTCTTACTATATGTTTCGTTTAGATTTGATTTATTTAGGATATCTTAAAATTTATTAACATAAATTTACATACATTTTAATTTTTCAGATCTTTATTTTTGTGTTATAATTTATTTTTGAAAAGATATTTACAATTTTAATTAAATTTTTATTGTTTAGTTAATACTTTACAATTTTATATAATTATTTACCTAAACATTTTTTTTATTAACTTAATTTAAAAGTATTTTATTCTATGTTGTACATGTTGTATGTTTTATTTTATATATGGTTTACGTTGTTCATAACAGAGCTGTATGTAAGGAGTCTCGAAATTTAAAAAAAATATAATATAATATGTTAAAAATGTTTCTAAAATTTGTACCTACAATAATTATTTACAAGTTAAATTAAAATTTTATAAAAACTCCAGACATATTTTTATTTTTGGTTGGAGCTAGTGACCTTATTGTTTGAGTTAAAATGCATTTAATTCTGCTCTTTTTAGGATGACAATCGGGAGTTATTAAAATAAAGCCATGCAATAATAGTGTCAGGTAGTATTTTGACAGATTTACATTGCAGGTCGACAGTTGATCTTTCAAAATTGTCATACCAAAGTCGAATTTAAAACTTAGTCGTTTATTTATCTATAATTAAAGTTATTTGTTCGCGATTTCGTTTAATAAAAATATATACAGTCCATTGCAGCTATCGTTTTTCTTACTGCGGGCAAACATAAGTTGTCTTCGCCGCAACATATGTTGAAAGATTAGCTGTCATATTCCAATGTAAAACTATCAAAATACGGCCGGACACTATTATTGCATGATTTTATTCCAGTAAGGGTCCATCTCACCGACTTTTTTTTCGTTACTTAGCTTAAAGCGTTTCTTAATATAATCATAATATGACGTAATAGGTAACACTTAAGGCTAAGTAAAGAAAAAAAAAGTCGGTGCGATGGGCTATAAGTCCCTAATAATATGAAATAAATATAAAAGTTGCCTAATTTGTGCGTTTATGTAAAAATAATAAGTTAAAGTAATCAAGTGTCCTTCAAAATGTCAGATTTTGTCAGAATAGATTTATTATTTTAAAGGAATTAGGGATTTTCATTCATATCGTTTCTTTTCTGATTTCAAAAGCATATAAAATAAGATGGTAACCTTAAATAAAAGAGGGTCTCTAGCGGGTTAATATTTGTTTTTCTGGAAAAAAGTAAAAGCACCTCAATTGAGTTTTTTTCTTCTTGACGCAAAAACTTTTTGTCGGATCGGGGAAAGTAGTCTTCTACAGATATAGATCAGATAAGATGAACTTTACTTGTAGCACCTCATTCAAAAGATTATAAAACAAAAAAAAATAACATATTTTTTTTGCGGCAAAAACTCACACAATTGAAAAAAAAATACACTTTATTGCACGCAAGTACTAAAAATACACTGTTTTTCTTTTTTCCTAAGCTTTCGAATAAGGTGGGTTATACCACAAGTAAAAATCTAAAAAATAAATTTTTTAACATTTAAAAAAAAATTATTCCGTTATTTTTTTTTCATAAGCTTTCGTGAAATGAGGTCAAGCAAGTCATCTTATTTGAAAAAAGAAAGTTCAATGTGAGTAGACCCCTTTCCGGGGTCCAAACCAATATTTTTTTGCGTCAGAAAGAAAGCTCGTAAAAAAAAGTATACAGGGTGAGTTTTTAAAAACTTACAATGGCTATATTGTTTAAACCAAGGGAGATATGAAAAAAATAAAAAATATTGTTTCTATAAAAGTCGGAGGGAATACAAATGACATATTTTTCGAACCACCCCGACCTTAGGTATCACTAGTGGGGTATTGTCGTTTTAGATTTTAAAGTGAATGGGGGTGGGGTTTAGGGGTGGATGGAGGTATTGTGAGAAAATGAAAAAATATTTAAAAAATTTATTAAATTGATATCCAAACTTTTTAAACTCAATAACGTTATTTATTTAAGGAAAAACATTATTTTATGAAATTTAGGGGTAGTTTTTGATTTTACAAAAAATAAATTTCGACCAATGATTACCATTTCTTGTAAGCTTTCCAGGAAGCTATCACAAGTGGAGTATTGCTATTTAAGATTTTAAAGTGAGTCGGGGTGGGGCTTAAGGAGTGGGTCGGGGTGGTTCGATAAATATGTCATTTGTATTCCCCCCGACTTTTATAGAAACAATATTTTTTATTTGGTTTAAAAAATAAAGCCATTGTAAGTTTTTAAAAACTCACTCTGTATTATGTCTATATGCTAAGTTTCTTTTCTGTAACGTTTAATTTTAAAAGGATTATTTGCATAATTTTAAGCAACTTTCCAACAACTTTCATATAAAAAACGTTTTTGTTACATGGAAAAAAGGTGGGTGTGACAATTGCCAGGAACAAACAGTACTTTCAAACCAGACCTACAGTGGGACACCTAATGCCTTTGAACTCAGTTTGAACCTGCTATTAGGAACGAAGGGGAAAGCCATACTAGGCTGCCTCCGAGTTAGAGATGCAAAGGTGTTACATCGATATATAGCAAGAAGAGGAAAGGTAGTTGAAATATATTCAGATAACGGAACAAATTTTGTGAGAGATGAGAAAGATTGGCCTTGCGATATACTCTATGTTTTTTAAATAGATTTTTCTTAAAAATTCGTTACCAATGTAAAGAGGGTTAAAAATTCAAAATTTTTGCGTTACGTAATTGAGGAATCTTTCCTGTGCCTTCGTGAGCTGCTCGGGTTCAATTCAGAATTCTATCATTTTGGCCTACTCGATCAGCTATTAAAGTATTGGGCCCCCTGCACAAAAATATGTCAGAAATAACAAGGTAAAGACATACTATGCTACCTCCGAGTTAGAGATGCAAAGGTGTTGATAAAGGGTGATCTATTTTGAAAACAGAGATTTTGCACAAATAGAATAGAGCGGGAGGTACTACTACCAACCCTAACAAAATAACCATCCAGAGTTTTAAGGGAATAAAGTGATCATGGAAAGAGGACCCAGCAGAGGAGAATCCGACAGGTTCAAGCTATTCCCGTACTTGAACGATGTGATGATTTCTATCACATGCTTTACATTAGCGAATGGCAAGCTTTAAATTAGCTCCAAGCCGTCACGTGTTATGTGCAAAGACCTGCATTGCGCAAGCTTCTCCTACGATCCGACCGAGAAACGTTCAATCGGTACGGAACAGGAGAGCGGGCGACAATGCCATTGGTCGAGGAGACAAGTCATTTCATAAAACACGCGACTATTCAGAGTTTGTTATGGGCTAAAGCGTGTGATGTGGATGATCACATCGTTCAAATACGAGAATAGAGCCCCGGGAGTTTCCAAAGAAGTTAAACCCTCCAGGAAGTAAGACAACACCTTTTCAAGCTTAAGTCTGAGTCAATTAATAGGACAGCCTGCTGAAAAATTCACCTTAAATCTCATAACTTATTTTATTAAGTTTTTAGCAGATTTTTCCATGAAATGCTGCGAAATCATCATACCACAATTTCTTGCAAAATATACCTGCTCTAACGCCACTTTTTTTTCACAAATATTAGGTACGCTTATTCAGCCTGAGCATAACCATATTTTTTACTTATGCCCGGACTGAATGAAGTCTAATATACAAGAACCGTTTCAACCCTTGAGAAAATTGCCCGTGAACTGTTTTTGATAAACGTCTGATTTTTAGCTCGATACATATTTCCTTTAAATTTTAGCAACGTAACTGCTACTTGAAAAAAAATCAGTTTTGCCCATCACTAGAAGAAGCAGGCGCGTAGCTCTGGTGGGGTTATTTAGAAGTTAAAACACCCCCATGAGGCATATAAAGAAAAACACGCTACATAAATTTGACATTATAATATCACTGTTAATAAACTTGTTCGAAAATGATGATAAAATTTTTGATATTATATGTAAACATTCATACATCCAAAACCCCCTCCCCCCATTGGATCGCTGGCGCTATGCTACTGAGAACATGGCTGCAACCCGCGGCGTATTAAGAAAAATTCATGAAATATGTAAAAAATATCTAAAAAAAATGTGTGTGTGCGTAAGACCACACGGCAGAAGTGTAAACTTCTTCAAGGCGAAATTAATAACACTGGCCTTCATCTGCATCATCATATCGCTCGCTGAATGTTCCTCTCCCAGTTAGTCGACTCGAGCCTACTTCACCCGAATGAGCGTTACATAGGCGAGCCTGACGGCTCAGTTCAATTCACTACCTACAAAAACTGCTAAACGCGCCTAAAGAAGTTTACACTTTAAAAATCTTCGTGTCGGCGCCCCCCTTATATACGCCACTGGCTGCTCCTATAAAAAAGATGGTTGGTTAAAATGTATGTAGGGTTGAGGAATTACTCGTATTCTTTGTATCTGGTAACCCTACTCAGTTAGTATTACACCCACTGACGTAGTAAAAAAAAAACTAAATTAACGTGGCGGATGACCTAAATTCCGAACATAAAAATGGCATTTTGAAAATGGGTCGATCTTGTTTTGAAGTCAATGAGCCAACATTCATTGTTTTTGTAATTTTGTGTGTGCATGGTTGATGAATCGAAGACGAATAACAAAAAGGCGAGAGCCCATAACAAGTAGAAAAATACACTTTTGTTGAAAACATTCCTACAGAGAATAAGTACTACAAATGCAAAAATAAGAATAAAAATTACGCATAGAATAATAGAAAAAATAAGTAGTAGTGGTCTGTTTCTATAGCTGGGTACGCATATGAGCATGAACGCGAATGAGGCAATCCGAGGCCGATCCATTTGCCTCGGATTCGGGAAGAAATAAATTAGTCGGTGAGCGGAATAGTGGACGTACGAGGCGTTGTACGGAATCGATCCATAAATATGAGCAGCGCACGAGCATATGCCTCACTTTGATGAACCGCCAACAGTTGGATCGGGTCGAGGCCAAATGCATGCGGGTTCAAACAAATTTGCACGCCTTGTTCAGACGTAAACATACGTATGCTCATGCGTCCTCGGGCTGTCTCATTCGCGTTCATACTCATATGCGTACCCAGCTTAACACTAAGACTAGACTGGTCAAATGCGATTACGTTGTTACCACCCTGATTTACGGCGTTGAGGCCTCACTTCACCGCGCGTGCGGCGTCCAGGTAGTAGAAGCAAAAATAATTGAAGATTTTGAGATGTGACAGGTGCGGCTCTTGAGGTGAAGTCGAGCCATATACACAAAAGTGTTTTTCGTTTAAAACATCGTGGCATCCTATAGCATCGTATCAGTTGAAAGGGAAAAACCGCATAAGTATTTTCAAAAAGTTTTATTTATCATGTCATTTGGAATGGCGTGTCATCCTCTACAAATTTTCAATGTTAGAAAAAAAAGCGTGTTATAATCTATAAATATTTAAAAAAAGTGCAGTGATATGAATCATTTTCAACTGATATTTTAACTATTTGTAGGCAAGTAAGTGGACTTGAAAATTAGACTGTTGCGGTGCTATGTGTTTTCGGTGCTCTTTTATGGCGTGGAATGTTGGACTTTGAAGAGGACAGAGATACGGAGACTTAATGCCTTTGAGATGTGGTTGTACAGAAGGATTCATAGAATAAGCTGGACAGAAAGAGTTACAAATGAGGCTGTTTTGCAGAGAATGGGGAAAGAAAGGGAAGTAGTTATTACCATAAAGAAACGCAAACTGCAATACCTTGGACATATCATGCGCGGAGATAAATATAGTTTGTTACAACTCATAATACAGGGTAAAATTCAAGGAAGGAGAAGCGTGGGGAGAAGACGACATTCCTGGCTACGTAACCTACGAGAGTGGTTCAGCTGCTCTACAAATCAACTTTTTAGATCTGCAGTATCTAAGATACGTATAGCTTTGATGATTGCCAACCTTCGGAACGAAGATGGCACTTAAAGAAGAAGAAGAAGGCAAGTAAGTTAGTAGGTAGGTCTCTTTTATTTAAAAAACATTGTATTTCTATACATAATTCTTATTTTATTTTTGGAAGCAAATGATTTCACCCACACGCCATCTACTATAATGAAAAATGATGTAATACCAAAAACGAAAGCTCTCCATACACTACACGATTTAACCAAAACCAAGAAAAGTTATTACCTTCCTAGCCCGCGCAGCAATGGCTAGAGAAGCTATTATTCTAGACAATTTTTTTTTTCAGATAACGCCGAAAATTTGTTCTTAGGGTGTATTTTGACCTATCTTAGCCATATCGTCGTGATGTCTGTGTGTATGTCTGTCCGTACCACGATAGCTCCTAAACCACTAAACCTATTTTCATAAAATTTTCAGGTAAAATAGTGTTCCACACTTTAACGAGCTGATTACATTTTTAAATAATAAATTTTTTTTAAAATGCTAACTTTTTACCGGAGCATCGCACCAATATAACCAAAAACTTTGTAGGAGCTTTTGTTTCTGAGATATTAACAAAAAACTGTTTTCAAGGCTGATATATCATGGCTTCACTTGAAATGTGCTAATAGGGTAGCTAGGAAGGTAAACAATAGTTTAAACAAAAAAGTTGCTTTTCAACAAAAGTTAAAATGAATAATCTTATGGTCTCTATTCGTCCATGTGGTGTTTTTGAACGTTTGTGTTGAAAAAGCAACCTAGTTACAAAACCGATTTTAATAAAATTTTAAAATAAAATACAGGATAGCATATAGAATCCAAAAAGCTTTAAAGGTAAAAAAAAAGATCATTTATTTAATTATATAAATACAGAGTGTAATCTAAATGATTCACCAAACTTTAAGGACTGGTAGGAAAAAGTGAAAAAAAAAATCAATTTTGCATCAAATCTTTTTGATTTTAGATACAGGCTGTCAAAATTAACATTCTTTTTTCAATTTTTTGTTATTAATTTATTAAAAATTACAACAGACAATTGACATTTTGTAGAATTATGCATTACAATAAAAGTAATAATTAAGTACTTAAGTCATAAAAAAATAAACAAAAATATTACCAAAAATAATTTTTTTAACAAATCAGTTTTTTAATTAAATGTAGTTCTATCCGTTCTGTACCATATTTTCTTGAAACATTGCAGCCCATATTTGACGTATTTAAAACTCTATTTCAGAATGAGCTACTAATTTTTTTTTTTTTTTGAGATTCGATAGCATAATAAAAATTTGATAGTCCACAGCATCCTTTATTCCCCCATGCTACCCACTGTGTTGTTTTCAGTAGTTTGAAAAACTTGATTTTTAATAAACAATCCTCGCTTGAAAAAGGTACTAATTTTGTATTCGGCGCCGCGCCCACAAGAGGTTTTAAACAATATTTTTTTGTTTATTTATTTTTTTTATATTTTGTTTGTTTTTTTTAGTGCATTTAATCGTCCGACGTTTTAGTTAAAAATCTTGTTAAGTGGTGTTTTTAGTTGATTTATAGGAATATAGGCAATTAAGGTAGGTAAATATTAAAATTATATATTTTTTAATTTGATATAGGACCCATACCCATACGTAGAAATATTACAAATTACACCTTTTAAATAAGTACCTCCTAGCTTACATAGAACCACTGTCTTCGAATTATACGTAATATTCCAATACTCCTTGTTACCTATTTACACAATGGTTGGCGTTTGATGCAAACATTCAGAAATAAAGGTACGAAAAATGCACAGATACCAAATTTACATAGATAGAGTTTTTGTCAACTGTACGCCGATGATTTGACGTAACGAATACAAGAATAAAATAATATTCATGCGTAAAAGTATAACCAATCAGGACATTTTATCTTAAGGGCCGCAAAAAGGATAGACTTATACCCATTGATATTGCTATTTCAAATATGTTTGCATTCTGCATCTTAAGGTACCGTAGGTATTGCAATAATACGTACTATATGAAAAGAATATGCATATGTCTTTGAAAGCAACCAATCAGGTCTTTTTTGCTTAATGACCTCAAGGCCCTCATGTTTGCATCATGAATGGGCAGTTACCGTGGATATTGGAATATTATGTATATGCTTAGAATACAGAGTAATTTTTGTCACTCGCGGAATATTTATCTTTCGGTAGGGCGACGAATTCAGTATTTCTGATTGAGCGTGGTAGAGAACAAAAACATCGTTCAAGATCAATGGAAATGGAATCAAGGAAAATGGTATAATAGTGCAATTTTAAAAATGGGTTTAATCATAACCGGAACAAGCGCGGATCTGCGTCAAAATCTAATGGGGGGGGTAGGGGGGTAAAGGGTTGACAAAAAAATTATTTGTAATATAATTATTTTTTCTAGGGGGGGTAATTCTCCAGTTTTCTCTCTAGTTATTAACAAAAAGTGCATATTTTTTCGTCTAGGGGGTAATTACCACGTTACCCCCCTCAAATTCACGCTTGAACCGGACATTATCAAAAACGTTATTAATCAAAACAAGACATGAGCAAAAACAGAATAGTTTTGCATAGTCTTTTATCAAAATACGAAAAAATCCTGTGTGCCTTAGCCTCGTCCGACAAAAAAATTTTTTGTAATATAATTATTCTAGGGGGGGGGGGGTAATTCTCCAGTTTTCTCTCTAGTTATTAACAAAAAGTGCATATTTTTTCTAGGGGGTAATTACCACGTTACCCCCCTCAAATTCACGTAGGGAAATCGTAGAAACATGCGGGAGCTAGATGGATGAAAACGGCGACAAACATAGAAAAGTGAGATATTGGTGGAGGCCTATGTCCAAAGATGGATCGAAGAAGGCAAATAGATAGATTGATAGATAGACTGATTTTTTGGTGGTTGGGTCTTGAACTAAAAAAGGAAATTCCTCGACCATCACTATATACATATAGCATAATCAGAAGGTTATAAACACGCCTAAAGAAAAACCGCTTCACGCTCGTATCGATTCAAAACCAAATGGAATGGATTTGAGTCACTCGAATCTCGCAATATACGCGCGCTATTTTCGTGGATGACATACGAAACTTTTGTTTTTCTCGAGGTTTGAAGGAAACCAGCAGAAAAGCGTGAAAATTCGAAAAGTGTAGTGTTTTAGAATTTCAGAGAGAAAAATTACAACCGAGTGCGTTTTTTTTGTAAGTTTTTAAGTTAGAAATTAGTAAAAAATGTAGATTTTAAAAAACAGTTCTCGAAAAAGGGCTGTGTGTCTTGAAATGTCATGAAAAATAGATAAACTTAATGTTTAATTTTGTTATCTCGGTCTGTTTTACGCTTGCTTTTAGTACAGTAAGATAAATATATAAAATTGAGCACTGAATTTGTCCACTGTGTATTGTATGTTAAGCAGTGTTGGATCCAGAATTTCCAGGGGGGTGGAGGAGCGAGAGGCCAAAGGAGTGGCAAAAGCCAGTAAAATTATCCCTGTAAGGAGATAAAATCATAAAATGCAGAGCAGGCAAAAATTTTTGAAAAATAATGCAACAAAATTTCAAAAAAATGGTGCTGCAGGTACATTCTTTAAGAAAAACTAAACTAAAAGAAAGGTTTCAAGTCAGAGATGACGTGAGGGACAGATCCTAACATATATGTTCTAAATACCTAAATAATGCAAGCAGTATATATACGTTTTTTACTTTCACAGAAAGTTTTACTCCTATATAAGCAAAATAATCACCCCTCTTCCCATATGTTTATGGAATTTGAAAAAATCCTGTATATATTTTAAAATGAGGGCTACTGCCCTCCTGTTAGTTTAGTTTACTATTATTAAGATAAGGAATATAGGATGTCGTCACTGATAAGATATCACAGACAACATTTAGTCATCTTTTTTATACAGGACATTTCCTAAGTAAGACAAATAATTAAAAAAATATAAAGTTGAGCACTAAATTTATCCACTGTGTATTGTATGTTGTTAAGCAGTGTTGGATCCAGAATTTCTACTGGGGGGAGGCCATAGGAGTAGCCCGAGCGTAGAACCGAACAGGCGTAATTTTTTGGAAAATGAAGTAATAACATTTTTAAAAAAGTGATGCTGAAGGTAAATTAAAAAAAAACTAAACTAAAAGAAAGGTTTCATCCGAGAACAGCAAACACAGTCCTCGGGTTTCATGTCAGAGATAAAGGGGAGCGACAAATCCTAACATACGAGTTGTGACAGTTAAATTTTAAGACTGGCCCCCGTACCGCGTGCAATCTTGTCGTCTTTCCTCTGCTAGTTTGGTTTACCCAGTAGTTTGAAGCGGATCGTGCATAGCTCATTTGGCGGAATTACGACAACCGAAAAAATTGAGCAACGGATTAATTTAAAGTAAAACTCAAAAAAACGGCTACTGAATGCTTTCGAATACTTAAGGATGTCTACGGGGAGCAGCGTATGTCTCGTGCAATAATTTTTATGTGGCATAAAAGCTTTTTCGAGGGTCGTGAAGAAGTTAAAGATGATGAACGAGAAGGGCGCTCCAACACATCCAAAACAGTTTTAACAAGTTCCCAACGAAAGCATCAAGCCAGTAGTATAGTTCAATGCCGGTAGGGGTATTTTCCCTCGGAGTAGTTGTTTCTGTTGGTGGTACAAAACTTATGCTCTACACGGAGCTATCGCCTACATTCACCTGAGGATGGCGCAAAAGGTCGAAACCGGTCCGGTCGTGGATTGGCATGGATCACTTGTTCCTGACTATCAGGACGTGTTCCAGACGGGGATCACTCATATCCCTGTGGTCGACGTTGGAGATAGTGAAAACCAAACAGTTTTAGCGATGCTCATTGTTTTGCTTTTCGATATTAGGGGTGTTATTCTTATTGAATGGGCGCGTGAGGGTGAAACAGTTAACCAACATTTATATTTGGAAGTACTGATGTAGCTAAGGGAACGTCCAAGGAAAAAACTTCCAGAGGCCGTATTCTTGACGGTCCGTGAGTCGAGTGTAGGGTGAGTGCAGCTATCCTCTCTCAGAATCACCTGGCTTAGAGTAATTAAGAAGCTACTCAATCACGAGCACGGGATTCAAGAATACAGCACCAGATTTGTGGATTTGGCACCGGCCCCAATACCCTATCCATTAAGCAGTTTTTAGCTAATTAGAAGATCCCCATCGTTAACCACCCACCACATTCACCAGACTTGGCTTCTTGCGACTTCTACTTGTTTTCGAAAGTGAAGAAATCGTTTAAAGGAACCCGTTTTAAAATAAAAAATTTGAATTATATTTAATGAATACTTTTTTATATTTTTCGCACTTACCGTATGCATTGCTTACCGTATACTATTTTTGTAATATTTATCATATAAAAAATTATTATTACTCATTCCAGTACTGAAAATCGTAATCACATACCTTTTGATTGTTGTATTTATGCAAATTCAAAAAATTATATTGTTGTTAGTTTAAACTTCCATAAATTTATGTGTGACATCAAGTAGAAATAATTTCGCCTTGAGCGCAGCAAAAACATAAGTTTTCATGATTTTTGCCAGAAATAGACATTCATTAATAAAAATACTCTGAAACCGTATAAGTGTAAGTGTTGTTCATATAAAAATTGTTTCTAAGCGATTTTGTTAGTCTAAGGTAGGGTTGTCTGTGTCTCCCCATTGTGCACAATGGAAATTGAAAAAGATTCGATCTCAGTGTTGCCGAAACTTTTTTGTTTTGCGTACTAGATTACTGTTGAAAAAAGTACTAGAACTTCATAAAAATGTACTAAATTTTAATATGCATGTGTTTAAATAAATTATAAGGAATGAAACGTTTTCCATGTTCAAAAAAATCCAAAATAGTAAAAAAAAAACAAAATAACAAAAATAAAAATTATAACATTATTATTTATTTGTCGAAAAGCCCATAACTAATCAACACAGCATACTAAACAAATAAAATGAACACCTTGGAATATTATTACCCAAACAGTAAAAAGGCCGACCCGATCTATCTTAATCAAAAATAAATGCTTTTAGTTTTACATTTTATTTGTAAACTATTTTTTTTCTTAAGAGATTTCGAGGGTTCCCATAAATAACGACTATTGTTGTCTAAGTTTTCTTTACAATGCAAAATATCGTTAATCGTTTCAATTTCAAGCCTGTTTCGTAGCTTGGTTTTCAACAAATTAACGTTTGAAAATTTTCTTTTAGAGGCAGCTGAAGTGTGAGGTAACGCGATTAATCCTGAAATAAAATATTTTAAAGAAGGAAACATTTCGGGATCCAGTTCGTTCTTGAGGTTAAAAACTTTAGACCAAAAAGTTTCAACTGTTGATTTATCAATATCTTTTAGCTCGGAAAGATCAGATAACAGCCGCCATTCAGTGTTTAATCGTTCGAAATTGTTTTCTTGTATTAAGTGTGGAAAATACTTCTCCGCTCCCCTACATCCCCCGATAATGCTACATGCGGATCTAGTACCAAGCCATCGAATATATGTTATTTTTTCGATGGCAATAGGTATATATTCAAATAATTCAATATAACAGAAGCTGAATGACCAAGATATTGGAATATATTTTGTACCATAAAGTAAAATTTTTTTACAGATCAATATATAACTTGAAAATTTGTTTTTTGGGATATTAAATAAAGAGTACTAGATTTTTTGTTAAACGTACTAGCGTACGTAAAATATCAAAAAAGTACTAGATGTAGTACAATTGTACTAGACTGGCAACACTGTTCGGTCTTCCCCTTTCTGGATGTTGTTGTCAAACATAGGGGCGGATCTAGGAACTTTATTTGGGGGGGAAATATCATAATATGTATTGCATAATGACCTATTTTGCATAGTGACCAAAAAGTATATTCTGTGTGTCAAAACTAAATATAGTTTGAGATTTGGGAGGGGAAATTTCCCCTTTTCCCCTCCCGTAGATCCGCGCTTGGTCAAACAAATAGGCAGGAACATTCAAACCAGTGTATGTAGGAACCCTACACCCCGTGTGTGTAGGGTTCCAGTCTAATTATTCTGTTGCTACGAGACACGAAGAAATTTGTATTTAAAAGAGCCGTAAATATTTGTAGTAATAATGAAGAATGAATCACAAAAATCTACAACCTTAAAAAGGTTTTACGACAGAATGGTTAATCCGAGAAATTTATAAACTCAACGATCTCTAAAATTAAAAACAAACCAAATGTAGCAAATCCTCAGAATAATAATCCGTTGGGCGTTATAAACATTCGATATGTTTAAGGGGTTTCAGAAAACATAAGACGAATGGTCAAACACCATAATATTAAAACAATATTCTTATCGGGAAATACGATAAGGAGTTTGGTTCCTAACTAAAATAAAACTTATAATAAATAAAAAATAATAAAGAATGCCATTTACCAAATCCCGAGGGGTGGCTCAATCGCCGATTTTTGTACACCAAAAGGAAATACCTACGGTATTTCCCAGTATTTCCTCAAATTTCAATGGTATTTCCTAGTATTTCCAAAGCACTTCCCGGAATTTCCTAGTATATTTTCCAGTACTTCCCAAGTATTTCCTGGTAATTCCCCTAACCTGTACACCAACACAACTGGATAGTTTAGTTTACACTTAAAAACGGCTAAAGATACTTACTAACCGAAACGTTTTGTTTAAAATAAATAAAGATAATGGAAGTCCAAAATTTTGTTTATACTTAATCATTGTCTATTAGTTTAACAAACAAAAAACTTTTTGTACCTTGTGTGTAAGTTGTGGTGAAAATTTGTAGATACTTCTAAGCCAAAGAAATTCAAGGAACCCGTTTTTGTTCTAAGCACTTCTTACCAGTCTCTTTTACAACGTTTTTACTTTAAGAAAAACTTACCTAATACTTTTTTTTACAGAAATAAATTTCCAAAATGTCCCACACCGTGACGGTTACAAGGACAACCACAACCACTACTACCTCGGCACTTATTATTAATACAGGGTACCTCAAGTCATGGCCTGGATTATTGAAGCTAGCTCAACTTGTAAGTATTATACACTGCTGCGAATGTCAATACACAGAAAAAATAAATATTGTATAGAAAATTAAAATATACTTCAACTAAGAATAATATATACAGGGTGATTAAAAATTCAATAACATAATTTTATTGTTAAATTCCTTGAGTGATTGCAAGACAAAAAATTCATGTAAACATAGGTCCGCAAACGCTTAATTTTCGAGATAATGTTTTTTTTTGTTTATTTAGATATACTTTGCTATATCATACTGTAGCATTTTTTATTTTGATGATAATAGCCTTTGGTGTAACGGCGATTTTCTCTATAACGGGTAGGGATGCGAAAAAATCCCAAGAGAGAAAAAAGTTTGCAAATAAAACAAGGATTTTACTTGTTGTTTTAGAATCAACCAGTGGCTTACCAAAAAAGAAATAGGGCGAAAAGGCGACAAAATCCCAGAAAAAGTATCACCCTGTAGATTTTTACTCTTATTTGTTATGTCTAATAGTGTAGTCTATAGCTAAATATACGAGCTAAAATTGAGCTTAATATCTCAAAAACGACATGAGCTATAAACAAAAAACTAAAAAAAAAGTTATTTTAACACACTTTAAAAAGTTAGCATTTTTTCAATCTTTTAACTGTCAAAAAACTGTCTTTAGCATTAATGGATTTTGACCAGAATCTAATCAGCTCTTAAAAGTATTGTACATCATTTTACCTAAAAATTTCATGAAAATCGGTTAAGCGGAGCTATTGTGGGCCGGACAGACATACATACACACAAAAATCCACCCAAATAACACATACACATTTTTGTTATCTCATTGCTGAGCGGGCTAGGAAAGTAAAAATTACACTATTATTTAACTTTTTTTTTTACTTTCTTTTTTGGTTCAAAAATAAAAAGTTAGTTACACTTTGAATTAATATATGTTGTATATGCATTGGAGTATTAACAAAACCAATATAAACCAAGCAAAATTTGACAGGCTCCGTTAGCCTAATTTTATTTATTTTAGATGAATAATATAACAAATTGGATAAACTATTTCAAGCAATTTTCTTTATTATTTATGTCCTCCAACTATTCGAAAAATTAGGTAAATAACTATTTATAAACTAATAAGTATACGATCATAAACTTAAAATAAAAATTTTATAGTTGTGACGTCAATTGTAGCATTGTAAAATAAGTAATTTGAAACATTTGAATTTTTTTTAAAACTTTTTTCCTAACACTAAACTCAAGTCATAGTTTATACCTAACAAAACAAAAAAGATATATTTTTTTCAGAAAATATCTTTTTAGGCTTGGAGGAGCCCGGGCTCCAAGACTCTCTCCCTGAGTGCGCCCTTGTTTTTTTAATTTTTTTTCGCAGTTCTAACTTCTAGGAAAAAACTTTTCAAACTTCATATGAAAATCATAACATTTTCAGGTAAAATAGTGTTTGACACTCTAACGAGCCGATTAGATTTTGGTCAAAATCCATTAATGCTAATGACAGTTTTTTGACAATTAAATTTTTTAAAAAATGCTAACTTTTTATTGGAACGCCGTGTCAATATGCGGTTTTCAAAATGTAGTCGACTACATTTTGATCAATAAATTGTGTTAAAACTAAAAACTTCGTAAGAGCTTTAGTTTCTGAGATATTTACAAAAAACTGTTTTCAAGGCTAATATATCATGGCTTCCCTTGTGTGCTAATAGGCTAGGCTAGAAAGGTATCAGATCTATCATGGATCTATTTATTATATAGAATTGAACTGTAGTAAACTTAGACTACAGTCGAACCTCTATAAATCGAACCTGAAGGGACAACCAAAACAGTTTGAGTTATCGAGAGTTCGAGTTAAAGAAACTCGAGTTACATAGGTTAAAATACATGTAAAAAGTGCAGGGACCGCTTAAAAGGTTCGAGTTATAGAGGGGTTCGAGTTATAGAGGTTCGAGTTAGAGAGGTTCGACTGTATATATCTGCATTTATTTTGTAACGAAGCAGGAAGAATATTAGTTGGCGTTACCGATATAAAGGCAGACACACAGACAACACTATCAAAACCGATTGATTCGTTATTTCTTACGTCATGCAGTATAAAATATTTTTTGCCTGCATTAAGGTCATTCATTAAAACACCTTCATATCGTTAAGGAGGTCAAGATCTGTAAAACCTAATTATCAATTTGAGATGTCTAAATATGGCCGCTGAAAATTACACTTGTTGAATTTTAATGGTTACCTATCAAGAATTTATGTCATACATTGAACTAAATCGGACACAAAAATGCAGTTAAGTTTTTAGCTGATAGGAAATATCATAAAACTATAGGAATAAATTTATCAAAAACCCAAGACTTGATTTCCTATAAAAAATGTAAAGTTATGTAAAAGTATCAATGCCCACTTCCAGAAACGCTAGAGAGCTGAGCTTTGGAAGGCCAGGAACTATGATAAAACTATAGAAAAAAAATTAAAACACAATTTTAATTAAGTTTCCTCCCCTATAAATGTAAAGTTATGTAAAAGTAATATTGCCACTTCCAGAAACGCCAGAGAGCTGAGATTTGGAAGACTGATAGGAACTATGATAAAACTATAGGAAAAAATTTAAAAACACTAAAATTTTAATTTACTTTCCTCCCCTATAAATGTAAAGTTATGTAAAAATAACATTGCCCACTTTCAAGAACGTAGAGAGATGAGCTTTAGAAGGCTGATAGGAACTAAAATAAAACCATAGGAAAAAATACGCCAAATTTTAAATAAAGGATTGCAAAAGTTTTGAACAATATTTCGCATATTTTACTACTTTAAAACTTAAATATCCAAATTCTTTAAAAAAGGATATTCCGTAAAAACAATTGAGATAAAAGTAAAGTCAAGTTCTCCAATAAAAAAAATTCAAAATGAAAAGTTCTTACTAGTTTGAAAATGTTTTTCTAAACTTGGCTATGATACGGCTGCAAATGACTTTTAGGCACAGTGCTAAATTGAAAATAAAGAAGTTTAGCTGTAATAGCAAAGTAAAAAAAAGCATTTCCAAACTAGTAAGAACCTTTCATTTTGAAATTTGTATTGGAGAACTTGGCTTTACTTTTATCTCAATTCTTTTTACGTAATACCATTTTCACGTACTTGGCTTTTTTATACATAAAATGTCTTTGTTATGATAAGATTTTTAGGAACAAAAAGTGCCAATGTGTGCTTAATTTTTACCTATCGTGAAATATAGGACTCTAAAAAAAAGGTTTGACTAAAAGTTGTTTAAACTTTAATGTCAACGTATTTTTTTATGATACACTATTTCTACAACTCCTTGTAGTTTTTTTTAAATTTAAAAGTGATGTCACTTATAAGTAGGAGATGAGATCACAACAATGCTATTCTCATTTTGTTAATTTTTGTTATTATCTTTCAGCAGACCAACAACAAGTATTGTTTCATTCTTATTTTTAAACATATTTATCGGACTTATACTTATTATAGGTTATTTGTTTAAATTAAATAAAAAATATACTGCCCATCAAAAAAATTAGAACTCACACAAATAACACAGGAACTATAAGTCATCAAGGAAACTACCAATACTTAAGAAGAAATGGATAAAATTGAAAATTCTAAGTCGTCCTCCACTAAACTTTAGTGGAGGATGGCTTAAGGCGGCTCAAACGACTCGTGTCCTTGGCAAATACACAATTATTTACGTACTTGGCAAGTGTACGAATAATCGTGAGCCCTTTGACTTCGCCCATTTTTACCGACCACAAATGGAAAACCAACGAATGACAAATAATTGTACAAGTAACCCACACACACGACATGGCAAGTATACGCAAGTAACAATTATTCGTCAAGTACACGAGTCGTTTGATTCCGGCTTTAGAATTTTTAATTTTCTTGACTTGAACCTCCATTTAGAGATATGGATTACTTCTTCAATCTTAAAAAGAAATGTTTTGAAAACATGGTACAAAAAAAAACGTACAAAACCAAAATACGATGTTTTTCTTATTTTATATAAAACACAGGAATATACTTGTGTTTAAGTTTACATTTATTGTTTTACGTGAAAAATGTAGATAAATGTTAATAAAAATTTTAATGTATTGCTTAAAAGAGACCTTAAAAATTAAGAAAAAGTAGAAAAGCCGTCATTTGCTGTCCCTGAAATTTTCATCAATTCTTTGTTTTAAAGTAGAAAAATTGTCAAAATATCTTAGATTGGTAATGGTGTTTTTTTTTTCGGAAAACAGTATATATATCTTGATTGAAATCTAGGAATTTATGTCTGGAAAATCAAAAAAATATATTAAAAAAAAATATATACTGGCAATTATCCAAAGCTGAATCAAGTCTGGCTGTATGGCTGAAACAATAATTATGTTCTCAATTTACAAAAGCAGTGGCGAGCACATCTTAAAAAGTGGGGAGTGGGAAGCACGAATAACTTTTGTACAAAAACTCAATTTTTTGCGAAACATATTTTATCAAAATAGAAAAAGCACTAAAAGAGGGTAAAGTTTATTTTGTAGTCTTTCCAGATGTAGCACAAGTATTTGATAATTATCATAAAGATCTTAATTTTAAACTGAAACTAATTTTCTGCCAAAATAATATTCTTATATTTTGGAATTATACATATCTCGTAGACGTAAACAGGAAGGTTTATACTCGAATTTAAGAAAAATTAAAGCAGGCATAGCTCGGGGTATCGTACTAGGCCCTTGTTTATATTTATTATTTACTTGCGATATACCAAAGCCAGTTGACCACCTCATAACCATAAAAATTCTAATAGAATGAGATAACGAATACAACATTTCACTATATATTGCGTTTATAGACTATGAAAAAGTTTTCGATAGCATTGAGCACTGGGCAGTAAGAGCCGAATAGATCATAGATACACAGACTTAATAGATAATATATATAGCGAAGCAACAACATCAATTAAAATCCAACAAGGAATCAAGCCAATCCCCCAAGAGATATCAGACAAGGGGACACAATATCCCCTAAACTATTTAACCAGGCCCTAGATGTTTTAAAAAATTTAGTTTGGGAAGAAATATGCATCAAAATAAGCGGACAATACTTGAATCAATAAAAGAAAAGAAGAAAGAGGAACTGATAAAAATGCTGGATACAGCAATTATAAATATAGGCTTAAGTATGAACTACACTCAAACTAAAATCATAAAAAACACAGATGAAGATATCACGATTAGAATAAACCATGAAAACAGAACACGTAGAGGAATATAAACTCAAAAATTGAAGTGAGCCACCCCATTTTCTTGGAAATTTTTATTCCTACACGAAACGGTCAATTCCCATACAATTTTCCATGTGATTGGCTTTAGCTGACTGTCATTTTGTGCCATAAAATTTTTTTTGAAAAAAATCGTACGGGAAATGGGAGCCGTGCAAACTTTCGCACTTTTGTTACACTTGCGTTGTAGCCACCCTGTGAAGCTATTACCTGTCAAGCACAGCACAACAAGGAAACTAAACATTAAAAGAGGATGATCGACGCTATATCAGAAGATTTACTTTAAAACTGTCTAAAAAAATGGGGTGGGTCAATTTTTGAGCAGTTTATATAGCTGGGACAAATTATTAAACTAAAAAAAGAAAACCAAACAGCTGAAATCATGAAACAAGTAAGATTGGCCCGGGCAGCATTCGGTAAATTAAGCTACATTAAAAAATAAAACATATCCTCACTAACTCAAAACGAAAGTATAACCATTGTATCTTGTACTTACCTATGGATCCCAGACCTGGACACTTACAAAATCAAACATGGATAAAGTGACAAATGTCCAAAGATCAAGGGAAAGACAAATGTTACATGTAAAGCTAACAGAAAAAGGAATGAATGGATAGGAAATAAAACAAAAGTAAAGAATGTCAGAGGACAAGTAGCAAAATTCAAATTTAAATTTGCACAGTGTGATATAAATATATTTAAAAAAAAATACTCTTTCACATTTTTTGGAAACGTAATTTTGAAGATTTTTTTAAAGATAATATGTCTAATTTATATGATTTTTATTTTCAGATTTTGGGCATAGTATGTGTCGGTTTGGTATCGTACTACTTCCACAGGTACCAGATGCTCACTCAAAGTGCTGAAACATTCTTCCTGTTGATCGCCACTACGTTCATGATCGGCACGTTTTTGTTGTTGCTCTCCTGTGTTATTTCCATTTCCACGTCTTCCATTATCTCCAAGACTATTTATGTAAGTAAAGTATAATTTGCTTTAAAATATCTGGGAACGTGTAAGAATGGTCTAGGAAAAAGAAATCCTTATCAAAATTTCAAATAGCAAAAGAGTGTTTGAATGGTGTATAGGTTATTCATTAGCAGAAGAACTTACATTGGCACCGAACTTTACTACTCCTTTGAGCCACTAATATCAAAATAATCTATATTTTGTAACTGGCAATAAATTTAACAAATAATATTCAATTTTGAAAAACACACTGTGTAATTTTGACTTGTAACGGTTTTCTAAGTCGACGTATCTCTGGCTTACGCTGGTGTCTTGTCTCTTTGTCTAGAGTCTCTAAATCACAGTTTTTGTCTTTCTCTGCATAGCTATGCTATAGCCTCAGGTATAGGCCAATCAACGACAAGCTATGAGTGCCTACAAAGAAGGGTACTTTTGGCTAAGACGAGAAAGTGGTTAGAAAGCATTCTTGCCTGGGTTTCCGTACGCTTCACTTCGCTTGATTTAAAGGGGATTATTAGTTAAGTCTCAGTATAAAATTTTTAATAAAAAAAATTAACAAAGCTATTTTGTTTTTTTAGGAGGTGATCTACCATGGATTCGCCTGTCTTGCGTTATTAGCTGCCGGTTTGACACTTGTCATTGAAGTAAACGACAAAAGGAGGTCTTACTCCAATGATTATGAACCTTATCTGGCTGCTGGGGTAAGTGTGATTTAGGTTTTAGGTTATTAATAGTGCTTTTACTGCCCAGAGTTCAATGCTGTCGAAAGCTTTGTCAAAGTCTATAAACGCAATATATACTGGAATGTTGTATTCGTTGGCTCGTCATATTAGGATTTTCATGGTAAATAGGTGGTCAACTATACTGAAACCTTTTCTGAAGCCTGCTTGTTCTTTTGATTGATATCCGTCAAATTTTGTTGTTAGTCTATCTGTTAATATTTTCGTGAAAAGCTTATAAATTACATTGGGGAGTGTTATAGGTCGATAGTTTTTAGGTCTGCTCTATCGCCTTTCTTGTGTAGAATAATGGTTATGGATTATTTAGAGTTGTTTGGGATTATTTTTTATTTTAGTATTTTATTCAGGAGAATATGTGGGGGAATTAACTACAGCTTTACCATTGTATTTGACCATTTCTGCCGTTACTCCATCTTTTCTAGGTTATTTTTCATTTTCTTTAATGCTCTCTTTATTTCCGCCTTGCTTATTTCAGATTGTAGCTCTGAGTTTACAATCTTTATTTTTGTTTGGAGTTTCTTTATGGTTATTTTTTTGTTTGGTATAATTCTATATAGAGTACTTGTGTTGATATTTATAATATCCTCTTTAGCGTTAGTTTCTATGCCGCTCATATCCTTTATTTTAATTATTTTATATCTACTTAGAGTCGGCCTTAGACATTTTATATTTCTGTTATTTTTCATAACTCTCTTAACTTTAATTTCTTGGCTCTTTCTTTTATGTTTTGTTATAATTTTCTTTTAGTTTTATTTATTTCTGTGTATTGTATCGATGTTGTTTTTCCTTCATTCTCAAGGTTCCGTCTTTTTCCCGTAATTTTCTTTATTTCTTCTAATATACAATTTTCTTTCTTTTTATCTTTTTCTGCGATATCTTTTCCTACTTTGGTCATAGCTCTTGTGTAAGCTGTTCCTTTAGCCTTTCTTTGTATATAGCGTTATTTTTATGACTATAATACCGGTTATATAATAAAAGTTATTACTTTCCGCGGACCATCGTTTAAAGGTCTTTTGTATTATTATTTTTTTTAAGTTAATTTGATTTTATGTTTTTTTTAAGGTTATAGCCCTGGTCAACGCGATATTATATCTTCTCAGCACATATTTTGCAAACAGAAGTTACAGAGGGTTGTAAATTTACTTCTCCGGTTGAAATTGTCTTGTAATTTATTTTTGTATACTGTATTTTTTTAGATTTAAGGTTGTGCTTCGAAATATTCTATTTTTATGTAATTGTTTTTTTTATTGTTTATACCAAATCGTTTTAAAAACGTAAAATTTTACCAGAATGCATGTGTAGGTATTTTTATTTTTAGAAATTTTATATTTACATACATAGCTTTATTAATGTTTAAGCTTAAACAAACAAAAATGAATGTCTTCTTAATAATATACTCGAAATTTTTTAGCGTTAAAGTGTCAATTTGTAAACATAACATTAAGTCTGAAATTTTAAATATTTTATAGATTTTTCAGTGTTAGCTGCCATATATTATTTCTATACAGAAACAGGTTTCAGATTGCTATGTAAGAGAAAAATTAAACTAATAGACGAAGCGATCGGGGGAGAAATGCTCCGCACTACGTTGCCAGTTCTACATGTTAGTATTAAATTATAGGATGTAAATATCTTTATACCTAGACAGGTTTATATTAGTTCCAGTATCTATGGATAAAATATCACAGCTTTTAAAAGTCACAATACTGCGACGTTGTAAAAATTTTCAATACTATTTTTGAAAAAAGGGGTTTAAGATAAATTTTTTCAAAAAACATTTATTTGCAAAACGATTTTTTAAATTAGCTTTCATTTTTCATGTCCTCCGTTTGGGAGGTCGAAATCGGTGTTATTCCAATCTTAACCATTTGATCGCAAACGTACTCATTTTAACCTTGTGATTAATTGACCAAGATTAGGTTAACACCGGTTGCGACCTTCAATAACAAGGATTCCTTTTTAATTCTCTATCACAAACGAGAACCAAAACAAATCGTGTGGAAAGTGGAAACAAAGAAACCCTAGTTTTTCTTATGTTAAACATTTAAACTACTCGAGTGCGCGCGCTCCCTCACTTAAGCTCGGCGCAAGTATGCTGTGTTGCCGCTTGCAAAAAATTACTCTTCCGGTCGCTTTGTGTCTATAGACCCCTTTCCAAAACAAAAAACGTTAAAAACCATCAACCAATTAATTTTTTACTTAAAATCGATATATATTTTTGATAAAAAGTTAAAAGAGTATGGAACTTTTAAAACGGTAGGAATGTTCGAAGTAGGAAACCTTTTGACTTTCAGGCATCATATATATTTTTATAATTTTTTTTTTGGTCATGTTATTTCGTTGTTTATATGAAGGGGGTCAGTTCACATCTGCAGTGTTCTATTCAATAATAAATATACCTGTGGATCCTTATCGTAATAGCCTTGATTTTTTTAAATACATCTTGTGCCTTTAAAATTGAAACTAGCCTCCAAAAATGTGTTTTTAAAATAGTTAGCTTATAACTTTAGATATTAGAGAAAATATGTATTGTAATTGTTTATTTTGCTATAATTTTTTAAATTATATAATATAAACTATATTTAATTACTTATACGATTATTTACAGAGAGAAATATGAATAATTAAAAATTCTTTTATAAGCAAAAATAACGAAACGAAAATTCATTTTTTAAGGCACAGCCCTTATATAATACCGCACTTATTACTTATTTAAATAATTCTACGTATTTATTTTACGTACCTAATCTAAAAAATGACTAGAAACAAAAACTAGAAGATTAATAATTAAACAAAAATTCGTCAAAAATTTAAACAAATCTTACACAGAATAAACAAAAACTAGAAAATTCAAAAATATAGATTTTGTTTACACCAAAGAAACCTTATACAAGTACTTACCTAACTTTATTACAGTGTTTTTAAAAAACAAAACTCCAGTAAACCAAGAATATCCTTGAAAAGACTACCTTGTTTAATATCGATATCCGTTAAAATATCTGTAGGACTTGTAAGCGTCATAGGCATATAAAAATCCCAATATGGATCCGACAGCCTAAAAAAAATAGATGACAAACGTAAATTTTAAAACCGTAAATTAAAAATCAAAAAACTTTTGTGGCTAATTGGATAAAAAGGGTTTTGTTTCTCTTGTATTTTTACGTGAGTTCCCCGAATGCTTTGCACCCAAGTGGTCCAAGATCTAATGGACACTTATTAGATTAAGTGTGTGTGACGAAAAAAATATATATGTATATTTTTTTCTAGGGGGGTAATTACCACGTTACCCCCCTCAAATCCGCGGTTGGGCCCATCATACTGCAACTCAGTGCTTTTGTTAATAAGCTGTATAGATTTTGAAATATTAAGTTTCAAACTTTGCCCATTTTGGTCTTATGGGATCTAAAATTCGCTAAATGACGTTTTTTCGAATCTTAACTTAATTAGTTTTCGCATCTCTGTGGCCCCACCATACTGCAACTCCGTGCTTTTATTGATAAACTGTATAGTTTTGAAATATGAATTTTCAAAGTTTGGCCATTTTGGTCTTATGGGAATCCTTACACTAATATTCGCTAACTGACGTTTTTTCGAATCTTAAATCAGGATGTGGTTTTTTCGCACGTCTATGGTCCCACCATACTGCAACTCGGTGCTTTTGTTGATAAACTGTATAGTTTTTGAAATATGAATTTTTAAAATTTGGCCATTTTGGTTTCATTACCCTAAAATTCAGTAAATGACGTTTTTTCGAATCTTAGGTTACGGTGTGGTTTTTACGTATCTCTTTGGCCCCACCCAAATACCGTAATATGCTTTAAGGTATTTGGCCCCACCATACTGCAACTCGGAGCTTTTATTAATAAACTGTATATAGTTTTTGAAATACGAATTTTCAAGTTTGACCATTTTGGTCTTCTGGGAGTCCCTACCCTAAAATTCGCTAATCTTAATTCAAGGTGTGGTTTTTTCGCATCTCTGTCCCCACCGTACTGCAACTGGGTGCTTTTGTTGATAAATTGTATATCTTTTGAAAGATCAATTTTCAAAGTTTGGCCTACTACTACTACCCGAAAATTCGCTAAATAACGTTTTTCTGAATCTTAAATCAAAATGTGGTTTTTTGGCATCTCTATAGCCCCACCATATTGCAACTCGGTGCATTTGTTGATAAAATCAATAGTTTTTAAAATATGAATTTTCAAAATTTGGCCATTTTGGTCTTATGGTATTCCCTACCCTAAAATTCGCTAAATGACGTTTTTTCGAATCTCAACTCAAGGTGTGGTTTTCTCGCAACTCTATGGGCCGACCATACTGCAACTTGGTGCTTTTGTTGATAAACTGTATAGTTTTTGAAATATGAATTTTTAAAGTTTGGCCATTATGGTCTTATGGGATTCCCTACCCTAAAATTCGCTAATGACTTTTTTCTGAATCTTAAATCAGAATGTGGGTTTTTGGCATCTCTATAGCCCCACCATACTGCATTTGTTGACAAGCTCTATAGTTTTGAAAATATGAATTTTCAAAATTTGGCTATTTTGGTCTTTGGGATTCCCTACCCTAAAATTCGCTAAATGACGTCAGTTTTTTGGAATCTCAACTCAAGGTGTGGTTTTCTCGCATCTCTATGGGCCCATTATACTGCAACTCGATGCTTTTGTTGGTAAACTGTATAGTTTTTGAAATATGAATTTTCAAAGTTTCGCCATTTTGGTTTTATGGGATTCCCTGCCCTAAAATCCGCTAAATGACGTTTGGCCGAATCTGAGCTTCGGGTGTGGTTTTTTGCATCTCTATGGCCCCGCCATACTGCAACTCGGTGCTTTTGTTGATAAACTGTATAGTTTTTGAAATATAACTTTTCAAAGTTTGGCCATTATGGTCTTATGTGATTCCCTACGCTAAAATTCGCTAAATGACGTTTTTTCGAATCTCAACTCAAGGTGTGGTTTTCTTGCATCTCTATGGGCCCACCATACTGCAACTCGGTGCTTTTGTTGATAAACTGTATAGTTTTTGAAATATGAATTTTCAAAGTTTCGCCATTTTGGTCTTATGGGATTCCCTGCCCTAAAATTCGCTAAATGACGTTCTTTCGAATCTCAACTCAAGGTGTCGTTTTCTTGCATCTCCATGGGCCCATTATACTGCAACTCGGTGCTTTTGTTGGTAAACTGTATAGTTTTTAAAATATGAATTTTCAAAATTTGGCCATTATGGTCTTATGTGATTCCCTACGCTAAAATTCGCTAAATGACGTTTTTTCGAATCTCAACTCAAGGTGTGGTTTTCTTGCATCTCTATGGGCCCACCATACTGCAACTCGGTGCTTTTGTTGATAAACTGTATAGTTTTTGAAATATGAATTTTCAAAGTTTCGCCATTTTGGTCTTATGGGATTCCCTGCCCTAAAATTCGCTAAATGACGTTCTTTCGAATCTCAACTCAAGGTGTCGTTTTCTTGCATCTCCATGTGCCCATTATACTGCAACTCCGTGCTTTTGTTGGTAAACTGTATAGTTTTTAAAATATGAATTTTCAAAATTTGGCCATTTTGGTCTTATGGGATTCCCTACCCTAAAATTCGCTAAATGAATCACTCGGTGTGGTTTTTTTTTCATCACTATGGCCCTACCAAGCGCGGATCTGGGCATAAATCAAGGGGGGGGGGGGTAAGTGTCGACGAAAAAAATATTTGTGCATTATTTTTTTTTCTAGGGGGGTAATTATCCGTTAAGCCGTTTATTTATTAACTGAAAGAGGAAACCTCTCATCTCACTCCCTGTTACTTATTTACACAATGGTTGGCGTTTGATGCAAACATTCAGAAATAAAGATACGAAAAATGCACAGATACCAAATATACACAGATAGAGTTTTTGTCAACTGTACGCCGATGATTTGACGTAACAAATACAAGAATAAAATAATATTCATGCGTAAAAGTATAACCAATCAGGACATTTTATCTTAAGGACCGCAAAAAGGATAGACTTATACCCATTGATATTGCAATTTCAAATATGTTTGCATTCTGCATCGTAAGGTACCGTAAGTATTGCAATAATACGTACTATATGGAAATAATATGCATATACCAATCAGGTCTTTTTTGCTTAAGGACCCCAAGGCCCTCATGTTTGCATCATGAATAGTCAGTTACCGTGGGTATTGGAATATTATGTATGTGGAAAAACTATATACAGAGATGCTAAAATTAAGAATTCAGTTTATTTACTGTACAGCGTATCCCATTTTCGATGGGATTAAATGGGAAACTAGGTTATTATTACAGATATTGATTTTCTTATTGCACCTTACCATGCTCTTTTTTTGAGCCCTTAAAAATGATGTATGTAGATTTTTGCTATACCCCGTAGTTTCTCTAATACAGGGAGTTTTTGAAAAAATTGCATTTTTAATAATCCTTTCTATCTCGCGTATTTTGCAAGATATTTTTATTCTGTAAAAACCTTTTTATAGTAACTTTTTTGGAAGAAAGTAATGACGATGTCTGTCAATTTGTTAAAATATTGCATAGTTTTTGAGATATGGTATTCATCATAAAAAAATTAAATACGGACCTGGATTTATTTAATTACTATTTTGATTGGTTTCATGCTATTACTATCACAAAATAATAAAAATTTAATATTTGTTTTGTTTTAAGGTTAAAAAAATATATTTAATATTTTAAAAAAAAATTTGTCTGAACCTGGAAATTTCTTTATGATATAAATGTTCAAACTGATTGCCATTATATGTAAGACATTGTTAGCAGTTTTAAGTTGTTTTCTTAACGTATGTTGCATAAAAATATTTCTGCCGTTTAAATATTGGGATTTTGTTGCTTGAATATAGCGGTCAAACATATCACATTTTTTTATAATCTGAATATGGTCGATTTCTCGTCATTCTAGAATAATTTTGAGTGAGCCATTCACAAAAATGACAAGTAAAATGGCAATGTCAATTCCACGCTTTTGTTTTTCCACGTTGAAGTTTTCATGAGTTGCTGTGCTACTATCAAATAATTACTATGATATTATTTTTATAACTTTTTAACGTTTTTTGCTTTATTTATAAATCTTTTAATAAACGTTTCAAAACAGAGAGACTAAAAATCGTTCAATTAGTGTGTCTTGTAATGTTTAATTCATATTTACGTTGGAAATTTCCAGGTTCGGACTAAAGCTTTTTTTTAAAATAATAAATATTTTTTTGAAAAAATATTATAGGTTAATCATTTTAAGATAATAATAGCATGAAACCAATCAAAATAATAATAAAAAAAATCCAGGTCCGTATTTAATTTTTTTATGATAAATGCCATATCTCAAACACTAAACAATATTTAAAAAAATTGAGGACGTCATTATTTTGCTCTAAAAAAGTTGCCATAAAAAGGTTTTTACAGAATAAAAATATTTTGCAAAATAAGCGACATACAAGGAACTAATAAAAATGCAATTTTTTCAGAAACTCCCTGTATCAGCAAAACCACGGGGTATAGCAAAAATCTGATTACACCATTTTATAGGGCTCAAAAAAAGAGCATGGTAAGGTGCAATCAGAAAATCGATATCTTTAATAACAACCGAGTTCTCCATTTAATCCCATCGAAAATGGGACACGCTGTACATTACGTTACTGGGTGTAAACCAGCCCTTATACTTACATAAACGGCACTCATAGCAGGATAAACGTCATATTGTGGCTTCAGAAAATATGTTGGTTCCAAAACTATGTTCACTATGTATCCTAGATAGGAACAGGATGAGAGATAACTGATTGCTGCTATGGTGTTGAAGAGAACTTCCTAAAAAATTAGGGCAGAAAATTAAATGTATCAGTTTCATCAAATTATAAGTTTTTTATAATGTTAGGACAAAAAAGTGCAATATACCTAGGTCCGCAAACGCTATGTTGGTAATATACACAGCACATATCATTTAATCTACCTGTACAAACTTTTTGTTTTAGGTTGAATTAGAAATATCGCCCTGTAGGTATAACTACTAAAAATTATCAGATACTTACGAATAAAGAAGACTTTATCAAATTAATACTTTTAGCAGAGAAGGCATAGCAAATTAAAAGCATCAAAGTAGTGGAAAAGCATAAGTTGGCAATACTGATAAAGGACAACAGTGAAAGTCCTATGGTTCCTGAGTATTGGTATCCGTATTTGTAAGAGAGACTTTGGCAAAAAAATCCTAGGCCCTAAAACACATAAATACTGATGAGTAAACTCCAAAAAAGGCGCAATATTGTATCTAATTAAAGTCCACTAAAGGAACTTCCTCATAAGGTTCCACTTGACATATTATCTCTTGCATGGGTACGTATTACCTCTAAAATTGAAGAAGGAAACAATGACCAAATCACGCTGCTGCATTTTTTTGATTTAGTTGATTTATTTTCCAGATATTTGCATTTAAAATTATCAAATACGTTTTTCAAACGCTCCAAAACTAAATACAATGTATCTTATTTAAAACGTTCCACCCGGGATTTCTCTAGAACTGCTGAAAATTTTGAAAAATGCCGAGACACGTCAATTTTGTTTGCGAGGGGGACAATTTTTTGCGGTTTTGCGACATCTTTATCTATCAGCCCCTAGCGGGGGTACGCCTCACCCCTTAATTCTGAATAGGGAAAGTTGGAGTGGTCTTTAAATTCTTGATCTAGAACTGATTTTATTTTTCATATCGAACGACTAATTTTACTTGGAGTTCTGAATAATGAATTGAAAGACCTTTCCAACGAGGTATCTCGACTCGACCCACTTTTCCTATTCAAAATCAAGGGGTTGATAGATACAGATGTCGCAAAATCGCAAAAAAGTGTCCCCCTCGCAAACAAATTCGACGTCTTGGCATTTTTTAAAATGTTCAGTAGTTCTCCAGAAATCCCGGGTGTAACGTTTTAAATAAGACACCATACGAGGTCTGGCTATTAAATAACGAGACTGCGCTCCTAGATGGCGCCCTAGACGGGTGGGGTAGAAAACGAATAGTGCGTTGGGTATCTAGACATCTTGTCTATGCACATCCCAAAACACGTTTCCGTCACTATTATAGTATTTGTGCAGTAGCGGTTTGAAACGAACGTGTTTTTTTCTCGTGCCGAAAACCATGTGTGACGAAAAACAGAAGCAACGTATTAATCTCAAATTTCTCGTTAAATTGAAAAAAACTCCGACTGAGTGCTATAAATTGCTGCAAGAGGCCTATGGGGACAATTCTCTATCTCATGCGCGTCTTTTTTTGAGTGGTGTAAGCGCTTTAGTGAGGCCCGAGACACCACCGAAGATGACCAGCGCCCACGTCGCCCTGTGACTGTTTCAATTCCAATGTTGATCGTTTTTTTCGACATTAACGGTATCGTAATGACTGAATGGGTTCCAGAGGGTCAGACTGTCAACCAGATCCGTTAATTTTGGCAACACTGCGAGAACGAGTTCGTAAAAAACGGCCCGAGTTATAGAAGATCAACTCGTGGATTTTCACCAGGACAACGCACCTGTTCATAACGCACTATCTGTTAAGCAGTATTTGGCCAGTAAGTGCACTCCAGTGCTCGAACACCCGCCGTACTCACCAGATTTGACACCGTGCGACTTTTTTTTTTGTTTCCGAAGATAAAATCTGCTTTGAAAGGACCCGATTTGAGTTGATGGAAGCGGTAAAGCAAAAAACGGCAGAGCTCATAAAGGCCCTCACCAAAGAAGACTTCCAGCACTGCTTCGATCAATAGAAAAAACGTATGGAAAGGTGTTTGGCGAGGGGAGGGGAGTATATTGAACGGGAGCATTCGAATGTAGAATAATTTTTATAATAAAACCCTTTTTCGTAACCAGTCTCGTTATTTAATAGCCAGACCTCGTATTTTTCAAATGCGACTAGTTCAATAATTTTAGATATTTTCGAAGAAAAAATGACGGAAGAAATGTTTTGAAAAACTTTTTCAACAAGATGCCAGTTGGCCCGTGTTCCCTAATAAATTTTTTGGAAAAACTTTAATCCTTAATAAAAAGTGAAGTCAAAACAGTAACCCCCTCGTGTAAAAAAAATTGAGAGAGAGATTACAGAAGTCAACTAATCTTTGAAAGATTCCTATGTCCTAAACACTTACAAGTTCAGCAATCTTCACCAGTCCTGGGCCACTTTTAAGGAATGTCAAATTGAAGCAAGTGCAACATCGGCAACAGCAACAGCAAGTTAAACCACTTGATCCTCTACCGCTGTGCACAGGTACTGAGATTATTGTTGGGCCTCTGGATCTTCTCATTTTGGCATTCACCACGAGTAGCCTAAAATATAAAATTTTGTTTTTTAACGATTCATCAAAAACGTTCTGTATTTTTTTTAATTAACCCTTGAGTGGTGACAGACGATCTTTGAGAAAAATAACCATAAGATAAACCTAGTTTAAAAAGTTCGATGCAGGGCGAAGCGATCTGCTCATTCTCAGTCTTGTTCGAAGTCTCGTAAGCATAGTGCATGCGTGTGTTTTAAATATTAAAGATAATCTAAAAACTAATTTTGCCCCCTAGCGGACATACATGTAAATTTTTATGACAGCCAAAGAATCATTACTTGAAGGCCGATATGCGTGTCAAATGTTATTACTCTAGTCTAAACCATTCAGAATTGTAAAAATATTGTGACACTTTTATTTTGATTTTATACCAAAATTTTTAATTTTTTATAATATTTATGCAATTATTTTTTTTTTTAACAAACATATTTTTAAATTATTGGCAGTTTGGATAATTTATAAAATAATATGGTAATTTAAATGGTTGTTGGAACCTCAATTGGAACCCATATATTAAACCGATGTCACCACTGGAGGGGGGTTAAAACTATAGCACATAATAATTGCACAATGCAGAGGGTTTCCCAAATTCGATGTTTTAGTGGGTTCCATAAAGAAATAACAATTTAATTTAATTCATTAATTAATAAACTATTTATTTTTTTATTTAGTCGGTTTAGAACGTTTTTCTGCGTTGTCTGGCGCCTATTCTCTACCTCCTTCGATCCTGAAAATCATATATATAGAGATCATTGCCTATTGGTTGCCATTCTAGGACCTGCTTTGGTAATCTTTCGTCGTTCATCCGTTGTACATGGCCGTACCACATCAGTTGCCTTTTAGTGATGTCATCCTTTATGCTTCCCTCGATTCCCATTCTTTCTTTTATGATCTCATTTCTTATGTGATCTGTTCTATATATTCTCATGATCTTCTTATTGCATTCATTTCGACACTTTTCATTTTTGTTTTGCCTTCTGTGGCATAATATTGTTGCTCTATGTATGTAGAGTCCCTGTATGTAGTTTGCGATGGCATCTTTGGTTAAAAATGTGAAAAAATGGACAAAATGCATATAGAAAATCTGCTCCTCATATGTGAGATTTTCGATTAGTTTCTCTGATCCATTTTTGAGCATTTCAACATATATTCCTCCAGGTCCGCTAGCTTTTCCGGATTTAAGCTTTTTAATACTATTCTTTATCATTTCTTTTTCGAGGATTACTTCCTCTCCATGTACTTCAATGTCTCTCCTCGGAGAGGCTGCCAGATATTCGGGTCTCGTCTCCTGCAGCAGTCCCTTGTAGTGTTCTGTCCATTGTTCTGGTGTGATGATCTGGATGTTTACTTTTTCTTTTGTTGGGTTTTTTACTGTAGAAATAAATTTTCATACTTCAGAACTCTGCCTACCTCCTGTGTGTATTTATATCGTGGCATTTGCGCTCGAACATTTAATTTTTTTATGAGCGTATCAAATTTCTTAGCGGTTTTCTGGTTTCCCTGTAGATTTCTAGGTCTCTTTGCTCTTTAGTACTAAGCCATTTCAAGTATGTGCGTTTTTTCTCTATGACCATTTCCTGTATTTTCTCCGTTAACCACATCTTCCTGTTATTTCTATTATCTTGGTATCCAGCAGCTTCGTTAATAACTCAAAAACTAAAAGCGATAGATTATATTATTATTATACAGGGAGTTAATAAAGTATGTCGCCAAACTTCAGAGGATGATTTTTTGAGTGATTTTAAGAAAAAACTTCAACTAAACATGGTTTCGCAAATGCTTAGTTTTTGAGATACAGGATGTCAAAGTTTCAATTTTCTTATGTTTTTTCTTTATGCTCGTGCAGTTTTTGAGATGTTTGGCTCAAATTTGGAACGTGTATTTAGCTACGAGGCATACATCATTAAGCATGCCAAATGACATTAAAAAACTACAGCGTGATATTTTTTCAGGGGTCATGCCCTCTTCTGTCCCCCAGAACTTTTTTGCAGTACGCCAATGGCAAATTCAAAAATATAAAATGTTCTTTGTTTTATTCAGAAACTTTTTGGTCTCTTGCAATTTTTTGTATCTCTAACGGTTTTCGAGAAAAAAAGACAAAAAAAGGAAAATTTGTACCCTGCTAAATGATTTAAATTTAAGATAGTCACTACATCACGTTATTTTAATTTTATGCGAGTTTTATGTAATTTTTGAATAGCAATCGAAGATACAAATTATCTTTTTTTGACTTTTTTGTCAAAAACGCTTAGAGATCAAAAAGTTTCTAACTAAAACAAGGAATTAATTTTATATTTTTGAATCTGCCAGTAACTTACTGCAAAAAAGTTCTGGGGGAAAAAGGAGGGCATGTCCCTGGAAAAAATATCAACCTGTAGTGTAGCTAAATACACGTTCCAAATTTAAGTTAATCATATCAAAAACTGCACGTTTTATAAAATAAAACAAAAAATTAAAATTTTAACAACCTGTACCTCGAAAACTAAGCATTTGCGGAGCCATGTTTATACAGTTTTTTTCTTAAAATCACTCAAGAAATAATCCTCTAAAGTTTGGCGACATATTTTATTAACACCCTGTATATCCCTAAATGCAGAATTTTCAAACACCTGTCGTAGCCTAAAAATCCCTTTTCAAATCTTTTGAAAATCAGCTGTAAAGTGGGGCTTAGTTTTTTTCCTAGAAATATTTGAAACCCTCAAAAACATGGAATTTTGGACACCCTGTGGCAGTTTTCTTTTGGTGTTTTTTTTTAATATGGAGTTATTTTAAAGAATTACATCATAATCTTACTTACCTCCTGGTTCACAAAATGCACAAAACTTTTTTAACCTTTTTGCAAAATATACTTTGCAGAAAACTTTTGCAAAATGTGTTGTCCTTTAATTCTGATAAAATCATAGATATGGAAAAAACAAAATATCGAAGTTTTAACTTGTTTTTTGTTTTGTTTGTATGTACAATATATATATATATATATATATATATATATATATATATATATATATAGCGCTCTGTATAATTTTTTTCCCAACAAACTTATACACACAGCCAACTGAAAATTTTATATTTTTTTCCCGACTACATTTACACAGCCAACTAAAAAAGTGAAACAAAAAAACACGTGCGTAAAATAAAGCGGCACGAGCCAGATAAATGCCTTTTTGAACTAAAATCAAATCGACTCAGGATGTGAAAAAACTCGCATAAAAACAAAAATAAACATTCTAAGCAAGGGGCAATGAATCGCTGTCGGCTTAAAATAAATCTTTGTCTTTGCTGGGGGCTGAAGATTGCTGATTTTGATCTATTTTGGGAATAGGTTTATGTATAGACATTAAAATGGTCTAGAGCCTAGGGGACAAACTAATTAATGAAAAATTATTTGGTAATTTGATAATTATATGTTGAAAACCTTAAAATCTGGAGGATTCCTACCGGAAGTATAAATTTAAAAAAAATCGAATTGATAATCGAAATAACTATGAATAATTGCAATTTTTTTAACAAAACCAAAAAACAAATCTGTTTAAAAATAAAAGGGCATGTGTCCCCTGCAGCATTTTATTATAATTTTGTTCTTTTTTATAATTATTGGTTAGAATACTTCCAGAATACTTAAGTAATTGTTCATGCATTAGTGACTATTATAAAATTGTTTAACGCTCAAGGGGGGAGGGGGGGGGGGGTTAGCCTTACACTAAATGTTTTTTTTAGGGTTTTTTCTTGAAATTAGAAGTAAAAAAATACTGATTTTTTGTGTTACGTAATTTAAGAATGTTCCCTTACTTTGTCCATTAATAGAGACCATTTTGATGTGTGGTTAAAGCCTATTTTAGAACTAATTAATTTAAAAAAAATTAATTAAGTTAAAACAAATAATCAATAAAAAATAAAGCACAAAAATAAATAAATAAAGCTTGGTTGATCCAATACCTTCCAAACTAAAATATATTGCTTTATAATAAAGTTTGCATTTTTTTTTAAATATTTTAAAAATCACAGTGTGCATTTTTAGTTATGACCAAATTAGTTAAAAAAAATTGTCGAGTTTTAAAGCAACCTTATTTTTAGCCGATCCTATTAAAACTTATTTTAGACCTTGTCTGGATAGGCCACATTTTTCATTGACATCGGTTTAATTGCATAAGAGCTTCTAGAATGTAAAAAACATTAAAATTAATTTGGCGTTTTTAACGAATACCTAAAAACTAAGTTTCATTATCTTTTTGAGTTTAAAAGTTATGCAATTGGCGTTTTTTGTTTCCTATGCATATGTGAAAGCTCTGGGGATTAGTAACCCGCTTCCTCAACTAGTAAAGTTCAAAAGATATTTTAGCAAAACATTTAAAAAAACTGAAAAAAAAAAGAAATGTTGGGATAATATAAAAAAAATTGCAGATTGGTGTCTTAACACTAAAACTATATGTCTTAACGTCTTATGGAAATATTCCATCTTGGATCTTATGGTACTTTCCCTAGAGGCCCTGGATACATACCCAACTATGAAAATGTCTCCAGGACGTTTATTCTTGACTGTCCGTGAGGTGAGGTGAGCGCTCACCAAATATGAAGACGCTATTCTTGACGGCCGTGAGGTGAACTTAAGTTCACCACCTTTTTCCACGGGGATATGAGTCCACGGAAATTTTTATGGTATTTATAACCTTACTTTTGCCTGTTAGTTTTGTTTTGGTGAACTTTTTCTAAAGTGTGAAGGTCATTAACATAAATTTTTTACCCATTTTTATCGAAAAATTGAAACTATCAAAACAACTGACCACCAAAAGTAAAGTTACAACATTCCTGCGGATTCATTTCCCCGTGGAAAAAAATGATGAACTCAAGATCACCGGTGGACTTAAGTTCATCGGTGATCTTACGTCCACCCTTGAAAGTGAACTTTTCGCTCACCTTACCTCACTGGAAGTCAAGAAGACACGTCCTGGGCCTCTACTTTCCCCTATATTATAGAAGTTTTTTTTGTCGGAAAAGTTTGTTCTGCAGTTTTTCTAGATGTAGCACAAGCATTTGACAAAGTATGGCATAAAGGCCTTAATTTTAAAATAAAACAGTTTCTGCCAAAACAATATTCGGATATTTTGGAATCATACATTTTAAAAGTAAAATAAAGTAAAACAGGAATACTCATACTCAAATTTAAGAGAAATTCAAGCAGGCGTGCCCCAGGGTAGCGTACTAGGCCCTTATCTATACTTAATATTTACTTGCGATATCCCAAAGCCAGAAAATTGTTACTTAGCAACATTTGCCGATGATACTGGTTTATTGAGGGTAGAAAAATCTATTGAAAAATGCATAGAAAAACTTCAGGATGCATTCACCGAAGTTCACAATTGGACCACAAAGTGGCGAATAAAATTAAATGAAACCAAATCAATTCATGTTGATTTTACATAGAAAAATATAAATCACATACAAATAACAATTAACAACATTCCCGTACCATATTCAAATCAGGCAAAATATCTAGGTATGACACTTGATGCCAAATTGCACTGGAAAGCACATATTAAGAAAAAAAAATGAAGAACTTGAGATAAGGTATAGAAAAAAGAACTGGCTAATTGGAAGGAAGTCCAATTTAAAAATTCATAATAAGTTACTGCTTTACAAATACTGAAACCAGTATGGATATATGGTATTCAACTATGGGGTTGTGCTAAAGAGAGTAACATTCTAGTTTTACAGAGATTTCAAAATAAAGTATTAAGAAACATTGTGAATGCACCTTGGTACGTTCGAAATAGTGACCTTCATCGAGATCTAAAAATCGAAACTGTAGCAGAGACTATAAAATACTCTGCCAATATATGGGCCCCTAAGCTCACACTAGGTACTATAGTTATAGTGTACCTTTTGTTTGATGCCACACAAGCCATGTTTTGACTTAAACTCAAATTTTTAAAATCTACCCCCACCCTTAAAAAAAACAAAAAACTAAAATGTATTTTGTTAAACTCCGGACTCAATTACCTTTCGTTTGATATCACACACGCCATATTTTCACTTAAACTCTAATTTTTAAAATATACCCCCACCCTTTTTTTAAATAAATTAAAATGTATTTTGTTTAACTGCAGACTCAATTACCTTTCGTTTGATATCACACACGCCATATTTTCACATAAACTCTAATTTTTGAAATCTACCCCCACCCTTTTATTTGGTTTCTGTTCGGTGGATTTTGTTCATTTTTAAATGGGACCATCTCGACCCAAGACCCAGCCTAGGTACCAAATTTCATTAAAATCGGCCAAGCGGTTTTTGAGTTATGCGCGTTGGTCGTTACAGACATACAGACAGACAGACAGACAGACAGACATACAGACAGACAGACAGACAGACAGACGGCGCAACAAAAAAGTTTCAAAATCATCTGAAACGCAAAGATATATAAAAATTTTTGAAATCGGAGCAACTTTTTTTTTCTCGAAAAAATTAGGATCACCATAGCTCACACTACTATAGTATAGTATATGTGTGAGCTAAAAGTACGCAAAAAGCCATGAAGGTAGACTCCATCGGCATGTGAATGTGGAAGCAATTCAGCTTCTAGACAATACTATGCTAGTTCGAAGACTAAAAAGAGTAAAGCCGTTTGAGCTAGTAAACTAAGTGAATTACATAAAACAAAATAATGCTATAAACACAACACAATTGTGAGTTACAGACCAAACAAAGCGGGGAAAACTGTTGAGTGAACCCTAAGTTTAAATCTGACTTTTCTAGTAAATTAAGTTAAAACAAAATTGCTAATTAGTCTTACTGACTAGATTGTAATACAATAAACACAGTGTGTTTGACAAATAAAAAAAATAAATTAAAATATTATAGAAGTTTTATTGTTTATCTAAAGGGCGATAAAGACATTTTAATACAAACATTATATTTTTATTATTTATATTATACATACATACTTACAGATACAATTATACATATAAAAAACGCACCTTCCAAAACGTGATGTGTATTTTGTATTGTTCTTTTTTTCTTGTCTTACACTATTCCACTTGAGCCAGCACCATATTCGTAATGTATTTTGTCAACAATTGTCGTTTGGTCCTCTTTTCCTGGCTTCATTAAGCGGACCTTGGGTAAAATTTTCAAAATTTTTCGTCTCCTCGTTTTCATCCTTTCTTGTATTTCGAGGCTTTGAAGTTTCCTAAAAATTACACGCAGATATAGTGGGGATAATAAGGACACTGGTGCTTGGTAAAATTTACTTTTAATTAATCGGTGTGATTTGGACGATAATTTTAGTTTTTTTATATTTTCGTCAAAATATCATTTTACGAACTCTCAGCAAAATATAAAAAAACGGTTTTTTTACGCATACAGAAGTAAAATACTCTGCCAATATATGGGCCCCTAAGCTCACACTAGGTACTATAGTTATAGTGTACGTATGAGCTAATATAACCAAAAACTAAAATATATTTTATTCAACTCCAGACTAAATTACCTTTTGTTTAATACCACACAAGCCATGTTTTGACTTAAACTCAAATTTTTGAAATCTACCCCCACCCTATTTTTTAAAATAAATTAAAATGTATTTTGTTTAACTGCAGACTCAATTACCTTTCGTTTAATATCACACACGCCATATTTTCACATAAACTCTAATTTTTGAAATCTACCCCCACCCTTTTATTTGGTTTGTGTTCGGTGGATCTTGTTCATTTTTAAATGGGACCATCTCGACCCAAGACCCAGCCTAGGTACCAAATTTCATTAAAATCGGCCAAGCGGTTCTTGAGTTATGCGCGTTGGTCGTTACAGACAGACATACAGACACACAGACAGACAGACAGACAGACAGACAGACAGACAGACAGACAGACATACAGACAGACAGACAGACAGACAGACAGACAGACGGCGCAACAAAAAAGTTTCAAAATCCTCTGAAACGCAAAGATATATAAAAATTTTTGAAATCGGAGCAACTTTTTGTTTCTCGACAAAATTAGGATCACCAAAGCTCACACTACTATAGTATAGTATATGTGTGAGCTAAAAATTATCTTACAGTTAGAAATTTTGTGCCAGAATTTGATCCAGGTCTGTTTTGTGTGATACACATACATATATATCAGTATTATTTGGTGGGGGGGGGGGGGGTAGAAGATACAATAGGGGGCATGAGGATCATCAGGGGGATGCAGGCCCCCTAGCTCCTGGGGTCACTGCATGTTATACTTTATGTTTATTCATTTGAGTTTATTGACACTACTTACTTTACAAAAAATATGTTTTTCTAATTAAAAAAAAATACGTAAACATACAAAATATTTTTTTTTGTTTTTGAAAACTGCATATTTTGGGAGAGGATCTATAACTTTTTTAAATTTTATGTTGGTGTAAAGTTTTTATACGTATTTTTATAAAGAATACAACTGTCAAATTTAATTTTATCTGTCACTTTTATTTTTTGCGATATTACATATAATTATTGTTATTTCTTTATGGAATTACCCCTTTATATTCTTTGAATTTTTTATATTGTTTATTTTTACTTTATATTTTTTTACTGCATTTAAAATATTTTGAAATAATTAGATTATGAAACGAACCAAAAATAAAGAAGAAATGAAAAAATATAAAACAATTAAATATGAGTGTGATACGTCATTTTAATGGAATTTTACGCTGATTCCAAAAATCAAATAAAAAGACTGTTCTATAAGAAAAATACAAACTTTATATAATATCTCAAAAACTAAAAGTGACATAAAATTTAATTTGACAAAAACTAAAAGTGACATAAAACTACTTACTCTTGTCTGTAGTCGATAAAAATGGCACCCATAAATATCAAAACAATAACAATAACGACAGAGACAACGAAAACGATCACAGTGATCATTTGACTAGATTCGTCATGTAGGAAATCGTTTAAGCCTTCGACTTTTGGTACAGACGTCACATTTTCATCTAAAAAAACAAAAGTAAAACTTAAGGGAACGTCTTTAAATAACTTAACGCAAAAATTCAAGATTTTTCAGCCCCCCTCCCCTCTTGTAACGCATTTTTAAGAAAAAACATTAAAAAACCATCGAGTGTAACGCAAGGCCAAACCCCCCCCTCTAGAGCGTTACGTAATTTAAGAACAGGCCCTAACAACTTTCAACATTTTGATAATTTTTGATTTTTTAAAATTTTAGCTCACACTACTACTATACTATAGTAGTGTGAGCTATAGTGATCCTAATTTTTTCGAGAAAAAAAAAGTTGCTCCGATTTCAAAAATTTTTATATATCTTTGCGTTTCAGATGATTTTGAAACTTTTTAGCTCACACATATACTATACTATAGTAGTGTGAGCTATGGTGATCCTAATTTTTTCGAGAAAAAAAAAGTTGCTCCGATTTCAAAATTTTTTATATATCTTTGCGTTTCAGATGATTTTGAAACTTTTTTGTTGCGCCGTCTGTCTGTCTGTCTGTCTGTCTGTCTGTATGTCTGTCTGTCTGTCTGTCTGTCTGTGTGTCTGTCTGTAACGACCAACGCGCATAACTCAAAAACCGCTTGGCCGATTTTAATGAAATTTGGTACCTAGGCTGGGTCTTAGGTCGAGATGGTCCCATTTAAAAATGAACAAAATCCACCGAACACAAACCAAATAAAAGGGTGGGAGTAGATTTCAAAAATTAGAGTTTATGTGAAAATATGGCGTGTGTGATATTAAACGAAAGGTAATTGTGTCCGGACTTTAACAAAATACATTTTAGTTTTTGTTTTTTTTGTAAGGGTGGGGGTAGATTTCAAAAATTTGAGTTTAAGTCAAAACATGGCTTGTGTGGTATCAAACAAAAGGTAATTTAGTCTGGAGTTGAATAAAATATATTTCAGTTTTTAGTTATATTACCTCACACGTACACTATAACTATAGTACCTAGTGTGAGCTTAGGGGCCCATATATTGGCAGAGTATTTGTTGCGTCGTCTGCCTGTCTGTCTGTATGTCTGTCTGTAACGACCAACGCGCATAACTCAAAAACCGCTTGCCCGATTTTAATGAAATTTGGTACCTACGCTGGGTTTTTGGTCGAGATGGTCCCATTTAAAAATGAACAAAATCCACCCAACACAAGCCAAATAAAAGGGTGGGGGTATATTTCAAAAATTAGAGTTTATGTAAAAATGTGGCGTGTGTGATATCAAACGAAAGGTAATTGCGTCTGGAGTTAAATAAAATACATTTTACTTTTAAAATAAGGGTGGGGGTAAATTTAAAAAATTAGTGTTTATGTGGAAATATGGGGTGTGTGATATCAAACGAAAGGTAATTGAGTCTGAAGTTAAACAAAATACATTTTAGTTTAAAAAAAAGGTGGAGGTAGATTTGAAAAATTAAAGTTTAAGTCAAAACATGGCTTGTGTGGTATCAAACGAAAGGTAATTGAGTCTGGAGTTCAATAAAATATATTTCAGTTTTTAGTTATATTAGCTCACACGTACACTATAACTATAGTACCTAGTGTGAGCTTAGGTGCCCATAGATTGGCAGAGTATTTATAGGGGAGACCCGGGCTACAATTTTCAAGGGCATACAATGGACACGCTTATATTTGCTGGGTAAATAACACTGGTGTTGTAAACACACGAAGATTAGAGTTTCATTTTGGCGAAGAATCAGTTCCAAAAAGGATATGGTGGTACGTACACACGTGTGGTTTTTAGACAGAATTTTAGTTTTTTTGGCATTTTGATGTAAGATTTAAGATAAGTTCGGATGTTTTGATTAGTCTTTATTAACATTTTCAGTTCATTTGCGTTTCAGATGATTTTGAAACTTTTTTGCGCGCCGTCTGTCTGTATGTCTGTCCCTACTACTGGCCCGATTTTAATGAAATTTGGTAGCTAGGTTGAGTTTTGGCTCCAGATGGTCCCATTTAAAAATTAATAAAAATCCACCAAACATAAGTCGAAAGAAATGGATCCATGACGGATCTGATACCTTCCTAGCTAGCCTGCCGATAAGCACAATTCAAGTGAAGCCACCTTGAAAACAGTTTTTTATAAATATCTCAGAAAAAAGCTCTTACAAAGTTTCTGGTTATAGCACAAAGTATTGAGCAAAATATAATCTACTATATTCCGAAAACAGCATATTGATACGATGCTTCGTTAAAAAGTTAGCATTTTAAAAAAAAATTTAATTGTCAAAAAACTGTCATTATCATTAACGGATTTTGACCAAAATCTAATCAGCTCGTTAGAATATCAAGCACAATTTTTCCTAAAAATTTTATGAAAATCGGTTCAGCGGTTTAGGAGCTCTCGGACAGAAAAAAAAATCCACACACACACAGACAGACATCACGACGATATTGCTAGGAAAGGTCAAAATAAACCCAAATAACACATTTTCGGCGTTATCTCAAAAAAAAATTTTTGTCGAAAAGAATACCTTTTCTAGCCATTGCTATGCGGGCTAGGAAGGTAAAAATTTTACTATTAGGTATGATACATCATTTTAAAGGAAATTTTACGCTAATTTCAAAAACTAAGTAAAAAGAGGGTCATTTCATAAAAAAAATACAAACTTGAATGATGAAATTAAATCTGACAGGTGCATTCTTTAAACAAAACTTATAAAAATCAATTTACGGACGATAACAAAATTTTGATAAATAAAAAAGTTAGAGGATCCCAAATGCGGACTTTTCAAAAAACCCCCGTAAAACTACTCGTTTTATTTATTTATGAGGAATAGCCTGTAGCCATTACGCATTTACAGTGCTGTAAATAAATTTTTATTAACATTGAAAAAATGCCAGGATTGGTTTTATGGTTTTATTTATTAAACGTTATGTTGTCTAACGTGTTTTTAGATATAATTTTTTCCGCAAACTTGTTTTGTTTTGGTCAAAATACCAAAAATTAAGTAGGTATACAAATTTTTTTAATTAAGCCGTCTCGAATCAAATTAAATATTTTAAAAATATTAAATATCTGTATAATTTTTTGAAATATTTATAGTTAATACACACATCGTCAAAAGTCTTGGCCCCCCTAGGTATTTGGAAAAATAAAGATAGTTAAATTTTCAAATGTGCTGCAGAATATTCTTTAATTCAATACTAAAATATATGATGCAGAGCCTTTTTTATTTCATTTCCATATAATGCAGTATTAAAAGATATCGAAAAGTGATCAGAAATTCTTAAATTCTAAAAAAATAAACTTACAGAAAAAAACGGTAAAGGCTTAATTAAACATAACTCAGTATTCTGTGTGATCGCCTCTTCTTTCAATAAGTTGACTGACAGGTCTGGGCATCCCTCAAATCAAGTTATCAATAAAATCTACCGGTAAGTTGTTCCACTCTTCTTGAACAGCTGCAGTCAATTGTTGAAGTGTTGCAGGGTGATTCAGTCGATTGGATATTCTTCTAGCAACTCCGTCCCACACGTGTTCAATGGGATAATGTTTTCTGTGTATATGGTGCCTGTCATTGTTGGCTGAATGAGGATAAGTGGAGTACGACGACCAAACATTATACCGCCCCAAAACATTACCGTGCCGCCCTGGTAGGGAACAACTTCTCGGGCAAAAGCCAATCGTTTCGCTCTTCCTAGACCTCTCCAGACCCTTTGCCGTCGACTGTCACTCTGTAGGCCAAATCGCGACTAGTCCGAAAAAAGAACGTTGCGCCATTGAGGCAAAAGCCAATTTCTGTGCTCCTGGGCCCATTGACGACCGGCAGCTCTATGATGAGGTGAGAGCTTTGGCACTCTCAAAGGTCTTCTTGACCTTAAATTTGAAGAATGTAATCTTCTTCTTAGGGTGCTTGTCGAAACAACTCTCTGGTACGTGCGCAAAAAATTACTTTGGAGGGCTCTTGACGTTATTGTTCGGTTCTCCGTGTAAAATTAACCATATAATGATCTTCCCTCTCTGATGTTACTCTGGGTCTTCCACTAACTGGTCTTCGCGCAACGCTCCCAGTTTCCAGAAAAAGAAGGACAATGCGTCTCACTGAAGACCGTGGGACATTCAAATGACACGCAATAAGATGGTTTGATAAACCCTCTTGATGTAAAGTCACTATTCTCGCTCGGTTGAACGGAGAAATTAAGTGACCTGGCATTTTTCTCGAAATTTAATTAAAAATGCACTTGTCGTATCCGTCTTAAAACTGACCTTCTTAAGAATAATCTGCGTAGTTCCCAAATAAGGCAGTTTTTTTCACCGATAATGTTTTTATATTTGCGATAAGATATCAAGGAATTTATCAACAAAAAAATTGCCAGCGTATCTGAAACAATTTACAGGATGATCAGGGGGCCAAGACTTTTGACGATGTATACTAATTACCACAAAAGTTACTCCCAATATTAATTTTTAAAACAGATAATAAAATCACCTTCGACCATGTTACCGTAATCACATTTCAAATTCACTTCAACTTATTTTGTTATTCCCTAAGATTTTTAAATTTTATTAAATTACGAAAAAATATTTTTAAAAAACACTAGTTGTTACTTACCGATTTTGGTAAATATCCGTTCACTTTCACTACCCAACGTGCTCATCACGTAATCCATAGTAGTACCACAGACTAAGTACCAACTTCTAACACGGTACCGTTTATAATACAGTCACTTCCTTATTTTGTCTTATCTGTCCTATAATAGAATAAAATAAAAGGAATTTAGAAATGAATGCTCAACCGTCTATCACTAGCCATAGAAATAAGGTTACCTACACTGTGCTATATAACTGAAAGAAAAAAAACCAGGTAAAATATTTGAAATGGTCCTAGAGAGAACATTCTTATTATGTCCTTTTCTTAAACTTTGTTTTTACCTGAATTTCGATTTTTTTTTTATTGTGTAGAAGAACCTAATAGAAAATTAACTTCCTAACTAAATAAAATTATTGGCAATACATATTGTATATTAAAACTTTTTTATTTTTAATCCAATATATTTTGATTATAAAAATAAATTAAAAAAATAAGAAACAATATGAATCTTGGTCCAAAATGGTAACAAAGAGGTTAGCTTTGTCTTAAAGTCAAACAAGGGTATTGTTTAAAACAATTTTTCCCATTTTTTTTTATTTATGACGATAAATTAAAAAGTATCTGACAAAATTTGGTTTACAAAAAATATTAAAAAACAAATAAAATGGCGACGAAAAAGTTAGCTTTGTCCTACAATCATTTTAGGAAACAAGAGTATTTTTCAAAACATCATAACAATATTTTTATTTCCCAAGTCTGTGGTAAATTGACTTGACTTAACTTTTGAATTTCTTAAGAAAAAAAACAAATTTTCTTGAAAAATATCCTTGTCGGCTATCTTTTATCAAAAATGGAGACCAAAAGCCCTAATGACTACAATTTGCAACCATTTCTAGCGTCAATAAATATTACAGACCTGTTTTAATTTTTTATTATTAGTGGCAGTACCGGATCAGTTGAAAGGAACAACTAAATCCGCATAAACCGCGTACCGTCGCGTCGTACCACGTTCCACTATCTCGCTGATTAACGATTTTATGTATAGTAATTTGTATTATTTCCTTTTACTATTAAAAAAAAAACAGATAAAGATGATACCTCTCTCTTTTAAACACATAGCATAAACAATTCTAAGATTTGTTTTTCTTACGAAGGTAACCCTGGAGGGGGATGGGACAATTCTCCGCGGCCGATTCGCCGCGGGACAATTCGCCGCCGGCCGATTCGCCGCGGGGACAATTCGCCGCGAGATTTTTTTAAATGATATTACCATTGGCAATTGTTTATACAGTTTTATTTAACTTGCCTTCATATAATATATTTGTTTATTTGTTTGATCATAACTTTTTCAAACATTATCAACTAGTTATTTGGTGGTTAGTATAATACAATTCAACATTTTTTTTTATTAGAAAAATAAATAAAATGGCGGATTTTCCTATTTATGAACCGATTTGCCTCAAACTTGAAACATCGCGGCGCTTAAGGTAACTTAATACAATTTTTGACTTAAATTTAAAAAAAATTAAAATGGTGGATCCAAAATGGCGGATTTTCCCATTTATAAACCGATTTGCATCAAACTCGGAACTTTGAGATCTTTCAGCTCGCTGATTATTATTTTGAATTAAAATTTACAAAAAATCAAAATAGCAGTTCCACAATGGCGCACTTTCTTGTTTATAAACCGATTTGCCTCAAAATTGGGGGGGGGGCTGATTTCTCTGGGGGAGGGGGCGAATTTTATACTCTTTAATCTTTTTATTCATGAAATATGTGAAAAATTTCTAAAAAAATCTTAGGCTTGGGGGGGCCTAGGCCCCGAGGAATCCGCCATTTTCAGGTTTTAAAATTTAGATTAAAAACTGTATTGAGTTACCTTGCTTCAAGTTTGAGGCAAATCGGTTTATAAATAAGAAAGTGCGCCATTGCGGAACCGCCATTTTGATTTTTTAAAATTAAGTTAAAAATGATAATCAGCGACCTGAAAGATCTTAAAGTTCCGAGTTTGATGCAAATCGGTTCATAAATGGGAAAATCCGCCATTTTGGATCCGCCATTTTATTTATTTTTCTAATAGAAAAAATTGTTGAATTGTATACTAACCCCAAATACCTAGTTGGAAAAGTTTCAAAAAAGTTATGATCAAACAAATAAACAAATATATTATATGAAGTCAAGCTAAATAAAACTGTTTAAACAATGTCAATGGTAACATCATAAAATAAAAAATCTCGCGGTGAATTGTCCCCGCGGCGAATTGTCCCGCGGCGAATCGGCCGCGGCGAATTGTCCCCTACCCTTCCTGGACACTAAATAATAAGTTTTTTGCACTTTATTAGACGCACTATTCCTCTTCTTTTTGCATAACGTTGCGGATGTCGATCCTTATGGCAATTCTGATTACGGTATGTGGGCATTATAACTCCATAGTTATAAGTTTAAGTTACTGTGTTTATTGTAGGTTGCCTCCAAGCAATTAACGGTAATAAATCTATATTGATCTTGAGTAGTGAGGGGTTGATATCCGGTACATACAGGGTGTTTTAAAATTTATTAAGATAGTTTGAATGTTAAATTCTTTGAATGATTTTACGACAAAAAGTTCATATAAACATAATTCCACAAACGCTTGGTTTTAGAGAATATTTTTTTGCTTATTTTGATGTACTTGCCATAACATACTGGAGCATATTTTATTTTGATGAAAGCGGCCTTTGTTGGAACAAAAATTTTCTCTAAAACGGGTAGAAATGCGAGAAAATCGCAAGATAAAAAAAAGTTTACAAATAAGACAGAGATTTTATTTCTTGTTTTAAAATTTACCAGTGGCTTACAACAAAAAAAATCCGGTGGAAAAGGCGACATTACCCCTGAGATAGTATCACTCTGTAGATCTTTATTATTATTTGGCAAGTCTAATGATGTACTGTCTATAGCTAAATACCATACACGTAATTACACGCGCTAAATTTGAGCTTAATATCTCAAAAACTGAACTAGATAAAAACAAAAAACTAAAAAAAAGAAACTTTAACACCCTTTATCTCGGAAACTAAATATTTATATAAACATTTTGTCTTGAATTTACTTAAAGATATTCAACACTGAAATTATGGTATTGAATTTTAAAACACCCTGTATATTCCGTCAAACTTCCAGTTTTCCTTAAAGATCTCTACTCTACATGCCACTAACAACTTATGAACAGTCAAAATAATTTTTAAAAATTAAAAAAAAATTTTTTTTGTTAAAGCGTTGCAAGATGGTGTAAAAACTAAACATTACTATGGAAAAATTTGCTAGGAAATGCGAAAAAAAAATACCCATGTAGAAATCTTGAAACAACGCACATAGAGATATTTAATACTTTGCGATGTATGGGTGTAGGGGTAAAGAAAATTAAAAAAAAATTCCAACCGGAACGTTGCGGAACCAATTTTTACAAATTCATATACAAAAATATATGCTTTCTTAGAACAAATAATAATTTAAGCTCGGACGAACTCTGAAGCACAACATAACTTTAATTATTTTTTTTAACTTATAATTCAAAAAGGGTAATTTATGCATATTTATATTAACTCTTTGTTACCATATTGTTAAGGGTCTGAGGTTACTTTTTATAAAATATATATTACACATACTTGCCTCCAACAAATCCATAAGAAAAATAAAAATTATCACTTGAATAAAAATTAAGGAACTTTTTATTTTTAGCAAAGTATGCAATGCCTTATATTAAGTATATCAATAGATCTGCTACAAAATCATCGAAATTCGGCAGCATCGTGTATAGGGTGTCTCATTATATTTGTTCCCACCCTTTTAGACCATTAATAATTGATATAGGAATATACAAAAAGTTGTGTTTGAATTCGCGAATTTTTTACTTTTAAATTGCATCTTGACTTTATTCCTGATGCTTACATATTTGACAGGCGCTCAAATTTATAGTTTTTGTAAATTGGATGCTCCTTATATTATTTAATTAATAGATTAGGCTTGGAACATCTTTTCCAAAAATACCCGATATGTCGTAGTTTAGAGCCATAGTTTCTGAGATATTAGCAATTATAACTGTACCGCTCTTGTGTTAATTTTAGTATCCTTATTCCAAATTATGTTAGTCCCCATGTATCAACAGTGACAATGGCACAACTTTGTTGTCGTTACCGGTTGTCATTTTGAGCGTCCTTTAAAAAAATAGTTGTCATTGTCACTGTTTATACATGGGGACTAAGATAGTTCGAAATAAGGACACTGAAATTAACACAAAAGTGGTAATGTTATTTTTTTATCATTTAAAAACTTATCGCTAATATTTCAGAAACTATTTATCAAAACTGCGACATATGGGATATTTTTGGAAAGTATATTCCAAGCCTAATCTATTAATTAAATAATATAAGGAGCATCCAATTTACAAAAACTATAAATTTGAGCGCCTGTCAAATACGGTAAGCATCAGGAATAAAGTCAAAATGCAATTTAAAAGTAAAAATTTCGCGAATTCGAACACAATTTCTTTTATATTCCTACATCAAATCTTAATGGTCTAAAAGGGTGGAAAAAATATAATGAGACACCCTGTACCTGATTGTTATCATAAATAAAAAAAACGGACACGTTTTTTATTCTCCATACTTTTATCTATAAACCAACAAAAAATTGTTTTACAATACTATTATTTGATCATTGAAATTTTGGCAAGGTTTTATCATAAAATATGTGCGTTATCACGACAAAAAAACACTGTTTTTCTTTAAAAAACTGCTCTGAAACTTGATATTTTTGGGGGAATTGCAGTCTCTTTTTAGGTTTAAATAAAAGAAAATGTGAAAATAAATAATTTGATTTAAAAAAATTGTAACGAGTTTAAGACATAAAAATATAAGTTTCTCCTAAAACTTTGTAAAAAACAAAAAAATTGGGTCCGGTTTTTTTATTTTTCTCAAAAAATTGTGGGATATTTAAAAAATAGTAACTCTCTTTATAACCTGTAAGTTTTTTTGATGGGAGGTCTAGTTTGGCTGGCATTTTTTCCTTTCCAAAAACTATTTGCATTGTTCTATTTCCGGTGTGTGTATTAGCTCACACTATTTTCGTAAATGTGGTACAAATTTAAGAAAATACCTATTACATACATACCTTTTACTTTTGCTGACAGTGCACAATTTTAGGTCTAAAAGCACTACATGTTGTTGTCTGCAAATAAAACGATATTCTGCAACTACACCTTCTATCGAGAATATAATTTACAATGTAGAAACGAGAAAATTGCAAAATTATCGGTTGCATTTACTTTAATTTAAAGGCAAAAACTTGTATCTTGTATTAAATATGAATTAAAAAGTCTTGCAGTAAGAACCATTCTTGAAGGCTGCACGTGATTAAGGAATGAACAATTTTTACTATAAGTTACGTGACGCCTAAATTAAAACAATGAATAGGACAGGATTTTCACCTTTTTTAAAAATAGTTCTGAACTTTTGATAGTTTAATTCGGTATAAAATAAATATTGATATTTAAGTTAGCGTATTTTTGACGGAAAGTTTCGTTACTAATGCGAACAACATTTTTGTCTAGGAGTCGAAGACAAATAAAATGTTTGTTTGAGTTTAACCAGTGGTGTGACTGGTGTACTAATTAACAAGCCATAAAAATAATAAATTCCTTGATTGGTGCCTTAGCTCTTGACCCTCGATGGAGGGTGAAGCCAGAGACAAAGGGTGAAGCTAGTTCAATCAAACTAATTAGCATTTTTTTACCTGAATAACTAAAATGATCCATATACATGTTTGTCATTTAAAAAGGCAAGAAACTAGAAAGGTAATGTAGTATGTACCCGCACTGTGTTTAATATAATTAAAAATAACTACGCTGGTTGTATTTTCAAACAAAAACTTTTTCGAAGTCAAAAAACCGCAAAAAAGTATTTATTGGAAGATACAATTAGAATATTTACAATTTTTACTATAAGTTACGTGACGCTTAAATAAAAACAATGAATCAATAATTTGACTTTAATTAAACACAATCATAGGACAGGATTTTCACGTTTTTTATAAATAGTTCTGAACTTTTGATAGTATAATTCGGTATAAAATAAATATTGATATTTAAGTTAGCGTATTTTTGAGGGAAAATTTTGTTACGAATACGAACAACATTTTTGTCTAGGAGTCGAAGACAAATAAATTGTTTGTTTGAGTTTAACCAGTGGTGTGACTGGTGTACTAATTAACAATAATTTTAGTTAAGCCATAAAAATGATACATTCCTTGATTGGTGCCTTAGCCCCTAAACCCATATACCTAATATTCCAATACTCCCTGTTACCTATTTACACAATGGTTGGCGTTTGATGCAAACATTCAGAAATAAAGGTACGAAAAATGCACAGATATCAAATTTACATAGATAGAGGTTTTGTCAACCATACGCCGATGATTTGACGTAACGAATACAAGAATAAAATAATATTTATGCGTAAAAGTATAACCACTCAGGACATTTTATCTTAAGGAACGCAAAAAGGATAGACTTATACCCATTGATATTGCTATTTCAAATATGTTTGCATTCTGCATCGTAAGGTACCGTAGGTATTGCAATAATGCATATGTTTTTGAAAGCAACCAATCAGGTCTTTTTTGCTTAAAGACCTCAAAGCCCTCATGTTTGCATCATGAATGGGCAGTTATCGTGGGTATTGGAATATTATGTATAAGCTTAAACCTTGATAGGGGGTGAAGCTAGTTCAATTAAATTAATGACCTTGTTTTTACGTGAATAACTAAAATGATTCATATACATGTCAATGAGTGTGCCTTATTGTCATTTAAAAAAGCAAGAAACTAGAAAGGTAATGTAGCATCTACCCGCTACTGTTTTTAATATAAACAGTAACACGATAGTGGGCGTGTAATGGATGCTATTAATTCGATTACCAATTTCGAAAAATAGCTGCGTTAGTTGTATTTTCAAACAAAAACTTTTTCGAAGTCAGAGAGACTGCAAAAAAGTATTTCTTGGAACATACAATCAGAATATTATTATTATATTATTATAATATTATATTAATAATTTGACTTTAATTAAACACAATCATAGGACAGGATTTTCACCTTTTTTAAAAATAGTTCTGAACTTTTGATAGTATAATTCGGTATAAAATAAATATTGATATTTAAGTTAGCGTATTTTTGACGGAAAATTTTGTTACTAACGCGAACAACATTTTTGTATAGGAGTCGAAGACAAATAAAATGTTTGTTTGAGTTTAACCAGTGATGTGACTGGTGTACTAATTAACAAGCCATAAAATAACACATTCCTTGATTGGTACCTTAGCCCTTAACCCTGGATGGAGGGTGAAGCTAGTTCAATCAAATTAATTACCATTTTTTTTACCTGAATAACTAAAATTATTCATATACATGTATATGTTTGTCATTTAAAAAGGCAAGAAGCTAGAAAGGTAATGTATCATGTACCCGCTACTGTTTTTAATATAAACAGTAACACGATAGTGGGCGTGTAATGGATGCTATTAATTCGATTACCAATTTCGAAAAATAGCTGCGTTAGTTGTATTTTCAAACAAAAACTTTTTCGAAGTCAGAGAGACTACAAATTTTGGAACACAACAAAAATTATTATGGATAAAAATAAATATTTCATATTTTTCAAAATTAAGAACCTCTACATATCCCCTTGGTTTTATTAAAGGACATACAGGACTTGACTTGACTTGAAATGGAACGCTGTTTCTAGCGGGTTCATATTTGGTGTTTTGGAAAAGAGCAAAAATACATCAACTGGAATGGGACAAACTCCATGATTTATTAACTGGCACACACACGCGCGATGCTTGAAGCCAGGACCCCCATTTAATGTTTAATGTTCTTTTTCGGGTAGACAGGATTTCGGTTACTGCGCATGCATCAGTTTTGGTGGTTTTGGAACATACTCCGTTACGTCACTACATTATTTGACTATTGACAAAAATTTATGGTTTTGTCTATTTTTTTTAAACTTGGGTAAAAATTTATCAATTTGTGGATTAAAATTGTAGTTTTTCTAAAATTTGTTGTGCATATTTATTGTGCACACCATGAATATTGTTTAATGGCATCTATAAACCACTCTTAATTTTATTAACAAATTATAAAGAAAAATACAAGTAATTAACTTCCACAAACCGCAAATGTTTTACGTAAGTTATTTCCAATTTTTTACAGAAAAACCTAATTTTACACGACAAACGCAAAACTCCGCAAAATGTAAATAAACAACAAATATGGCGTCTATCCACACAGCAGCTGTGTACCTACGTGACAAAACACATGCCTGGGTACTTGAAAATTCGCAAGCTATGCTTTACTTGTCGATTTTTTGACCATATACGTATTTGGTTCGGTTCGGTATCTCATTTAAAAGCTTATGCAAAAGGGAAAAAACTAAATTTTGTTTGACATACGCGAAATTAAATGTAATAAAATGATTTATTCAATTTTATACTTGTGCTATACATTTTTTGACATAATAATATGTAGGTCAATCAACATGTTTCCAATAAACCAAAAACTTTAAAATAATTTCAAAAATTTTACAGTTTTAAATGAGGTAGCTACAGCAAGTAGTGTCATTCCATCTGAAAAGAAAAGTTATGTGTGAGTAGAACCCTTTCCGGGAGTCCGACCAAAAAATGTTTGTGTTAGAATGAAAGCTTGTAAAAAAACTCAGTTTACATGTTTTTGTTTTTTTTTTGGTTTCAATTTACTTTACTTACCTGAATTTTTCCACTGTGTCAAAGCTTAGCCAAGAACAACACGAGACTTTCAGCTGCTTGATTTGTGAACTTTAAAAATAATAATGGATCCAGCAATGACATACACTTTCTAACTTTTGTAGCTCAGGAGTTTTTATAGATAGATGCTACCAACTGAAAATAATGGGTAAGAATAGAAGCTATTATAAGTTTTACACTAATAGCTCCAAAACTTTAAAAGCTAAATACAAACTCTGTGGTATTGCTGATTTCAGAAAAAATGCTATCCAAGAAAATCCATAAAGTGAATAAAAAAATAAAATGGCTTTTAAAAATGTCAATATTTAAATTGAAACATATGATTTTTATTAATTTTTCAACTGCGCTGTGATTTTAGAAATAGGATGTAAAATAATTTTTACACAAATTCTAAATAAAAAGAAAATTGTTTTGTACAAAATTTTGTAATTAAAAAAAAATAAAACAAAATAAAAATTAATATAAAACAAAAAAAACCTGAATAAATCAATCAATGCTTAAATTGAACTAATACACTAACTTTTCAGCCCGCTGAAAGCAATAAGACCGGAATAAAACTTTTAAAAAAAGTTATGGAATGATATAAAGTACTTAATAAAACAACATTTAAAACTATTTACACCATATGGTATCACAAACCATTTTAAGGCGTTTTTTAGCGTTGCCAGGTCAACTTTTACAGTAGACCAAAAAATAATTAGGTAATATAATATAAAGAATTAAAAAAAAGATACTTTTTGGCATTTCTAGGATTGAAAAAAAAGCTGATCCCAATTGCGGCCCTTGATTTTTAAATGATGATCAACGGTGAAAACCGCATCTTGATAGAGCAAGCAGTTTTTAGGCTGTTTTGAGAAAAATCTGCATTTTGGAAGGAGGCTATGAGTTTCTTATTTATGAAAATTCATTTTTGACACGCATACTGACTGAAGTTAAATGTGTTTAAATATTTTAAAAACTTAAATTGGTACTCTTTAAAACATCAAGGCAGCCATGAAAAAGACAATCGAATTGACACAAAAAGTGGTGGTATTGTTTTGTCAAATTGTCAAATTTAGTTTTAAGAGCGGTTAAAGATGGTTTTTTCTGAGGAACAAAATCTGGATACGATTAAATTGTTTTACTTAAATAATGAAAATGCACCTATAGCTCGCAACCAGTATTATTTTCAGTTTCCCAGCAGAAGACAACCAACACGCCAATATTACATACAGTAAACACATTAGATAGTTTAAGTTGTGCTACGTATTTTTACGTAAAACTGCACGTTAAGCGCTCTACCTTTTGTTCCAAATTTGAGTTTAAGTTGAATGTTTTTACGTTACCATAACAAGTATACTAATAGCAGAGAATATGGAATGCGGCATTGTATTTTTGATGTTACAATTTTGTTTTTTGTCTTTTCAACTACAGTAGAGGAATATATTTGCAAAGAATCGTTTGTACTGGAAGCGGAAATTATCGTCTAGGGCTCATTTTTCGATCGGTCAATCAACCAATTCTATTCTTTGGTAACGTTAAGGTGCCCGCAGACTGCCGTAAGCTAACGTAAATACGTAAGCTTCTAACGTGACCTTGACGACGGTGTGACGAAGTGCGCTTGCATATCTGTCAAATCTCATGCTTACGTAAAAATACGTAGCACAACTTAAACTATCTATTATTATGGCCAGCAAATAGCCTCGATTTGTCTCCCCTTAATTTTTTTGGGGCTAACTAAAAAATAGGGTACTACTACAAGCTGGAAACACTTCAAATTCTACCAGTGTCTGTTCTATAGACAATCGTCGATTATAATGGAAATTCTGCGCACTTTATCTATCAAGCTATTCTATTATAAAAATTGTATTAACAATCAAGGAGGTTATGCAGAAAATTACCAATAAAGTATTAGATATTTAATTTTTTCTCAAAAAAATTATTATATTTTTTGATTTTATTGGCTAGCAGCACCACACATTACTGCGCAGAATCATCGCGGATGGTAAATATTAATAAATTATATAGCTTATAAAAACACCAGCATCACTTTTTGTGTCAATGCGATTGCCTTTAAATAATATAATTGGTTTATATTGAAATTTTAAGATTCAGATGTTTGTTTAATTGTATAGTTTTTATTTTTTTTTTACTTGTGTCCTAGATTTTGGCCGTAAAAGAGGGATTATTTTGGACTTTCCCTTCAATCATTTCATTATAGTTTTACTTCACCTAGAGTCCCTGTGTGTTGACATATTTGGATATAATAAATCCAAATATGTCAACATACAGGGACTCTAACTTCACCCTGGAGAAATCTACGATTCTATAATATACAGGGTGTTTCATTAAAAAACCCATCGATCTGTCAAATTTTGATATTTAGATTTTTTTTTTTTGACATTTTGACCCAAAGATTCTAAAACTTTGTGAAACTCTGGTATTTATCATATTTTGATATCTATTCAAATAAACATTTTAGATATGGTGTAAAAATATACGAGAAAACCCTGTATGTGTGGTAATTGTTACTTTATTATTTCAAGCTAGTATCAAGGGTTGAATTTGTGCTACATTCAGCAGCAGACACTTGCGGCCGTATTAGTTATAATTTTTTGTTTCAGCACTGATGCATGGTTTTGCACAGACACCTTTTCCAGGTGGCTAAAATATGAGTTTTTCAAATTAATGCGTTTAGAGATGTGAAATGAACGACGCAACATAATTTTGGAGGCGACTGGACCTTTCAAAAAATGCACAATGTTTCAAAATCACATTTTTAACCGCTATTCGACATTTCCGAACATTCAGTATCAATTTGTCAAAGTTATAACCATAAAATAATTTCGATCGTTCAGAACCGACAAGCTGACCACCGTGCCCCGGCAGCAATATAGAAACCTGTCCAGTTAGATATTACCAAATACTTTAGAGCATAAATATGGGGCATACCCATGCATTGACACACACAATTGTTGAAGTCAGGACCCCCATTTAATTCTTAATGTTCCCTTTTCGGGTAGACAGGATTTCGGTTACTACGCATGCGTCAGTTTTGGTGGTTTTGGAACATACTCCATTACGTCACTACATTATTTGACAATTGTCAAAAATTTAGGGTTATGTCTATTTTGTTTTTCTAAAAACTAGTTGATTTGGTGAAAATGTATCAAATTGTGGATTAAAATTGTAGTTTTTTTAAAATTAATCGTGCAGATTTATTGTGGACACCACGAAGAGTGTTTAATGATCTATAAACCACTCTTAACTTTATTAACAAATTATAAAGAAAAATACAAGTACTTACCTATGGAATGGCACTCCCTTGCTTCTCCCGCACATTTTTTCTTAAACCGCAAATGTTCTATGTGAATTACTTCCCATTTTTTACAGCAAAAACATAATTTTACACGGCAAACGCAAAACACGACAGAATGTAAATAAACAACAAATATGGCGCCTACCCACACAGCAGCTGGGTTCATTTGCGAATTTAAGTTTGCCATTGTTTCCAAAGCAAGCTATGAGTGCTTCCCTTTTCGATTTTTTAAACATGTATTTATGCTCTAACGTATTTGGATATTACATCCTTTAATAGGGTATTTGACAAATTTTAAAAAAGAGTTTAGAATGATATATAGATCCCTAATTTGCTACGCAAAATTATTAAAATAGTATATTTTATCATGACTACATTTAAAATCAAGTTTTCTAATTTCCGATTTGAATTTGCAGCTAAAACAAACATTTCTAGCATGGCGTTGCAATGACGTCACAGCGCAGTAAATTCGCGGACAGATACACGACATTTAAGTGTTTATCTGTTTTTGGTCTGAGTTTTTACTGTTTTTTATGTAAAAAAATGTCCTATAAGTGGTGTGTAGTGCCTTAGTGTTCGAATACTAGCATAAAAACACCTGAAAAACTATTTATTCATGTGCCTACAGCAGTAAAAGAACGGAAAAAGTAGCTAGAACTTGCTCGAAGAGACCCAAGGGCCTTATCTAATACATCTTCACTTTACATTTGTGAAGATCACTTTGATGTGAGTATAACTAAATTGTTTCTATAAATGACGATGAAATTTTTGAGGTTATATTTATTACAAGGGGTGAACAACTATAATAGGCAGAAAGGTGTACAAATTTTTAAACGGTGCTAGGCAGTTATTAGGCAGGACTAGGGAGTACCTCTAAATGCAGGATTAGGCAGTGCACATGCAGGCTAAATGTAGGACTGAGCAGTGCATATGCAAGACTAGGCAGTGCATAGGCAGGACTAGGCAGTACCTACGCAGGACTATGCAGTGTAACCTATGCAGTACTTCAACTATTTGCCTACCTGTCCTGCAATTTTTGATTGTTTCTTAATGCTTAAAATAATAATAATTGGGTATTATATTATATATTAAGTGGCATATTAAACAAAAAAGAAAAACATATAACCTAACCTCAAAATCTAAATGAGTAAAAGTAGGCGAAGAATATCGTAAAAAAACTTTCAGTTATATACAAAACAACTCATCGAATACTTACATCAACATTTTAACGTTTCTAAATTCCGCAGAACAAAAATCACTGTAGTTGGCAAAAAAGCCTGCTACCATAAAGGAATTCAGCATTGGCAAGTTGGAGTTATCGGCTTTGGAGATTTCCATTGAAAATGTTTTTTATAAGCAAAACACAAAATAAAATCGAATTTAGGACGATAATTCGCACTTCAAACCACAGCAAACATTACCATCCATAAGAAAATAACACAGAAAATAGGTTCGTTCGAGGCGTTTACTGTTTTGTGACGTCACTCGCAGCTGATTGGTAGACCGCCTGTTTTGAATCACGTGGCTATTTGTTTTAATTCAATTAATTTATTTAATTATAATAAATATATAATTAATTATATATCTTTTTTTTACTACTGTCAAACACCCTATTATATACTATACTAACAAGTAGAATTGACAACACAGTGCGGAGTATCACTCTCTCGACTACTTCGTTACTTAAAAATTGAATAGCTTGGAATGGTCAAGCAGTCGAAAACCGCAGATCTACTAGTAAAACAAACCTGGCAACGCTGTAAATAATTACATAATTTTTAACATCTACCCAAGACCATGGCAAGCAAAGCCATCCGAACATACATACCGCACTCGACCTGTCTGAAGTAGGCTGCTCTGGGATCGGTGTCGAATTCTGGGCTGATCTCGAACACCCTGGGCAAGGGATGAAGCACTACCATCTTCCTTTTGGCTCTTGTCATTAGTTGGGGGGTCACCACAAAATGACCACAGGCCTAGAAAAATAAACGGAATGTAAGAGAATTTTTGCTGTTTTTAAATATTGCAAAAACCAAAGGCATTATAATTTTAGTTATTACGTTGTAAAATAACTATATTATGGATTCTTCTTGAAAACAATATTTCAATATCATTTGTGGTTTAAAAATTGTAAATATTTAAAATTTTTCAACTTTTTACATAAAACTAAACTCTAGTTTAAACTGGGACACAACATGTTTACAAAGATCAGGGTTGGCAAATATCATATTTATATAAATACAGTGAAACCTCCTGTAAGCGGACACTCACGGTTTGGTCGATTTTGTCCGCTGATTGGAGGTATCCGCTTATGAGAGGAAACTGCGAAATTTTAATATATATTTATTAACAGTTTCCGCTGCTTGAGTCTTTCCGATATTAAATTTTTCAGCGATCTTTCGTGCTGATAGATGTTCCTTCTTCGAAATGTTAACAACTTCCACGTTTTCACGTAAAATAAGAAGTTTTTTACTAGGCGCAATTTCAAAGAGATCTATTACTACCCAACTGAACAATAAAAATAAAACCCAGCAGTTCCGCCGAATAAAATATTTTGTAAATACGACAGAAGTATTAAGTCTCCGCGTTAAAACGTAAAAAGGTAATGCCCCAGCTCCAGAGTGCGTGTCGTGCAGAGCTCCGTCCCGTTGTCAGAGATTTCCGTCCGGTTAAGGGAGGTTTCAGAATTTTTAAACTAAAAAAAATTGTCTGCGTTCCGTTATTGGAGCGTCCGGTTATAGTAGTGAATTTTACATGTAAAGAAATAGGGAAAAGCTTGGTACTAACAAATTTGTCCGGCTAAAGGGAGTGTCCGCTTAATAGAGGTGTCCGCAAGGAGAGGTTTCACTGTATCAAAATATCATAATCAGAAATATTGTTCTTTGGCTAAAATGCAAAAAAACATTAAACACAAAAAATACTTTTATTTTGGTAAAAAACAAAATTCAAACTTTAATGAATCTCTTGTTGAACAAAATCATAGGCTGCTGAACCAAAATGACTTATTAAATTCTGCAAAATTAATTTTTTAATTTCTACTCACTTTTTCATATTCTTCCTCGCTGTCAAATCGCTCTTTCTGAATTCTGGTCATGTACAAAACGTCTGTGTCCGGAAGTACGTCTTCCAAGCGATCGAACTCCTGCTGGAAAACGCCTCTTTCTGACAGGAATTCCTTAATGCGACTTGGCATCCTTAGACTCGGAGGGCTTACATATCTGTCAACATAGTAAAGAACTATAACAATGATTGAAGTCTATGCTGGACAGGGAATAAGAGAGAGAGAAGGTAAGATAAGATAGATAGGTGTTCGGATCTTATATATATATGTCGAATTTTTCACGTCACTGGTGGTCCAGCTGATTTTTTTAAACAAAAGTTAGATATGATATGAACAACGGAACTACTAAAATTTTTTTGAATTTTTTGAAAACCAAGGCAATTTTCCCACTGTTCTCTGGTACGTCCTTATAAAATATAATTTCCAAGACATTGTCGTTATTTTTTTTAGCCCGCTTTATTTTTTATTACACAAAACTTAAACTACAAGTCAAACTGAATGTGATCGTTTAATATCAAAGGTGAACCGAGGACTTGGGAAGTAAACAAAGATGTAGGTCAGCGGATTATTTTTGAAGCTGAAACGAACACATTATTTTCTTCGAATTTTAATTTTTGTGTAAAGAGATATGAAGCGGGCTAAAAGAAATAACGACTGGTATGTCTGAAAAATATTATTTTATAAGAATACACTAAAAAATAGTAGGAAAATTGTCACTGGTTTATAATAAAGTATAAGTAAAGTATTTTTCTCATTTTAAAAAATATTTTTTGTCAGAAGACTTGAAAATGTAATAGTAAGTTTTTTAAGAATTTGGTAATCTATGTAACGACTCTTACCTTAGTTGCACATTGTACAGTGTTAGAAGCCTGGCCAGTGAATGTACAGTCCGGCCGTTCTTCAAATCGCCAACCAAAGTGATGTTCAGTCCATTTACAGTACCGATTTCTTCACGGATGGTGAAGATGTCCAAGAGAGCTTGACTAGGGTGCTCGCCGATACCATCTCCAGCATTTATTAGCGGCTTGCGACAGTGCTGAGCGGCTTTCTGCAAAAAAGGGTGACAAAACGCCTTGTGTTAGAGTATACACATACAAAAATGAAATAAGAAAATACGAGACGAACATTGGCCGGAGTTGCCATTACAATTTAACAAAATGGCGCATGGCCAAAATAACGCAGGTCAAAATAGCGCACGCTAAAAAATAAAAAAAGTCGATTTGCCGATTTGCCCTGTCCAGCCGAAGTGGACCAGGGGCCGAGGATAGGTTAGGTTAGCATCCCAACCTGACCCGGTAAGGTTGGGATACTAACCTAACCTGACCCGGTAAGGTTGGGATACTAACCTAACCTATCCTCGGCCCCTGGTCCACTTCGGCTGGGGCAATTTGATTGATAAGGTTAGGCCTACACTACTTCAGTAATGCGCTTTTAAGGCTTGCGCTATTTTGGTCATGCACTATTATTATCTGCGCGATTTACTCAGCGCGATTTGGACCTGCTCTATTTTGTACCACTGCCGTAAGAATAATAATAACATAAACAAAACTAGCATAACCAGGTCAGGTAAGGTCTGCAGGTTAGGTTTTAATATATTAGGCCCAACCTAACCAAGACAGGTTAGTTTATTTTTTAGTATACTAACTTAATTAGGTCAGGTTAGTTCTGCAGGTAAGGTTTTAGTATATTAAACTAACCAAGTAAGGTTAGGTTATTTTTTTAGTATCTTTTTGAGATCTGCGCTATTTGCGCTATTTGTCCTGCGCTATTTTGTCCTGCGCTATTTTGTCCTGCGCTAATTTGTCCTGGGCTATTTTGTCCACGCTATTTTGTCCTGCGCTATTTTGTACCAGAGCCCATAAATGGTTGTAATGTTTGAAATGCAGTATCTCACTATTATATTATATTAAACAAAATAATTTAGTTATTTTCACACGTTTATGGTTCGAATTAAAAAAAACATTTGTATCAATTTTTTTAAACTGATGAAAACCAAATGTTTTTTTATCCATAGTTAATATTTCTCCAACCGGAGTTTGTTACAAAGCTGGCGTTAAAAAAAGAGCCAGTAAGTATTTTTTTGAGATTTTAAAATAAAATAAAACTTCTACATCTGTACAAAATTTTAATTTTATTTTTTACAGCAGACACAGCACAATTTAATTGTCTAAAATATCGAAAATTCTCAAAAAATAACTTGGACGGTAGAAAACATTGAATTAGCCTTAAAGACTTCTGCAGGGTATTTTATTTACCTACCTAAGTCGGCTGTTGCTTCCTGCAAAGGTGGCGCTAGCAGTAATAAAAAGAAACGTAGTTTCTTAATTGAAAGCTAATTTGTTTAAATTTTAAAAAAGTAACAATCTCACGACCGTTTTCGCTCAGTCACGTAAATTTCGTGGTTTAAAAATAAATCAAGAGGCTAAAAAAACGTTATATAAATCATATATTCAGATTTGACCTGCAACCACGTACATCAGATATATCTGTACAAGAAAAGGCCTTCTAAAAATCACTGCTACTTGCTTGCCGCCATGTTGGATTTCACATGAAGTCCAGGAATATCTTGGATGAATTAAGGTAACTGGGTAACTGATAATGATTACTGCGCTCCCAGCACCATCTTTTTTATAAGCTTTAACACACTTATTATCGGTTGGTTACCTCGAGATAAATACCTTTCGATTTCAAAAAACGTCCAAGAAGCGGCTACGTCAACTCAAAATTAATGGCTTTGTCTTCCAAAATGCAAAGAATTTTCTCAAATTTAAACCAAACAAAAAATTAACCCCTTATCTTAACAACATCAAATCACTGAACCATCAAAGTTGTCAACGTCATTTGAAACCACTACCAAATTTCATTAAAAGGGTTTCCGTAGAGCACATTAAATTTGGATGACGTTCACAATGTCGAAATACATATAATCGAAATTTAAAATCTTGAACTCATTATATCGAAAATCAAAATCTCGAACAATCAAAATGTCGAATAATTAAAACATACGAAATCAAAATGTCGAAAATCAAAATCTCAAAAAATCGAAATGTAGAAAATAATAATATCAAAAATTAAAGTATCGAAAATTAAAATGTCGAATAATTAAACTATCGAAAATTAAAATATCGAAATTGCAAAATATCGAACATACAAATATCGAAAAAAAAATCTCGAATAATCAAAATGTCGAATACTAAAAATGTCGAAAATCAAAATATCGAAATAACAAAATATCGAAAAGGATAATATTAAAAATTAAAATTTCGAAAGAATTAAATATCGAAACCACAAAATATCGAAAAATTACAATCTCGAATAATCAAAATGTCGTTTGGTTGGGTAACGTTAGGTTTGGATACAAATATCGAAAAATTAAAATCTCGAATAATCAAAATGTCGAATACTAAAAATGTCGAAATAAAAATATCGAAATAACAAAATATCGAACGGATAATATTAAAAATTAAAATGTCGAAAGAATTAAATATCGAAACCACAAAATATCGAAAAATTACAATCTCGAATAATCAAAATGTCTTTTGGTTGGGTAAGGTTAGGTTTGGATAGGTTCGGTTCGGTTCGGTTCGGTTCGAATTCACACCTTCTAGGATCCCGGGAAAGAAGTTCGGAAAGTTTTTTTTTTAAATTGTTGGTTTAGTTTGCTTTGGTTCGGTTTGATTCGGTTCGGTTCGGTTAGATTTCACTAGGTTTCGTTAGGTTAGGTTTTTGAAACTATCTATTTTCGTGTGGATATATCAGATTAGGTTACGTTTGATTAGGGCAGGGTCAGGTTAGGTGAAGATTCCGAAATTTTCTGTTTTTGATTTTTGGTATTTTGTTGTTTCGATATTTTGTTATTCGATATTTTGTGTTTTCCATATTTTGTATTTTCGATATTTTCTTGTTTCGATATTTTGTGGTTTCGATATTTTGTATTTTCGATATTTTGTATTTTCGATATTTTGTTATTCGATATTTTGTGTTTTCGATATTTTAATTTTTCGATAATTTAACTATTCGACATTTTTTATTTCGACATTTTAATTTTCGATATTTTAACTTTCGATATTATTATTTTCTACATTTTGATTTTTTGAGATTTTGATTTTCGACATTTTGATTACCTATGTTTTAATTATTCGACATTTTGAATATTCGAGATTTTGATTTTCGATAGAAAGAGTTCAAGATTTTGATTTTCGATTAAATGTATTTCGACATTGTAAACGTCACTCATTAAATTTAAGCAGTCGGGATTGACTAATTAAGAAGTGCTTGAAAACCAATCATGAGATAGGGACATATTAGAAGCTGTCGATGAATTAAAAAAATTATTACACTTACATAGACTGATCCAGGCGTTGGATGTCTCAAAACTATGACGTCAGAATAGCCCGCCAAGGTGTTGATCGAGTCCTCCAGAGTTTCCCCTTTCTTCACTGAAGATGATGAATCATCCATGTAAATTACCCTTCCACCTAACCTATAACAAATAATGGATGTATGGTTCTAGCTGGTTATGGTAATCAAACCTTTCTTTTACATTATTTTTAAAATTAACTGCTTTAAAATTTCAAATTAAAAAAAAATCAAATACAAAAAAACTAAATGTGTTTTACCCAAAATTTCCTTTTTAAGAACATGTTACGTAAGCTTATGATTGTGTTGTTAAAAACGTTTTAAGATATAAATATAGGCCTACCTTTGCATAGCAGCCGAAAAACTGCAACATGTCCTGGTGCTCACTTCGTAAAAAACGGAGGCCATGATTTTTCCTCTTAAAACATGGTCTAGAGGTCTGTCTTTTGACACATAGGCTCTAAAAATACAAGAATATGGTGTAGAGTTATAATAAATTGAGATCTAGGGTTTTTATATTACTTTCATGGGTTTTCAAGACGAAAAAAAATATTCCAAAGTTTTGAAACAAGGGAAAATTCAAAAATTGTTATTAGAAAAGATTTGAAGTCTGTAACATTTTGAATCACCCGTCGAAATACATATAAAGACGTCAGAGTTTTGGTCCTCTGAGCTCGATACAAGACATCACTAAAAAAGTAAATAAGTTAAATACGGAATCAGATTTTTTTCAATTTGTTTTGTTTTGGCTCTAATTAACCTAAAAAAAGTTAAATTATTATAATAAGAGTATTTACTTTTCAGGAACATCCGGCTCGAAGGACAATCATATAGCAACCACCTTGCTATAACGAGTGTGATACATCGTGAAGGTGTTTGTTATACATTCGTTTAGTGGGTAGGCCATTCTAAGGGACAAAAGGATCGGATAAAAAAATACACGGTCTAGGGTTCCAAAAGTGCTCAGGGCCCGATTAGGCGTTCGTAGTACAGGCCTTAGTTTCGGCAAAAAGCACAGTTATCAGAAATCACAAAAAAAACCTCTAATGATAGACAGAGGCAACTTACCTAAAAGTCTGCGCCAAATTAAATATATAATTCAAATGCTCTTTGTTGAACATGTCAACTCCTAGAATGTGCTTTCCGTTTAAACCATGATTCGGGTGGAAATGGGATTGCATTGAAACAGTGTCTCCCGCTGGAATTCCTATAAAGAAAGTATATTATATGACGCAACTCTAGGAATGATATCCGACGTCATGCCCAAGAGCAGAAAGCTATACATTATCCTCCCGAAGAGGGAGGAATGGTTAATAACAGGTCCAATTTTTTAAACAACGATAGTTTCTGGTATACCGATGGATTCAAAATGCCATCAGGCCTTGGATGTGGAGTTGCTCGTATCCAAGAAAAAGTCGAGATTAAAAAGAGTCTCGGCCAATTGGCTACTATAATTCAGGCGGAACTCGTAGCCATTGAACTGTGTGCTCGGTGGATTACTGACCACGAATGGACCAACAGGACAATAAAAATTTTCTCAGAGAGTTAAGCAGCCTTATGAGCGCTTGATTCCTATACGGTCTCATCAAGAATGAGGGAAATGAGGTCGCAGACCAAGCAGCGAGGAAAGCGTCATCTGCCGAATTTTCCGGCCCCGAACCAGCCCTGGAGATATCATACAATGCTGCTAAATCAACCATAGTAAAATGGATGAAGCTGCAAACAATACTGGATAAATATTCCAAAACTGGTAAAGAGTTCATTAGGGACCTTGTAGAAACAAAGCCAGAAACATCATTGGACTTATCAGACAGGAGATACGTATAGTCACTGGTCTTTTTACTAAGGACACTCATTTACGATGAGTGACCTTACATTTTACGGGTCACTGTCGACTGAGAGTACCCATGCACGGAATGGGACTAACAGAAGAAACCGAATGTAGACTCTGTATGGAGGATGACGAAATAGTCAGACATGTACTGTGCGAATGTCCGGCTATTGCACGTTTACGTCAGAACACTTTCGGTAAACCTCAGTGTAATGTATTGTTTGTGTATAAACTTGTACAGAGACCCCATGTGGTATAGAATAATAGTCTACAGACCCCGCGAGTGATTGACAGTTATGACACTTGACATGCGCGGTCTCTTGAACAACAACAATCGTGGCTGATAATGGACGCATCTAATCAACAGTAATAATTAACGGAATAATTAACATGATAATCAACCCCGTACCCGCTCGAAGCACTTTTCATGAACCTCTGCCAAAGTGATTAATATATTACACTCAGATTGACTCAGAAGATCTGAACAGTGTCTCACGCAAAGCCGTCGTTTTTGGAGGACTAGGCATCCAGTGGTGAGAAACCACTCAAAAGTGAGCCACAATAGACCCACTTGTGGTCGCAGTGGAAGATCTAGAAGGCCCACTCACATATGAATAATTAATCATCATCATATTATATGCCCCGGCAGGGAAGGTTCTGCTTTGAAGTAGTTGTTTCTGTTAGGTTTACAGAGCTTATGCTTTACACGGAACTATCTTCTGAGGATGGCTTAATAAGGCCGAAACCGGTCATGGATTGGCATGGATCATTGTGCTTGTAGTTTGTGAAGACGTGCCTCAAACAAGGATAATTCATATTCTTGTGATCGACGTTGGAGGAAGTGAAACCACATAGTTTTAATAATAAGTTCTCAACGAAACCATCAGTAGAATTCAATGCCGGTGGGGGTGCCTTCCTTAGAAGTAGTTGTTTATGTTGGTTCCGTTCGGTTTATGTCACTACTGCATCGACTCAGAATAATGATAACAACAATCAAATTAAGAAATGTGCAGACCACAAACACTAATATTATTGCTATTTTTACTTATAGACTGTATAACACAAATTTCATTGTTAAAAATTAACTCACCGATAGGAGTAAACCCGCTCTCGCCTTTAGTCCTGGAACGATCTTGATTCGAAAAACTCTCAGTGCGCATGCGAGGAGGAATCGGTGACAGCATCGACTGACGATTGATTTCCATGTGCTGGACTTCATTAGAGAAATGTACCTAAAAATAATGCAGTTTATAGGGGGTTAAAATGAAAAATATACTCAAAAATTTTAAAAATTTCGAACCTCCATATTTTCGTACTTGGTTGACTAAAAATTATTATGTATTATTAATGTAGCTTCAATAAACTTTCGCTTTCGCCAATTCGACTCCTTATGCAAAACTTTAGCTTCAGAGCGTTGAATATTTTGTAGTCAAATGATGTATTTTAAAAAACTATGATTTGGCTGCATTAATAATTTAATTTTATCTGTATCTATTTTTTGTTGTCAAATGGTGTTTTGTTAAACAAGCCTGTGATTTAGCTATATTTTTTTAACAAGAATTTTAACTTTTTAATAAACTTAAGAGAGAAATGTTTGTATCAAGTAATGCTACAAAATTTATTTGTGTGAGATTAATATGTCTTTTTTAGAAAAAAAACTGTGATTTATCTACAGTGTGTCCACGTAAGTTGGCGGCATATGGGAAACTTTTTTATTATTAGCTTTACGAAAAAAAGTTATTCTTCATAAAAAGTTCTGCATGGTCCAAAACCTAAAATGCAACCATCAGATGTTAAATTTTTTCAGTCATATTACGAGGTTTGTCAAAAAATGTGATTTTTGCTCTAGAGTAAAGTACCTTTCTTTTTGACAATATTGAAAATTGTTATAAAGAAAAGATGTTTAGAATTAAAAATAGCTTTCAAATATTCAACATTGTTTATTAACATGAAAAAAATATTTTTTTCTACATTTTCTCTGCGATTATGTTGGAAATTTAAGTTTGCACATTAATGCATTGCATTTATTAATTATAAATTTTTTTATTGTAAATAAACAATGTTGAATATTTGAAAGCTATTTTTAATTCTAAACATCTTTTCTTTATAACAATTTTCGATATTGTCAAAAAGAAAGGTACTTCACTCTAGAGCAAAAATCACATTTTTTGACAAACCTCGTCATATGACTAAAAAATTTAACATCTGATAGTTGCATTTTATGTTTTGGACCATGCAGAACTTTTTATGAAGAATAACTTTTTTTCGTAAAGCTAATAATAAAAAAGTTTCCCATATGCCGCCAACTTACGTGGACACACTGTATATTTTTACAAAGAATTATCAATTTTTAGTTTTATTAATTTTAACAGTGAAAGGTTTTTATCAAAATTGATGCTACAAAATTTTTGTGTGAGGTGGCTAATTCTAGGGATTGGATTTTTGACATTTTTACATAGTATAATTGTACACTCAAGGATCTGGTGATTGATAGTTTTTTGGTCAGCAGCCCTGGGACTGCCAATTGGCAGAACCATGAGATCGTCTTTTCTGACGTTGCTTTTTGTTATAGAAATGTGCATTTTGTACTTCTGTAATGTTTGTTGGCAATAAAAGATATTCTATTTCATTCAATGCTATTCTATACAAAAATTGAAGGTATTATGTAGGTTATAGGTATATCCTTCTAGAGGTTCATTTAAAAACGTTTTTTAAAGTAAAAATATTGCTTACTTTGCTCTGGTCAATGGCCAGCAATTTCGTGAACAGTTCATTAGTTTCCCCATCAGTTTCGTATCCTGTTTCCGCGTGGGTCATCCTTGTTATGATGGGAGCTGGTGAAGTCGACCTAAAGACGATTGCACAATAATAGAAGTTGTGAATAATAAATAAAAAAGCGTTAACTATAATTTTTTCAATGAAAAGTTTTTGATTGTCTATGCAATGTTATTTAGGTTTTTGACATTTGTTTAATACTGTACGAGGTATTGTAGAAGGTAGGTAAATGAATTTTAAATCAAATGAATTTTTTGGCAAACATTTTTTTTTGTCGATTTTTGATAGTATGCTCTATGAATATAACTTACCTTTCCAAAACGCTTGGAGGCCTGCTCTCAACAGTAACAGTATTCAACATACGTTTGTCCCATTCTCTAACATTTTGCCCGAAACCTGGACTCACTAAGACCTGCCCCTCTACGTAGGCAACTTCTCCTCTTAAAACCACCCTAAAAAAATTATATGATCATGATCATTTAATTTAAAGGGATACCTTCCCCTCTGAAGGTCAAGTATTTACTTATTGGAATGGCCTTTAATTGTCCTTTTAACTAATTTACTCTTTTAAACTTTTTACCGATCTGTTTTCAGTAGACGTTCGCAAATAAATCATTTTACACTATTTTAAATGCTAATATTTCAAAAACGGGCTTAAGGGGGCAAACTTCGTCCGAAAACTTAACATTTGACAACACTGATATCGCGTTTTTTGCCCAAATCTTTGTTCTAATAGAAATAGAAAACAAGAAAGCGGAACGCGTCGAAATTTTGAGGGGTGGTTTTTTAAAGCATTTTTAACAACCGTATCTTAGCAGTTTTTCGCGAAATTATTTTATTCAAGAAAAAAAGTTATGGCTAAAACACAACAAATATTTCAAAACAATGTTTGGCATTTCAGTAGCCTAATTGTGTTATAGAAAACTGTAGCGAAATTGTTTCGATTTTTGTATTTTCTGGAAATGTACAAAAGAAAATCAAAAATCTAACAAGATACGTTTGAAGATTTTTAAAAAATCTTGCATATTAACAGAAATAATGTTTCAACTAGTTTTTTATAGAAGAGATCTATTAGGATTTACAAAAGCGTGCTCAATTTTATATTTGATGCGGGACACCAAATCAGACAAGAGCCATCAACCTCTTGACTGAAGCGCCACCCCCATATACCGGGGGCAAGTTAATTCGATTGAGTAAATTTAACTAAGATCACGTGACCCGGATTTTCACATTTTCAGATATTTTGAAAAAATAAAATATCGTTTAATATAAGTTAATATAAGTTAAATGAAAATGAAATGTATTTAAAGACATACAATTTTTTCTATTTACAAAACGTTTTTTTAAGGGCTGGCCATAGAGTAACAAACAAAATCACGGGATTACGAACCAATTTATAAGATAGTTTTTGATAATTAGTATATTGCTCAGTTAACAGAAGCTTGTGCTTAACTTCGCTGAGTTGAAAATAAAGCCCTTTTCATTTATTTATTTATTTATTACATAACAAGAGAAGAAAGTGACAAATTTCACACGAGCGGGAGAAAGTTACTTTCTGTCGAGTTATGGACGCTATTTTTCCTACGAACACTGTTGAACTATACTAATTTTTGTAAAAATTGGTGTTTAATTTTGCGTAAATCAAATGAAACTGCTTTTACGCACGTGCTGGAAAGTAGTTTGCAACACATGTGCGACAAAGTATTGTGGCAGTTAAACACTTTCCATACATGTGCCGAAGTACTGAAAGTACTTGTAACACATGTGCGAAAAAATGTCTGCACACGGATGAAATTTAATGTTTTCTGAGGGTGCAAATCGTGTAAAATCCAACATTTTCATATGTGGTCGCAGGAAATATTAATTTACCTAACCAGTGCGGAAGACGCACACACATTCGTTAAGTATGCAGGTAAAATATTTTTTCTACGAGGTTGTGGAAACAAAAATAAAGTACGACAATAAAAACAACTTATTTATTATATTTAATTTACAATGATTGCCGAAAACTTTACTTCTTATCACAGAACACCAAGGGGGCTTCTTATCCTGTGCAGCATCTGTGGATCAGGAGATTTTCGTTTGTATATTCTGGATCAATGATATCGGAAGGTCTTTAAATATATTTTGCTCTGGATGTATTTGGAGGCAGGCTCATAGTAACATTATGTGTTCTATCCTATTGTGGCTAAGTCTTCTTCGGGATTGTCGGTATTTTCTATCACAGTAAATAAACACTTTTTTCTATTTTTATTTATAAGATGAAATGTCATCCCCTGGTTTTTGACAAAAAAATAGGCTTTGTTATTTACTCTACTCGTTTATTTTTTTTGTTGCTATTGAAAAACTAGCCGCCCACTTGTGTTTTTCGGCAAAAATTAACGTCAGTGTCGAACTCAAAATGTGTTGTTTTTTTGTCACCCCTAAAATTTTAGTAAGGCCCACAATTTAGAAACCGAATAGGTGTCCCTAGGACTCTAATATGTAGTGCCACCTATTGACTGATATTTAAATATTTTGCCTTGTTGTCTTTTACTTAAAAAATTGGCTGAATCGAATTTGTCGCCTTAACATTTTTGTAATAATACCAATACTGTTATTAAAAGGCAATTAAAAACATTATGACAATGAGGTAACAGTAAATCTACTTTCTTTTAAGCCAATTAAAATTGATGATTCATATGTGAGTGGGCCTTGCAGCCCTTCCACTGCGACCACCATGGTTTCTCACCACTGTATGCCTAATCCTCCAAAAAGACCGGCTATCAGTTTAGGTGGGATACTGTTCAGATCTTCTGAGTCAATCTGAGGTTTACCGAAAGTGTACTGACGTAAACGTACAATAGCCGGACATTAGCACAGTACATGTCTGACTGTTTCGTCATCCTCCATACAGAGTCTACATTCGGTCTTTTCTGTTAGTCCCATTCTGTGCATGGGTACTCTCAGACAGTGACCCGTAAAAAGACCAGTTACTACTATACGTATCGCCTGTCTGGTAAGTCCAATAATGTTCCTGGCTCTGTTTCTACAAGGTCCTTTAATGAACTCTTTAAAGTGAGCCAGTTCTGGTATATTTATCCAGTATTGCTGGAAGCTATTCTCCATCCATTTTAATATGGTTGATTTAGCAGCATTGTATGATATTCCCAGTGCTGGCTCTTTAAACAAAATCGACGTATCCCTGGATCGTTATTTTTTTGTAGAAACATTGTAAATGTATAAATCGCAATTTCCCTAGAGGTGTATTTTCTTTGTCAGTGGTGGTAAATTCAAAGCTTGGACTTATTAAAAACATTTTTTTTTCGCTGTCTCCTTGGCCCCTCTCCTCCGAAAATCCTGGATCCCTCACTGTTTGCAAGCCCTAAAAAGTCTCGTCAGTTAACTCTTCCTCGAATGGTTCGCGCTTACTTTTACCGAAGACCTTTCTATACTTTAAACAAATCTTGGCAACCGCGCGTCCCGTCTCGCTGCTCGGGTTTTAGGGCAAAGGTTGAACAGTAGCGTTGCCAAACCTCAGCCGCAACGCTATAGTCAGTGCTTCGCTCGCAAACTGTACACAATAAAATGTCTTACCTATGAACTGATCCTCTGACCTTCATTCCAGCAAAAGGTGTCCATTTTGCCTTACTGTAAGGCATGGCTTCAGGAATGGTCCATTCCTCATCCATGTCCACCTCCACGTAGGTGTTTGGTTGTTCGGGAAGGTTAAATATCTTCCTGGGATTCCTATGGAACTTGTTGATAATGTCTTCCATTGAGAGGCGACCTTCGTTTACTGCATTTAGAAGGAGGGGCAAGATGGTTTCTAGTCCTAAGAATACATGTTACAAGTCATTACAACAACAATAAAAGAAATTGACAGACGAAAATATTCTCAAAAACCTTTTAGTGTAAATTGCAAAAATACTTTTTTGTGGATAACACAATTTCCTGTTTAACAATGTATTCGCTAATACTGTTATGATTAGGAATATTAAAAATAACATGTTTATTATAGGTTTTATAAATATTCTCAAAAACTACACTTTTTGGGAAAAATGTGTAGTATACTTTATTGTAATCTACCCTCTACCTTGATGTACAGAGTTAAAAATACAATTTTATTGTCTACTATAAAATATATAACACCAGAACACCTTTCTTCCTAAGGAGCTCGGTTATTAAAAAAAAAAGAATAAGAGAGTTGTTATCAGCTTACCCCAACCCACTTATACATTGTTAAAAAGGGAAGTTTACATATTTCTCTCGGGAGGGAGAAGGGGGGAGCGGAAATTGAGGGTATTTGCAATTAAATATAAAAAACTAATATGCCTATATTTTTTTGTTATATGATTACACATTTTTATGCATACTTGGTCAAATAAGGCTTCTAGCGGCACGTCAATTTAAAATTTCGGTGCCATTGAACCGCCATCTTGAATATCGTAGCCCCTGTCAACATTTGACTAGGGGCAACCGAGATATTCGGATTCAGCGAGGTCAAAATAGGAAGAATTGACTATTTGATAAAAAGTGATATAAAACGCTTCCAGATTCTAGAAGTTCGATTTTCAGAAATTTTGCCTTGACTATTTAGCTTACCTGGGAAGCCTGGAGGGGCGTTCTCACTGAGCTTTTCCTCCACGGTATGCGGCGCATGATCGGTAGCGAAACAGTCGATGATATGCATATTGTCCCAAAGCGCCTGTTGATCCTCTGGTGAAACCAGCATCGGTCGCACTTGACATTTTCTGTCACCGAGTCTGGGCACATCGTCCGTAGACAGGAACAAATGGTGGGGGCAAACTTCACAGGTTACCTGTCCAATCACATAATTAGCTATCTCTCTTGATTGATCAAAGTTAATTGGGACTTGCATCCTTCGATTTTAACGGTCGTTTAATGTTAAACGTCGTTTAATTCGTTTTTTCTTTTGCACCATAGTTTAACGAAAGTTTAAACGATGTTTTCTTAACGGTCGTTTAACGTTAAACGTCGTTTAATTCGTTAATTTCTTTTGCACCATATTTTAACGAAAGTTTAAATGATGTTTTCTTAAACGCCCAATCTCGACCGTTTAATTGGAAGTTTAACTAATTTTTGAGGTTATGTTGAATTTGTGTTATGTTTTATGCCATACAATTTACAACAAAAAAAAGTCAGCAGCCTTTTTCAGTTTATTATTATTACTTTGAGTGCCCTTATTCTTGTCCTGAAACGTCACAAACGAACAAATAAGAGATTATTATTGACCGATTTCCATGATTTTTAAAACAGTTTACAATTTCAAAGGTCAGGAACAATATATAAATTACAACAAATGCGAGGGATTCAAGGCATGGATGGTTCTACGAAAAGTGGACCTGGGAATCGGATTTTTAAAATAATTCTTAAAATATAACTAGGGCATTAAGTTTATAGGTCTGAAATGCCTACCTTGAGACTTTCATTTAGGTCACCACCTATAAGGTATAGTCCAAATTATACGCATTTGTAATGATGTCATTTTTGTTTATCTTTGTTTAGTAAATTATACACAGCGGTGACAATAAACTTTTAAAAAAGGTAGTGTCTATGATTAATTCATTTTTTAAATAGGTAGGTAATTGGTTATGTGAAGTATCCGTCACTGTCTCACAAAAACATGAGTTTGTCAACCTGTCAGAAATTATTTTAAAAAGTTGTAAAATGCCGAGAAACAAATATAATAGGTATAATGAACAATCGTAGCTGATAATTTTAAATATATTGGCATTTTTTTCAACTGGAAAGGGAACAAGCCGAAATCGAATCGCACTTCAATTTGAGAATGTGATACAGCGAGCCGCAGATGCAACAAAATTGATTGGCAAAAATATCTACGCTATACGTTTTTTTCTCACCTGGTGACGTCATTACAAATGCGTATAATTTAGACTATACCCAGAAAACACCAGAAGGTACTATAAATAATGTACAGGGTGACCCATACCCATACAATATAATGCGTTTTTGTCCGTGTTTTGCCCGGACTAGCCCCACCTCACTCTGGAATCACTTCGCCAGCATTGTGCTTATACGACGGGCCCAGTCCATTCGTATTAAACTTATATGGTCCAAGTCTGTCCCTACAGGTCAATAGTAAAAACCCTCTTTTATCCTTACCTTCAGGCCTTTTTCCTTCGCGGCCTTGATAATAGTAATTTCCTCTTTTCTGGCAACATGGCAAATGTGAACTGGCCTATTAATCAAGCTGGCCAGCAAAATAATTGCCGCCGTAGTTTCTTTCTCGGCATGAACGCACAATGGGGACTTCTTTGGCCAACTGGCCAAGTGTTTGTTCCACACGGTGAGGTCGTTCAATCTCAGAGTGGTGAAGGTCTCGTTCAGGTACATTTTTAGGGCAGCCGCTTCGCTTGCGAGGTCGCAGATTGAAAAATAATTTTCTGATGAAGCACCTGGTAAACAAAATTATAATAGGTAATCAATCATAAAATATAATCGAATTTAGAACATTATAGACCACAAATTTCTGAACTGTTAGAAAATGAGAGAGGCCTGCGTCTCTTTCAGAGTTGGCTGCGATTGGATTAATAGAAGTATTTCTGTAGTATTATCGCTTATCATTGACGTGAATACCCCTAATGGCCCGACAGGGAATGAGAGAGAAGTTGAGATGAGCAACGAAGATGAACATACATTTAAACGCTTCCGCTTTAAAGACGAAAGACATACGTTCGACTAAATGCGACAAGAACCTTTCCATACACTGAATATATCGCATGGTAAAGATTATTTGTCCCGTTTTGAACTAATCTCAGAATGCCACGGACAGCCGGCATCTCTTTTTAACCCTCCCATTTTGAGCGAAAAAGAGATAAAACGAGTCAGACCGACCCGATGAATTAAACTAGCGATGCGATCGATGGTGGGATTTTGGCGAATTCGTCGTCACAAGTCCATTCAAGTGCGTGGGGTTTTTTGCTAGTTCTGACGTTTTCAGTTATTTTACTATGAGTGATTTCCGACATATTTTTGAAATTAAAGAAAAATTATATTTTTTTCTGGAGGAAAAGACAATAAAAACTTTTTTCTCAACTAATCTAATGATTGAACACGGGCCTGAAGGAAACTTGCTGCAGATGGATAGGAGTCCAGGATTCTATTCCCTCAACTGTAGGTGAGACTGTAGCAGTCCGGGTTGCAGGGGGCTGTCCACAGGGAGGAGTTCTTTCACCTCTGCTCTGAAACCTGGTCATGGACGAACTTTTAAGGATACTTAGACAGGTGGGCTTCAGAGTGATAGGATACGCAGATGACCCAGTCATTCTAGAAAATTCAAAACAGGACAGGGACCAAATGCAGTAGGCCTAAGGTCTGTGGAACAATGGGATGATAGAGAAAAACTAAACATCAGCTCCCAGAAAATAGGTATAATCCCTTTCACCAGAAGAAGAAAGTTAGAGGGACTTGGATCTCTAACTTTGGGAAACGAAGAAGTTCATTTGTCAACGGATGTTAAATACTTGAGAGAATACTGCTGGCGGAGATTAGACACCTTCATGGGAAACAGTGAGGAATGAGGCCACACATGGTACATGGGTTGTACACGACTGTGGTAAGACCATCCATTACGTATACATCTCTGGTTGGTTGCCAAATGTAGCTCAACAGAATGTGCTGCTCAGACAAAGCATGATGCAAAGACTTGCATGCCTCAGCATTATACACACGATGAGCTCTACTCCGACAACTGCGATGGAGGTACTCTTAGACCTTCCCCCACTTCACTTGGTCATAGAGGGAGAGGCAGAGACTTCAGAACTTTATGCAATTACCATTAAGAATGCATAATAGAAGGGTTTCTGGATATACCAATCCTACACATGAGATCAGACCAAATGTCCTCAAAGTACCTATATGGACCAACTCTCGAAAACAACCCACTGCCACCGGAAGGATTGATCTGGTACACAGACGGATCAAGGACTGACGAAGGAAGTGGGGCAGAAATATTCGTGGAAAGGCCTAGTAGAGATTTGCATTTTCCACTGGGTCATTACCCGACAAACAGAAATCTTTGCCATCCTAGAATGCGCAAGGGAGAATAATAGTCTTTGTTTGAAACTCGTAGACAATGATTGTGTAGAAATAAAATTTCAGACTTCCATTGTCTTTATTTATTTTAAAACACGACGTTTCGGTTAGTAAGTATCTCTAACCATTATCAACTGTAAACTGCCAGAACACAGAGGTATTTAAGGTAATGAAAAAGCTGACGAACACTGATTAGAAAGACAGGGGCTAATACACAGCATAGGAATCATGACCGGCCATAAAGCGGCCAAAGTTCACCTAAACCTATATCAGGGAGACTATGCAATCAGGAATCGGAAACAGTAGAACATGTAATATGCCATTGCGAGGCACTGTATTGCAAAAGGTACCTTGCATGAACCTAATATTTGGGGAAGTTGAACTAGACCCAATAGCGACTGCGGACTACTTCATTAAAGACCTGTACAAACGCGTTCAGGGAACGAAATTAATGGAGTGGTTAGTCTAGGAATCAAGAGGGTGCACAATAAGCGAGTAATAGCTGCAGTGCACTTGCTGTGGCTAGCCTAGGTAAGCCGAAGTCGCAATCGAGGGGTTTTAGTCGGTAAGAATCACACAAATAACTCTGGTAGGAAAGTAGGGTGTCTTATGCAAGATTTCAATTGATACCCTTGCAAAAATATTTATATATATAATGGTTCCGGAGTCCACTGCGTGTAAAAAACTTGATGTTTTGAGTAAAGGGTAGGTGGGAAAGCAACAACGCAGCGTTTCCAAAATAAAACCAAAATGTTTCGTATCTGCTTCAAACTCACTAATTTATTTTGGATAAAGTGGACGTGACACCTAAAAATATTTAATATATAAAAGAAATTTTTCGAGGTGTGGTCAAAGACTAAATAAATTAATTGTCGAATCCTCAGAACAGGGTATTAGTAGCCGTATACATGGATGTTACTGCCTGCACAAACAAAATAGAAGGAAAGGCGATGAAATGAAGGTGTTGAAAACTGAAAAGGATTTTTTTTATCGTGGTACAATAAAAACAAATATAAATAGGCCATTAAAGTATAAAATTAATTTCTTACCGACGAAAATGGCATAATCACACCGTGCCTTTTCTTTTGCCAATTTTTTCGCCAGCAAAAAGGATTCTTCATCCACGACGGCCGGGTTTGTGTTGGGCATGGCCAAGATCATGGTCACCCCTCCAGCCAAGGCAGCGGCGGTGCATGAGGCGTAATCTTCTTTGTGCGTGGCCCCTGGTTCGCGGACGTGAACGTGCGGGTCGATAAAACCTAAAAAACAATGTGAAGCAAAGTCAAAAATATGAACCGTCGCACACAGGCGGATTTTAAGGAAAAACTGGCCATAACCACTAAACATTAAAAAGCCCTGTTTTATTGTAAAATTACTATTAGTGCAATCACTGATGATCATGCTAGGCCGTGACACATTACCCGCCTAATTTGAAAAATAATGCCATAGTAATGACAGATGAAACGTCCATTTAATTTTTTATGTTATTTGCGTTACTTAAATTTACAAAAGTTGATGATTAAAAAGCGCTTTTAAAACTTGCGCCTATTATCAAAAATAATTTTTTTGAACATGGATTTTGAATCTGGAGGTCTCTAGCTATTTATTGTACGTATTTAACATTGTTTTTTATTTTATTGGTAATATTTTAAACCGGTTTAAAGGAAACGTTGCAGAAAACTTTTTAAATTTTCATTTTCTGAAATAGAATTTGACTAAATGTTTTAACTTCATCCAACTTTATTGACATTTTTGGTCCTATTAAGTGCATGCATATGTTTTCTAAGTAACAAAGTCAGTTTCAGCTGCGGAGTTATGCGGATCGAGTAAAAAAGTTAAAATTTCTTTTTGTGTATATAAAAAATGGCCAGTGAAAAATACGTACATAATATGCAGAAATTAATAAATAAGTTGTCTTAGCTTTAATAATAATGGTTTTTGTAAATCAAAAGTATACTTATTATGTCACATGTATTCTGATTTCATTTTTACGTTCCTAGCCCGCGCAGCAATGGCAACAAAAAAAATTGAGAGAACACTGAAAATGTGTTATTTTGGTGTATTGTATCTTAGCAATTTTATTGTGACGTCTGTCCGTGTGTGTGTCTGTCTGTATTTAGGTGTGTGTATAGATATCTGTTCGGCGCAAGCCAAATAAAAGGATGGGGGTAGATTTCAAAAATTAGAGTATATGTGAAAATATGGCGTGTGTGATCACAAACAATCAAACAAAAGGTAATTGAGTCTGAAGTTGCACAAAATACATTTTAGTTTATTTTAAAAAAAAGGGCGGAAGCTCGGGTGGAAGTAGATTTGAAAAATTAGACTTTAAGGAAAAATATGGCGTGTGTCATATCAAACGAAAGGTAATTGACTCTGGAGTTAAACAAAATACATTTTAGTTTTTTTTTAAGGGTTGGGGTAGATTTCAAAAATTAGAGTTTAAGCAATGAATACGTGTATTCATTGGTTTAAGTCAAAATATGGCTTGTGTGGTATCAAACGAAAGGTTCGGTTCGGTTTGGTTCGGTTCATCTGGAGTTGAATAAAATATATTTCATTTTTTAGTTATATTGGCTTACACGTACACTATATCTATAGTACCTAGTGTGAGCTTAAGTGCCCATATATTGGCAGAGTGTTTTTCTTGCTAGACAATATACTTTATTGATAACGAAAGTCGGAAAAAACAGATATAGTTCAATTAATTTGTTTTGCAAAAATATCACATTGTTTTATGCAATTGCGAATTATACACACCTACATGCTGGTTAAAACATTTTTTCATGGAGCTCTGCAATTATTAAAATCAAATATTTCAATATCTTGTAAAAGTTTATACAGCCAAAATTCTGGTTATAACGATTTTTTAGGAAGCATTTTAATTAATTAGTAAAGTTCCAAATTCTATTTTTTTGTGCGAGGTCCATAAAGAATTTTCTTCTTTATCTTTTTTAAACAATAAATCATATATTTTTTCAGCTTTTTCGTGAAATCCGCCTGTGCGTCGCGTCACACACAGGAAAAGTTTGGAGAATAGTCGTAGAGTCACAAGTATTCTTGAGTCTTCTCGAAGTGTTTTATTTAAAATAGTTTTTTAAATTTTTTTTAAAATAGGATTTTTCTTTTTGTTAATGCTTATTTATTAGAAATGCATCTCTAGCTTAGACCCGCGTTTATAGCTCAGCAAAATCTGTCCAATAAACTATTTTTTCCATATTTTTAAAAAACCAAAAGAAATTAAATAAATTTATTTCCTAGGAAAAAAATTCATATAAACTTTAACAAGGTTAACTGAGCTTAACAAATAGCCCTAAAAAAATTTTTTTTTCGTTGTTGAAAAAGAAAAAACATTAGATTTTATCAAAGATTTTTTCGTGGCTAAACGGGTATAGAAAGATTTTGTTTGTTGTATTTTTCCGTGGGCAGCTCGAAAGCTGTACACACACGGGGGTCCAAGATCTAATCGACACCTATTCAGTGTTGACAGTTAACTGTTTCATCCTTAAAAGAGTCGTCAGAACACTGCATGGTCAATGTGACACCTTTGTAAAGCTAGAAAGATTATATTATTATATTGATAAGAGAAATGATAAATATTGCTTGCGATACCGTATGCTTTTCACAGAAGTGGTGACATCTGTCGGATAAAAAAGAAATTATTACAGTAAAAACAAAAGGCAGGTCGGGTCAAAGCATATTGCATTTTTACTGCCTTCGCGATGTTTTATGTCGAGTCAGCGGAGTATAAGCCAAAAATACTACAAACGTACTTTAGGTGTGTGCTCTCAAGCTTTCGGTAGCTACGAGAACACGGGAGGTATTATATGGAGATGGAAAAGCGATTCCTTGCCCTTATGCCACTAAATTCTCCCTGTTGTCTTAAATCAGATATTTTAAGTAAAGAACTTGGTTTTGCTGACAGTCTCCACCATTTTGACAAGGCCGTGATAACATAAAAGTATAAACTCCATATCATAATTTTTGAGATAACTTTTTGACAGTTATCAGTTGTTTACCATAACAAATAGCATAGGCCAACGAAAAAAGTTGTGAAAAGTTGTCTCAAAAATAATGATATGAACTGTAGTAAGTTTGTCTGGGCTGCCTAACGAGTCGCCTACGCGTATCCCTCTACTCCTTCTTGCCTATATTTTAGCTTCTTTAATGGTTTTTTATTTTGGTTGGTTGTGAAAACTAGTCTCTAGCTATTCTAGAATCTCTGGTGTTATTGCACTTTAGTGTTTTAGTGTAGCAAAACAACGGAAAACAAAAAGGTAACGACTCCAAAAAAAAATCGATTGGGAATACCCTCTACATACCAGGTAATTTTATAAGATGTCGTGATGAAATGCAATCGGTGTGGGTTTTCATTGGTGGAGCTCTACCGATAAGTCGAATAGCCTAAAAAAAACAAGAGCTTAAAAAATCTAGAATCTGGAAAGATTACTATATTATTAAAGTTAAATAGTTAACTAATTGTAAAATCAAAAGTGCTTTGGTGCATCATTATGCTCTAAGACAAAAAATATTTCTCCTCAATTTAGGGCATGTCACAAGACCACTAATACTATATAATTTTCGCCAGTGGGTGAATTCATACATATTTCAACGAGAAAAAAAAAGGTCTCGCACCATCTTTCCGATTTTAATGATTTTTGATACATTTATTCCGGTCAAGGGGACAAATAGATGAGATTTTTCTCCTTGAAAGGAAGAATGAATGTTTCAAAAATCAAAAATCATTAAAATCGAAACGATTTTCTGCTAAACCTTTTTCTTTTTTGTTGATATAGATCACGGTCCCTAGAATTAATGAACTGTGGATATAGATAGGTATATGAATTGAACCATTGGGGTAATTTTCAGACGTCCAAGAACTTTTTTGCCCCGCATTCTTACGGATCTTGTCAATATTTTTTTGTGGGGTTGTGTAAAGTTGTACTAATTAATACATATTTTTTTGAATAATTTTTTAAGAAAAGTCGTTACGGAATTCAACATTTTGACCCACAACACCCTGTATAGTATGCTGTCAGGTTGGTAAACCGGTTTACCAAATAATTACCAAGCTCTCTCCATAACAATGCATTCTACATTTTAAAAACTCAAAGGCAGGAACCTATACTTTGGTGTTCTGTGAACCTACTCATACAATACTTTTCATTTATCGGTCAAAAATCACGTAATCTCTTTTTACTAATGGATTTTATAAATTTGTAATAAAAAACAATCATTAGCAATTATTTGTTTTCACTTAGTTTTTGCAATATATAAATAATTATGGAAAAAAGATAGTAAGAGTGCAATTAATAAGCGCGATTTAGGATTTTTTATGAGTCTCACAGGATATCCGGTTTTTTTAACGAGTAAATGAAGAATGCATTAAAATTCCATGAAGGGTACAATTGACCCGTAATATTAAAAATTTAACAGATTTTATTTTTATAGAGATTTTTGGGTGTACCGAAATTATTTAGGTTTTTTACAATTTTTATCTGTGCGATTAATAGTTGCGGGTCCAAATTTTGAGAGATAGAAAATATTTTTACACATCACAAATGAAAAAAAATTTTGGGTAGATTTTGCCCAATAATAACGATTGTAAATTCACTGGCCAAATCAATTCGAATAATTTGAGTTTGAATTTTATGTTGATCTCTGAAAACAGTGATAACATTGCAAAAAATGTTAGAGTAGGATTTATTTTCAAAATACGAATAAATATTTACCTAATTATATTTTACAGTAAAAACTAAAAAACTTTAATTAACAGAACACCAACTTATTAAGTATTATAGGTTAATAAATCGGTAATTCCCCGAAGTAAATAAAGACCCACGCATCACACGCATAACCAGAAAGAGTTGAATATATTTTCGGGCAGCAACCGATTTAAGTCACATTTATTTAATAATTTTATGACCAATTCTTTATGCATTTAAACTTTACGACTTTATGACCGGTTTTTCTTCTTTTTTTTTACACACTTCACAGAACATTGATGACTTTTGACACACACAACACATATCTCCCAGTTTTAAAAAAAAATAATTTTCAATAATTGGCATAAAATTAAATCTTTTATTTTATATTAAATCTGTGTATTTTTGATCTATTCGGCTATTACTTAAAGATGCTTTGACTGCTCAGTGCTCAATGCTATCAAAAGCTTTTTCAAAGTCTATAAACGCAATATATATATATATATATATATATATATATATATATATATATATATATATATATATATATATATATATATATATATATATATATATAGTGAACCGAACCTTACCTCTACAAGCGACTTGATGCACTTGAACCTTCTGGTTCTATAGCCGTGAGTCATGAAGGAGGACACTCTCCGCGTACCTAATTCATTAGCCTCTGCTGAGAGAAGGTACAAGGCAACAAGTGTATGAGCATGGCGCTTTTTTTGCATTACCGTTCTTTCACGAATGTAATCGCCGCGTACCAACTGTCAGGACAAACCTCGTGAAAGGAGGCGTGTGTATGGGGCGCTGTCAGCCTTACTCGACAAGCTACTTGGTGCATTTCACATCAGTAATCAGCGGAATCGAGTAATCGATCGCCAACCTTCTCGTTCTATAGCCGTGAGTCATGAAAGAGGACACTCTTCGTGCACCTAATTCATTAGCCTCTGCTGAGAGAAGGTACAAGGCAAAAAGCGTTTAAGACAAGTCGCTTTTCTCGCAATACCATTCTTTCGCGAATGCTACCGCCGCGTACCAACTGTCAGAACAAACCGCGTGAAAGGAGGTTTGTCTATGGAGCGCTATCAGCCTTAACAAGCAACTTGGTGCATTTGACATCAGTAATCAGCGGAATCGAGTAATCGATCGCCAACCTTCTCGTTCTATAGCCGTGAGTCATGAAAGAGGACACTCTTCGCGCACCTAATTCATTAGATTCTGCTGAGAGAGGGTATAAGGCAACAAGCGTTTGAGACACGTCGCTTTTCTCGCAATACCATTCTTTCGCGAATATCGCGTTGTTCTATAGCCGTGAGTCATGAAAGAGCACACTCTTCGCGCACCTAATTCATTTGCCTCTGCTGAGAGAAGGTACAAGCCAACAAGCGTTTGAAACACGTCGCTTTTCTCGCAATACCATTCTTTCACGAATGCTACCGCCGCGTACCAACTGTCAGAACAAACCGCGTGAAAGGAGGTGTGTGTATGGGGCGCTATCAGCCTTACCTCTACAAGCAACTTGGTGCATTTGACATCAGTAATAAGCGGAATCGAGTAATCGATCGCCAACCTTCTCGTTCTATAGCCGTGAGTCATAAAGGAGGACACTCTCCGCGCACCTCCGTTTCTCATGGGAAGGTTTATCACCAGATCGAACTGTTTTTTCGACAGGAACTCTGCCAAAGGTTTCAGCTCGCTTTCGCTGGTTATGTCGTCTATATTTTCAAACGTCCACTGTACTGATTCCACCTGAAAATTAAGTGTAAATACTATTAGAGCAGTGCAGTAACCTTGTGGAAAATAAAAAGCTTCACTGTCCATAAAATAGCCCGCTTAGAAAGAGACTAATGAATTTTTCAGGGTTAGGATTAGTAAAAAAGGGCCGCCCGCCTCTACCGCATCGAGGGGCGAGTCTCTAGGGGTTGTCTGCGCTTTTATTAGCCCAGAGATTTTTGTTGTGAAATGTTACCCATCACAATACAATTTCTACATGTTCCCCCTCTTCTTTCGAGCCTTACTGCGAAGGTCGAGATTGTCTAAGGTCGGTGTAGACTCTTATGTACCTATTCTTATTTAAACAACTGCTTATATAGTTTTTCTTTTTCTAAGCAGGCTTCCCTATGGACAGTAATGATTACGGTTTTCAGGTGTATAACTTTTGTATAAACCATTCCTGTACTGTACTACCTAAAATTTTCCGAAAAAAATCGAAAAACTCGTTTCTTTTTGTTTTTGTTTTTGATTTTTGTTTCTCTCGTCAAAAGCACCTTTTCATGTTCATGTTCATATGAACACGTAATTTTTTTTAAACAAAATATTTATTTTTATCTAACAAGTTTATGTGGCTAATCGGGTAAAAAATAAGGTTTTTTTGTTTCTCTCGTATTTTTCCGTGGGTAGCTCGAAAGCTTAACCTCACGGGGGTCCAAGATCTAATGGACACCTAATAAGTGTTGACAGTTAACTGTTTCGTCCTTATGGGACTCCTCAGAACTCGGCTTGGTCAATGTGACACCCTTGCTAAATTAAGTATACGCTTTTGTCTCTCATCTTTTATTTTTAGTGAGCAAACAAAATCATATACCCCCCACAAGAAGCGCCATCTACCGACGTAGATTAGGTTCTCTCGTACTTCGGTAGATGGCGCTTCTTGTGGGGGGTATAAGATTTTGTTTTCCCACTAGAAATGTAAGGTGAGGGTGTCACATTGACCAAGCCGTGTTCTGAGAAAAGGACGAACCAGTTAACTGTCAACACTTGTTAGGTGTCCATTAGATCTAGGACCCCCGTGAGGCCGTACCGAAGGGGGAGATCAGGGGGATCAATCCCCATCAAAATAGTCAACAAAGTGTGTTAAAAAAGATTTCACAACAGCAACACAAATAAGAAAAAAATTGGACAATATTTTAATATCATTTTTTTAATCTCCCGATTTTTTCTTCTGGATATTGGTATTTTAAAAAGATATTAATAAGTTAGTGCCATTATCACATTATCTCCTTGATGCATTATACTTATTTTAATATAAAAGTAAAGTAACTGTAACAATCAAACGAGTAACGCAGGCCTGGAGTTACTACATACAAATTTTTTAAATTTAAATGTTTAATGTTTTAATTACTACGTTTGTCAAATATTATTATTTAGTCGGTTTAGAACGTTTTTCTACATTGTCCGACGCCTATTCTCCACCTCCTTCGATCCTGACAATCATCTTCTGTCAGATTTTTTTGACTCATTGATCTTTGGATTGACTGTTGCCATTCTAGTTTAGGACGCCCTCTTTTTCTGCGCCCTACTGGTTGCCATTCTAGGACCTGCTTTGGTAATCTTTCGTCGTTCATCCGTTGTACATGGCCGTACCATATCAGTTGTCTTTTAGTGATGTCATCCGTTATGCTCCCTTCGATTCCCATTCCTTCTTTTATGATCTCATTTCTTATGTGATCTGTTCTAAATATTCTCATTGATCTTCTTATTGCATCCATTTCGACACTTTCCATTTTTGTTTTGTATTTTTCTGTTACGCGACAAGTCTCTATTCCATACAACAGCATGCCCTTCACCATTGTTTCATATATGTTAAATTTTACATTCTTTTTTATCTCTCTGCTCCATAAAATACTGTTAAGACATCCAATAACCTTTTTTGCTTTTACTATTCTCTTTTCCAGTTCTTTACAGTATGTTCCTGTCTTATCAAATGTGACACCCAAGTATACGTACTCATTGCATGGATATATTACTTGTCCATTGTCTAGTTCTAACTCACTGGATTCGTTTCCAATACATAAGTACTGTGTCTTGTCCACGTTCACTGTTAATCCCCACTTTTGGTATTCTTCCATTAACTTTCTCATCATATACTCCATGTCCTCTTTATCATTAGCTACAATTACTTGGTCGTCAGCAAACTGTAGTGTGTATATGGTAAATCGGTCGTTAAGTTGTATTCCCATGCCGTGCACTTTCCGTTTCCAGTTTTTTAGAGCTACTGCGATATATATTTTAAAAAGGGTTGGAGAAATACAACATCCCTGTCTTAAGCCTTTTGTTACCAGGAATTCTTTTGAAAGTCGATTTCCAATTTTAATTTTAGATTTTGACCCTTTGTATAGTTCTTTTATCGCTTTTATGTATGTATGGTTGATATTAGTCTGCTCTAGCACTGTCCATAGTTTTTCTACTGGAACGGTATCATTTGCTTTTTGTAGGTCCACAAAGGTAACATGAGTCTCAATATTTGAATATTTCTCAATTACTTGTTTAAGACAAAAAACATTATCACTACAAGATCTGCCTGCACGAAACCCACTTTGCTCTTCTTCTTCTTGTTCATGAAAATCCTTCTCTATTAGATCTCTAAGAATCCTACCGTACAATCTACTGAGAGTACTAGTTACTGAAATTGTTGCAATCCAGCTTGTTTCCTTTTTTATGTATTGAGGATATGAATGAATGCAATTTTCCAATCATCAGGTACTGGATGTCCGTTTATGCATTGATTGATAATATATGTGAGATTTTCGATTAGTTTCTCTGATCCATATTTGAGCATTTCAGCATATATTCCTCCAGGTCCGCTAGCTTTTCCGGATTTAAGCTTTTTAATACCTGTCACATATACAAAAATAAATATTAATAATTTGGAATAGGTACATCGGGCCTGCGGCCCAACCGACCCTAAATTGTACCGGCCCACCGGGCATTTGCCCGGTTGCCCGCCTGTCCCATCCAACCCTGAGTCGACGCCTTCAAGAATGTAATTTTGCCAGTATCAACAAACGAGTGGAATTACAGCTTTGACAACTGGTTTGAGCGCATGCAAAAATTCATTAATTTTTGTGGAGAATACGTCGAGAAACAATAAAGTCTTTAAAAGTTATTTACTAAAAGACAACCCGTATTTTAAAAATTTATTGATGCGTGATGAAATAATCACCTGTTTTGGTTTAGTTTGTTAGGGGGGTTAAAATTTATTGAAAAGCACTATAATATTATTAATAATTATTGATCAGATAAGTATAAATCAAACATACAATATAGTTTATTGTAATTGTTAAAATAACAAAAGCCTAATCCCCTATGACATTATTCATTACCAAAACAATGATAGATTTTTACAACCAAAATTTCCCAAATATTTTTAGACAACGCAGCCTGTAAGCTTAAACAAATAAAACAAAGAGTACTTAAGAGTATGGTTTCCGTGTCTCAAGAACACCTTAATCACTGATAAATAATTTCTTCCTTCGCCTAGAATATGAGTATTGGCCAATGCTCAATTACTTTCAATAAAAAAACACATTTTTTAAATTTTTTAGGATTTGAGAATTTATTAATACCTTACTCTTAATAATTTTGTGGACCGAAACTCTTTGGTCTACAAAAACTTTTCCAAAAAATTATTCAGCATTGGCAAAAGGCGTTTTTTTTTAATCTTTGATAATAAACTTATCTCCCTTATCGATAATTATGTATATTAACGGGGAACTTCACCATGTGAACAATTGGGTAAACATTCACACTTGTAATTTTAGGATGGATATCCATCCATCCTTTCTGGCCTTGCCAGTAATCCTGAAGGTGCTTGACAGATCCAGCTCATTCAAAGGAGTTTTTAAAGGACTCTACAAGAAGAAAGGTAGAAAACTCATAGGACTTTCTAGGCAGGAAATACAGAATAGTCTGTCTGGTCCCCCACCATAAAACTTACATAATAATTAGATTAAGAAAAATTATAAAGTACTATGCACTAATTTAGAAGGGCACCCAAAAAATTTTGTCTTGTGGGCTGACCCGAGACCCCATGATGTCGTATTTTATGCTATTTTTTGCTTTTTTTCGTAAAATATGTGAAAAATACCTAAAAAAATCTTTTTTTGCGGCACTAGATCAGAAAAGTTACTAAAACATACTTAAATTAGAACGAAATTAAGCGAGACCTGGGTTCAATGTAATGAGTGCATAGTACTTTAATGCGCAATTTGATCAATTTTTACCAAATCAAGTTATATTTACCAAAATAATAGACAACCTTTGGTATTTTTGACAACTTGTCAAGGCAAGTGTTCAACTTGGGTCTACCCGAAAGTGCTCGAAAAAGGAACATTAAGAATTAAGGGGGGGGGGGGTCCTCGGAAATCTCTTGTTGTTGTTTGTCTTTAGGATTTTCCCTCAAATTTTCTAACGGTAATGCATCTACAGATATAGTTTTAAGTTATTTAATATGTATTATTTAGCATTGAACATTTTTTTATATACGTTTTTTTATCGATCATGGATTATTTTTTAGTTTTTCGAACTTTAAACTACCCCTCAGGGGTGGTACTACAGTTTGAGACTATTTTTAACGGGAATCCTACGACTGTACGAACTAAATTTCCAAAAAATGACAGTTCGTTATAAATTTTTGATGTGGTTTTTCTTTATTTTTAAAGTTCATTTGAATTTTCGTAAGTTAAAACTCACTGAGAAATGCATATTGTGCTGTTGCACCTTAGCGTAAACCAAATTTTTCGCATAATTTGACCTGTATGTATTAAAAAAATACACTTAAACCAATCGGTATTAAGTTTATAGACTTTGGTACTAGACCTTGGTCTAAGTGCTAAGGTTTAAGATCGTAGTAAATACTGGTGTAAAGGTTTCTAAAATCACTTATCCCACCTTTCATACCGTTGTAAGGCTTCAAACAAAAAAAATCAATATTTGTAACAAGTGAAGTTCCCCTTTTAAAAAATTTAATTTAAATTATCTTGATGAATTTTTAAATTGTTTTAAATTGAAAAGGTGTCACTCAGTTACCACCTTTGAGTTTTTGCGAAGTATGCACAAAATTAAGTAGGCACACAACGAATAAAATGTAGTTTTTAGATAAGGTTATGGTCTATATAAGACTAGGAAAGTCTAGAAAAGTGTTCGGTTTTTGAGTCATTCTTCTTTAAATAAAAATGGGTTGTACTCCGTCTAGAAATCAGCAAAAAACTTCTGAAAATGATGACAATTCAAATAGTGTTGAAAGTGAAAATACTGATAATTATGATAGTGATCGAAAAATTATGAATATCTATGATGAAGAGTACATCAATGACATTAGAAAAGATTTAAACGAGAGGCCAGAGATTTTTGTGCTCAACAATGTTCTTATGGCTACATTTTTTATTGGAAATTATAAAAAGTGAGTGTCCAAAAATATTTTTATAGCCGTGATTTCCCACATAGTTCGGGCCTAAGCCGGAAATTTAGGGGCTTGTCTGCATTTTCGCGTACCGTGACGAAATTTGGCACAGAGGTAGCATACACCTAGGAATGCCATTCTAAAAGTAGTGCTTCGATGGAACCCAGTGCAGGGCCAAGATACAGGGGCGTACTTGAGAAGGATAAGGAAAAATTCATAAATTAAATATAAAACTAGTTTCGCGTACACTTTTTGTTTCTTTAAGCTTATAGCTAAGTAGCTTATAAATTGAAAATAAAAAATCTATTAAAATTAAACATTGGAAATAAGGTTTTTTTTTTAGGGGAGAGGGAGCAAATGGTAGGAGGATAAATTGTTCAAATTTTATTTTGTCTGAAGTGGTCGTGTGGGGTATCGATTTTTGGGTAATTTAGTATTCTAAACCAAAATAAATATTAATTGAGTCAATACGTCGAACTGTTCACATGATATGTCAAAAGTGACACCTTAATCTGGTTTTACCCGAGAAGAGCCACCAACTATTCTCGGGTTTTACGCGAGGGATTATTAAAAATACCTGACCAAGTCTTAATAAAAATTGATAACTTAAGTAAAAGTGGAATCAGTAGTAGTAGTGGGGGGGTTGACCCGCAGGTCTGACAAGTAGGCCAGAGTAGGCCCTTTTTGCCATGAATCAAGTATCTAGAATTTTGAATTTTTGACATAATCTGCCATTTCTTGGGCACCAAAGCATACACTTTTAATAAAATTACATAATTGCATCCTGTTTGAGATTGGTTGTCAGAAGTGATGATTAAATAGATATTTGAGAAATAATGATAATGCACATTATGTAAAAAATAAAATTAAAGTTACTGTATTTTTCATTAATAACTTTTTACTTAAAAAAAAAGTTATAAGACAGCTTTTATTTATATATAAAAAACAATTTCGATTGCTGGTACTGTATACTGTGTATCTTTTAAAAATAATTTTTTCTCCTATAACTCACCTACGCGTCGTTTAATTTTATTCTTGTTCCACCAATTTAGTGCGGAAAAAATATTAAAATTTTGCCTAATAACTTAACCGACCTTTTTGATAATACCAAAGTTAACAATATTACCGAGTTTAATTCGAATACCCTGTATGTTATAAGTCTCTAACTAACAGCTACATAGGTGATTAACAGTTTAACTCTCTACTGTATATTTTGTAATTTTTTAAGTGCTGGAAATAATGTTTTACGTATTAAAAAAAAATATATAATGACAAAAGAAACACACTGTATTTGTATGATGTAAGAAAGGCGTTTTTCTAGTTTTAAAAAGTTGTAAAATTCAGAAAGTATCTTAAACTGCATAACCGGTATGAACGAAAGTTTGAGACTACTACTTTTTACATGATTTTTTAAATATCACCTTGTATCTTTCAGCATATTACACAATTACACAAACATTAACATTTGTGTCATAGCCTGTAATAAGCCGACAAATTGTGGTAAGTTTCATTGTAAAATTCTTATTAACGCAGTAGCTAAAATAAATAATGTAAAAAACAGTAAAAATGACAGCAAAGTTGTTGTCGCCCAGTATATCCATTCAGAAAAAGGTAATGATGTAGCGCTTATCTCAAAAATAGAGTACGATAAATGGTTTCTAAAGGAGAGTATAGTGATTGCAATGAGATGTTTATTTGACATATCTAGAGTTATTTGAATTTACAGCACTAAAATAAAAAATTAGGAAAAAACTTTATTGTCTCGTTACTTTTTAACACTCTGTACAAAAGTTTTTATTTAAGAAAATTAAAGCTGTACTAGTATTTTTGTAACGTACTGACTTTGAGTTTTCCATAGTGATTTGTAACGTCGTCATAAAAAAAACTACTTAAATTGATCATAAAAATATAACTTATTTTTAAAAACAGCCTGAATTTTTAACAGTTCAACAAAATTTTCATTTTCTTTTCGTAAAATATAAATAAACGCTAAGTATCCCTTATTTGGTATATATTTTTTGAAAATATCGTTACGTCTAAAAAATCCACATACCTTTCTATCTTTTTAGATTTTTTCAGTTTACAATTATTAATTAAAACCCCCCTGTACTCCGACCCTGTATAAGTCACACCAGTCCAGCAATACTTGTTTTAAAGAGAAACAATTTGTTAATGTTCACAGTAAAGTTTAGCAAGTTATCTTCCATAACTAACCACCTGGAATTTTTTTTCTACTCAACACCCACACCATAAACTTAAAAAAAAAATATTATTTTTTATTTCTTGAAAGAAAATTAAACAATATAATTTTTTTATCGCTTGAAATTTCGATGCCAAGTTTCATTGCTCTAGCTTTACATTTAAATTTTATACAGAATTTAATGAGATAGATGCAATTAAAAATAAAACTCTGTATCTTTGCTCTGCACTGGGTTCGGGATGAGCACCACTTGGTCAAGTAATACCATAGTTTTGTATTATAATCCTGCCAAGTTTCATTACGGTACGCAAAAATGCAGACAAAAGTGGCTTAGGGTCCGGACTACTACCTATTTTCCACGCGTATTAGAAACATATTTTATTTAAATACACTACGCGCCATCCTTCGGTGAATCGTACGTAAGGCAAGTTGTTGCCAAGGGAACATGAAACTTTTTTAAAAGGGCTTGGTCTGGTTTGGTCCGGTTAAGTGACCTTAGATCCGGTGGGTCTGCCGCAGGCATCGCCCAAGGTCTGGGGCATCGCCTACGTTATAATAAAATGTATTAAAAAAAGTCACATAGGGGAAAGGGGAACAAAGTGGGATACCGGGGTAAAACGGGATACCGCAGTTTTAGGTAAATTGCGCAAGAATAAAACGTCTTAATATCAGATGTTTTATCCCCATGACTACTTCAACTCTCTGCAACATGATTGGTGCCGGTCGGCTCATCTTAAGTTGGTTTTTGCTCAGCATGTGATGTTGTGAGCTGTTTATTGTGTGACCGATTTCAATTTGATACCAGAACTGGGTTTGTGTTTAAGCTAGCTTAAAGATGGTTTAAATCGCCCTCATAACCGACCAAAGTTGCATTTTTTAAATAATTTTATGACCAAGTTTTTCAAATTACTTTTTTCGGAAAAAAATATGACTTAAGCTCTACAAAAACTTTTCAAGAGAAATATTTGATAACATTAACTAAGAAACGTTTGAAGTTTCAAAGCATTTTGTTTCCTTTTAAACGGTTCATGCCAGTATTAAGCTAGACGATTTTATCAGATAGATTTTTGAAGCTGAATCGAACCTTAAAATTTTATGAAAAGTTTTATGACTTTTTATGAAATATTATGACTTGATTACTTGACTTAACAAACATTTTATAACAGACGTGAAATTTAAGATTTTCTATGGCATTTTATGACCACCTTTAAATGTAAATGCCAAAAAACGCGATTTTTGTGGTATAAAATGGAAGGGTATTTTTAATCCTTTGTAGTCAGTGATTAGGTTGGAAAACTATTAGCATACTTCAAGTGAAGCCATTATTTCAGCCTTGAAAACAGTTTTTTGTAAATATCTCAGAAACTAAAGCCCCTACGAAGTTTTTGGTTATAACGCAAATTATTCAGCAAAATGTAGTCTAATATATTTCGCATATTGATGTGATGCTCCGTTAAAAAGATAGCATTTTAAATAATATTTTAATTGTCAAGAAACTGTCATTCGTATGAATGGATTTTGACAAAAATCTAATCAGCTCGTTAGAGTGTCTAACACTATTTCACCTGAAGATTTTATGAAAATCGGTTCAGCGGTTTAGGAGCTATCGTGTTACGGACAGAAATACACATACACACATACAGAGACAGACATCACGACAATATTGCTAAGATAGGTCAAAATACACCCAAATAACACATTTTTGGCGATATCTCAAAAAGTTCGTGGAAAATATTTTCTTCTTTAGCCATTGTTGCGCGGGCTAGGAAGGAAAAAAATATATTTAGAGTGAACCTAAGCTGGATTTGTAAATAAATATGCATAATACATTTTTAGAGAACCGTATTGATTTTATTTTTATATTAAAAACAAAAAATATGTAGCAATCTGGAGTCAATAAACAGTTTTGAGTGACAGGTTTGTTCAAACATTCTTCTTTAAAAGGTTGATTGGCATATTTTTCAAATATTGGCGAGGAATTCTCGGAAAATATATTGATTTTTAGATCTCATTGTTAGAACGGAGTCCAATCGATAAATAAATACCTACTTAATTTTTTTAAAAGTGCCAAATAATTGGCTGATTCAGAAAGATAATGTCAATCAATTTAAATATAATTGTTTGGGGTATCTATTTAAAGCAGAATTTTGATTAAATATATTTTTTCGTCCGCTATCTCAAAATCCAAGATGCCGGACGAAATTAAAATGTACCCTTCAAAGATGCTCGTTTATTCTTATGTTGCGAACATGTATTAGTTATTTTTTTAAATTAGTAAAAAAGCTGCATTCTTGCCACGCACAACAAGGTACGAATAAGGAAAATCGGTTCAGTGGTTCTAAAAAATATATTTTTGTTTCAATCATGGTTTTGCATCCTGGTTAGAATTGATTGCTTTTTAAGATCATGAACAAAGTTTATCGCAATCTTAAACTTTAAGATGACAGACAGAAAGATCGGTTCAGTGATAATGAGTTTATAAGGAAATGAATGTTAGCAGGATTGGCAATGCAAACAGGTGTTACACCCTGTCTTCTGTACCCCTTTACAGTTTTATTTTAGAGCGCTATTTTTTATATTTTGCCTTCAAAAATATTTTCTTGCAAAAAATCCCCTTTAGAAATTTTTATTTTAAAAATGACGACATATGTGTATGTACGATGAAGTGCAATGCTCTCGAAAATGAACAAAACAAACACAGGACTCTTATTATTGCGATGATCAAATAATTGATAAAAGCACTTTTTAATTTGATTATAATAGTTGTTAATCCTAAATAATACTTGCAATTTAAAACATATTGGGAAATTTATGTAATAGAAAATTAAAATATAAAGTTTAATTTATTTTGTTTTATTTTAAAGATATTGCTGTTCCTTTAAACACTTATACCATCCCGGGCTGCATACTTAATAACTATACTATACAACAGTGCGAGTCAGAAAATTAAAAATATTTTTTTTTGCAGAGAAATCTCAGAATGCGTCCAAAACCGTCTTGATATCTCGAAAGAATTTATGGAACCGGACTCCATAATAGAAAAAGCCAACAAAAACCTTATATATAGACCTCTACAAGATCCAACAGTGGACAAAGGTGATACGTTTATTACAAAAAGAATCTATGTGCCTGCAAATGATTCTATTGAGGTAGTGCAAAATTTCGAAGAAGAACAGAAAAATTGTGATAAAGCAAAATTTAAAGTAAAAGTTGAAGAAAGTCATCGGAAGGGCTACGCCAAAATAAGAGAAGTCAACAGATCCACAGTACCTATTGACGATATCTCACAAATCGATTTTCTGAGCATACCAACAGCTAGTTCAAATGGATCAAGTGACACCGATACCTTTTCTGACACCATTTCAGCTGCGTCATCTATAAATGATCTCCGGATACCTAAGCCTGTAATAGGTAATAACTTGATTTTCGCTCACACGTATTTACTCCATACCGCGTAAACAAGTCCACATCTAGGGGTACAAATTTCCGTAAGAGGATAAAAACAGATAGAGTATAGCATGTCTTAATAAGAGGTCGTTGCGTTGCCAAAAATAACATTGATAAATTACCACAGGCGTAATGGTCCGATACCTACGAAGCTAGTGGTTAGTGAGTGGTCGCAGTCGTCAAGGGGCGGAAAACCTGAAAGATTTTTTTAGGGCGAGAATTATTACATGACTTGTTTTTTAGTCCACTATACAAAAGGCGGACTATTATACGTGAAAATTTAATTTTTTACTTTAATCGGCGAATAAAATAAATTGTTTGTAAATACACGATAAATCAAGAACACCTCAAATGATTTTAACCCAATATGATACAGAAGTCTTTTGTTGGCCTTAGATTTTGGTTAAAAAGAAAGGGGTATTATTATTATTTAAACAATTTTACCTTAAAACTATCAGTTATGCATAAAGTTCCTTGTTGTTGTTGTATCGATTTTTGTTTAAAAATGTTCTGTATGTAATAAAAACAAAAAGTGCATCATTGTTCTATATATGTATATATATATATATATATATATATATATATATATATATATATATATATATATTCATCGGTTTCACAACGTGCTACGTCTTCCGATACCCACTCTCCACTCGTTTCTGTTTGCCCATAATTCATCATCTAGGCCTCTTATTCTTATTTCACTGTCTATTTCTTCTCTCCAGCTTCTCCTTGGCCGTCCTCGTTTTCTTCGGCCAGTTGGTTTGCATTGTAGTATTTGTTTAGGTAGTCTTTCATCATTCATTCTTTGCACATGTCCGTACCACACCAGTTGTTTTGTTCTTATAACATCCACTAAAGTATTCTCTTATTTTTATATTTGTAACTCTTTCTCTTTTTGATTTCCCTGCTGCTCTTCTCCAATAGTCCATCTCCGTAGCGGAAAGCATTTTTTCTGTTCTATCCTTGATTGGCCATACTTCTGAGCCGTATGTAACCAATGTATACTTTTTACAATGGTTTTATATATAAGCTTTTTGTTATGTTTTGATATACTTTGGTCCCAAATTATTCCATTTAATAAAGTTCTTGCTTTTCTTCCTTGTACGTTTCGATCTTTTATAGCTTTGTCTAGTGTTCCGTCAGCTGTAATTTTTAGACCCAAGTATTTATACTCATCACAGGACTGAATTCGCTGGAAGGTATTTAAGATAGGATCTAATCTTTTTAATTTTTCATTCCACCGATACACATATACTCTGTCTTATTGAGATTAACCTCTAGTCCCCACTTATTGAACTCTTCTATTAGTTTTCGTGTCATATATTCGAGGTCCTCATAATCCTGAGCCACTACTATCTGATCATCGGCGAAACATAAAGTATACAAGGTGGTTTCGTCCAACGGAATTCCCATGTTTTGGCATTTTCTCTTCCATACTTTAAGGACTTATTCCAAGTATATCTTGAAAAGCGTAGGCGAGATACAGTAACCTTGTTTAGGACCTTTATTTACTTGAAAGCCCTTAGTTAGTTTTGCTTTTATTTTAACTTTTGCCTTACTATTGCGGTATAACTCTTTAATGGCCTTAATTAGTTATGTTATGTTTGTGTTTTCCAACGCTTTCCAATTTAGTGGTATACTATCATATGCCTTCTGTAAATCGACGTAAAGCAGATGCAGCTCTTGTCCGTATGTCATTTTCTTTTCAATAACTAGGGTTATACAAAAGAGATGATCAGCAGTCGATCTACCTACCTATCATCATTGTTCTAGAAAGATAAAAATTCCTAAGGTGTCAGTTTAACTTGGAAAAGATTTTTGCTACCTGCGGTGTATTTTTCCGGTTTCAAACTTTTTTCTGTACGTTTTCAGTTATCAAAAATGTTTGTTGTTGTTGTTTGTTTGCACATGAGTGCAGCAGAATGAAGGTAGACCTTGCTGTACTAACAGAAACGAAAAAGAAAGGAAAAGGATCTGAAAACCTAGGACAATATGACCATTTCTATAGCGGAGTGGCAAAAGAAAAACATGCCCAACAAGGAGTATCTATTTTGGTCAACAAAAGATTTAGAAAATTTATCACCAACTGGGAAGCAGTCAATGAAAGGCTAATTAAAATGAATGTAACAATAAAAGGAATGAGACTTACGATTTTTGGAATCTATGCGTATAACGACGATGCAAATGTAGCCGTGAAAGACAATTTTTTTGAAGAAATACACAATGAAATATCAGCAGTAAGTGCATCTAGAGAAATTGTCATATTGGGAGATTTAAATAGTAGAACCGGTAACAGAGTTAATGATCTGACAGTTGGCCAATATGGAGAAAATCTTGTTAATGACAATGGAAACCGGCTAATTACAGTATGTGAGCAATTAGACCTAAAAATCCAAAACGGTTTTTTTCAACATAAGGAAATACACAAATATACCTGGACCAAACCCTCACAAAACCTGAAATCCGTCATTGATTATCTTATCACTAAACAAAAGACAAAACTAAAAATTCAAGATGTCAGAACAAAGCGTGGATCAACATGCGGAAGTGATCACTATTTTCTGGAGTCCAAAATTCTCTTTCCTTATCAAGGCCGAAGCCTGCATCAACAACATCTTGATGATACAGTGATTGAAGAAATTGATCACTGTAAATATAATCTACTAAGCCTAGAACATGACAGCGTAAAAAACTTATACAAAAAGAGACTGAACGAAAAACTTAATACAAGTTCAGGTGAAACCCCAGATGAGGAATACGAATGTATTACATTAAGCATCCACCAAGCTGCAAAAGAAGCACTAGGATTAGTGGAAGAAACTTCTAAAAGAAGAAAACCATACTGGTGGGATGCTGAGATTGAGAGAGAAATAGAGGAAAAAAGGAAATTATATCACACCTACTTATCCCAAAAGACAGATAGAAGCAGACAAGAATACAAAATCGCGCAATCAAAGGTGAGAAGAATGATCAGTGATAAGAAAAATCATTCGTGGACGCAAAAGTGCCAGAAAATAGATTCTTACTTAGGAGGTAGGAGAAGTACCGAAAGCTGGAAAACTATAAGATCGATTAAAAAAGAAACATGCAGAGATATCATTTCACCAATACCAGACAAAGAATGGGATGAGCATTTTAAAAAACTTTTAACTGAAGATAGAGCAGAATTCAAGGAAGACGCAAGAGACAATATAATTAGAACGATGGGATCTCCAGTACCCCTCACAATCTCTGAGGTCAAAAACGTGTGCACAACCTTAAAAAGCGGTAAATCTGCCGGACCCGGAAATATCCCAGCCGAACTTATTAAATATGGCACTGAAGAACTGTTTTGGAGATTACGGAATCTTTTCCAAAAATATTTAAATGGAACTGTAGTCCCAACTGAGTGGAAAACGTCATATATATCCACAATACACAAAAAAGGAAGGAAAGATATATGTGACAATTATAGAGGTATATCTGTGACTAGTACGCTAAGCAGAATATACGGTAAAATAATAAGAAATAAAGTAGAGAGCGAATATAAAGACATGGAGGCAGAAGAACAAGCTGGTTTCAGGGCGGGTAGATCGACTTCAGATCACCTCTTTTGTATAACCCAAGTTATTGAAAAGAAAATGGCATACGGTCAAGAGCTGCATCTGCTTTACGTGGATCTGCAGAAGGCATATGATAGTATACCACTAAATCTGCTTTGGAAAGCGTTGGAAAACACAAACATAAGCGTACAACTAATTAAGGCCATCCAAGAGTTATACCGCAATAGTAAGGCAAAAGTTAAAATAAAAGCAAAACTAACCAAAGGCTTTCAAGTAAATAAAGGTCTTAAACAAGGTTGCTGTATCTCGCCTACGCTCTTCAAGATATACTTGGAACAAGTCCTTAAAGTATGGAAGAGAAAATGCCAAAACATGGGAATTCCGTTGGACGAAACCACCTTGTATACTTTATGTTTCGCCGATGATCAGATAGTAGTGGCTCAGGATTATGACGACCTCGAATATATGACACGAAAACTAATAGAAGAGTACAATAAGTGGGGACTAGAGGTTAATCTCAATAAGACAGAGTATATGTGTATCGGTGGAATGAAACAGGATCTAATCTTAAATACCGGACAGCGAATTCACTCCTGTGATGAGTATAAATACTTAGGTCTAAAAATTACAGCTGACGGAACACTAGACAAAGCTATAAAAGATCGAAACGTACAAGGAAGAAAAGCAATAACTTTATTAAATGGAATAATTTGGGACCAAAGTATATCAAAACATAACAAAAAGCTTATATATAACACCATTATAAAAAGTATTATTACATACGGCTCAGAAGTATGGCCAATCAAGGATAGAACAGAAAAAATGCTTTCCGCTACGGAGATGGACTATTGGAGAAGAGCAGCAGGGAAATCAAAAAGAGAAAGAGTTACAAATCAAAGAATAAGAGAAATTATGACAGTGGGTGAACGTACTTTAGTGGATGATATAAGAACAAAACAACTGGTGTGGTACGGACATGTACAAAGAATGAATGATGAAAGACTACCTAAACAAATACTACAATGGAAACCAACTGGCCGAAGAAAACGAGGACGGCCAAGGAGAAGCTGGAGAGAAGGAATAGACAGTGAAATAAGAATAAGAGGCCTAGATGATGAATTATGGGCAAACAGAAACGAGTGGAGATTGGGTATCGGAAGACGTAGAACGTTGTGAAACCGATAAATATATATATATATATATATAAAAATGTTTGTATCTATTTTCGCCTGCGAGTATTTAAAGTATTATTCCTCCAATATTTTTCGAAAATTTTATCTCCTACGCATTTACTCAAGAAATGTCTGCTCCTGTTTTAAAATTTTCATTTGTGGTTTAAGAGGGACTTACTTTTGAGGCTTCATACCACCTCTGTCGCCCCCCTAGGGTTTCGCCCTCTCCCACGTCCACTACCCACCCTGCGTCACTGTGGTCCACCATTACCTTTTTTTATGGCTGGACTAAAAATGTATTACAAAAACTAATATTAAATAATAGGTTATTTTTTGGTTGTACGATTGCACATTTTGAACGCATACCTGTATCAAGTGTGGCTTTACAGGGATCTTTGATTCATACAGGGAGAATTGACCATTTGCCCAAAAATAATATAAAATACTTCTGAAAAGTAGAATTTTCTAAAATCTTGCCTTTACTATAGGTGCAACAAGTTTAAAAAAAGTAAAGTTTTGTTCTATTTTAACAGGTACAGGAATCTCTGAAAACTATTCCCTAAACAATTGCTTCGTCTACAGAAAAATTAAGAAACTAGATGTCGACATAGACTTGGAAGATATGGACACAGAAAATCTAACCGATGAAGATGTTTATGACATTGTTTCGTATCTGTCGGCGGCTCATTTTATGAAACACTTTCAAACTGAAATCTTTCAAAATTCTTTGGAGAAAATAATAGAAAGGGATAATATGATAATAGGCAGCGTGGGATGGTTACCAGGAAAGATTTTATGCAATTTCGAAGGTCAGTGTCTAGGCTTAGTTTCTGTTATTCCAGATTTTTTTATGATCATATACCTAATCGCAAAAATACCTTTATTTTTTTACTATAATAAACTAATTGCAAAGATTATAAATAAGATAAACCTTAAAACTACCACCTAACTCTGTTCCTGATTGTCAGGACGTGTTCCAGATGGGGATCATTCCTATCCTTTTGATCGATGTTGGAGAGAGTGAAAACCAAACAGTTTTAACAAGTTCCCAACGAAAGCATCAAACTATCAGTATAATTCAATGCCGGTAGGTGTATTTTCCCTCGGAGTAGTTGTTTCTGTTGGTTTCACACAAGAGAATTCTGTAGTAAACAAAACTGTTTATTTTTTAGATATAAATGAAAACAACTGCCCATACGAAATAGTACCTTGTCTAAAAATTAGTTGGCCTGAAGCGCAAACCTTCAACTTCTTGAATCAAAAGACAATTTGGCCCACAGAAGAGATGTTGCAAGAAATAAAATGTTTAGATTGTGCTCTGGTTCAAAAAGGATTTCACAAAAGAAATATTGGAGTTGTAGTGCCAAAGGATTCAGAACTGGAGTGGGAAATTCATTTTCCTCTGGCAGAAAGGTATCTTGATACTTTTTTGACAAGTTCGCAAATGAAATGTTTTCTTGTTTTGTTGGCTATTCACAAAGAATATATAGAACCTTTCACAAAATATGATGGGCTGCTAACAGATCACATTAGACATCACATTTACTGGGACTGTAGTGAGGGATATAACTATACAGACTGGCCGGAGCATAGGTTGGGATTCAAGCTTGTTTCTCTGATACGCTCCTTATCTGAGGCTTTAAGTCGTCGGAAACTGAATGATTATTTCGTTCAGAAGAAAAACATGTTAAAAAACATACCAAGAAGGTATTTAGAGCCTTCAAATGAAATATTTCACTTAGTTTCCGACCGCCCTTTAATTCTTATCATTCGTGCTTTGAGAAACTTGAGACACAAGAGTGGAAAGTTTTACCCTCCATTAGATTTCAAAGAGCTAATTCAAATTCTGCAGGCCAAAGAAATTATAGACCCAATTAATACAGACCAAATCAAAGTAGAGCCTGATACAGAGTCTAGAAAACCAAAACCACCAATGTTTAAAGATGCAGAAAAACAATTGCAATATGTAAAAATGCTGGAAAGAAAGAAAAGAAAATTAGAAGAACTACAAAGAAAAATGGATGCGAAAAATCGAAAGAATCTCAGAAATAAGTTTTATAGTATTGATGTACAAATAAACGAAGCGGATGACATAGACGATGAATGGATTTGTGAAAAACATTTTGATGTTCAAAAAAAAGATGCTTTACTCAAACTTTTTATCCAACAGTTTATAGACATAGCTAAAGTCAGTTCAAGAATAGACACAAATCGAAGAACCCTTTTTTATTTAAAACAAGCTTATTATCTAACAAGAATTCTAGATGACGAGTGTGTTGCTTCAAATGAAGAACTTAATTATTTTTATAAAGTTATCAGAGAAGAAGAATCAAAGTGCTTAAAAGAAGAAATACAAATTGTTAGAATGGAACCAAGGTCAAGTGAGCACAGTTTAAACTTGAATGAAAAATCGTCTAAAAGATTTGAGAAAAAAAGACCAAATGAGCAAAGTACCGCAAACAAGATACGGAAAAACTCTAAAACTAATGACAAAAAACATACAGAGAGAAATGAAAATAATGACAAAGTTATATCTGAAAAAATAGTCGTAGAAGAGAGAGTAGATTCTAGTAATGGCAAAGTAAGAAAATTTAGTTATAGCCGCGTAACTGTTGTAAAAAATCCTAACATAGATAGAGGATAATTTTTAAGTTTGAATTAGCTTTGAATGTAAATATGTTACCTAAATGAAAAATCGTCTAAAAGATTTGTGCAAAAAAGACCAAATGAGCAAATTACCGCAAACAAGATACCGAAAAAGTTTAAACCTAATAATAAAAAACATACAGAGAGAAAATAATGACAAAGTTATATCTGAAAAATAGTCGTAGAAGAGATAGTAGATTCTAAACTGTTGTAAAAAATCCAAACATAGATAGATGATCATTTTTAAGTTAAAATTAGCTTTGAATGTAAATATGTTCGTATTCTAACTAGTTTTATTTTGTATTTATTGTGTAAAAGTTTGTAAAATATTGGCGTAAAATTATGTTTATGAGAAATAACATTAAAGTATGGTTGCTTTTGAGTCAATTAAAGTATTTACTAGTAAATACACTTTTTAAAATCAAAGTGTCATTACTTACTGTTACTCCGTGTTCATTGTAAAAATCAGCAGTTCCCAAGCTAGCATACAGTTTGTAACCCAGTTTCTGTAAGGCTCTCATACTGGGCAGCAGTTCCATTTTATGCTACAAAGAAAAATATATATTGTACAAATAGGTACAATAGTTCGGGGCCTAAGCCCGAAATTTGGGGGCTTGTCTGCATTTTCGCGTACCGTGACGAAATTTGGCACAGATCTAGCAGACACCTAGAAATGCCATTCTAGAAGTGGTGCTCCGATGGAACCCAGTGCAAGGCCAAGATACAGAGGCGTACTTGAGATGGGAAAGAAAAATTGATAAATTAAATATAAAACTAGTTTCGCGTACACTTTTTGTTCCTTTAAGCTTATAGCTATGTAGCTTATAAATTGCAAAAAAAAACTATTAAAATTAAACGTTAAAAATAAGGTTTTTTTTTTAGGGGAGCGGGAGCAAAAGGTAGGAGGCTAAATTGTTCAAATTTTATTCCGTCTAAAGAGGTCGTGTGGGGTATCGATTTCTAGGTAATTTAGTATTCTAAACCAAAATAAATATTAATTGAGTCAATACGTCAAACTGTTCACATGATATGTCAAAACTGACACCTTAATCTGGTTTTACTCGAGAAGAGCCACCAACTATTCTCGGGTTTTAGGCCAGGGATTATTATAAATACCTGACCAAGCCTTAATAAAAGTTGATAACTTAAGTAAAAGTGGAATCAAGTATCTATAATTTTGAATTTTTAACATAATCTGCCATTTCTTGGGCAACAAAGCATACACTTTTAATAAAACTACATAATTGCATCCTGTTTGAGATTGGTTGTCAGAAGTGATAATTAAATAGATATTTGAGAAATAATGATAATGCACATTATGCAAAAAATATTATTTTATAAAATTAAAGTTACTGTATTTTTCATGAATAACTTTTAACTTAAAAAGAAAAAGTTCTAAGACAGATTCTATATATGTATATAAAAAAAATCGATTGCTGGTACTGTATATAATGTGTATCTTTTAAAAATAGTTTTTTTACTATAACTCACCTACGCGTCGTTTAATTTTATTCTTGTTCCACCAATTTAGTGCGGAAAAAATATTAACATTTTTCCTAATAACTTAACCGACCTTTTTGATAATAACAAAGTTAACAATATTACCTTAATTCGAATACCCTGTAGGTTTTAAAGTCTCTAACTAATAGCTACATAGGTGATTAACAGTTTAATTCTCAAATGTATATTTTCTAATTTCATAAGTGCTGGAAATAATGTTTTACGTATTAAAAATAAATTATATATTGACAAAAGAAACACCTTGTATTTTCTTACAAGTACAAAGCTAAATTAAACAATGTACACCGTGCCAGAAAGGCGTTCTTCTAGTTTTAAAAAGTTGTAAAGTTCAGAACGTATCTTAAACTGCATAACCGATATGACCCAAAGTTTGAGACTACTACTTTTTACATGATTTTTTTTAATATCACCTTGTATATTTCAGCATATTACAAAATAACACAAACATTAATATTTGTCTCATAGCCTGTAATAAGTCAACAAATTGTGCCAAGTTTCATTGCAAAATTCTTATTAATGCAGTAGCTAAAATAAATAATGTATAAAACAGTAAAAATGACAGCAACGTTGTTGTTGCCCAGTATATACAATCAGAAAAAGGTAATGATGTAGCACTTATCACAAAAATAGAGTACGCTAAATGGTTTATAAGGAAGAATATAGTGATTGCCATGAGATGTTTATTTGATATATCTAGAGATATTTAAATTTTCAGCACTAAAATAAAAAATTACGAAAAAACTTTATTGTCTAGTTACTTTTTAACACTCGGTACAAAAGTTTTTATTTAAGAAAATGAAAGCTGTACTAGTATTGTTGTAACGTACTGACTTTGAGATTTCCATGGTGATTTGTAACGTCGTCATAAAAAAAAACTACTTAAATTGATTATAAAAATGTAACTTATTTTTAAAAACAACCTGTATTTTTAACAGTTCAACAAAATTTTAATTTTCTTTTCGTAAAACATAAATAAAAGCTAAGGATCTTTTATTTGGTATATATTTTTTTAAAATATCGTTACGTCTAAGAAATCCACATAACTTTATATCTTTTTAGATTTTTTCAATTTACAATTATTAATTAAAACCCCCCTGTACTCCGACCCTGTATACGTCACACCAGTTTAGCAATACTTGTTTTAAAGAGAAACAATTTGTTAATACTCATAGTAAATTTTAGCAAGTTATCTTGAATAACTAACCGCCTGGAATTTTTTTTTCTACTCAACACCCACACCACAAACTTTTTAAATTTTTTTTATTATTTTTTATTTCTTGGCAAAAAATGAAACAATATAATTTTTTTATCGCTTAAAATAAAAAAGTATATGTCCTTATAATCGGTCCCAAGTTTCATTGCTCTAGCTTTACATTTAAATTTTATACAGAATTTAAATGACATAGATGCAATTAAAAATAAAACACTCAGTATCTTTGCTCTGCACTGGGTTCGGGATGAGCACCACTTCGTAATATAATACCATAGTGTTGTGCTATAATCGTGCCAAGTTTCATTACGGTACGCAAAAATGCAGACAAAAATGGCTTAGGCTATGGACTACAACTTTGAGCATTAAATAGCCAAATTATTAGTTTTTAGACAGTGTCCCAGATAAAAGTAACTAAATAGAAATTTCGGAAACGATTAAAACAAAAATATTAAATTTGTTTACAAAATTGGGACGATTTGACGATTCACTAAAAAAAAATTGCTTTGCTCGATGTTTTGAAAATTAATGTAGATATTTATAATTTCGATTAAGCACTTGAGTTCGGTATAGCGCCACTTTTTTCAATTTAATCAAAATTGTATGTCTTACCGTTTTCGAAATAGTGGGGGGTATAACAGTAACAACATGAGGATTTATAGAGATTTCTAAAACTGCAAACATCAATTTTGATTAAATTGCAAAAAATGGCCATTTTTCAACCAGATGCTGTGTCAAAATTAACGAAAATTACAGGGATTTCAAAAATATCAAGCGAAAACTAACAATTGTTTTATTTAAATTTAATTATTCGTCGCTATTTTGTAAAAAAATCAATAAAATTTGGTAGTTTTGTATCACGGCCAATCGAATGACGTTAACGATTATTTTCTAGACCTTATTTTTTTTTAAAAACAGTTTCCGAAATCTCCATATAAGGTGCTTAAAAATTAAAGTAAGAAAACAGAAGTAAACGTAAAAAAATCTGCCCCAGATAAAAGTAGCTCTGCTCAAAAATTGAACTGAGCCACCCCATTTCTTTGGAAATTCTAAACATAAATTTATTCCTAAACGAAACGTGATATAGCGTCATTCATCGTCTTGTAAAACCAGAGTTATGTGTTCTCTGCTAAAACGTAAGGGTAACAAAAGTGCAAAAGTTTACACATCTCCCATTTTACGAACAAATTCAAAATATTTTTAATAGCCCAAAATGGTAGTTAGCTAAAGACAATAAACGCAATTTTTAATTTTTTTAAATTACTCTTTAGATTCCGAGATATGATTTTCTTCTATAAAATTGCACTTTTTCAGATTTTTCGTTTGACGTTTCTACCGGGATTGACCTATACCCTCCGAATTTGCATAGAGACAAGCCAGATGCTGGCTTTTTTGAACCTTGTACGTCATTGTTCCTTAGATAACCACTGAGCACAATCAGGGGCGTGCAGATAATTTTTTACAATTTCCTTTTATGGGCAAACCAGAGTTTTACCTTGTGTAGGTCATCTGATATAAACTTTAGGTACGTGTGTAATGGCAAAGTTTAAATAAACATTTCCAAACTATTAAGAATCTTTCATTTTAAAATTTGTATTGAAGAACTTGGCTTTACTTTTATATGAATTCTTTAAACAAAATACCATTTCGCGTACTTGGGTTTTTTTATATATGAAATGTGTTCATTATGATTGTCATTTTATTACCAAATAATGTATTTGATATGAGATTCATTTTCATGACAGTTTTTCGATGTTCAGGGACAGTGTGTATACAGAGTGACCCGATCTTAATAAGCCAAACTTCACCAGCGTATTGTACGTTGAAAAATATGAAAAAAAAAGTATAAAACATAGGTCGACAAAAGTTTCGTTAGGACTGTGATTTTAAAAATAATTTGAAAGCAAAAAAAAATCCATTGGCGCATCATTTTTTCTTCAAAAATCTAACAGTCACCGCCCGTGCGCACGCCCCTGGCAAACCAAAATTGTTGCTTTATAAAGAAAAGTATACAGCTAAATTAACCTTTATTCTGTACCAAATTTAGCTTTATTGTCCCAAGTAGTTTTCTAGATATTAATTTTTTTTCGTTTTTTTAAAGAAAACTTTAACACACTGTATTTTCCTAACGAAACATTTTTCGACCTATGTTGTATAGACTTTTTTTTTCATATTTTCCAACGTACAATACGCTGGTGAAGTTTGGCTTGTTAAGATCGGATCACCCTGTATTGTGGAAAATTTAGCAAAAAACTCTAAAATCGGAAAATTTACCTTGAAGCTTCCGATAGAAAGTAAAATGGATTTCTCAGGAATCGCTAAACCGGTACTCATGAGTGCTTTCAGATATGCTTCGTATCTGTTATCTCCAAAACAAGCAACTTCACCTGTAGACGCCATTTCTACACCCAACATGAAATCTGCTCCCGCCAACCTAAAAAAAAATATATTCTCTTTTAGTTGAGGAGCAACTGACCAAAATGCATTACATCCACTTTTTGTGATTTTCGGGCTAAATATAAAAATGTTATGCTTTTTTGTCAATCTGTAAGAAAAACAACCCAATTCAATCAAAGCGCATTAAATTCATTTAAAATAGCCATAGGCAAACATCAACATCTTAATTTTTGGTCTAACTTACTTTGCTCCAAGGGGTTTTCAGCTGGGCCAAATTTGTACACCATCCTACAGGACTTTAAAATAAAATATAGGTCCTGTAGTTTATTTTAGGGTCCTGTATATTGTCCTGTGGAGTCCTTAATGGTCCTGTACACAAAATTTGTACACCTACTGTGGGCAGCTGATCACCCCTCGCTTTGCTCTTTTTTTAAGTTTTTCTCAAAACAACATATTTTGGATTTAATGCATTTTGGTCAGTCAATTAATAAAGAAAATGGATAATTACCCCCTCTACAAAAAAAATAAAAGCACGAATATTTTTTTCGTCGACAATTACCCCCTAGTTTTATGCCCAGATCCGCTTGGTAGGGTCATAGTAATGCGAAAAAACCACACCCTGAGTTAAGATTAGGAAAAACGTCAGTTAACGAATTTTAGGGAACAGAATCCCATAAAATGGCCAAACTTTGAAAATTCATATTTTAAAAGCTATACAGTTTATCAACAAAAGCACCGAGTTGCAGTATGGTGGGGCCATATAGATTCGAAAAAACTACAGCCTAAGTTAACATTCAGAAAAACGTAATTTAGCGAATTTTAACATAGGGAATCCCATAATAATAAAATGGCGAAGTTTTGAAAATTCACATTTCAAAAACTATACAGTTTATTAACAAAAGCACCGAGTGGCAGTATGGTGGGGCCATAGAGATGCAAAAAAACAAGACCCTGAAATAAGATTCGAAAAAACGTCATTTAGCGAATTTTCAGGTAGGGAATCCCATAAGACCAAAATGGCCAAACTATGAAAATTCATATTTCAAAAACTATACAGTTTATCAACAAAAGCACTGAGTTGCAGTATGGTGGGACCATAATAAGGCGAAAAAACCACACCCTGAGTTAAGATTCGGAAAAACGTCATTTAAGAATTTTAGGATAGGGAATCCCATAGACCAAAATGGCTAAACTTTGAAAATTCATATTTTAAAAACTATACAGTTTATCATCAAAAGCACTGCAGTATGGCGGGGCCATAGTGATGCGAAAATACCACACCGTGAGTTAAGATTCGAAAAAACGTCATTTAGCGAATTTTAGGGTTGGGAATCCCATAAGACCAAAATGGCTAAATTTTAAAAATTTATTTTTTCAAAAACTATACAATTTATCAACAAAAGCACCAAGTTGCAGTATGGTGGGATCCAAGCGCGGATTTGAAGAGGGTAACGTGGTAATTACCCCCCTTAAAAAAAATATGGACTTTTAGTTAATAAGTTATTGGCTTAACGGAAAATTACCCCCCCCCCCCTAGAAAAAAAGTAAAGGCACAAATATTTTTTCGTCGACAATTACCCCCCCCTACATTTCAGATCCGCGCTTGCACACAACACTAGTCCGAGGTTTCTATTATTCTTCTACAATCGCTCTCAAGCTCTTTAAATTTCTAATCTTTAAATTATTCTTTTACCAATACGATATACTCTGCTTTATGTTAAAAAAAACATAGAGCAGAACCAAAAAAATATAAAAAAAAGTTTTTCAATCAAAGGGCTTTTTGAAAAAATGTATTTGATTTTTTGTTTTGAGAGGGAGGGAGAGGGAAACAGTTTACACAACAAGAGAGAGAGAGAGAGTGGTTCGGTCGCATGCGCACTTTAAAAAACGGGAGTTGGGTTTGGATTTTACAGCCTACTATACAGGGTGTCCCAAAAGTCCGAGTCCACCCAAATATCTCTTGACAGGCTACAGCTTTTGACAGATTTGGCGTAGACAATTGACAACTATGTCAAAATGTTAGTTTTTCAAACACCTTTATAACGAAGTATCACTCGATAGGAGTTTCAATTTGAAAATTTTAAGTTGACTGCCCCTATGCCGCTCCCTAATGTAGGGGCAGCACATCCGACCTTATAAATAACAGATATCTTAATATTATTAATCACTGCCAAATATAGTTCAGTTATCTTCAATAGTTCAGAAGATATTTGGGTGGACTCGGACTTTTGGGACACCCTGTATATGTCAGCTATGCATTTTGAGGTTAAGAAATCGAGGGCTCTAGCTAAAAAGTTGTGATTACTTACCTAGAGAAAGAAAACTGAGGCACCTTAACCCCTACTCTACCGCAGCCTCCAAGCACATTAACGGGCTCCACGGGCTCTCCGACTATTACTCGTGTTGCCATAGCAACAAAGTCATGATCCAGGGTCTTAGACACGAAGGGGAATGATCTGGACACCTGTATACAATTAAAAAAAAGAATTAGAAATACTGCTTAGATTTTCTATATTGTTTGTCTCGATTGACGTATAGTCCTAGACTTGGATAAGTCACATAATTCATTCATAAATTTGAGTTGGAAAGAGATACAAAACACGTTTTGATCTTATTTTGTTTTGGCAACGTCGCGTTGTTGCTTCTACTTCATCCAAAATATCAAGCTTCTTACAGACAGTACCCTCCCAAACTATTATTTCGGCTGAGAAAATAGTTTTTATAGTAGCTTCTTCCGAAACTAATATAAATTTGTATTTAATTTAAAAAATATCACAGAGAAAACACTGTAAAACTAGCGAACAACATCGCACTTGAATGGACCTGTGACTTGCTGTGACTGCAAATTTGCCAAAATTCCACTACCACCAGTTTGGTTTATCGGATCGGTCTGACCCGCCGCCGCCGTATCTCTTTTTCACTAAAGCTCGGAGGGTTTAATAGAGATGAAAACTTTCCACAGCGTTCTAAAGGTTCGTGTCGCCTTTAATGGAACGTATCTCTTTCACCCCTAGAGCGGGGGGGTTCGACAGAGATGCAAACTGTTGCAACGTTTTAAAGTAAGTTCAACCTTCGTTGCTTGTTCAAAGGACATGCATCACACAACACAGAAGATTAGATCTTGTCTCAGCTTCTTCTTTTTAATTCCCTGTCTAGTAAACACATCAAACGTCAATGTTTGTCGATCTATCTATCTATCTATCTTTTGTCAAAAAAATTGAATCAAAAATTATTTAATGAAGTACAAGTTATATGACCCTTAAAATTTTAAATAATCTAATAGTATAGTATAAATCTTCACTTACTCTAACATTGCATTCGATAACTTTCAAATCATTATCTTTGGCAATAAGTTGCATGTTGAAAGGACCTGTCACTTCCAAACTAGCTGCAATAGATTTTGTAATGTGCATGATTTTCGTTAAAGTTTCTTCATTAATATCTTGTGGAGGAGTTATAAGTGTTGCGTCGCCTAAAAGTGTTAGTTGTGTTAGCTTTTTTGTTCTCATTTTAATACAAGCAGCAAGAATTCATTTTGAACACTATATTTGCACATACTTCACCGTCGCGTCGGTGTACAGTAGGTACTAAGTAACTATCATTTTATATATTAGAATAAAACTGAAAAATTTTAAAAATTGTTAAAATTAAAGCACGCAAAATCGTTTACATAATATTTCAAACTACCTGAATGCACTCCAGCATTTTCGACATGTTCTGAGACGGCCATGCATAAAATCACCCCGTCACACGCTACTGCATCCACATCGATTTCTTTTGCTTCCAGGATGAATTTAGAGATAACCTACCAAAAAAAAAAACAGAAAAAAATACATTTATTGTAAACAATAAACGAAAAATAATCATTTTATAGAGATTCAGCGATAAGGAGTGATTTTTTAGATTTTCGGGAACAATCATGGGGCTTATTTAAATATTATTGTTTTCTTCTAAAAAAGTAAAACTTACATTACAAGACAAAAGAAGGAGACGTGTGTCTGTCCTGTTAAGGCGCATGAATAACTCAAAACTGTAACCCGATTTTAATGAGAGTGTTCCTAACTATGTCTGCTAAAAATCATTTTAATAGTTAAGGAGATAATAAGCTTCCTTTAAATCGATTTTAAAGGAATTAATAACACATAATCGCAAATCGCTGATAAACCATTTGTTCAATTATGATGAAATTTGGTGTTTAGATGCAGTTTAATGATTACCAGTAAACTTACTCCAAAAAAAATTTCAATTCTATTAGAGGGAATAAAAGAGTGGTAATGTAATTAGTATAATTTAATGCTGGTAGTTTCTGTTGGTTTCACACAGATAAAGAGGCTTACTGGCAAAAAAACGTGACACAATCAATTACTTACTACAGGATGTTCTTTGCTGACGTCACTGGCAGCTAGTAAGTAGGTTTTTAGATCTTGATTGGAGTGCGCCACGTTCATTGCGGCACCGCTTAGAACGTACGAGGGTCGGACCAAGCAGGGATAATCCACTTCTTCGCAAAAGTCGATGGCGGACTGGAGATTGGTTAGTTCTTTCCAACGGGGTTGCATTATGCCTATTAAAAAAATTGTATATTATTATTAATGTTTATCCGGTACTTTTTACATAGTCCAGTCATTATAGGTGGTGGTGTAGTCGCGATTTTACCATATGTTGTTGACATCGGAGTCCTGAGTTTTCGACCTCCCGCCATCTTGGATTTAGTGTGCACAAAAAGATTTTTTTTAATTACTTTTTTTTGCACACTAAATCCAAGATGGCGGGAGGAGCCCCCCCACCAAGGTCGAAAACTCAATTATAAAATTGCGACTACACCACCTTTTGGGTTGGGTAAGTGAGGCACCCCAAAATAAAATAATTGGTATAAAAAGTTGTTACCGGCAGTGTCATCTAGCTGGCAAAACAAATACTATCGCTGCAGCAGTTTTTTGCTGTTCACATACGTGGTTGAGTTGTAGTATTTTATAACGTTTTGGAAGAAAAAAAATATTGCATACTGAACGAATTTATTTCAGCGCAATCTGCCCTTCAATGTTGCAAGGCTCGCCGGTTGCCACTCTATATGGGTCATATACTTACCAATTCTGTCCAACATTCTTGAAAATTTAAATCTGTTCTCCGCTCCATCCACGCTATCAGGTGAACTGCCCAAAATTCTGGCTTGCTGTCTGTGAAGATCCATAGCAATATTGTTGGGTAGTTGGCCACCCATGGACAATATAATACCCTCGGGGTCCTCAAGGTTGTAAATGTCCATGACCGTTTCAAATGATATGTCTTCAAAATAGAGACGGTCTGACATATCATAGTCGGTACTGACTGTCTCTGGGTTGTAGTTTACCATGATGGTTTTTCGACCCAGTCGTCTGAGTTCTCTGAGACATCTAAAAAAAAACAAACACCTGGTCACCTCAAAATCACAACGATTATCTACATTATGTGTGATTTCTCGTAACTTAAATTTTAAAAATTTTTACCTGTTTTGTCAAATCGAGTTTGAGAATTTGATTTTGATAGTTGTCAATACAGAAAAAAGTTGTAATCAAATTGTATTTTATAGTTTTTCTAGTTTTACACAGTATTCGGCATAAATAGAATTCATAGAATAATAGAAATATTAATTTGGTCCTTCGAGCCGGATACTGTTTAAAACTATAAAAATTATAAAATACAATTTGATTACAATTTTTTTCTGAATTGACAACTATCAAAATCAATCTGACGAAACCGGTACAATATAAACAACAAACGCAAAATATAACCCTGCGTTACGTAATTTTATGAATATTCCGTTATGGGTTTTACTATGTTGACCCGCACACGGTATACTTTATTCAGGGTGTTCAGTAAATCTTACTTTTATTTATTAATTTACTTTTCAAGGTTTTCAAAAAGAATAGTATATTTACTGATATTACAGCGCCCTACAACTACTATTATATACAAGAAAATGTCAATAAATTTACTAACCCAACAGCGCACCAATCAAACTCTACTGAACTTCCAATCCGGTAAACTCCCGAACCGATCACCATAGTCAACTTCTCGGCAAACTCCAAATCGTGAGTGGAGGCATTGTAGGTCAGATACAAGTAATTTGTAGTGGCTGGCCACTCAGCGGCCACAGTATCGATTTGCTTGACGAATGGTGTTATAAAAAACTCTTCACGCTTTTTACGGATTGCTAGTTCGGTACTTTTTACAGCTGAAGCGATTTGTTTATCCGAAAAACCTGAAAGAAAAGGGTACTAGTGCAGATATCTTTATAAAACGCAAAAAATGGAACAGGAAATTGAAAAAAACATCCAACAGAAAAAAAAAACCTAAATAAAGTTAATTCACCGAGGCTCCATTTAGTGTTTACCCCATAAATACCCCCCACTCCTCCACATTCCCCAAAATCTTCTTTTAAAAATAGAATTAAATTCAGCGGGCCCAAAAACCCCATAATTGAGGTATCAGACTTTTTGCCCACGGTCCCCATCTTGAAAATTTTATTTAGTTGACCAGAGCTGTCAAAATCTGTAAAAAATATTTGACAAAGTTTGTTTGCTAAGTCTCTACATAAATAGTTTTAGTGTTTATCCCACACCTCCCTCCCACTTCACCAGATTACCCTCAAATCTTTTTTTAACAATAGATTTGAAGTCAGCGGACCAAAGAACCCCATAATTAAGGTATCACAGGAATTTTTACCCACAGTCGCCATCTTGATGGTAAGCTGTCAAAATTTGCAAAACAATTTGATTAAAGTTTGTTCTTTAAGTCTCCACATAACCAGTTTTACCCTAATACCATAAATCACCCCCCCCCCCCGCTTCTCAACTGCAGATTTGGATTCAGCGGACCTAAAAACCCTAGAATCATCGCTTTGCTTGCCTATGTTAACAGGTTGATTTTTTCATAAAACCATCAAACCTTGGAGTGCCGAATTTTGATTCACCTGTTTGGTTCAGATATTTAATGCAATTTTTTTTAACAATAAATAAACGAGTGCGACAGACAGACTTACCTATCTGCTTGGCCTTTAACAAAGTTTCACTCTCCAGCTTGTGTTGATCCAAAGACTCCATATAAGTGTGATAATTTATGATGTTCTTCATTTTTTGCAAAAACCAACGGTCGATTTTGGTTAATTCGTAGAGCTTTTCGACGGAGTAGCCATTCTTAAGTGCGGCTGCTATAACGAACATTCTTTTGTCTGTCGGTTCTTGAAGTTCCTCTTCGTCCACCTATTGAAAAATAGGAAATGGAAATGTGCAAAAATTGCTCGAAGCCATAATTTCCAACAAAACGACCAACATCCAAACATAGGTTCAAAAACGCTTTCTTAATGATCTACAAAGCGTAGGCATTTTAAGGTTTGTTTGGGTTATTGTAGAGCAACTTATTTTATTTGCACCTCAAGAATTTACCTAACCTTTTTAATATAAGGACAAACCCTCCAAAATTATCATCAACCATCCTCAAATCTTTCGGAAACGCTCCCTTAAAACTTCTTTCAATGGACATAACTTCTACGACACTTTTTATAGAGATCCCAATTTTGCTAAAGACTCTAGTAAACTTGTGTAAATCCTATCTAGTGATTTTTACGACGCAGTCCAAACCAGGTTCAAAGCAAGCAGTAGTCACTCTAGTTACCGAGTTCTTAATTTAAGGTAGGGCTACTTCCACGGCCAGTTATGCTGCTACGTACGGTCAAAGAGTTTTAATAATAATTTAACTAACATTTTTAATATAAGGATCGAACCCTCCAAAATTATCATCGACCATCCTCAAAGCCTTCTGAAACACTTCCTCAAACTTTCTTCTAATTGTCATAACTTCGTCGAAACTCTTCATAGAGCTCCTACTCTTGGTAGAGAACCTAGTAAACTTGAGTAGGTCCCATCTAGGGACTTTCACGTCGCGAGAGTCCAAACTGAGTTCAAAACAAGTTGTCATCACACTTAAGGTGATTATGCATCGTAAACAAAGCTTTATAAGCTTGCCTTTAATAAGCACAAAGAGTTTTATCAAGCATTTTACTAACCCTTTTAATATAAGGATCAAACCCTCCAAAATTATCATCAAACATCCTCAAAGCCTTTTGAAACGCCTCCTCAAACTTCCTGCCAATGGCCAGTACCATCTGGGGATTTTCGCGACGCAATATTTCAAGCTGGATTCAAAGGCAAGTGGTCGTCACTCCAGAAGATTTTAATTTGAAGTAGGGCTATGTCCCGGGCTAAGTGTACGCTGCGTACACTCAAAGAGATTTAACAACAATAATTGTACTAACCTTTTTAATATAAGGATCAAACCCTCCAAAACTATCATCAACCATCCCTCAAAGCCTTCTGAAACGCTTCCTCAAACTTCCTTCCAATGGCCATAACTTCGCCGACACTCTTCATAGAGCTCCCAATTTTACTAGACACCCTTGTAAATTTGTGCAAGTTCCATCTGGGGAATTTCACGACGCAATATTTCAAGATGGATTCAAAAGTAAGTGGTCGTCACTCCAGTTACGAAGATTTTAATTTGAGGTAGGGCTATTTTCCGGGCTAAGTGTTCTGCTGCGTACGCTCAAAGAGCTTTAACAAGAATTGTACTAACCTTTTTAATATAAGGATCAAACCCTACAAAATTATCATCAACCATCCTCAAAGCTTTCTGAAACGCTTCCTCAAACTTGCTTCCAATGGCCATAACTTCGCCGACACCCTTCATAGATCTCCCAATTTTGCTAGAGACCCTTGTAAATTTGTGCAAGTCCCGTTTGGTGATTTTTGTGACGCAATAGTCCCAACTGGGTTCAAAAGCAAGCGGTCGTCACTCTAGTTACGGAGATTTTAATTTAAGCTAGGACTATTTCCCGGGCTAATTGTTCTGCTGCATACGCTCAGAAAGCTCTTACCAATATTATACCAATCTTTTTAATATAAGGATCAAACCCTCCAAAATTATCATCAACCGTCTTAAAGCCTTTTGAAATGCCTCCTCAAACTTCCTGCTAACAGCCATGACGTGTCCGACACTCTTCATTAAGCTCCCAATTTTTCTAGAGACCCTACTAGACTTGTACAAGTCCCATCTGGAGATTTTTGTCGACGCAATAGTCCAAACTGGGTTCAAAAGCAAGCGGTCGTCACTCCAGTTACGAAGATTTTCATTTGAGGTAGAATAATTTTAAAATCATGCGGTCGTCACATCAGTTATGGAGGTTTTAATTTGAGGTAGGGCTACTTTTGGAGCTAATTTTATTGCTAAGTACGCGTAAAGATTTTTAACGAAAATTGTACTAACCTTTTTAATATAAGGATCAAACCCTCCAAAATTATCATCAACCATCCTCAAAGCCTTCTGAAACGCTCCCTCAAACTTCCTTCCAATGGCCATAACTTCGCCGACACTCTTCATGAGCTCCCAATTTTACTAGACACCCTAGTAAATTTGTGCAAGTCCCACCTGGGGATTTTTACGACGCAGTAATCCAAACTGAGTTCAAAAAAGTTGTCATCACAAAAGTTATGTAGTTTAATTTGAGGTAGTGCTACTTAAGGTTCATTGTAAAGCAGGCTTAATAAAGCTTGCCTTTACAATGAATGTTTTTAGTGCTACTCCAGGGCTAAAAATTGCTGCTCCACAAGCGCAAAGAGTTTTAACAAGAATTGTACTAACCGTTTTAATATAAGGATCAAACCCTCCAAAATTATCATCAACCATCGTCAAAGCCTTCTGAAAAGCTTCCTCAAACTTCCTTCCAATGGCCATAACGTCGCCGACACTATTCATAAAGCTTCCAATTTTACTAGACCCTTGTAAATTTGTGCAAGTCCCATCTGGGGATTTTCGTGATGCAATGGTCCAAACTGGATTCAAAAGCAAGCGGTCGTCACTCCACTTACGAAGATTTTAATTTAAGGTGGGGCTATTTACCGGGCTAATTCTTCTACTGCGTACGCTCAAAGAGCTTTAACCAGAATTGTACTAACATTTTTAATATAATTTTAATTTTGCTAGAGACTCTAGTAAACTTGTGCAAGTCCCACATAGGGTTTTTCATAACGCAATAATCCAACTGGGTTTAAAGCAAGCGGTCGTCACATCAGTTATGAAGGTTTTAATTTGAGGTAGGGCTACTTTTGGAGCTAATTTTATTGCTAGTACGCGTAAAGATTTTTAACGAAAATTGTGCTAACCTTTTTAATATAAGGATCAAACCCTCCAAAATTATTATCAACCATCCTCAAAGCCTTCTGAAACGCTTCCTCAAACTTCGCCGACACTCTTCATAGAGCTCCCAATTTTACCAGACACCCTAGTAAATTTGTGCAAGTCCCATCTGGGGATTTTTGTGACGCAATGGTCCAAACTAAGTTCAAAACAAGTTGTCATCACAAAAGTTATGTAGTTTAATTTGAGGTAGTGCTACTTAAGGTTCATTGTAAAGCAGGCTTAATAACGCTTGCTACTCCCAGGGCTAAAAATTGCTGCTCCACAAGCGCAAAGAGTTTTAACAAGCATTTTACTAACCTTTTTAATATAAGGATCAAACCCTCCAAAATTATCATCAACCATCCTCAAAGCCTTCTAAAACGCTTCCTCAAACTTCCTTCCAATTGCCATAACTTCCCCGACACTCTTTATAGAGCTCCCAATTTTACTACACACCCTAGTAAATTTGTGCAAGTCCCACCTGGGGATTTTTGTGACGCAATGGTCCAAACTGAGTTCAAAACAAGTTGTCATCACAAAAGTCATGTAGTTTAATTTGAGGTAGTGCTACTTAAGGTTCATTGTAAAGCAGGCTTAATAACGCTTGCCTTTACAATGAATGTCCTTAGTGCTACTCCCAGGGCTAAAAATTGCTGCTCCACAAGCGCAAAGAGTTTTAACAAGCATTTTACTAACCTTTTTATTATAAGGATCAAACCCTCCAAAATTATCATCAACCATCCTCAAAGCCTTCTAAAACGCTTCCTCAAACTTCCTTCCAATTGCCATAACTTCCCCGACACTCTTTATAGAGCTCCCAATTTTACTACACACCCTAGTAAATTTGTGCAAGTCCCACCTGGGGATTTTTGTGACGCAATGGTCCAAACTGAGTTCAAAACAAGTTGTCATCACAAAAGTCATGTAGTTTAATTTGAGGTAGTGCTACTTACGGTTCATTGTAAAGCAGGCTTAATAAAGCTTGCCTTTACAATGAATGTTTTTAGTGCTACTCCAGGGCTAAAAATTGCTGCTCCACAAGCGCAAAACGTTTTAACAAGCATTTTACTAACCTTTTTAATATAAGGATCAAACCCTCCAAAATTGTCATCAACCATCCTCAAAGCCTTCTGAAACGCTTCCTCAAACTTCCTTCCAATGGCCATAACTTCGCCGACACTTTTCATAGAGCTCCCAATTTTACTAGACACCCTAGTAAATTTGTGCAAGTCCCACCTGGGGATTTTTACGACGCAGTAATCCAAACTGGGTTCAAAGCAAGCTGTTGTCACACCAGTTACGGAGTTCTTAATTTGAGGTAGTGCTATTCCCAGGGCTAATTTTGCTGCCACGTAGGCTAGAGGGTAGCCGGTAGCTTTTGAGGCTAAGGCGGAGCTTCTTGACAACCTACCATAAATAAATACATATAACAGAAAAAGGATTTTGTTGCTTTGTTTTGGATATAAAACTTTTAAAATGGAAATATACAGAACCCAGTTTTAATGGTTGGAAATTTTTTCATGAAGAGTGGAAGCTTTTTGGCCTAAAATGTGATGGTATTACATCTGGGAGAATTTTCTGTTTTATTTTCTTTTTAAAAAATTTAAAGGTGCATTTGATATTAAGTTTAATTATTCATTGTATAAAAATGGGTTAAATGTGGTTTTGTTTGCAAAACTGTACATTTCCTATTTTCCACTAGAAATTAATTTCTTCAATTAATGTTCTAAAAGTATTTTTAACAAACTAAAAAAACAGGTTTCAAATAAAGACTAAACATTTTAAAAATATAAAAATAATAAATATTAAATGCTAGTGTGATGAAAAATTAAATTTTATAAGGGTTATTCCATAAAAAAACAGCTTTATGTGATATTTCAAAAACTAAAACTGACAGAATAAACCCAACTTGAAAGATTGTTTGAAAGTTGGATTCTTTATAAAAAAACACTTAAATTTTCAAATAATAAAATCTGTCAAAAACGGTTCAGGGTCTCGAAATATTCCTTTCCATTGGAAAAGAGAAAGTCCAAGATTTTCTTTATTTTTCAACAAAAATAATAACAACTGACAGTCTCCGCCAATTTAACGATAAAATCAAAGTATAGCAAGTTTGGATGGGCAGCCTAACGAATTGCCTATTCATTTTATTTTAGTGGATTATGAAATTTATAGCTATTCTAGAATCTGCCTGGCCAATGATGATTAAAACAAGAAAGAACCTTTAAAGAACGATACATACCTAGCATTCACTTCAATAATAAAATATTCCTCTGAATAAGGATTCAAAGCATACTGTATGTTGCACTCTCCTACGACACCAAAGTGTTGTATAACTTTGATGGCAGTACTTCTTAGCATATTGTACTCCTTGTTGGAGAGCGTTTGGCTGGGAGCCACCACGATCGATTCTCCAGTGTGGATACCCAAGGGATCGACATTTTCCATGTTGCAGACTGTGATGCAGTTGTCAAAAGCGTCTCGTACCACTTCGTATTCCACTTCTTTCCAACCTGTCAACATGACAATGTATACAGGATCTTTTCGAAACAAGAGAGAGATACTTATTTTAAATACAAAAATAAAGCTAGCAATAATAAAGCAACATCTATTTATTGAAACATGCCTTTATTCGGTTGATTTTCTATATGACTGTGCATTAATTTTAACCTCACTTTTAAATGTCAAATTATCAAGTTGGTGTATGCGCTTGTTAATGTTTTTATAGTGATTGTCATACTTTTTAAAAAATTGAAGTTTTGTGGGGTGCTATTCTGGCCGTGAGCTTGCAATATTTTAACTAACATTCTCTTATTTTCCCTCTGACAAACCAAAAAGGAAATAAAATGAAAATTTAGAGGATTTTTTAAAATAGAGTTACTATAATTGATATTGTATTAAAGTGGCACCGCGTCATAGCTATGGTAAACCAAATTTTGCGGCAAAATCTAAGTAAAGAAGCCTTAAAAAATTAGTGTTTCATTTTGTACATGCAGTGTGCCGCTCGGGGTTTAATGTTCGAAAGATAAAACACTAAGACCTTTTAAAGGAGTGATCAAATAGGTACTTACCTAATAAATAAAGATCCGAAACATAAAAGAGGATCCAAAATATATATTAAAATGTGTTATTGATTTAGTTGCAAAAACGGTCATTTGTTTTGTAAAAAGCTCCGTCGTAATTTGTTTGACATAAACAGTCAAAACAACATTGAATCGAAAACGTCAAAGCCCGGCTAAATCAATTGTTCGTAACAACCAGATAAGTATATATGTTCCTTTCTAATGAAATCGTTTAAAAGAAGACATCAATAGAAAGCATTTTGGGAATCAATATCAATAAAAAATTAAAGGAAGTGCGTGCCACTGTATGTACCCCTCTACTCCCTAACAAAAATATGTAGTTTGAGAAAAATAAACAAAATTTCAGTTTTTTTCCTCTTCTCGAAATTCAAGTCACATACAGTTAGGAGATATTGCAGGCTCACCGACGATATACAGGGTGCTATTAAATAAAATACTAATATTAACGGAGGTAATTTTTGGATCTATTTAAAAAAAATCCGTTTTTGTAAATATCTCAGAAACAGAAGGAATTTTTAGTAATAACATAATTATTAAGAAACATTTATTCCACTAAATTCTGAAAACCGCATATTGATGCGATTATCCGTTAGGAAGTTAGCATATTTTAAATTTTTTAACTGTCAATCTCATCAGCTCTTAACACAATTTCACCTGAAAATTTCATGAAAATCGGTTTAGCGGTTTAGGAGCTATCGTGTTACGGACACACACACACAAACAGACGTCACGACGATATTGCTAAGATCAAAATACACCCAAATAAAATATTTTCTGTGTTATCTCAAAAAAAATTTCGTCAAAAATGATACCGATAGGAAGGCAAAAATCCGAGAATTAAACGTAAGAAAGGGTGAGGGTGCAAGTGAGAAATGCCTTTAATTTGTATATTTGTTAACACACCTACAATGAGCACAAAAAAGCTTCAGGAGCTAATAGTTTTAAAAACCAAAAAAGAAAAAAATAGACGTGATTTGGAAAAAAAGAAAAAACATAATATTTTTTACAAAATTTTGATTCTGATTAGGACCTTAGACCTTACCTTTTAATGACTTGTCAATAATCAACTGACTTGAATGTGCCAAGGCCTGAGTAGCCAAAACTTTCAGTTCCTCCAAGTTGCTGGCGAACCCAGAACCCAGACCGCCCAATGAAAAGGCAGCCCTAGCCATCACCGGGTAACCAAGCAGTTCGGCAGCTTTGATAGCTTCTTCCACGGAATGGGCTGCCATGCTAGGCGCTACTTTTTCTCCAATTTCGGCGATTCTTTCGCTAAAAACCTAAAAAAGAGATTTTTTAGCATTTCTCTTTTTTAATAACCGCGATTTCATTGAAGACCGTCTTCATGAGATATCTGATCTCATCTGGACTGGTTACTGCCAGTAATAAAGGGGTGAAACTAAATTGCATTTTACACTCGCCAAAGGATTGGGAAATCCCAGCTGCGGCTTCTCCAAAGATAATTTGGTCAATGACCTCCGGGAATAAATGTCTGTTATACTCAATTTAATAATCTATGATCGACATTATTTTCTATATAGGTAAACAAATGTTCTGTTATTTGCCATTGGCAGCATATTTTGGATGGTGCACCCTCAAGCTTAAATATTGTTTGATAGGCCACCAGTAATTCGCGTCGCTTCACAACCTGGACTCAGATTCTGTGTACTGTCGAATTCTATAGACATGACTACCTTTCTTTCTATTTTTCGCAATTCGTAGGCGACAACATATCGCTATTTAATACCACAGTACACAAAATATGGGCCCAGACGCCCGTTTCGTATCCCGTCTTCCCGGTCAGAGCCGACAGACGCCCTTTGCGGATTACGATTATCCCTCTCTGTCTATAAAACATACGGAAATTAAGCACGTAAAAGAACGGTAACATTGGCGAAATTTTAGATTTATTTGGGCTATAAGGCTGGAATTTAAAGTATGCACCGAATAATCGAGGACTGTCATAGTTATGTTATGGCCCGTGGAACGTCAACGTACAGATGTTTTCTTTGTACGCTGTTGGCATTTTTGATCTTAGACCATTAACTTTTTGAAATATAAAAAATAATAAACCTCACTAAGTTTAGGTTTGACAATATTTGCAGCGAAGGCGACTGTAAAGAACTACAAAAGGATATTTGCATTTTATATACCTGGTGTCAAAAAAATAAAATGGAAATAAATTTTGGCAAATGCAACCTTATAACGTTTTCTAGAAAAATAATCAAAATTAAATTCTCATATAACATTAACAATATTGAAATATCCAGAGTTAACCCCATAAATGATCTTGGGGTGCTTTTTGATTCAGAGTTTCGTTTCGTGGATCATATAAATAATGTTATAACAAAAGCGTTCAAAATGTCAGGGTTTGTTATTCTGTCAAGTACTGAATTTAAGAATATTGAGGTTTTAAAAATATTATATTTCTCATTAATTAGAAGCCAGCTTGAATATTGCTGCATGTGATCTGGTACCTTATTATGACATTCACAGTAATATGTTAGAAAGAGTACAACGTAAGTTTGTCAACTTTTTGCTGTTTAAATTAGGCATGGACAAAAAACTGTAGAATCATGAAGAACGCTTAAAAATCATTGGAATAGATAGTCTTAGCAATCGAAGAGACAAGCTGGCGTTAAGATTTGGTCATAAAATTTTAGTTAACAAAATTAACGGTCCCAAACTACTATCGCTTCTACACTTGTTTGCACCCTTAAGTCAAAACAGAGGTACCAGATTATTTAACTTGAACTCTTATAAAATAGATATAGAGAAAAATAGTATCGATAATAAAATGTCAGTTTTTAATAAATACATACAGTCATTTATCAATATTGATATATTTACCTGCAGCAATTCATCCCTTAAGCGTAAGATTGATAAAATTATGTAATAAATACGACTAACCGATATTGATAAGTTATTTTGATATAGTGAATATCTTATTTTTGTGTAAGGTCTTTTGACAAATTATTTTTTTGTTATTTTTACTTTAGATCTTAGCTTTTTATAGTAATTAAGGAATGTACTAAATAAATAAATAAATTAACACCTAGAACCCTAGCTAGGTCTTATGGATGGCTGTAAGTGCCTGCTAGCTAAAGTTTTTTTTATAAACAATCCGATTTGTCTTATAGGTTAAATATCATATACAATTTAATAAATAATCTTATTATTTTAAAAACATTAGATAAAAGTAAAATTAGAATTTCCTTATTTATAAGAAATAGGCAATCCGGCAGGGTAGTTTTTCGATAAAATATATATAAAAAAAAAATATTATCAACTTTAATGAACTGGTTATTGACCACTTTGCAAGGGCTGACAACAAAAGGGTAGACCTTAAGTTTAAAAACAAATATCTCTCAAAGAGTTGATGTGTTTTAGTCCAGAAGCTGGGACGGTAAAACTTTTTTAATGTCACCTTATTTTTCCTACATTTGTAGAATACAAAGAAACAGTGCGTTGTTGGGCAACATGGCATTTTTTATTTAGATTTAAAAAATTTTTTTGGATTTTGGAACTTTTGGAAGACATGCAAAATAGTTGGCCATTACCTTTGACACGTTGCGTAACTTTTGATTTGTTAAAAGGGAACGTCATCTGGAGAACAACTAATAGTTATGTAAGAAAGTATTACGAATTAGAACAAGAATCGTAAAATTCTAAAATTCTCCACGATGTGTGTATTATTACATATAGCTTAAAAATCATGAAAGATATTCACCGAGAAATGCCTTCTTATAATATAGGCTAAAAGAAATTGTCACTTAGTTTATTAAGCAATAATTAACAACAGAACAAATAACAGCGCATTTTATTATAAACTTGGAGCTGAATATTAGCCTGTTCAGCTCAAAGTCATAAAACGCACGAGTAACAGGAGGTTTCGCCAATGCCGGAGGTTAGAAAGCAACCTTTACTCTGAGAAAGCAACCTAGTATTACACAAAAAGGCTTACTTTACGATCTTCCGTGTCAATAATTGCTTGAATGGGTGTTCCCAAAATTTTGCAGTTATACTTGTCGAAAACTCCTAACTTTTGAAGTTCTACGCCACAATTTAAGCCCGTCTGGCCTCCGAAAGTCAACAAAACGCCGCTCGGTCTTTCGGATCTTATCACCTAAAATTTTTTTAAAATACAAAAATAGAGAGAAAAATGCTCTGTTAACTCAGAAGTTAAAGAAGTTTAGCTTGCGAAAAATGGTGTAAAAACAATTCTATTTTTTTGTTTTGTTTTTTTTTTTGGTATTTCTTTTAAGTGTGATAACAACGGTTTTTCTCCTAAAGTTAAACGTTAGAAAGGTATTGAAAAAACAACATTTTTGTGCATACTCAATCCAAGATGGCGACAGAGCGTTTTTACACCACCTTTAGCATCTTTTTTGTGTTCTAATAACGGAGATATATCCAAAAAACATAAGTTTTGAAGAAAAATTATTTAATCTTTTATTTCTTTTTTCTTCTGTTAAAATTTTACATTATTCTACCACAATACCTGCTCCACATATTCCGGAACCAGTGGCAAAAAATAGACTTTATCCGCCAATCCTTTTGAAGTTTGTACAGTAGCAATGTTTGGATTAATCAAAACAGTTTGAATATTTTCTTCTTTTAGAGCCTTTATTGCTTGTGATCCGGAGTAGTCGAATTCGCCAGCTTGACCTATTGATAGCCCGCCAGATCCTTTAAAAGAAAAAAGCTTTATTCTAAAAGTTCCAAAAATTTAATTTACTTTTTACGAGACTATATATATATATAGAATAAATACAAGGTGACAATTTAAAAAAAATGGATTTTCTCGAAAATTATCAGGAAATTAAAAAAACTTCGAAACACGTCGATTTTGTTTGCAAGGGGACACTTTTTGGCTATCTTGAAATTTCTGTAGCACGAACCCCCTTCGAGATGTATACTTTACCCCTATATTTTGAATAGGGAAAGTGGGTCTTGTAATACCTGAGCCAAAAAGTGTCCCCCTTGCAAACAAAATCAGAGTGTTTCGGCGTTTTTTTAAATTGTCACCTTGTATAAATAAAAAGAAGGCGATACATTTTTTTTTACACTTAGACTTTTTTCATAGACAGTAAGGAATAATTTTTTTGCGAAAACAAAATGATGTATAAGGGCTGGTGCTCCTAAAGGGCTGAAGATGGGAATACAGTATCCTATAAGGGCCATTCATAAATTACGTAACACTTCTTTTGCCTATTTTTGACCCCTTTCCACCCATTGTAACACTTTGTTTCACTTTGGCAACCCCCTCCCCCTAAACTTACTTAACACTTTAACAACCACCCCTTAACCTAACCTCCAAAAATAAGTAACTTTTTATGGATTAAGAGGAAGCTCTGCTTTTGGCACATAATGAGCGTGTAAGGGTTTTGAAATAACACTTTTATGGAAAAAGTATTCAATATTTTTTGATAAAACTTTTGATAATTAGTAAAGAAAAAAATTCCTTATCCAAGTCCTCAATAAAAAAAATAAACCTCAAGCCTCAAAAAACGTTCCTAGATTACCTAATTTTTAGACATTTTTTGATATATTATTTTATCTAGAACCGTTTCACTTATCGCAATGGGGTTTTAAATGCGCAGTGCATTTAAGATCAAAAAATATTTTTTTAAAATTTGCAAAACTCTCCCAAAAAAGTGTTATTTCAAAACTTTTACAATTAGATTTGTACCAACAATATTTACATTTCGATATACACTGCCTCCACAGACTTAACGACTTCAGGAAATGTTAATTATTTAATATTCCCCTTTATATTAAAAACTTTTTCCATAATAAAAATATAATAATACCACGTGTGTTTATACCGCGCAAGTATTAATAGCCCAACCCATTTACCACGGAAAACACAGTTACCGTGAAATCATAAAACGCCCATTTTTTTACCGCTCAAGACAAAACAGCGCAAATTAAGATCCACGAAAACTTTCCTAGTCTCATTTACAGCGCAACCAAAAGTAATATATTAATAACAGCTTTGCTCTAATTTTTTTGTTGTGCTAAAAGTATGCAGTATGTAAAAATGGCCGCCAAATTTTCCGATCTAAGCGTATCTCCTTAGTCAGTGGTCCGATTTTACCGATTTTAATTTTTTTAATTTCTTTTTACTCTTTTTTTAAAGGCAAACCAATTATGCATTTTTTGCTAAATCAAGTAGTTTTTGAGATACACCAAGATTATGAATATTTCCGCTCGCAAAAAAATTAAAATAATACCTATGCTGCTGCTTTTAATTTAGTTACAATATAATTTTCTTTTTTGTTACATAAAAGATTTTAGACCCTTCATAAAAGAGGTTGTCAGTTTTATGTTTTTAAATTTCTTTTAAAAAATATCGATCTAGAGATAAAGGTCTTTAAACGACAATTAAATTGTTGTTACTAACAAATCATAACCTATACAATTTTTTTGCAAAAGTTAAAAGCAAGAGTTTGTGAAAAAAAATAGCATTCTTGGATTTATGACGTCACACCGGCCCTCCTAATCAAATTGGAGGCAAACACCCCGTGACTCAAAATTGTTTGATCTATTGGCAATGGATCTTAGAAGCCGGGATACCATCGGCCACTCAACTATAAAGCAGTGGAAATTTTGGTAATAAATTGAATGTTTAATTTACTAAAATTATTTACTTAATAATAAAACAAGAGCTCATCTTCAAATAATACACCTTATTTTAAAGACAATAAATTTAAGCATAAAGAAACCATTAGTTAAGGCGCGTTCTCAAGAATCGATTTTAGTTGATCAACTATAGTGTATCAACTAAAATCGGTCAAGTTTTTGTTCAGACCACAACCCAACCTTCGATCAAATTAGTTGAATAAAAATGGCGCCAAGGCATCGAAGAAATAAAAGTTATTTTTTCGATGGCCAAGGGCAGTAATACGTGCAAGTGTAAATATTGTACATTTGTTTGTACATGGTTCTTATTGTTTTTATTTTATTTTTAACATCCGCTGTAGTTAGACCGCCTATTTCCATTTCTCGCGCCATCACATTTAAAGCATTTTCTCTGGCATCTTTATTTTTGTAACTATCTGTAATGGATAGGGTGAATAGATTTTCTTCTTTAATTCATAGCGGACTGTAACTTTCTTTAGGTGTAATTTTCTTATTTAATATTTCTTGATCGCGCAACCATACAAAAGCAATAGAAAAAATGGCACCTACCTTTTGATGGCTATTTCTCTGCTTGCGGGCCCGCTCTGGAAGTAGTCTCACGTTCAGTCTTTGTATTGAGGATGGTAGCACTTAATAACTAAGGTTTTTATGTTTAATAGTTAATTTTCGAAAGAAAATTAGTCTTCGAAAGAAGAGAATGATTTTTCACGAGTTCACGTGTTTTTTCGCTTGACAGAATGTTGTTTCATGCGCCTTTTGCGCATGTCCTTAGCACCCGCGTTGTTTCGACGGCGCAAGGTGCCACAATTTGAATTTGTATGGCTGATTATTTTTGAGGCGAAATAGATAAATTATAAATAAAATAAAACTAAAGAAAATTGCAGTAACACTATCTATACTTGATATTGTATTAAAGTGACACCGCGTCATCAAAACCGTGATGGGCGGGAAGGGAGTAGAGGGGTACATACAGTGGCCCACACTTCCTGTAACTTTTTTTATTGGTATTGATTCCCAAAACGAGGCACTGCACTACTTAGTCATTACCTTCCTATTTTACTTGCTTTTTATTTATGTCTTCTTCTAAACGATTTTATTAGAAAGGAACATATATACACTTGTCTGGTTGTTACGAACATATTGATTTAGCTGGGATTTGACGTTTTCTATTCTTTGTTGTTTTGACTGTTTTAATGTCAAACAAAGTGGGACCGACTTGCGGTGCCACTTATATACATCCTCAACTATAGTCGATGATTCCCAAGAGAGTCATTACTATGGTATACTTTAATAAATTTAAACATAACACTCTCTGCAAACTTTACACGCTTCAAATAGGATTCGACTCATCTAAATAATATTGATGACTCATAACTTGAACGATAAAGTTTGAATGGATCAAACTTTTGTGAAATCGACAAAAGTTGACCGAATAAAGTTGAAACATATGTTCTCACAGTTCTTTTTATTCGATTTTAGTTGATCAACGAAAATCGATTCGTGAGAACGCGCCTTTAGAAACTTGACAAGATAAGTTAGGTTTAAACCAAAATAATTTATAGCTAACAATAATATTTGATAAAATTTGTACTGCTAATATTTGTGCAAGTGTGTCAGCTCATAATTTAAAAAAGCTATTATTAATTTTGTTCATTTCAAATGTTTGGCTTCCAAAGAAGAGAATTTCTTAAAACTGAAATATCTTGAAAACCTTTAAAAATTAAAAAGAATTATTTAATCGGTAGCAACTAGGAAACACATTAGTCAAATACATCCAGAACCTCTACCCTGTACTTACCAATTATAAGAACTTTTTTCGGTCTCTCTTTAAGTTGGGCCCTAACATCTCTAAATGTTAACTTTTCTCTTAACATATCCTTGACACTCAAGTCTAAACTTATCCCATTTTTGATATTGTTCACCACATTCAGAAACACGTCAAAAAGGCATTCTAGATCCTCCGGACCAGCCGTGTGTTCAGGATGGAACTGAACAGAAAAATATGGTAGTTTATTATGGACTATGCCTTCGTTCGTATTGTCGTTCGCATTTATGAAAAGCGGTTCCCAATCAGGGGGTAAAGTGTTCGTGTCGATGGCGAACCCGTGGTTTTGAGAGGTCATGTAACAGCGAGAAGTGCCTTGGTGAATGCAGGGTTGGTTGTGACCCCTGTTGCCGTATCTAAAAAATAAATGGGAATTGTAGCTTCTTAAACGGGTTTATATAGCTTAAGTTGGCGGATCCAAGATGCCAGACTTTTTATTTATACAGGGTGTATTTTAAATGAGGCACCAAACTTTAAGGGCTGGTGGAAAGGTCAAAAAAAGACAAATGTTCTATTACATTTTGTTTGCGTCAAACCCCATTGTTTTTTAGATACAGGGTGTCAAAATTTAAAAAAAATATTTTTTCGTTAAACCTCCTTAAAAATTATATACCTATTTCTTATCTTGTTCATAAGTACAAGTGTACCAAATAATAAATTACCATTGAAAAACTAAAAGAAAAATTATTGATAGTAACAAGGTCAAATAATTCGCGAAATGCGAGGATTAGGAAAATAACATTATTTGCATAGATCCCTACAGGGTTCGGTTCGGTTCCACTTAACTCAATTATTAAGAGATAAAGAAAAATTTTAACACAAACGTTGTATAATTTTTAAAAGCTTTTGAAGATGGTGGCTGTTAGCATTGAGTAAATAACCCATATAGAGGAGCCACCGGCAAGCTTTACCATATTGAGGGGCAGATGGCGCTAAAAAAATTCGTCTGGTACGCAATATTCAGAGACAACTACTGTGATCTAATGGCATTTGTATAATATGCATAAGCCTTGGAACTCGCCCACGTAACTAAATCGTAACAGCAGTCCCTGAGTATTGCGTACCAGACGAATTTATTTCAGCGCCATCTGCCCCTCAATATGCTAAAGCTCGCCGGTGGCTCCTCTATATGGGTTATTTACTCAATGCTGTTAGATATGTCAAATTATAATCCTAATGTCAAATTTTGACAGCAACCAAAGATATATATGAAAACTAAAACCTTGTATATTATTATATTTTTAAATAGCATTTTTCTTTGTGATTTTCAAAACACCCACTTGGCTGAATTTATTTTCAATGGTTATCGAGGAAAATTATTAATATTCTGTCAGAAGACAATGCCTAAGGGAAGAAATAATCACTTAATATTAATATAACTTTAAACAATACATTATACTTATACCTCAGAAGTATGGCCAATCAAGGATAGAACAGAAAAAATGCTATCCGCTACGAAGATGGACTATTGGAGAAGAGCAGCAGGGAAATCAAAAAGAGAAAGAGTTGCAAATCAAAAAATAAAAGAAATTATGACCGTGGGTGAACGTACTTTAGTGGATGATATAAGAACAAAACAACTGGTATGGTACGGACATGTACAAAGAATGAATGATGAAAGACTACCTAAACTAATACTACAATGGAAACCAACTGGCCGAAGAAAACGAGGATGGCCGAGGAGAAGCTGGAGAGAAGGAATAGACAGTGAAATAAGAATAAGAGACCTAGATGATGAATTATGGGCTAACAGAAACGAGTGGAGATTGGGTATCGGAAGACGTAGAACTTTGTGAAACCGATATATATATATATATATATATATATATATATATATATATATATATATATATATATATATATATATATATATATATATATTATAGTATATATATTATAGTTATACAGATAATAATCTTATTTTACAGGCAAACGGGTGAAAATAAAGATAGCAAATTGGGAGTTTTTAGAATGAGAAAGAAAAATGCTACATAAAAGTGAAATAAATGTAACGCTTGCTTAAAGCTCAGTAAGAACGTGTAATCATAGCTTAACTCTATTTTCCTAGGTTTTGGCAATCAAATTAACTTTAAAATACTTTTTCTGGAAACGAACAACAAGATAGCTTAACTTTTGAAGATTTAAAGAATCAATTACGTTTATAATTAAAAAATATTGCATGTTCTTTATTTGATTTAAAAAAATTAGATGAATACTTTAAAATCCTATTTTTGGTGGGTCTCTTGATATAAAAAATAAAAAACCGAAATGATAATATACCACCAACACATTGTCAAATAGGTAAAATATTAAAATCAGATTTTCATAAAATTTATTATTTTAAACTTATTTAAAATTCACTTTCACCTAAATGCTGATGAGGCAGTACCTTACAAAAGTTCAGTGAACGAACTTCGCTTAGATGTGGCAGCAATTATGGCCCTGGCAACGAGCCATCGCCAATAAGTGCTGACGCAGGAAAAAAGTTGTATTGGGAGGTACTGGCTCATTACCGGGTATCAGTAGGGTTGTGAAAGTGAAGAGTAGAACAGCGCCTGGAAAATGCGTCCTGCCTTGTGCCTCATTTTAACAACGTAAGTAAATTTATATTTCAACTTTGTCATTTAAAACAAAAAAGGTTTAATATTACATATATTAAACCAGCACTGTTTTTATTTAACTCTAGCACTAAAATATTCTAAATATTCTACCTTTAACTAAATAATATATTAGTAACGTTGTTTGGAGACTGACGAGTCTCGTCTCCTCCAACAACCCTACCAATACTGCTCGCACCCCATAGTCGCGAAAGCCGGGGTGCGACAATATGAGAATGAGCCTGTTCATTGGCATCACCCGGTTCATTACCATCACAATAAAAAATATACTGACCTGAACACATCACTTGTTTAATGAACTCAAAGAAGTTTACAATAGTTAAATACAATTCGAAAAAAGACTCACCCTTAACTTGTTTGTATAGTATATTTAGAAATTCTACCTGTCAAATTAGTAGAGTAAATTTGAAGGTTATTTCAAGAAAAAGCTGCAAAAAGGGCATATTTTTTACCTTCCTAGCCTGCGTAGCAATGGCTAAAGAAAGTATTATTTTCGACGAAAATTTTTTTTTTGAGATAACGACAATGAGTGTGTGAATATTATTTCTGTCCGTAACACGATAGCTCCTAAGCCGCTGAACCGATTTTCATAAAATTTTCAGGTAAATTAGTGTTCGACACTACAGTTTTTTGACAATAATTTAAAATTTCAAAAATGCTAACATTTATTTATATTAAGCATGGCATGTTAGCTATTAAACACCAAAAGCTCAATTTTTATTCGAGGATCCCCGATTTCCCGGAATCAAAATCCAAAATTAGATATATATTAAAGTTAGGAAAAAAAATTAAACCTGTAACTTCAAAACAAGTTGGCGGCTATATTTAAAAAAAATCGTTTTTTTTTCTTCGATATTTTTTATATTTTGTGTGCGATATTTATTTTTAATAACCTGACAAGTGTAATATTTTTTACATTTTTAAACTGAGTAGGTCTCGCCTAAAGTAAATCCATCAAAACTAATGTAATTTCTCTTAAAATAGAAAATTCATTATTTTTCTTAACTCTAAAGCCGGAAAATCGGGGATCCTCGAATAAAAATACTATGCCAAATATAAAAAAATATACCCTTTTTGCAGCTTTTTTTTTACAAATTTACTCTACTAAAACGGTTCTTACTTACTTCATTTTAAAACTCTTGCATCCAATAGCCATAGATAACAACTGATGTCCCAAACAAATACCAAAGATCGGTTTTTTTGGACTGTGCTGAATAATAGTTTGTATATTTTTGATCACCTTAAAAAAATTGACAATTAAGTAACTTCAAGTGGAGTAATATTATAAATCTCCATAAAGCGCCATGGACACTTTCACTGGGATAAATTTCGAAAACGGTATAAGATATAATTTTGGTCAAATGGGAAAAAAGTACCGCTATTCCGAACCCAATCAGATGCTGTATAGAAATTCAAAAAATCTACTTGGATTTTTAAAATATCGAGTTAAAACTAAAAATGATTTTTTTTCGCAAAATTTAAAACTCCCTGGCTGGAATATATAATAAAAGCGTGCACACTTGTGCATATTTTATGTCTATTTCAACGCCGAAGTCGATGAAAAAACGGACTTTTAGGAAATTTGTGGCCTTATATCTAGCGAACCTCAAGGAGGATTTTGACATGCTAAGAAAAAAGTATACAAAGATTCAGCTTGCATCTATTTTTTTCGAGGTAATTTCCTTATTTCACTTGGCTATAAATCGACTATACATACCTCTCTGCACATTTCAGGGTTACCAGGTCCATTGCTAAGAAACAAACCATCAAACTCTGCAGGGTTCAGTGTATGGTTCCATGGAACCAAGTCGACTCTGGCGCCTCTATCCAGAAAACAACGAATTTGATTGTATTTCAAGCCGCAGTCAATTGCACAGATCCTTGGAAATCCGCCGGAGTTGTAGGTCACAGGTTTCTAATAAAAAAGAGCCATTAAAAAACCAAAAAGTCAAAAGAAGTTAAATATTCTAAAACCCATTTATTTTTTTTATTTTTATCGGTTCTTCTTTCTTATCTGTTATTAAGGCGATATCATCAGCATATCTTAGATGGTTTAAGTATTCTCCGTTTACTTTGATGCCTATTTCTTCCCAATCTAACTTTTTTAAAACATCTTGTAGGGCTTGGTTAAATAGTTTAGGGGATATTGAGTAACCCTTCTGACACCTCTTCTTATGTGGATTGGCTTGTTAGCTCCCGCTAAATTTCGCGGTTGTTTTTAAATTTTAAAACCACACAATTGGATGACGGACAGAGTACATTTTTCGCGCATTTGACATGCGCACCAAGAATCAGAGAGATCCTTTTCTACCGCCTCGAGAAAATGGCGTGTTAATTTACTTTCTCCAACTATTACAAATTTCTACACTTAAAAGTGCTCGATTTTGGTATACTGAAGCATAGAACTAGAAACTTCAGCCCTTCAGCTACGTGGTGCCATCATTAGATCCAGAAAGGGGTCCCTGGAACGTGGAGAAATTGGCTGCAAACTGGTGAGTGCTTTGTTTCCGTTGTGTGGTAACAGCAATTAACCTATGGACCTTTGATTATTTCGTGATTTCATATCGATATATTTATGTTTGTTCGCCCTTTCATTAATTAAAATATATACAGTCCACTGCAGTTATCGTTTTTCTAATTGCGGGCATACATTGGCTTGGTTCCTTCGTGGATTTTGATTGATGTTGTTGCTTCGCTGTATATATTGACTATTAAATCTGTGTATTCGGCTTTTAAATAAAGATGCTTTTACTGCCCAGTGCTACTCAATGCTATCGAAAGCTTTTTCAAAGTCTATAAACGCAATATATAGTGAAATGTTGTATTTGTTTGCTCTTTCTATTAAAGAATTAGCACCCGTCAATTTTTATTTAAAAATGTGTTTGAAAGTTAATGGCAATATTGTTTTACAAATCATATGCTTGGTTTAGTCAGTCCGATGCACGAAGCATTTCAGCCTGCACACTCTGTTAGGAATCACGTTCAAGTATTTTTTCGGGGGAAAAAGTTAGGCGTTTAGTAATTACTTAAAAAATAGACCGGTGTACTGTGGACGATTTGAGTTAGATGCCATTTAATATTTTTGCAAATTGCCATTTCTAAAGCTTAATATAGGTCACTTTTCTTAAATTTGAAGGCAACTTCAATAAGTACTCAAATCAATATGCAATAAAACAGAAAATATTTCTTATTGCCCCATTACGATGTTTTTTATTACCCCACGATGGTCAAAACGAAAGGGTAATAAGAAACATTTCCATTCTGAACTACTTGTTTATTACAAGCAAAATTTAAAACAATACGCAGAAAGTCTTACATTTGACAACAAACTTAAGTATTAAAACTGAAAATAAAGTGTTTTCCTCAGACAAAAAAAAATATTATTTGAAATATGTTTGAAAAAAAAAACAAAAGTGCTAAAACTTTATTAATATTGTAGTTTTCAATTTCAAAGGTTTCTTCAGATATCTCAAATGACAAACTGCAAGAGTACCAAAAAAAATATTTCTTATTACCTATTACCCCATCTTCCCCTATGTGAAATAAATTGGTTCCGCCAGACACTGCTTCCATCTGTCCCTGGTTCCGCTCAACACACGGTCCCCAGGGACCGTACGCTCAACACTGCTGTGACCTGTGTAGCCAGCGCCACCAAATGGCGCGGAATTTAATAGGGCTGTCTAACAAAACATATGATCAAATCCAAGATGTCTTCCATGGGACAAACAAACCGATTTCCCATAAGCCGTAATGTTAACAAAAACGTAAATTTTACAAAAACGACAAGAGCTTTAGTCTCAAAAATTAATCAGTTTTAAGAATAGATCCTTTGTGCATATGAGAAAAATGCGTTTTTCTTAAAAATATTAAACTAAAGCGAGAAAATCTGAAATAAAAGGGACCATGTTTTCTTCAAAAAAGTAGGTTATGTTTTTGTTTATTTTGTTTTTTTTAAAACTTTATTTCTAGTTTTTTCACTTATTTTGAATTATTACATGGGCGCACCAAGGGGGCGGGGGGCTAGGGGGCCGGACCCCCCAAACCACATATTTTTTTAGATATTTTCCATATATTTCATGAGTAAACAGAAAAAATAGCATAAAGTACATCATGAGACCTCTGGGGCGCCCCAAAGGTTTTTGAAGTTTTTTGACCAATGAATCAATGAACTATCAGCCCAAGGTAGGGGAAAGTAGTTCTATTCAAAGAGCTCACTTCAAGGCTCACTTAACAGAGACGAAATTGAAATAGACTAAACTTTTCTCATCAGATTCAGGTTTTCTATTAGGATCTTTTGTTGTACTTGACTAAACCTTTTGCTAAGTAATAGGCCTTCTATAGCATTAAACTGTGAAAAATATTTTACTATGATTTTTAGGTTTAGACAAAGTTTAACCACGGATCATCTTAACAAAGGTGATCCGTGGTTTAATTGTTTTAACCCTCCAGTAGTAAAATGAAAAAGAGGCACAACTTATAGGTAGGTCAGTCCAACAGATCAATATGCACATATAAGTTCCAACCAAGGTTGGTCAAGCAAACTTCTAATAAGTACTTTACAAAATATGTTTATTTAAAAAAATATAAGTAAACATTATATAAAAAAAAAACTTGCAAAATTAAAATACAGTTTTTTCTTGTCATTGGCCTCACACACTGTACATCACCATATGATTTTCCATGAACTATAATACATAGGGCTTAAGTACGGTCAAATTCATCAGCTCACAACAGTAAGTACTGTTCAAATTTTACAACAGTACAATATTTGCTGTTGTATTACTACTGTTACTATTACTTTTATTACTGTTTTTTTGTAACAATATTTGCTCAATTATGTATCTAAAAGTTTATGCAAATAAACATATACTCTACTCTACAATTGGGCGTAACAGCATATGACCCATTAGGAGTATTAGAACCCAAATTTTTTTGAGAGAAATTGAAAAAAATATCTGAGAGAACTTATTTGTTTTTCTTGTGGTCATCAAAGTCAACAAAGATTACTTTTTTATCCATCTATTATTAATGATGGCAAAAAAATTTTTTTTGCTAATAAGCTCAGTACAGTACCGGAGAAATTTCACAACAGGACTTGTAGTAGGTCCAGTCAGATACTATACAAATTTTACGGTGTACAAGTTTTAGGTGTCAAAAAGCATGGAAATAAAGGAAAATTTGCACCAAAATAGTTTAAGATAAAAAGAGGTTTGAGTTAGGGAGACTGTCAAACTCACCAGTTTATTCTAAACTGTTTTGAGGTCTGTAAAATAAATATTTATTAAAGAAAAAGAAACTTTGATGATACAGGACTTCACTCGACACTATACAGGATGCTACACTACCAAAAGTTTATTTAAGGTTCTGTAGGATGGTGTACAAATTTGGTTCAGATCATTATTCACACTTTAACCTCATATTGTTTTCCTTTTCTTTCTTCTCGGGACCCTTTTTTCAACCATCATTTTTAAAATTTTTCAACCGTTTTGAAACAATGGATGAATGGATATTCAGGAGAGACCCAGTCATGATCATTGCTGTATTGTATTGCCTAGAATAGTAAAAAAATCATAGTGAAATATTTCTTACAGTTTAACACAATTCTATGTTACACTTCTGCAAAAGGTCCACTCAAGCACAAAAAAAGATCCCAATAGAAAATGTTGCCAAAATGGCAGTTGCACATTTATCCAAAACAAACCTGACAAAAAACTTTCGAATATTTCAATTTATCCTCTGTTAAGTCAGGTAATAGAGCACTTATCCACTTTCTTTTCCCTTCTTTGAGCTGATACCTAGTTCATTTAAATCAAGATGATTTTTTAAGGTCAAAATACTTGGCATTCCATCAAAACTAACATTATCAAGCTCTCCCCAGCTGCCACAATTCATAACAGCACAGAAACTAATAATAATGATTCAAACTGAGTAAAAAACTGGAAAAAAAGTAAAAAAAAACAAAAGTAAATAAAAACATAACCTGACTTTTGAACAAAACATGGTCCCTTTTATTTGAGATTTACTGGCTTCAATTGATTTTTTTAAAGAAAAACGCATTTTTCCCATGTGTACAAAGGTTCAATACTTAAAACAGCATCTTTGTTGTAAGTTAAATCGTTTCACTTTTTTAAAAAATTACGTTTTTGTTAACATTGCGGCTTATGGGAAAACGCTTTGTTTGTCCCATGGCGACCATCTTGGATCGGAAAACAGCTGATCGTGACAGTTCGTTAGACAAGCTAATAGAAGCTCGCTAGAACATAATCGCGCACTATCTACGTACGTCAAAATTCCTATGTTAAACGTCCGTGAGTTTGCGGCGTTCCACGGAAGCCGCTAACGACATGTGACGTTCAAATGTCAACAGTGTCAAATTGCGTTAGTCGTCGACCGTTTTTGGCACGACCAAAAACTATCTAATATATACTGAAATCAGATTTTTTAGGTTAGTTATTTGGGTCCTCATTAATTATTTTTACACATACCTTTATAGACACCTCAGCCACCAAATTCCTTAAATTAGGATCCTCAATATTCAAATTTTTCGTCTCTAGTGGTAAAGTGTATACTATTTTGCCCAGCATAGTACCAGTTTCTCGGATTTTTTTGGTCAGGGCCCTCGTGTCAACTCCTAAAATATTTTTTTAAATTCCTTTAAAGGTTTCTTGACACATATAGAGGATGTTCTTGAATAACAGGCTAATATTTAGGAAAATAATTGTTGGGTCGATTTTAAGAAAAAAAATCATATCATATCATATCATCTTTCCTAAACGTCTTGATTTTTGAAATATAGGGTGTTAAAGATTGACACTCTTGATACATGTCACTGGAAAGGAAATTTTTTCAGCTTTAAAAATAAGTTATCAAATGTTTTTTGCAACAGCTTCCATTTATTTAAATGTCTATAAAAGGTGCGCTACTGATGTAAAGGACTTTATGTCAGCTTTTTGCAAATTAGGATGCTCCCAAAGAGCATTTTTGAGGGGGGCGAGGGGGGATTGCCCCCCACCCCAACTTTATGTAAAACCAATTTGAAAAATTGAGCTTTAAGTTAATACTAAGCAGAAATCGTTTTTTACTTATCTTAATGTATTATTAATAGAGTTACAAAAATGAATGTTCAATTTTCAGCAGATTTAAAGATTCTTAGAAACACCTTAATTTTTTTTTAGAGGCAGATATTTTAAAAGTATATTTTGGGTTCTAAAACTAAAAATATTTTTTGAAGAAAAACAATGTATTAAGGATAAAAAATAAAAGATTAGATTTTAAAAATTTACCCCTTTTCAGTACCTCTATGACACGTGCACCACTGCTTTTAGAGGGAAGTTATATACATCGATAAAAAGGATATTTCGTCTTTATAAAAAATGATCTCTTAAGAATGTTTTGACAAGGTGATAGTTTTCGAATTATTAGCAAAAAACTGTCAACTAGCACTTTAAAGAGCCCCTGCCAGGGGTAAGAGGTTCGGAGGAGTCTTATGTCTATCCATCTCACATGTAGGGTCTGAATAAGAATTAGCTCCTGAAATATTAGCTTGTTATTCAATAAGACCCTGTATTCCCTAAAGATGCAAGCTTGTCCAGCGTGCTCTGGGTGCAACATTTACCTTGGATTCCTGGTATGTTCTGGTCCGCCATCCATTTCGACAACGTCCTAACGCTACGCCAATGACTTGGTTCATCGCAATGCTCCCCCACAATAAGTGCTGCGGCCCATATTCGGTGCGATTCAAAAAAACTAAAAAAATATGATTCTTTTAACGACCTTGATAAAAAATAGATAGAGGAATACAACTTAACGACCGATTTACAATATACACACTACAATTTGCTGACGACCAAGTAATTGTAGCTAATGATAAAGAAGACATGGAGTATATGATGAGAAAGTTAATGAAAGAATACCAAAAGTGGGGATTAACAGTGAAGGTGGACAAGACACAGTACTTATGTATTGAAAACGAATCCAGTGAGTTAGAACTAGACAATGGGCAAGTAATATCTCCATGCAATGAGTATGTATACTTGGGTGTCACATTTGATAAGACAGGAACAGCCTGTAAAGAACTGGAAAAAAGAATAGTAAAAGCAAAAAAGGTTATTGGATGTCTTAACACTATTTTATGGAGCAGAGAGATAAAAAATAATGTAAAATTTAACATATATATAAACAATGGTGAAAAGCACGCTGTTGTATGGAATAGAGACTTGTCGCGTAACAGAAAAATACAAAACAAAAATGGAAAGTGTCGAAATGGATGCAATAAGAAGATCAATGAGAATATCTAGAACAGATCACATAAGAAATGAGATCATAAAAGAAAGAATGGGAATCGAAGGGAGCATAACGGATGACATCACTAAAAGACAACTGATATGGTACGGCTATGTACAATGGATGAACGACGAAAGATTACCAAAGCAGGTCCTAGAATGGCAACCAATAGGGCGCAGAAAAAGAGGGCGTCCTAAACTAGAATGGCAACAGTCAATCCAAAGATCAATGAGTCAAAAAAATCTGACAGAAGATGATTGTCAGGATCGAAGGAGGTGGAGAATAGGCGTCGGACAACGTAGAAAAACGTTCTAAACCGACTAAATAATAATATATAAAAAATAGAATATAAAACGCTGATTTATTTTGCTTCTTGTTCAGTAGTGTTTAGAACAAATACCTTCGAGCATAAATACAGACCCATGCATTCTTACACGAGATGCTTGAAGCCAGGACCCCCTTTAATTCTTAATGTTTCTTTTTCCGGTAGACAGGATTTCGGTAACTGCGCATGCGTCAGTTTTGGTGATTCTGGAACAAACTCCGTTACATCACTACATTATTTGACAATTGTGAAAAATTTTATCTATTATAGTTTTTTCTAAAAACCAGTTCGTAGGATGAAAATTTATCAAATTGCGGATTAATAAATGTAGTTTTTAAAAAATTAATTGTGCAGATTTCTTGTGGACATCATGAAGAGTGTTTAATGGCATCTATAAACCATTCTTAACTTTATTAACAAAGTACAAGCACATAGCTATGGAATGGCACTTCCTCATTCTCCCGGACATTTTCCCACAAACCGCCCATGTTTTCCGTGAATTACTTCCCATCTTTCACAGAATTAATTAAAAAAAAATTAAATTTTACACGGCAAACGCAAAACACCGCAAAATATAGATAAACGACAAATATTCCGTCCAGCCAAACAGCAGCTGTGTGCCCACTTGAAATTGAATGCAGCATTCAGAATGTTTCCGGGCCTCACCCCCTGGGTGCAGACCACGCCCACTACTTTTAAAAAATGGGCATAGCCTATACCGAGCGGGTGAGACTCGACAGCACTCTGAATGGATAATTTGCATTTTTTGATGAACCCTTCAATTAAGTTTAGGGTATTTTGTAATATGTAATAATGTTTCTACATTTTAACCGCTAATATCTTAAAAACTGCTATTTCAAATCAAGAAAAACATACTCCTTTGTAAAGCTGATGCAAAACCGTTTCCAAAGAGGGGTTTTAATTTAAAAATAAACCCGATGGGCGTGGCCTGCTCCAAAATGATTGGCGACCAAGGCATTGAATACATAAATAACGTTCCCCCTCCAATTCACGAAGCGTTTTCGGAATTAGGTTCATCATCACAACAAAAACTCCTTTTTGCCCGATTAGCCACGAAACTTGTTTGATTTTTAAATTTACGGGTACGAAATTCCACGTTTGTTAGTATTATTTGGCTTAAAATTCCGTTGATTGACGCTCACGTGTCTTGATGACGGGTAAAAATGCAATATGCGTTGATCCGGCCTGAAAGACAGAAGAGCTGCCGTAGGTCACGGACTATAGTTTGTTTTCTTTTGTTTGTTTGTATTCGATCTTTTCATTGATCGATATGTATAGCAGTTTTTCGGCTGCTTTTGTTTCTCTCGTATCTCGGTAGATGGCGCTTCTTGCGATAGTTTTCTCACTATTTACTTATGATTAAAGACAAAACCGTCTTGCACCAAGCGGTGTTCTGAGGATTCCCATAAGGACGAAACAGTTAACTGTCAACACTTATTAGGTGTCCATTAGATCTTGGACCCCCGTGAGGTTAAGCTTTCAAGCTACCCACGGAAAAATATATCAGAGAAACAAAAACTCCTTTTTGCCCGATTAGCCACGAAACTTGATAGGTGAATATCTTTATCGGTTCTCGAAATATCTGGGGTGGATAGTTTTTAAATTGTCACCCTGTATATTATATTAATTCTTAAATAAACACAGAGCAATGTTTCGTTTTTTTCGTGTTTTTTTTTAAGAGGTGATTGTCACGGATTTTTAGAACATTGACGGAGTAGATTTGGCTAAAGTAAAAGCGGGGAAAATCCAAAATGGCCGCCGTCTCGTCCTTTTCTCTCTTCTCTGGTTTAGAAATGTCAAGTTCTTGTCAACCGCTGTTTTGTTTATTTCTGTTAATTCCAGTATTCTTAACTAAATTTGAGATAAAATCTAACTATCAAAAACTGTTTCAGGGGTCCTAAAACATTACTTTTCCATTAGAGTAGAGAGATAAAATTATTAGGCTGCCTACCAGTGCACAACTATTTCCAATGATAATGTCAAACGCATGGTGTACCTCAAGGTCTTTATACTTTTACACAGGTTACCTACAGAACTTGAATGGTCAGTAACCTGACTGGCCAACTGTAATCAGATTAAAAAATCCACGGTCCGTAAATAAACCGGTTGTCTGGTAACTCGGTGTCATGACGGCCGTGACGTCAGAGCTACGTCACAATTTTCCTAGGAATCAGCAGTCAAACGCTATTTATAGCGTAATTTCGTCTTTTGCCAGGAAATTTTGTATATTTTGGGTGTTGTCGTCTAGTAAGTAGTGTTTATACCTGTTCCGTGCTTGCTATAAATGTATTATACATGGAGCAATTTTAAATTTAGAACAAATATTGTGAAGTGATCCACTAAATCTTTATTTAAAAAGTTTCTATTCCATATAAATTGGTAAATTCATTTGTAAATCATTGACTGATGATAAGAATCCAAAACTATAAATACCAAAAAACAAAATGAATCCACAATGAAACGAAAGCTTGATGATACAGGGACTGATGAGAGTCGAAAAACAGTAAAGTAAAGAAAAATATTTTGTAACTATTCTATGAGATAGGTATTGTTTTTTGTTACTTGCAATATAACTTTTTTAAAAAACTGATGAGGACCATTCTTAAATTATATACTGGATGTTCCCAGTTAAATGTCCATCATTGCTAACTGTGCCACATATTATTGATTTTTTAGGAAGTAATTAAAATGATTTTTTTGGAGAAATTTTATCAAAAATATTAAAGGAAAGGAAATTGAAATGACTAAAAGTCAATGGAAGTAATGGAATATTGATAAATTACATAACGCATAGATTCAGGATTTTTGATCCCCCATTCTTAACGCATTTTCAAGAAAAATTATAATAAAAATAAATTGACTGTAACGCTAATATTCCATGTATTATAATTTATGAATATTCCATTACTGCCATTGACTTTTAGTCATTTCAATTTCCTTTCCTTTAATTTTTTTGATAAAATTTCTCAAAAAAATAATTTTAAATACTTCCTAAAAAATCAATAATATGTGGCTAGTTTGCTTTAGTGTTCGGCAAAAAAGTTACATTTATATGAACAAGAGAGTCGAATTAACTTAGGAAAAGTATTTAAAATCGTGCCCTGAATCTGATATTTATAAAACTGTTGAAAATTTTATCATAAATTTTTAAATTATTTAATTTTTTAATAAATGTTGGTATTTCTACGGCTTCTATCTTTATTTCTCTCATAATATTATGTATAGCTCTCTCTTTATTGCTCGTAGAGCAGGAAAATTGCTGCGTCATAGGCTGCCGAGTTCTTATTGGCTGGGACAACCGGTTCATTTACGGACCGTGTAAAAAATCTACGTCATCGTCACCGGGTTGCCTTAAGCCATTTGTTTTATGGAAACCCGATGACGCAGCTACAGTCGTCCAGTTAAATTCACATGACTCGTCAAATTCTGTAGACAACCTGCGTAAAAGTTTGGGTGTTCCCACTCCTTGTATTTTGGCTGGTTGTCAAATCCGATCTCTTGTGATTGAATGTTTTTTACATAGGTTTTTAATACTTACAAAGGTAGACCATATTTGTCAATACTCTTTACTGGAACACCATAATTTCCCACTAGAGGGTAAGTCAATACCAATAGTTGAGAACGGTAGCTTGGGTCTGTCAGAGATTCAGGGTATCCCACCATACCAGTTTGGAAAACTTAAAGAAAAAATAACAAATATAGTATACAGAGTGAGTCATCAGTAGGTAAACAAATGAAGAAGGGTGATTCTTTGGCTTTATTGTTTACCTTTTTATGATTCACACTATACAGATAGCATTTTGAAATTTAAATATTCAATTTTAGTGATTTCTTGACTGAAATATATTTAAATCGTAACGAATCCATTTTATGACCTTTTTATACTCGTTTTTATTAATTTGGGATAGAAAAATTTTTCGGTGTCTACTGAAAACATTTTGCTGTTTTCTGTTTTTGTTTAAGGTTATAAGTTTTTTCTATCTTCCTTAATTTCTAAGAATACAACATAATCTTCGAAAAACACCCTTTTTTCGCTTTTCTCCTACAATAATGAATGAATCAGAACTCTAAGAAATCAACGTTTGTTTTATTTTCAAACTTAAATGATTCGAGTTCTAAATATACAGTGTGTTTCCACGAATATTATGGTTAGGAGCTTTTTATATTTTCCTTTATTTCTAGGAATACAACATAATCTTGTAAAGCGATAATTAAACATTTTTTATGTACATTTCTGAGAATTAAAAAAAAATATATCCAAACAAGTCGATTTATTTTTTAATGAAGGAATATTTTTTGCAGTGAATTTTATATCTTATTACTATTCTTTTATTTTTTTGTATCGTTCGATGCTAAATTCGGAAGCACATATCTTAAAAACGAATTGATTGATTTTTAAAAGTTTTATACAGTTGTAAAGGCATTTATGACACCTTCAAAACAAGGTATCACTCGACCAACTATTTCAAGGTTCTCTGTTACCCTTTAAAAAAATATTTTCTGTCTCAGTAAAAAAAACTCCCACCACATCCATAAGGTTAGGAAGATTAGAAATGACATAAACATATTTTAAAGAATAAAAACAGCATTAAAAAAATGAGATATTTTAGGGGAAGTACTAGAACAGTTAAAAAACTACAATATATGCTAAAACTTTGGAGTCAACATTGAATAAAATCAATTACACAGATAAAAATCCAAAAACCAAAATGATTTTCGTTGACATCTTAAAAATGAATATAAATACACAATAAAATGTGTTCGTAAAAAAAATCTCATAACTTCTTAAAAATCTTTGTTTTCTTGAAATGGGTTTTTTAAAAATACGATTTTAAATTACATTCTATTTTCTATTATTAACCTCGCTTATCATTAATTTTAGTATAATAATAGATTATAACAAAAACATTTCATGTAAAAAAAAAGCCAAGTATGCGAAAATTCTAATCCGTAAAAATTATTAAGATAAAAGTAAAGCCAATACAAATTTCAAAATGAAAGGTTCTTACTAGTTTGGAAATGTTTTTCTAAACTTGGCTATTACGGCTGCAAATGACTCTTAGGTATAGTGCTAAATTGAACATAAAAAGTTTTCTTAAAAGATTTGGATAATATTTATGTTTTAAAATAGTGAAATATGCGGAATATTGTTCAAAACTTTTGCAATGCCTTATTAAAAATTTTGAGGATTTTGAATTTTTCCCTATCATAGTTTCACCAGCCTTCTAAAGCTCAGCTCTCTAGCGTTCCTGCAAGTGGGCAATGTTACTTCCAAAGCTCAGCTCTCTAGCGTTTTAAAAGTGGGCAATGTTACTTTTGCATAACTTTACATGTCTAGGGGACGCACGGAGGTCAGCTTGTCTAATTCAGACGATCGAAACCTCAATATCGAACTATTTTCTATCATAACTACTAAGTCTTAAAAAAGTGCCCAATTACCTTATTAGTAGACCCCAATGCAGAAAATCGATCAACTAACTCGTTGTCACTTGTTACGACGACAAGTCATAGGCCGTTTGATAGTCTGCATAATGATCCGCACATATTTCGCGCGGAAAGGCGATTTTCAAAAGTCGTCCAAGTTGGTAAACCAAAGATTATATGCTGATTTCTTCACGTATATTTATTATATGGGTTAGTATCTTTAATTTTTACTATTAAACCATTTGCAAAGTTTCAATTTGCTTGTTAAAAAAATTAGATAAAAGTTGTGTATTGATTTATTATAATTTTTCAAATATGTATTATATATATATTGGACTGAAAAAGTCTGGATCGGTACGTAGCGATTGCGTTTGTGACTTTATTATTTCAATCATGTATCAAGGGTTGTATAGGAGCTACATTCAGCTGCCGCTTCTTGCCGCTGTATTAGCTATGATTTATTGTTTCAGCGTTGGCGCATGGGATTGGCCGACGTAATTTATTTAAAATCTGGCACAAAACACCGGTTTCACAGGATAAAAATCAATCCGAATTAAACTATGTATGTGAGAATAGTGAATATAAAGGCTACGGAATATCAGTGCACAATAAAAAATACTCTGCCAATCTATGGGCACCTAGGCTCACACTGGGTTCTATAGATGTAGAGTACGGGTGAGCTAATATAACTAAAAACTTAAATATATTTTATTCAACTCCAAACACAATTACCTATCGTTTTATACCACACAAGCCATGTTTTAAGTTAAACTCTAATTTTTGAACTCTACCCCCCCACCCTTTGTTAAAAAAACTAAAATATATTTTGTTTAACTCTAGACCCAATTACCTTTCGTTTGATAACACACACGCCATATTTTCACTTAATCTCTTATTTTTTTAATCTACCCCCCCCCTTTTTTTTTAAACTAAAATTAATTTTGTTGAACTCCAGACTCAATTACCTTTCGTTTGATATCACACACGCCATATTTTCACATAAACTCTAATTTTTGAATCTACCCCCACCCTCTTATTTGGCTTGTGCTTGGTGGATTTTGTTCATTTTTAAATGGGACCATCTCGACGCAAGATCCAGCCAAGAAACCAAATTTCATTAAAATCGGACAAGCGGTTTTTGAGTTATGCGCGTTGGTCGTTACAGACAGACAGACATACAGACAGACAGACAGACGGCGCAACAAAAAAGTTTCAAAATCATCTGAAACGCAAAGATATATAAAAAATTTTGAAATCGGAGCAACTTTTTTTTTCTCGAAAAAATTAGGATCACTATAGCTCACACTACTATAGTATAGTAGTAGTGTGAGCTAATTGATATATAGTATAGCAAGATTAATAAATTTTTATAAAAAAGCTATGTTAAATAAAAAAAGCTATAAGCTAGTTACGTACACACTGTCAAAGTAACAATTTTACAAGTTTTTTGCTTAACAGGAAAAAAATTGATATGTAAGATTTTTTTTGGAGGCGACTGTACCATCTTCAGAATGCACAGTACCTATATTAAAATCATTGTTTAAACGCTAGTTGACATTTCCTAACTTTCAGCATCAATTTGTCAAAACTAAAACCATAAAATAATTTCGATCGTTCAGAACAGACAAGCTCACCACTGTGGGACGGGAGTAACTTAGAATTTTGGGGTTTTTTGATTTTGTCCAAGAGTTAGGTCATAATTTCTATCAATCTGCCAAATTTCAGCTTTGTAGCATGTCTGGAAGTACAGTAGAATTTTGATGATCTATACATGAGTGAGTGGCAATTTCGACGTTTTTTGAAATTTCGTAACAACTTTAAGGAATGCCTTAAAACTTGGAGGGATTGTTAACTCTATGAAGATCTACGACTGTGCCAGTTTGAGTTTCGTAGGTCATTCCGAAGTAGAGTTTTAGATAGGTCAAATATCGAAATATAAAAAATCTCATAACTTCTTAAAAATCTTTGTTTGTTTTTTAAAAAATACGATTTAAAATTTTTCTGTTATTAAGCGCTTATCACTAATTTCAGTATAATAATAGATTTTATTTGTAATAACACCCTGTATTTTTTTATTCCCTCACTGAAAAATCGATTTCATTCATTAAAGGCAACCGACTCTTATCCATCTCTGTTTAAAACAGTACAAATTCTTCCACTGCGACTTATTATTATATGTTATCAAAACTGTATTTAAAATAAATTTATTTAATTTAATGGGATTAATGCTGTCTCTATTGTTTAAATATCATTAAATAAAGATAAACACATTCGAGTGAAATGGGGAAAAGTTTTGACTTAGGACAATTTTTGTAATCAACATGTGTTTGGTGTCTAAATATAACCTAACTTTATGCTTACCGACTTCGCCATCCGTAGGGGTTTTCGCACCAAATTCGCATCCCGGAAAAACGGTACCATCCTCCAAAACTAAATAGCAAGGTTCACTACTTTTCTCAGGAACCATCTTATCTCTTGAACAAAAATTTTTAATATATTATTATGTATCAGATATGAGCAAAATTCTTGTATACAAAAGAAAAAGAAATGAACTGTCAAGCCGGTGTTAAGCGACTGAACCGACTCGAGTTTGGGTTAGTCGTATTATAGTAATTGATTTCATTTGAATTGTAATTTTTACAGTCTATATATAAACATAAGCCTATTGAAAGGCTGTAGAAAGATCCATCATACTCCTCTTATTTTTATGAAATTTTATATGGACAATTACCTACAGATTTTAAACAGGTTTAGGTACCTAGGTAGATAATAATATAATAATAGAAGATTTGCATATTCTTTAGATTAAAAATATCAGTTATAAGTGTACCTATAGGGTGCTTCCAAAGTAACTATAAGTGCAAACATTTTTAGGAAGATAAATTGGCAAATATTCTAATAAAACTTAATATATTTCTATATATGTATATACAGGATGTTTCCTAAACATTGGTCAAAAATTCGTGGGGGTGATTCCTGTTCCTAGAAACATTTGTCGAAAAATGGTTCCTAAGGGAGCTGAGCCCCTGTACCAAATTTCATGATGTTTTTATGAGGGGTTTCCAAACTATTGAGGAAAACTCATCTTTAGGGTGTTGATTCATCAATGTCGAAAATTGTGATTTCCTCGAAAAGTACTCGCCCTATCGATATGAACTAAGAGCATCTTTCTTACGTGAAAAACCTTCAGGTATCATATTCTAAAATCTCAATGTGAAGAAACTACCATAGAAAAAATGGAATTCTTTTTACCCTTAACCCCCTTGGTATGGTACGCCCCTGATTAACATTTTGCAATAGGGTGTTTGACAGTAGTAAAAAATAAATATATATTTATTTTTAGATATCTGTTTAGGTCTTGGTAATGCTAAAAACAAACTTTTTTGTTTAATTTTTTCTCAAATTCATAGTTCTTTTAATTAAATAAATTCTTTGAATTAAAACAACTAGCCACGTGATTCAAAACAGGCGGTCTACCAATCAGCTGCGAGTGACGTCACAAAACAGTAAACGCCCCGAACGAACCTATTTTCTTTGTTATTTTCTTATGGATGGTAATGTTTGCTTTGGTTTAAAGTGCGAATTATCGTCCTAAATTAGAATTTATTTTGTGTTTTGCTTATAAAAAATATTTTCAATGGAAAACGGATTCTCCAAAGCCGATAGCTCTAACTTGCCAATGCTCTATTCCTTTATGGTGGCAGGCTTCTTTGCCAACAACAGTGATTTTTGTTCTGCGGAATTTAGAAACGTTAAAATGTTGATGTAAGTATTCGATGAGTTGTTTTGTATATAACTGAAAGTTCTTTTATGATATTCTTCGCCCACTTTTACTTATTTAGATTTTGAGGTTAGGTTATATGTTTTGTTTTTTTGTTTAATATGCCACAATAGATTCAATTAAATATCCAATCATTATTATTTTAAGCATTAAGAAACAATCAAAAATTGCAGGACAGGGAGGCAAAAAGTATACAACGACCAGCAATACTTGAAGTACTGCATAGGTTACACAACATAGTCCTGCGTAGGTACTGCCTAGTCTTGCCTATGCACTGCCTAGTCTTGCATATGCACTGCTTAGTCCTACATTTAGCCTGCATGTGCACTGCCTAATCCTGCATTTAGAGGTTCTCCCTAGTCCTGCCTAATAATTGCCTAGCACCGCCTAAAAATTTGTACACCTTTCTGCCTATTATAGTTGTTCACCCCTTGTAATAAACATAACTTCAAAAATTTCATCGTCATTTACGAAATAGACAACGTGAGAAAAATTAGAAACAATTGGCCCTTGGTAAAAAACTAACTGAACCGAAGCAAAAATCCTTTATCTATGCCTTGGGTCTCTTCGAGGAAGTTCTAGCCACTTTTTTCGTTCTTTTACTGCTGTAGACACATGAATAAATAGTTTTACAGGTGTTGTTATGCTAGTATTCGAACACTGAGGCACTACACACTATTTATAGGACGGTTTATAAAAAACAGTAAAAACACAGACTAAAAACAAATAAACACTTAAATGCCGTGTATCTGTCCGCGAGTTTACTGCGCTGTGACGTCATTGCAACGCCATGCTAGAAATGCGTTTTAGCGGCAAATTCAAATCGGAAATTGGAAAACTTGATTTTAAATGTAGTCATGATAAAATATACTATTTTAATAATTTTGCGTAGCAAATTAGGGACCTATGTATCATTCTATGTATGATTTTCTAAACACTTTTCTAAAATTTGTCAAATACCCTATTCTGAGCTGAAATTCTGATGCAGCTTTAAAACGTTGTACCAAATTTCATGATTTTTACATGGACGGTTTCGGAAATATTGAGGAAAAACAGTCTTCAGGGGCCCTGTTTAAAGGGGCGCAGCTCCCTTAGGAACCATTTTTCGACAAATGTTTCTAGGAACTTTTTTCATGAAAATGAGCGATTTTAAGAAAAAACTTTGTATAAACTTAGGTCCGCAAATGTTTAGTTTTCGAGATACAGGTTTGTTAAAGTTTTAATTTTTTGTTTGTTTTTTCTTTATAACTCATGCAGGTTTTCAGGTGTTTAGCTTAAATCTGGAACGTGTATTTAACTACAAGGCATACATCATTAAGCATGCCAAATATTAGGAAAAAACTACAGGGTGATATTTTTTCCGAGGTCATGCCCCCTTTTTTCGCCCAGTACTTTTCGCAGTAAGTCACTGGCAGAATCAAAAATATAAAATGAATTCCTTGTTTTATTCAGAAACTTTTTGATCTCTTGCAATTTTTTGTATATCTAACCCTTTTTGAGACAAAAGATAAAAAAAAGATAATTTGTATCTTCGATTGCTATTCAGAAATTACATAAAACTGGCACAAAATTTAAATAATGTAATGTTTAGTGACTATTTTAAATTTTTGTCATGTCATTGACCAGGGTAGAAATTTTCCGTCTTTTGTCTTCTTTCTCGATAACGGTTAGAGATACGAAAAATTGCAAGAGATCAAAAAGTTACTTATTACTACATTGGCTTACTGCAAAAAGGTTCTGGGGGAAACAAAGGAGCATAATTCCAGAAAAAATATCACCCTGTAGTTTTTTAAACCATTTGTAGCTAATTACAAGTTCCAAATTTATCTCTCTTTCTCAAACCTCTTAAAAACTTTACGAGCTATAAAGAAAAAACAAACAAAAAAATTGAATTGATACCTGTATCTCAAAAACTAAGCATTTGGAGAACCATGTTTATTTGAAGTCTTTTTTCTTAAAATCACCTCTGAAAATTGGCGACATACTTTCTTAACACCCTGTATATTTGCAAAACTATACTGCGATTTTATTTTAATTTATATAATCTTAATTTATACTATTTAAACAGGGTGTTACATAATTAAATATGTCAATAGTTTAGGAAGTAAATCCGCTAAATTAAGATCAAAAGTTAATATAAATTACCATAGGTCTGCACACGCTTCTTTACCGATTTATAAAGCGTTGAAGTTTTATTATTTTTTAGTTTTTTCTTTATAGTTCCAGCAGTTTTTGAGATATTAGGCTTAAATTTGTAAATCAGGTTAAACTAAAGGGTTTTCCATAATTAAATTTGTCAGATAATTGTAAGAGTCTACTCCTTAAAAACAAAATAGAAGATTTGCTGGTTTATAAATTTTTTGGTATTTTGTAGTTTTTTCATATCTGTGATCGAGAGGAACTGAGACAAAAATATTTTTTTCATTCTTTTTTTTTTCTTGATAACGGTCGCAAGATATAATAAACCCACAAAAAACCAAAGAAATTCTAAAAGAAAAAGGGGCAATGGCGGAGCAACCAACCTATGTGATCAAGTGAAGCCATGATATATCACCCTTGAAAACAGTATTTTGTATAAATCTGGGAAAAAAGCTACAACGAAGTTTTTGGTTATAACAAAAATTACTGAGCAAAACGTAGTGTCCTATATTCCAAAAACCGCATATTGCTGCGATGCTCCGTTAAAAAGTACTTTAAAACTTTTTAATTGTCAAAAAACTGTCATTAGCATTAATGGATTTTGACCAAAATCTAATCAGCTCGTAAGCGTATCGAACACTATTTTACCTGAAAATTTTATAAAAATTGGTTCAGCCGTTTAGAAGTTGTAGTGTAGCCAAATAACCTTTGCAAGAGGAATCAATGTGTTAATATTGATTTTTTTATATAAGTTTCTTAATTTAGAACAAAATTTTAAATATATTTTTACAAATATTTAAAGGCATAATAATTACAGAAAATGGTACCTAATAAATTTACGTTTAATACAAAATTTGGTTGAAAAAAAAAACATTATTTTGGATTCTAATTTTTTTCATCTATTTTAATACTTATTAGTAGGTACCTTTTATTGTAATGCATAATATTTTTACAAAATTCCGATTGCCTGCTGTAATATTTAAGGAAGTTATAGAAAACGAAAAAAGTTTTATAGGACTTTTTGTCTTCTTTTAATCTTATCTAACACCGCTTGAAATTTGGTAAATCATTAAAATTACACTCTGTATATCCAGTAACTTTAATATGGTAAAACTTGTTTGGCTGTACCGCAGGGGAAGAATATCCTTTTGTACCTATTAGCACAGTGTATAACTACACTATGCTATTAGTAGCACAGATATTAATTGTAGAAATTAAAAAGCTTATATTATATTTTTGGAACACCCTATTTTAAATTCTGAGTACCTACCTATTTGAAAATAAAATAATCCTTCCAAAAGGATCAATGTAACACAAAGGACAAGCTTAGAAACCGGTTCATTCAAAACTTTCTTTTGGACCTGCCCTAAAGAAAAGCTAGACTATTTTGTTTCTTATCGCCGCACAATTCAGTAGTGGGTACGCTTTTCAGGATTTTCTGAACGGCAATATGATAAGAAATGTCTAAACCATAAATATGTTCAACAGTTTTTATTTGAATTTATTTTGTATCAGAATTTTTGCGAGGCAATTTGGTTACCTCTTATCAGTATAAAGGCGCGTTCTCATGAATCGATTTTAGTTGATCAACTTTGGTTGATCAAGTTTGGTTGATTAACTTTGTTTGATCAACTTTGGTTGATCACCTTTGGTTGATCAACTTTGGTTGATCAACTAAAATCGAATAAAAAAGGACTGTGAGAACATAATGTTTCAACTTTAGTCAACTCTTGTCGATTCCACAAAAGTTTGATCCATTCAAACTTTATCGTTCAAGTTATGAGTTTGAAGCGTGTGAACGTACCTAAAATTTACTTATTCCGCATCGCAGATGACCGCAAGTATTAAACAAATTAATATTTTAAGCGAACCGTCGATGCTTAAAAACATTAATGCGTTTTATTTGGAGGAAAGCTCAAGCAATCTGGAAGAAATATAATAGCTCCAGTATCGGATCCAGGGAGGGGGCAGGGGTTTGCCCCCCTCCTTGACATAAAGCTTTTATTTTTCATTCTATTACATTATATTATTAGTATCTATATACAAAAATTACTTTATATTCCAAAATGTATTGCTTCACTTCAAAGATCACATTTATGAAAAAAGGCAAAAAAAATATTTTGGTTTTTCTGCCTCCCTAGTTCGGTAAAATGTTTTGGTTTTTCTGCCTCCCTGGTTCGGTTCAAATGCCAAGGGATTAAAGTGGTACACTTTTATTACGAGGCATAAACAGATAAGAATAATCAGTTTTTGCACAAGTTTTATAATACGTAATTTTTTTTGGGTTTTTTTACTTTTTATTTAATAATTTTTTATCCCTAAATTTTACTTTTATTTATCTTTTGTCACTTTTCATCCCTGACTTTACTTTTTGTCCCTGATCTGTCACTTTTATCCTATGAAAAAAGTCACACTTTTATCCCTAAAAGTAGGGATAAAAAGCTCACTTTTAACCCTAAAGTGCGAAAAAATAATTAAAAAAACTTCAACTAAAATTTATAGGATCCAGGTTTTAAGACTGAGCACTCGGCATCCTTTGGTAAATAAGTACTGCTGAAAAAGTTTTTAAAATGATCTGAAAAAATAAAATGCATTTTGAACAATGTTGAAAAACTGCTGGAAATATTTGAAAAAGTTTTTAAAGAAGAAGCTTTGAAACTGGTACATTCCGAACTTTCTTTCGGACCTGTTCTGACCTACCTTAACTTAAAAAATCTATAAAAATTTTGTTTTATCACTGTAGAGACGTTACCCAAAAAAATACTCTGCCAATCTATGGGCACCTAAGCTCACACTAGGTACTATAGTTATAGTGTACGTGTGAGCTAATATAGCTAACTAAAAACTGAAATATATTTTATTGAACTCCAGACTCATTTACCTACTATAGTATAGTAGTAGTGTGAGCTAAAAAAGCTTCGGTTCGGTATGCTGGTATTAAGCTATGCGTTACCAAAGGAGGAAAGTATGTCAAAAATGTAAACCGAATAGACGGCAGCGGTTTTAAACCTTTAGAAAGCCATTTCTTAAATAATTTCTATTTTTTGTGTCAACATGCTAATTAAATAATAGTCTGCAGTTTTAAAAACAATAGATAAAAAATGGCAAATTTTATCACGAGGTTTATACGTTATTTTTCGCATACTTTAGTATAGGTTTATGAACTTTAGTATAGGAAACCAGTACTAATTTATTGGATTTAACAATACTCTTCTAGATATAAAATGTCATCCTAACAAACTTAGGAAAATAGGGACTAAAAGTAATTATTTGTAAATATGTTTTTATCCTAAAATTAAAAAAAATACCTTGGTCCCTAGAGTAAGGGATTTAATCCCTAAATTATATAAAAGAAATTAAGATATCTTGATAATTACTTACAACACTTGCAAAATTACAAATTATTTTTTTTTCATTTCCATTTTCTGTCAAGTACGAAATTTCGGAGGGGAAGACTAAAATGGCAGTTTTTTCCATTTTCAAAAAGAACTACAAATTAGAAAAAAAATTAATTTGGTAAAATTAAATAAATACATCAAAATATGCCAAACCTCTGGGTATCTATTCTGGGTCTTAAACGATGTGACCATCCACAACATATGCTTTGACCAATAGCAAACTCTGAGCGGTCGCGTATTGTACGAAATGACTTGTCTCGACTAGAGACCCTGTATGTATGACATATTTTTACCAAAGAGAGCGACAAACCCATCAAAGTCACTGAAATTAACATTTTTTGGTTATGTTACTTTCTTGCCAAGTTCATTGGCGTTTCACTAAAAAAAAATTAATTGTCAGCAGTGTGTGACATCAATCATCATGCAACATATAAGCAAACATGTTTTTCGGTCACACCCTGTATAGGTTTTGTTATAAAGCGTTTATTTTTATTTTCCAACGCTTATAAATTAACAAGGACAGAAGTCTCTCTCTAAACATCGCTAGAGTATAGAGGACCGATAATTTCATCCTTTGATTTTGACTTAAATAAATTTGACTTTGAAGGGTCTGCCATTTACCGACTGAACGTTTCTCGTTCTGCATGCGTAGTGGAGGTCTTTTCGCATAGCACGTGACGTCTCGGAGGTAAAGTTTGCTATTGGGCAAAGTGTGTGATGTGGATGGTCACATCGTTCAAGACCCAGAATAGATACCCTGTTGGATTTGATATGGAAATGATCCAAAGAAAAATCTAAAAGTATTCAGTCTTGTAAAGCCTGTAAAAGACCTAAAAAAGCCTGAAAACTGGAAATTGCCTTGGAGTCTGAAAATATTTTGTAAAATAAAAAATAAAAATGTAAAAATAAAAAATAATTATGTTTCCTAGTTTAAGGAAGTGACAAAAATTTTATAATTTGTACCCTCGTCCATAGTGGGAAATTTTGGTATGGTCTATAATGGGACAATGGGAGAAAATGGTCCATACCGGGACACACATAAATAGTGCTTGTTTAACCCACAAATTTACATATAAAGTCTTATTAACCCTAAAACTCAACATTGGGGTCTCAGAAACCCAGATACTATAATCTATTTTTGCTTTGAGTTTGTGCATTAGACTTGGAATTTTATCGCAAAATATAAAGCAAACAATAAAAAAATGCTGCCCACAGTAGGTGTACAAATTATGTCTATAGGACCATACAGGACACTAAAATACATTGCAGGACCAAGATTTTATTTTAAAGTCCTGTAGGCTGGTGTACAAATTTGGCTGAGCTGATCACCCCTCTAGAAACATGCTCTTGTTTTATAATTAAAATAGATATAGGTATGTTTAGTAATATAATTTTTTTAAAGTACCATCAGAAACAAATATCTGTCAAAATCTAATGGGGTCTCAGAAACCCCAGTGTGGAGTTTATGTAACAAAAAAAAGCGTGCAGTTGCAGGGTTAATTTAATAAATGAAACCATGACAGATCTAATCAAAAACGCATAGCGTTTTTAAGACGCTCACCGTTTTATGACGTCAAATTCGCTAAGCACCTGGACTTGTATTCTCATAATTTGGCTTAAAAACGTTACGTTTTGAAAACGCTAAGCGAAACGCACAAAATTTGATACTCAAGTTGGTAAACGCGCCCTTGGGATGAAACTCGCTAAGCAACCTTCTCGCTTTTTGTTTATATTTTTTGACATTTGTGGCGTAAATTAGAGATTTTTTTCACTTCAGTTAATTATTTTTGGCATTTATTGATTACAAAATCTAAAGAAGGTGATGATTAAAAATGGTTTTAATGAGAAATGTTGGGCTAGCGGTGTCTTAACATGATTGTAATGACCCCCATACTCCTTCATCATATTCTAACAAATAAAATAAAGTTTTAGAAGAAAATTTAGTTAAAAATCTTTAATAATTATTAAAATTTAAATTTTTTAAAGCTTTGGCACCACCACCACCATTTCATTGTTCCAATTGATAACAGTCGCTCATACTAGGGTGTTTCCAATAAGGCTCGGGGACCTACTCTAGAGGGTACCTGTGCATATAAAAGTGTACAAAACTTGCCCATAAACAATTTTTAATTATTCATTTATCTGTACCACTTAAATAGATTCCAGAGGGGAGAGAAATACAGTAAATCTTTATTCACAAACTGCTTAAAATCCTTCATTTCTACCTTAAAGAATAAGAAAGGTACCTATTTTGGTACCTTATTGTACTTAAAGTATAGGCTGATAACCACTACAAATACAAAATTGGCCAAAAAAATTCAAAACTGTGTGCATAATACTTTTTAATAGGTTTGAATATTTTAAAAACACCAAGCGATTTTCAAATACAGATGCCAATTGGTAGGTGTTTTTAAAAACGGTAACCGTTTTAAAAAAATGCTCAGTGCAATCGTACGTGAATACGATTTTTACACTTTTAGTCAGGTGCTTAGCGCATTTGACGTCATAACACGGTGACCGACTTAAAAATGCTATGCGTTTTTGATTACGAGAATACGTGTCCTGACCAAAAAGGCAAAAATGGTATTTACGTGCGATTTCACTAAGCATTTTTTTAAAACGGTAACCGTGTTTAAAAACACCTACCAATTGCCATCTGTTTCTGGAAATCGCTTGGCATTTTGAAAAAATTTAAACCTGTGAAAAAGTATTATGCACACCGTTTTTAATTTTTTTGGCCAATTTTGTATTTATAGTGGTTAAAGGAGGCCTTCAGCCTATACTTTAAGTACAATAAGGTACCAAAATAGCTACCTTTCTTATCATTCAAGGTAGAAATTAAGGATTTTAAGGAGTTTGTGAATAAAGACTTATAGTATTTCTCTCCCCTCTGGAATCTATTTAAATGGTACAGATAAATGAATAATTAAAAATTGTTTATGGGAAAGTTTTCTACACTTCTATATGTAAAGGTAACCTGTAGAATAGGTACCCGAGCATTTGAGCCTTATTGGAAAGACCCAAGGAAAGACCCTAGTATGAGCGAGTGTATTCATTTCTAACAAAGAAATGGTGGTGGTCCCAAAGCCTAAGCCTTTTAAATTTTACTAATTATTGAAAATTTTAAACTAAATTTTCTTCAAAAACTTTATTTTATTTGTTAGAATATGATGAAAATTTATGGTTTACGTCTATATCTTTACTATTATACCCTAGGAGTGTAGGGGTCATTACAATCATGTGACACTGCTAGCCAAACATTTCTCATTAAAACCATTTCTAACCATCACCTTCTCTAGATTTTCTATGTTTTTATCATAAGATACCAAAAATAACTAACTGGGGTGAAAAAAATCTTTGCCACAAATGTCAAAAAACATAAACAAAAAGCGAGAATTTAAAGGATGCTTAACGAGTTCCATCCCAAGGGCATGTTTACCAACATGAATACCAAATTTGATTGGTCAGCGCAAATGCCAGGCGAGAAGGGTGCTGTGCGTTTCGCTTAGCGTTTTCAAAACGTAACGTTTTTAACCCAATTTATGAGAATACCAGTCTTACCTTCCTAACCCATTAGCTCACTCCAAGTGAACTCCATTCTATATAAGTCTTAAAAACTTTCCAGTATAAAACTTCATGTCCCAGTATAGACTATGTGTCCCACTATGGCAACCAATATGGCCTCCCACTATGGACCACCCATGGTCTATACTGAGATGACTGGTCCATACTGGATCAGAGTCCAAAAAGCTGTTTTACCTTCAAGTTATTCCAGAATGGAATTAAACCCTATAAAGGCATTAACTGAACCACCAATTATTCAAAAATAATAAAGAATAAACAGTCTAAAACAAACAAATGAACTGTCCCATTATAGACCACTCTCCCCTATGTTTTAAGGGATAGACTTGGGGAATGGAAAAAAAGACATACTTTGAACTACTTGCCAGACCTACTATATAGACTAACTCAGAAATAATAAATAAATCAATGATCGATCTTACAAGTCTATTACTATGCATTGTTCTGTTTCATCTCCTCTTGAATGTCCCTCCCACACACAAAAATTTTGGCCCTTAAAAAGTATGTTACAATATATTAACTTTCTTTAGCTTGATTAGACCTTACCTTATTCACATAATTTGACCACCCTTATCAACCATACTTTGATCTTAGCTCAAAGAGCCGAGGACAACCATTGACAGTCTACCTTAGGGAATTTCCTTAAATTATGTAATGCAAAAATTCAGGATTTTTGTCACCCCTTCCCCCCCCTATTCAGTTTTATGTAATTTAGGGACAAACCGTTAGGATCATTTACACCATGTAGATTATAAGGAACCAATGGTATCAAAATTAATACATGGGTGTGACCTAAAGGATAATTGACAGTGTAGAACTTACATTAGTTTATTTGGTCTCCATTGGGGGTATTCCTGCTGTTTATGGTAGGTATAAACAAAGCCTTAAAACTGTCCCAAGCTCTGATAGATACCCTAATAGGATTGATTTTCTGGTCTTGAATGCCTAGACTCCCATAGCATCAAGGGTGTATAAAGACAACAGCTAGAGAAAACTTAAAAAAAAAAAAAATAAATAAAAACTCCACAAAAATACACTATGATTACCTGTGGTCTGCAATATCCCTGCAAATGCATTTTTCATTACGCTAAACATGTTTCTGACTATACATAAATAGAAATCAAAAAACAGGAAAATAAAGTCCAGTTTATTTAATTTCAGCCATATAAAAAATTATTGGCGGGAGATTTAAAATATCGAAAATCCAACGGATCCCACGTCATACACGTTCGATCCGAACCCGCTGAAAAACAAGGCCCGCGGACGTGTTGAGATGGTGGAGGCCGCTAGCGGAGCGTAAGCTTAACGACGTGGACGTTTATTCTTGACTGTCCTTGATGTGAGGTAAAGTGAGCACTCACACCGATGGAAAATGTGGTGAAAAGTATTCAAAGTCCACACGTAAAAGTGAACTTTTGGCTCACTTCACCTCACGGGCAGTGAAGAATAAACGTGATCGCCCAGGCTAGAATGCCGTTGAAGTGTTTAGTAAAAAGTTGTTAATGAAATTACAATACAAGACCGAAAGTTTTCGTGTTTTCTTTGCCCATACAATCCAAACCTGGGTTTATAGACTACAATAATCAAGCAGTGGCATCTGTATTAGGTTGGTCAGTTTCAAGGTCAGTTTGATATTTTTTGAGGGTGATAATGGTGATCGACTATATAGGCAATAGAATATCTTTAACTTATACCCAAAGCCACAATGATAACATAGATATCAAGCATAAGTAAGTAGAAAAAAGAAATTTATTTTACTTAGCGCACTCTATCTTTGTTTGCACTTTTTGGAGAAGTTTTATTTACCTTAATCTAAAGCTAGGCTTATGAGCTACAATAGTCAATTATAGACATTGTATATACCTACTACAGTCGAACCTCCCTAACTCGAACCTCTATAACTCGAACCTCTCTATAACTCGAACCTTTTAAGTGGTCCCTGTACTTTTTACATGTATTTTAACCTATGTAACTCGAGTTTCTATAACTCGAACTCTCCATAACTCGAACTGTTTTGGTTGTCCCTTCAGGTTCGAGTTATAGAGGTTCGACTGTAAGTCAAAATCAAAGGATGAAAATATCGGTCCTCTATACTCTAGCGATGTTTATTGAGAGACGCACTTTCTGTCCTTGTTAAATCATAAGCGTCGGAAAATAAAAATAAAAGATTTTTAACAAAGCCTAACAGGGGGTGCGGACAAACGTGTTTTGCATGATGATTATTTTAGTGAGACGCCAATGAACTTGGCAAGAAAATATCATAACCAAAAAATGTTAATTTCGGTTGATGGGTTTGCCGCGTCTCTCTTTTGTAAAAATATGTCATACATACAGGGTATCTAGCCTGGAACAGCATTGATCTATAATAAATAACATTTTTGTTGTTTGGAGATATAAAGACAAACGTGTTTTGTTTCAATATCTTTTTGTATGTAAAATCAATTTATTCCAGAACAGAAGCACTATGCACTTGTTTCTTTTGGCCATAGGTGGAACATAAAATTGACAATAGGGACTTAATGCAATAAAGCCAAAACTGACAGTTGATCTTTCAAAATTGACATACACCAAAGTCGAATTTAAAATTACTAGTTTATTTTCCATTAATCAAGGACGGCAGCATTTATTCCCGTTCATATAGTAAACAAAGGCAATCTTACAATGTGAAGGTGTCAAAATACTGCCTGGAACTATTTAGAGGCTGATAGCTTTATTGCTACTACAAATATGGCTCTAACTTAATCATGTACACAGTAAACTAAGGATTCTTCCTTATGTATAAAATGTTACTTGAATCAACTTCGGTTCTACACCGGCCAAATAATATATTCCGTATCTTTTGGAATTCAGAAATGGGAAAATCCTTTCACGTAGAACACCCGCCTACGCATCAAAAAACAGGCTGTTTTCAGGCTCTTTTAATTAAAAACTAGCCATTATATCAAAGTTTATGTTTTTGTTCCTTAGCAGTGACAAAATGCCACAATGCTTTAAGAAATAATGACATTATTTAATAAAATAAATGGATCCATGACGGATCTGATACCTTCCTAGCTAGCACAGTTTAAGTGAAGCCATGCATGATATAATATCACTCTTAAAAACCGTTATTTGTAGATATCTCAGAAACTAATGCTCCTATAAAGATTTTGGTAATAACAATTATAGGGCAAAATGTAATCTACTACATTCCGAAAACTGCATATTGATGCGATGCTCCGTTAAAAAGTTATAATTTTTTAAAAATTTTAATTGTCAAAAAACTGTCATTAGCATTTATGGATTTTGGCCAAAATCTAATCAGGTCGTTAGAGTGTTGGGCACAATTTGCCTGTCCGTACCTTTAGAAGGAACTTCGTGATCTAGTGAAGCTCACATTTAACACGGATCTGCAAACAAATGCATTTACTACGCTAAACTATTACCAACATAGTAGATAGTTTAAGTTGTGCTACGTATTTTACGTAAGCATGAGATTTGACAGTTACGCAAGCGCACTTCGTCACACCGTCGTCAAGGTCACGTTAGGAGCTTACGTATTTACGTTAGCTTACGGCAGTCTGCGGGCCCCTTAACGTTACCAAAGAATAGAATTGGTTGATTGACCGATTGAAAAATGAGGCCTAGACGATAATTTCCGCTTCCAGTACAAACGATTCTTTGCACATATATTCCTACTGTAGTTGAAAAGATAAAAAACAAAATTGTAACATCAAAAAAACACAGTACCGAATTCCATATTCTCTGCTATTAGTACACTTGTTATGGTAACGTAAAAACATTCAACTTAAACTCAAATTTGGAACAAAACGTAGAGCGCTTAACGTGCAGTTTTACTTAAACTATCTAATATCGTCAAGCCAAAACGTTGGTAGGCTTTGTCTTCACGAAGGTAACGGTTCGATCCCACGCTTTGTTTTTGAGTGGCCATTAAAATCTGTTTGTCTGGTTGCCTAGCATTAAAGTGTGCGTGTCAAAAATCATTGAACGGAAGGTGACTTTTGCGCATGCGTTCTGAAATTCCATTGTGATTGTTGTTTTGGAAAGGTGTGGTGTCGTTTTTTTCTCAAAAAAGTGAAAATTTTCTGAATTGGTGCGAATAAAAATTAATTTGTGGTGAAGGGTAAGTTTTTTAGACAGTTTACTGTGAGTTTACGCTTAGAGTATTTGGTTAGAGGTTTAAATTTTTTTGAAAAACTGATTCAAAATCTAAAAAACGCCAATGAACCAGTCTCTAATGGCAGACAGATTTCCTAGGTTCATTTGCATGCATTCCCGGACCAGATTAGTTGAGTCATTAAATTCACGTGATCCTCAATATAAAAAACTTTTCTTACTCACGTGTTATGTTAAAATGAGTAATCCTGATTACTTTAAATGAAAAAACGAGTTAGTCTTGTTTAATAAACTAATTTATTCAAGAATGGATGATTCAAGAGATGAATATTTGGAATAAAATTTCCATTTTAGAAATTTCTCCTTGAATTACAAAATATGTAATCAAGGAATATTATAAGAATTGATGGGAAGACATTACCTACCCTAAATCAAGCAGTTAAAATTTTAAAAATGTTTCCACTCTTGGGAGAAAATAGGATAAACAGAAGAATGCTTGGTAGGAACACCAGACAAGACTTGGGGAATGCTTGGGCCAATTTAGGGCACAAAGGACCTTTATAGGAGGCACTTGTTTTGAAGTGGCAAGTGCCACCAGAGGAATGACTGGTAGGAACACCAGAAAAGAGTTGGGGAATGCTAGGGCACAATGGCACTTCATAGGACGCCTTTGTTTTGAAGTGGCAAGTGCCACCCCCTTCTTCATCTTTAAGGTCAGTTCAGCCTTACAAAGGTCAGTTCAACCTCATAAATTACATTAGATTAAATTACATTAACTTAGCCAAGCCAAATTAGACTAACTTAAGAAGAAATTTTCTTGATTTTTACAGTTTTTCACTTGTATTTTCTGTAAATATCTTTTTATTATGCCTTTAGGTGCCTTTCTAAGTAAAAAACAACACTTTTTTCTCAAAAAAATCTCTTAAGTTAGTCTAATTTGGCTTGTAATGTAAATGAAATCAACCAATAGAAGTAACCAATAGAAGTAAGTGAATTTGGATTTTCATCTTACCAATTTTAATAATTTTTGGTACATTTATTCTATTCATAAAGTAGATGAAAAATCTAAATTTTAAAAATTTTTGGCTTGATAGCTTTTTTTATTAATTTTTGAAAATTAAAAAATTACCAAGTTTTGCTCTTACATAGGTATAAATCTATTAATGATGATACCTTGTTGAAAAAATAAAAATTTTTGAAAAAATAAACAACTTAAAAATGAGTTGTTTATTTTTTCAAAAAAAAGTTTCAAGATGGGGAAATTATGGGTTTAGGAATTATGGGTGTAGGTAAAAAAATAAATAAAGATTTTATGACACATGATTTTGCCTTCAAAAATTTACTTTATTAGAGTTATTTGGTTTCTCTTGGTTTTTGTAAAACTTATTTCATTCCTGTGATTTACTTTTTGAAATAGCTACAAAAACCTGCATGTTCATGTTTCAGCTATGCCACACGTAATTTTCTATGATTGGGCAAGTCTTAGAAATATGCAGGTTTATGCAGGAAAAATCCTGCATTAAAAGTAGCACATAATATATCTTATTTTTAGTTTTTTGGGCTCAACAAGTAGACATTGGTGTATTTATTTTGGTGTGTAAATATGTGTTTAAAACTTTGAAAAAATTTAATTTTTGCAAAAGAGTGGACAATTCCCCCTTGCACTGGAGAACGGAGATAAGTCGAAAAACACATTTTTGAGAAATTGCCAGTTAAAGTTTTACATTTCATAGTTCATTTCCTGACCAAAAAAAAACAAAAACTTAATTCAATTCAATTTCAATTTATTACATATTTCGTTTAAACTGGATCACCCTCCCTGAGCCATTAATTGGCTCATCGGGAGGTGGGTCCTTGTCAGTCTTAAATTATCACATTAGCTTAATATTATTTTATATGTAGGGGAAACTGTTGTATACTGGGACATGTTTCATAGTGGGACAAATCAAATTTCACGCCACGATTTCCCGTTAAAATTTTGAATAAATTACAGCGTCATCTACGCGTAGCGACATCTACTAAAAACCGCAATTACGGCGCCTTCAAGTATTGCTTCTGTTTAATATCGTCCATAGCAAGTACAACACATGTCAATTTTTTTTTCTGACTTCACGTGTCCGACGTTATAACGCATTTATACATGTGATTTTTTTAGTAAATAGTGGTTCAACTTGTTACTTAAGGTGTATAGAAGGTAAGTTTATGTAATAGTAGCATTAATTTCTACGGTGCTAAAAAAAAATTGAACCTAATTTTAATGGCGTACCCTGTTGTATAGTGGGAATTTTAAACATGTTGTATAGTGGGACATACTTTTAAAGTAGCTTTAAAGGGTGTATAGTGGGACTATTTTGCTACTGCTATTATTTTATTATTCATGCAAGATAAAGCTTCAAATATAATAAGAACTTGTTTAAATATTGCGATGAGTGAAGTGTTAGTTAAATTAAAAGTTTACTTACAATTTTATCTTTATTTTTTTAAAAAAGGGTGTATAGTGGGACCCTTTTGCTAAAACGTTATTTACGATTTTATTTTTATTTTGCCAAAATTAATACCCCTAATAGTACCAAAAAAAGACTCCGAAAATGCAGGCAATGCATTTTTAATTTTGATCCAACACCCCATGATATGGAATAGGTCATATGAATATGTGTTAGTTGTTGAAATTGTTGTTTGTATTGACCATTTACGGTCTTTAATAACCTAGTTTTAGAGTTTTGTTTTGATTTTTTTTATTTTTACCAATAAAGATTATTTTCATTTATGAAATATGTTTTATTATTGTTGTTTTATAGTATTTTTAGTAATAAAAACAGATTTTTGCCCTGTTGTCCCAGTATGCACTAGGCCTATTCCCACTATGCAACATGGGGTGGTTGTATAGTGGGAATCTGATGTATACTGGGACTAGCTCATTATTCCTTCATTCTTCTTTTTTGTTTGCATATTATGTTTACTATAGCTGCACTTGCTGCTAATGCATGGATCTTGAGAAAAATTACTTACCAAATCAATCAGCTTTATTTGCAATATCAATTAGAAAAAAATTGTCCCATTATACAACAGCTTCCCCTAATCTAAATATTATCACATTATATTTGCTTAATTTTATTTCATAGGTTATATAAAAATGATCTATTAATATATTTCATCTTTGTTCCGTTGTCTCCGTTCTACTGCGCAAGAGGGAATTGTGATTTAGGTGGTACAGCAAAACAATGTCTGAAAACCAGGCAAAAGAATGTTACAAGTTTTCAACTAAGTGTTGTGATCCATTAAAAAATGGAAAACATTCAGGAAAACTAAGAAATGTGACTGAAGCCATGTGCAATCAGGTAGACATAAAAAAAGGGATAAAGATTTGTGATGGGTGTAGGCTAAAGTATGTTTCTGGCACTAACTGATTCATATACCTAAAAAGATAATATAAAAAAGTAAAATAAAAAGAAACATAAATAAATACTTGAGAACCGAACCGAACCGAACACATCACTGAAGTTTTTAGTATTTAAATGAGTTTTCATAAACTGTGGGGACATTCTGCAATGGTTTTGATGTTTGTTTTTTAATTTTGTTTGTTTAATAGTCCTAATGTCCTAGAAAAGGATGTCTTTTATTAAAGTGTGTTTAGCTTAGGAATAACTTTTTTATGTCTTTTTAGAGTTTATTTTGTGTGTAACTTTTTTGTTTTAAAGTCAACATAGATAGATAGATAAGTGGGTAGGGTTTGAAATTTGAAACAAAAAAACTAACAATACTTAAACTTAAAATTTGCTTTTCTGACACAATTCTTTTAACTTGAGACTGATTTGCAGGTATTGTAATTTAGGCTTAGGTTCATTTGAATAAAGAAGTTTTGAATTTGAATTTGATGCCATAAATGATTCATGGACCAAAGGGGCTTTTCCCAAATGTTTAAAGAAAGCTGTAGTGATTCCATTGTATAAGGGGGGGGAGGTTCATAATCCCAGTAATTATAGACCTATATCTTTATTACCCACTCTGTCTAAAGTTATAGAGAAGATTGTTAAGAGTAGGGTCTGGGATTTCCTTAAAAAACATAAGATCATTACTTGCAATCAATACAGATTCCAAAAGTCCAGGGGAACTCACGATGCCATATTCAACTTTCTTGAAAAAATCTATAGTCAGCTTAACCACCGTCAGGCTACAGCGGCGGTGTTTTGCGATTTATCAAAAGCTTTTGATTGCGTGGATCACAAGATACTGCTGCAGAAACTAGAAAGGTATGGCTTTCGTGGGGTCGTTTTGGATTGGTTTAAATCATATCTTGATGAGCGTAGTCAGGTGGTTGCTATTTCAGACCAATATTCCTCAGCTCAAGAGGTTAAGTGTGGGGTTCCCCAGGGCTCTGTTCTAGGACCTCTACTTTTTCTAATATATATAAATGACCTAGTTCAACTTAAAATCTCTGGTCTATTTACCCTTTTTGCGGATGATACGTGCGTTTTATGGCATAATAAAGATGAGGATGTGCTGAAAGAATTACTGTCTGCTGATTTACAAAAAATAAAGTTGTGGTGTGATGCCAATAAACTGGCATTCAACATAAGTAAAACAAATATATTAGCATTTAAGGGCGACATGTCTCAACTTGTTCTTGCTGATGAACCACTTGAGCAGAAAGACGCTACTAAATTTCTTGGAGTAATTATTGACAATAAGCTAAAATTTGATCAACACATTATTAATCTAAGTAAGAAACTCTCTTCTGCTTGTTTTGCAGTGCGAACAGTAAGAGCTGAACTTGGTCCAAAAGTAACAAAGTCAATCTATCATGCTCTCTTTGAATCTCACTTGAGATATGGCATAGCTTTTTGGGGTTCAGCTAGCAAATATTTATTAAAACTTTTATTTGTTTTGCAAAAAAAGGCTGTTCGCTTTGTCTCAAAGGTTCATCAAAGAGAAAGCTGCCGACCTTACTTTAAATCTCACAAAATTCTTACTTTTACCTCATTGTTCGTTTTAGAAATCAGTGCTCTTATGTTCAAGAACCTTCATCAATTAAGGGGGTCTCAATCAAGTCAATCTGCTCGAAGAATCTTTGACTTACCACTATCTATTCCTAAAACTCAACTTATAAAAAATTCTTTATTCTATGAGGGCAGAAAAATCTTTAACAAGTTGCCAATCTCTATAAAATCATGTGTGTCATTAAGAGCTTTTAAAAAAAATCTTAAAAAAGTCCTGGTGGAGAGAGCATACTATGATGGAAGAATATTTTAATAACCCTCCTTTATAATTGTTTTTGCCTTTATTTTTAGTTTTATAATTTTTATTTTGTGATTTTGTCTAGACTTTTTTATTTTGTAAAAATTTCTATGTTTTTAATCTTATATCAGATTTTTTTTTATTATCTAATTTTTTTTTATTGATTTAAAAAAAAAATATTTTAGCTCTAATTTTATTTATTTAATTACACCTATTATTTTAAATATTTATTTGAATTTGTTTTTTTTTTACTGAATTTTATAACACCAACCAAGCTTAAATAAAAAAATTCTAGTTGGTTGAAATCTAATATTGTGTAATTTTTATATATATATATATATTTTAAACTATTATTGATTTTTTTGTTTCTTGATTGTTCACATGTTTAATTTTAAATTGTTGCTTGTATTTATTTGTATGTTATGCTGTTACTTTTATTTTGACGCTAATAGGCTTAATTACTTGACTAGTTTTAGCATGCTTTGTCAATGAAATTGTTTTTTTTTCTGACAATAAAGTATTTTTTCATTCATTCATTCATATGTGAAGCCTTTAAAAAATGCTGAATCCCTTGAAGCTGAGTAAGTTTAAATTTTTATTTTTTTTTACAAAACTAAAGATTTACTTATTTTTTCTTTTGTTATATAAACTCCATATCATAATTTTTGAGATAACTTTTTGACAGTTATCTGCTGTTTACCATAACAAATAGCATAGGCCAATGAAAAAAAGTTTTAAAAAGTTGTCTCAAAAATAATGATATCAACTGTAGACAGAAACTTTTAAACATTTTAAATATTACAAAAATCATTTTTTATTCAATATTGAAATTATTTTAGATTTTTTAGACAAATGAAGTAAATGTAACTTTTTTGCACCCAAGCCCCCTCTTTTTATTAACCTAAACCTTAATCAGATATTTTAATTATTGAAAGAAAAATGATTGTAAGAACAGTTCAACCCATTACCATAACAGATCAGACCTACACATTGACAAAGGAGGAAATGTCAGATTCAACCCAAATTTTGGAAAGAAAAATAATTAAAAAAAAATATTTAATTTACTTGGAATTTTGAGAAGCTTGTTTATTACTTATAAAATATTTATTTTTCTTATATTATAGCATTTATCTTCGATTCTTATATGTTTTGCTTACATGTTTAAATATAGTTTTATTTTTTTTTCATATGGAACCCATCATTTCTCCATCTTTTAGTGAGTGTCTTAGTAAAACATTGAAAAAAATTATATATTTTTTTGAAACAAATTAAGAATGGTGTTTTTCCAAAAAAATTAAAAAAAATTTCAATTTAAAAAAAATATATTTACATTAGACTGGCACTGGTGTAAACACATGCTTGTGTGAACCTCCCAGCAGTGTGAACAGTGAGGATTATTATAGTAGTATAAAGAGTAACGAGTCTCGATCTTATGAAAACGGAAAAGAGGTGTTGATCAAATGGTAAGATTTAGGGAAATTACCCATATATACTTAGTTTTCATTCGTTTTTTGTGGTAAATACTAGTACCATTTCATGTTTTGCTTTTAAAATGGTAAAAACCAAGAAGTTTTTAATTCAGGCTCCCAGAGACAAGTCTGGAAGGCGAATCTGAGAACGAAATGAAGACACCTAAAAAAGTTGCAGTAAAGTATGTTTTTGAATCACCCGAGCAGTAGCCACTCATTGGTCAGCTAGATAAGTATTTGTCGATACTTTAAATTGTCATTTTCAGCAGAAACTTCGAGATTTGCTCTAAATTATAAGTATAGTTACATTTAAAAGTTGATAGGTATGGATTTATTATATCTTACCAATAATATTTCGGTTTTAGAATAGACCTCCCGTAGTGTGAATAGTCTCCATGATATAAATGTGCAGATTTTTTTCGTGTTCACACTAGCGCGAGTCTACTGTATTTTTAAAATGTGTCATGCTACACACCATTTAAAAGGGTCGGTTCGGACCTTTTAAACTGGACAAAAAATTTAGATTTTTCATCTACCTACTCTATGAATAAAATAAGTGTACCAAAATATGTGATCTTTAGATATCATTTTATAGCACATACAAAATTTACTTCTTTGTGCTGGGGAAACTACCTGTGTTAAATGTGCAATATTACAATCGCCTACTTTTTTAATGTCATCTTAAAATTAATCAAACTCATGTGGAAAGTCCGGAATTTCAGCAGGCTTTTAAAACTGCTAAAGAAAATCGTTTCATATTCTAAAAATGTCTGAAAAATAAGGTAACATTAAAAAAGTTGGCAAGTGCTTGAAGTAGTAACAAATTCCCCAAAAATTTGTACATGTATTGCCAGTAATGCCATGTAACTATTGGGGTAGGTAATGCTAAGTAATTTTACCTCGAATTTCAACTAATGTATTGTCATAATGACATGCTAATTCATATGGGTAATGCAAGGTAATGCTATAAGTTGTTTCCCCCTTGGTTATGTATGCTAGGAAATTACAGGTTACAGTTAACAAAAAAACTATATAAAACTCTTATAAACAAGATTCAAACTTTCCACCCCCTTGTCTTTTTATTTTCCTACCTGTCTCATTCAAAAATTGGGAATGTTGTTCTGCTTAACACCCGATTTTAATACCTTTTATGAAATAAAGAAATCTTTTGTATGCCTACTTATCCAAAAAATACCTGTTATTCATTATTTATTTCTTGGAATTAGAATTGTGTATTAACTAATTTTAATTTTGTCATGTTACAGGTGTGAATCACCATGAGCTACAATATGCAGTCCAATCGAGCAAGTAAGTTAAAAGTACAGGGGGTTTTTAATTTAGCAACTTTTTTTATTACTAATTTTTTAAGAGGCAAATAAGGACATTGACTTGTTGGTTCTTTTATGGTTTTAATGGTTTTTAGCACACTTTGTGGTTTTAGGTATTTGCCAATACTGAACTTTCCTTTCATCTAATGTAACATATCGTCGCCCTAATTCTGAAACGTCGTAACCCACAAAAAAATTAAAATTCATATTTTTGTGTCAAAAGTTAGTACTTATGCATAGCTATACGCTGCTACATCCTCGCAACCAAAAAAAATATAAAACGGTCATTTCCGCGATTTCTAATAAGGCGCATAATGCTTACCCTATAACCCGTAATTTGCTTCTAACTTTTCTTATTCCTGTAAAATTTTGTTGAGTTGAGTTACGACGTTTCAGAATTAGGGTGACACATTTGTGTATATGGCTAGCTCTTCACCTAGTTTACCCCAAAAGCCATGGCTACAATTGCTCGTTACAAAACGAAGAGGCATATCTCAAAATAAAAAGTTTTGAGTAATTTCAATATAAAGATGTTTATTAACTTCAATCTGAGTTTGTTTAACTGTAAAAGGTGCTTATAAAATGCTTATAATATAAAATATTGCAATAGAGATATGCCTCTTCGCCGTATCAAAATATACTTAAAACTAGCACTTATGGTGGGCGCAACTCAAATCCAGTTTTTTTTAGAAATGCCCCTTTGTCATGTTAGTGACAAATTATAGACAATACCCTATACAGTTTGTTCCTTGGTTTTTTTACAAAAAAATTGACTGAGGCTAAGAAGACAAAAATATGTTATAACATAATAACATATTTAAAGTTATAACAAGAAATTTTGTTTCTCCAGTGCCATACCAAGGCCAACCCGACCCGATGGTCAACTCCAAAGAACAAAACCTGATGCAGTGGCAGCAAAATTCCTACATGGGCGATTCTGGTATCCAAACCCAGACTCCATCAGTCTGTGGCAAGGAGCAGGATGAAGAGATGGACCTGTTCGATCTTGACCAGGGCGGCTATCAGGGTTTTACACAGGATCAAGTTGATGATATGAATAACCAGTTGAATCAGACCAGATCTCACAGGTATTACTCATATTTTGGCCCTGAAATTTAGGTACAAACTCTTCTATCCAGGATAAGAAAATCCAACTTTTTTAAACTTGAACCAGTGAAAGAACATAAATTTGATACTAATTCAAAGGTATATGTCATTTTTTTCACGGAATTTTGTCTCCTGGTTGATTTGAAATCATCCTTATTATTCTTGTATTTGTATAGGGTGATTAATTTAGAGATTCTTTTTTCAGAATGGATTTTTTGAGAGTTATCATCAAACTTTCATGGTATTGGGTTTGAATTTTTTGACAGTTTATAAAAAAAAAATTATAAAGGAAAACCCTATGGTATCCCGTGAGATAAATAAATAAATATATAAAATAAAATAACGTCTTTATTTAGCAAGCTTTACAAAAATAAGAGCTTATTCTTAAGCAAAATACAAAAAAAATGGCTTGATAAAATGGCGAGATGTCGCTCCTAGAGCGTTTTTTAACCTAACCAAAGAAAATAAACAAAAAAAAAATTGCACTTTAGTCTAAAAAATCTTAACTATTTTCAAACAAGATCAAAAAATAACATCTATAAATATCTTAAAATTGTTATTACTTTTGCTTACTGTAAATGCGTTTTTTGTTTGCAATAGAACACCAATTAAGATAGTAAAGGACTTATATCTTAAAAACTAACAAAGATATAAATAAATTGATAAAAAAAGGCAATTTTTTTTGTATTTAAAAAAAAGTATTTTTGTTAGGTTTTAAGATATAAAGCTAATTTCTTTACTTTATTAATTGGTGTTCTCTTGCAGACAAACACAGCCAGTTTTTTAATCAAAATAATTTAGCGAAAGTTGTAGATGACAACTTAAAATTGAGCAATCCATAACCAATCGATTTGGGGTAGTCTAAAGCTTCCTTTCTCATTTTTTTTTATAAAAAAATTACTATTTTTTATTACTTAAAAAAAAAATTAATATCTTTGTTAGTTTTTAAGATATAAAGTTAATTTATTTACTATTTTATTTGGTGTTCTCTTACAAACAAAAAATGCATTTACAGTTTTTCTGTAAAACTAATTTAGCGAAAATTATAAACCAAAGGTAGTAATTTTAAAAAATATCCGTCATCTTGGATTTATAACGTCACCCGGAGGGTGCCTGTTTTTGATGTGTCTTCAGTATTTAGTGTCTTTTTTTTCTGCAGAGTGCGTGCAGCAATGTTCCCCGAAACCCTATTAGATGCTGTATCAAAATTAAAAATATCTACAGAAGTTTTTGAAACATCGAGCAAAAAATATTTTTTTGGCTATTTTTCTATGCCTACATTACGTTTTTTGGCAAGCGGGTATTTTTAACTTTAAAAACCTTACTTTGTTTATGAAAAATCTAAAAAAAAACCAGGTAGTACCGCCGAACATCTCTTTTACTCCAAATTTGTTACATTTGGTTTAAATTATCTGTCTAGTTTAGGATTAAATTAAAAAAAAAAACACACAATTTCTACACTATTTTAATAATAGGGGACCGTGCAAGGCTTCGGAAAACCCCAATATAGCATATTTGAGCATACAGCAAAATTTCAAGTTAATATAATTTTCTGAACACTTATGATGGGCCAATGAAAACACGTAAAAAATGTCTGTTTTTGATGGTTTTTCAGTATTTAGTGTTTTTTTTTCCTGCAGAGTGCGTGCAGCAATGTTCCCCGAAACCCTGGAGGAAGGCATCGAAATCCCTTCCACCCAGTTTGAATCCCAAAACCAAACCGCAGTTCAACGTTTGGCCGAGCCAAGTCAAATGTTGAAACATGCTGTTGTCAATTTGATCAACTACCAAGACGATGCTGAACTGGCCACAAGGGCTATTCCTGAGTTGATTAAGCTCTTGAATGATGAAGATCAGGTGAGTTTTCTACCTCCAGCCATATAAGGCATTTAATTTTTGGAACAAAACCGAAATTTTTGCCCAAAAAAAATTTTTGTACTAGCAAAAATTGTTGTAAACTGAATGTGCTAAACTATATACTATTATGTGTCACCAAAACCTAGTATAGTTTTTGCAAAGTCAGTTGAACAAAGGTAAAAGCCGACAATCGGCATATCCTTTATAGAAAGTGACATGGGCGGCGGTAGATATACTCATGAAAATTATTTCATTTAATTATGGAGTAAACTAAAGAAATAAAAATAGATAATAAAACTTTCTATTCCTACACCTACAGGAACGACACTGATTTATTGTCTAACTGCATACTGCCGACTAAAGGGGTACCGAAAAGCACACCCGAAAGCAATTAAAACCGCATCTCAAAAAAATCTGCCAATCAGGTGCTGTCCGTCCACCTGGGCTCGGTCGGTCGGGAAACAAATACTTTGTGGTCGACCCGCAAAGAGCTGCGCCTCTTCTCTGTCGGTAGGGTTGAAATTATACCAGGAAGATTTTATTTGAATTTGGATAACTTTTGAAAGGCAGAATGAAGCAAAATTTCATGAAATCGATAGAACCCCGTATTAGGAGTTATTCAAGTGACTTTGCAAAAACTATAAGATATATGTGAGTTGCGTTTTTATATGTATTTGAAATGTAGTATGATAGTGTTTTTACATGTAAATTTTTTATTTTTAATAACTTGTGTATATTTTAAATTATTTAACAATTAAGACAAAATATTTTTTTTTGTTTAAGGCAAAATATTTTTTTAAATATGACTAAACATTTTTGACGAGATTTACACCCAAATGGGTATACAATGTAAAATGCATTTGTAAAAAATCAAATACCTAAATAAATTCTATTCTATTCTATATGGAGTTTTGGTTGGAATGGTAATTTTTTGTCCCTTCTGTTTAGTGTTGTAAAATTTCCAGAAATATATTTCGGAAATATTTCCTGAAACATTGGAAATATATGGAAATATGGGAAATAAATGAAATATTAAAAAAATAAGAAAAAAGGAAATATTTATTTATAAAATTATAACAAAACACCGGAAAATGCAGAAGGCACAAATCAGGAGTTATTTTTCAAACAAATATACAGAAATAAGGTCAAATTTGTACAACAAAAATCTCATTCTTGACACACTACACTATTCATTAGTGGAGCAAGAGACATATCTTCATCGCTGTCTTCAGCATCACACTCAATAACATCGTCTTGCCAGTCTACTTCCGCAAAATCTTCAATAGTATCGGAAATAAAAATTGTTCTATAGTAAGTTTAATGCTTATAAGGGCCTATACTTAAGTTACGTAACGCTCAAGGGGGGGTTTTGGCCTTGCGTTACACTCCCCACATAGCACAAATCAAAACAACGTTAAAAACACACTTATTTAGGTTTAGTAGGTCGCTTTTTAACGTTATTTTTAAAACCACGTTAAAATTACACCGAAATAACGTGGTTTTGAAAATAACGTTAAAAAGCGACCTATTTAACGTTGTTTTGATTTGTGCTATGTGGGTCAATGTTATTTTAATGGGTTTTTTCTTGAAAATGCGATGGGGCTTAAAAATCCGCAATTTTTGCGCGTAATTTAAAAACGCTCCCTAATACCCTGTTTCCACCAATGCATGCCCACCCCAATTCAAAAAACGCATCAGGTGACGCTGCATTTAAAACCGGTGCAAATGCATGGGCCATCACGTGATGCGTTTTTTGAATCGGGGTGGGCATGCATTGGTGGAAACAGGGTATAAGGTTACAAAATATGAAAGATAATATTTTTTAACATATTTCCAATATTTCCGAGACACCTTTGGAAATTTCCAATATTTCCATTTCGATGGAAATACTTCCAACGGAAATATTTCCACTTAGATCACTACTTCTATTACATGGTAGTTTTTGCCTATTATTCACCCAAAATCTATCAGATGTGTTAAAATAAGCCTGAAATAAGATAGCTACTGAGTAAGAAACACACAGCGCAGTCATTTCATTCTAATAACTAGCAAAATATTTCTTAAAAACTAATGTTTAGATATTTTGGTTGGGTATTTCTGGTATTTTTTTGAAATACACATTATTTGAAAATTAATTTATTCCTTTATTTTAATTGTACCTAAAAGAAAACTTAAAATAAAAAAATGGTTTAAAGTAACACTAGACTTGCAAATTTGACAAAAATATAAAGTATTTTACGTGGTACAGAAGGGACATTAACGTTACAGAAGGGACAAAAATTTAAAAAAACACCCAATTTATGGCACAAAACAAAATTACAAAAATAGATAAAGGTCAAAAATATCAAAGCAGATTATAAAATAAAACTATTTTCCAACTAAATTGCAAAAAAAAAATTCAACGTCTCGGTCTTTAATACATGGACAATTTCTGTACCATCTAAAAATAGCGTTACTGAAAGGGACGAATCTTGTTACAGATTGGACAATTTATTTACATTTTAGCATTTTCCGGCCAAGCCAAATATATGACACAACTTTTTTTTTTTAAACACAAAACAATATATTATCATTAATTCAATAACTCTCCCACATTGTTCTACAGTTCTACAGGCATAAAATTATTTGTGTTCTTCATAATAAAATTTAAAAACACAATAAGCTTTCAATAAATATTTTTTTTCAGTCTGTGACGAAAATTAGGTTTTGTTTAAAAAAAGAAGCAATTTCTACCATTTTTTTCGACAATTGCATACCTAATAAGAGTCATAATCGACAAAAACAGTAAATCCAAGATGGTCGAGACTTCCTCTATCCAATTTGGGGACAACAAAGTAATTTCATAGTCTACACCTGATAAACTGTGTCAAAATATTCCTTCCATCATTTTTTTCGTTGAAAAAATCTAAAATGATTGGACTATGAAAGCTATTTACTTCTTTTGCTTTTCACCTAGAAGTCCATATCATATTTATTGTAACTATTGACAGGTCGTCGTCTCCCAAGCTGCCATGATGGTCCATCAGCTGTCAAAGAAGGAGGCATCCCGGCACGCGATCATGAACAGCCCCCAAATGGTGGCTGCTTTGGTCCGAGCCATCTCGAATACCAACGACCTGGAAACCACCAAAGGCGCCGTCGGTACCCTGCACAAATTGTCGCACCACAGACAGGGATTGTTGGCCATTTTTAAAAGCGGAGGCATACCCGCTTTGGTCAAGCTTTTAGGTACGCATTTTGTGAGGGGTGTCGCTTCAGTCACAAGGTTCGGTTCGGATCAATGGCTCTGTTTGATTTGGTGTCCTTCATTAGATATATAATTGACAATGCTTTTATAAGTCCTAATATATTTCGTCTATAAAAAACCAATCAAAACTTTTTTAGTTCAAATAATTTATTTTTAATTGTCAAGCGTATCTGTTGTTTTTGAGATTTTCTTTTGTATATTCCTAAAAAATACAAAAAAATTAATAATTTTGTTACAGTTTTCTATAACACTAGGCTACTGACATGCTAACATTTTTTAGAAATTTTTGTTTTGTTTTAGCTATAACTTTTTTAATACTTTTTGATATGATAAATTAGAGAAAAACTGCGTACGTTTGTTCAGAATGCTTTTTCGTTTTCTATTTCTAATAGGATCATCAAAATTTGGCAAAAAATTGGATATCAATGTTGTCAGATGATAAGTTTTGTGGCTAATGTTGCCCCTTAACTTGCTGTTTTTCTCAAATAAATATTCTGGTAGAATGTCTTTACCAACAATATAATTTTTGGTTCCAGGTTCTCCAGTTGAAAGCGTCCTCTTCTACGCGATCACCACCCTGCACAATCTGTTGCTTCACCAAGACGGTTCCAAGATGGCCGTCAGACTGGCAGGAGGCCTGCAGAAAATGGTCGCGCTTCTGCAGCGAAACAACACCAAGTTTTTGGCTATTGTTACCGATTGCTTGCAGATTCTAGCTTATGGTAATCAGGAGAGCAAGTTGATCATTCTGGCTTCCCAGGGACCCATTGAATTGGTAAGTGGAAACTACGGTTCTAAGGCGTAGCGGTAATTATCAATATCCGAATTTCGACGATATTTTTCCGTTTTTTCAATTATATAATATCATTATTTCAAAACTATTTAACATATTTTAATCAAATGTTGCACACTTGTAGACCCAAAGGTGTGCTAGGTCACTGTATATTTCGTTTTTATAATTATTTTTTAGTATTTAAGTTTTGAGAATTTTTCAAAAACTATGCAAGATTTTTGCAGTCAAAAGTACTGAATCGAGAAATTTTTTTTCCCTTACACTTTTTGACAGTTCTTGAACTGCTATCTTTAGAAGAAAATACTAAAATATTTAAAAAAAAAATCTTGACGTTTCTAGATTGTACCCTTTTTAAGAAAACAAAATATTTTAAAAAATGCCAAAATCTCAACGGAAATAACAGGCATTTTTACAAAAATCGCGATATCTTTAAAACCATAGGTCCAAATTCAACATAAATAATTGTACTACTCACTTCGCCAAACCTTTTTACATAAAATTTAGGTAATACTTTCAGCTTTAATGTAACATTTTTCAAAGCAATCTACAATTTAAAAAATCTTATAAAATTAAAGAAATTTTCAATAATGCTTTAAAATATAAATGCAATATTAATAAGACTGATTTCATGTTGAGGAGGAAAAAGTAATCTATAAACTGTAATTTTTGAGTTACAACCAATTTCAAGTTCTTAGGTTTATTTTTTGCTCATTTACCACTCACAAAATACATACAAAGCATTAACAAAATGGTAGAAATTGGTAAAAATTGCAATTTTTTGGGAGGGACAAGTTTGTAGACCGAAGGAAGCGAGAGGTACAATTTATCAAGAGGTAAGGGGCGCTAATATAGTACCCTTAACATAGTAGAAAGGGGCCCAAATTAAGAGTTGAGTTTTCTAATATAAATTAATTCGCCAACACCACATTAAACGAGTAACGAGTTAGTTATATTTTAAACAGGAAAACAAAATTCGTTGAATAATACATCCCGTAAATTTTTTAAAAAACAATAATATATGAACCGTCAATTCAATGATACAAGTGAAATTCACATTTCACTTGTATCATTGAATTGGCGCCACCTGAGCAAAGTGTTTTTTAGTATGAGCAGAGCCAGAGCTACAATCTGTGGGGTTAAGAAAACGCACTTTTTATCGGTTTAGTGAGAATTACATCAGTTGTATCACCTATATAAGTAATGGGTGATTATTAAAATGCTTTGCAAACTACTACTAAGCTTAGTAACAATTTATAACTTACTTTTACTTCATACAAGGTGAAATAGGAAATTTTTCATAAAATCGGTATAAAATCCCAAAATAATCCTCTAAATGTCATTGTAGGATAACAATAGAATTATTGTTAGATCTCTTTTTATAAATAATGAAACACAAAATCTCGCCGCAAGCGAGAGGCTTAGCGAAAATCAATGCTGTAACAGGTCTAAAATTGTTTGATAGCAAATTTGTTAATAAATTAATTTGCAAAGTGAACAACCTCGGTCGGTGCTTCTGCTAACTAGCTTATTCATATGGCATGGTCTTCAATCTCACCCTGTATAAGCTTTTTTTAAAAATCGATGGTAGGTTCGCATTTTTGTCATACGGATGTTTTCGAGTATCGAAAATCATCTGTATGCTTATTGATTTTACCAAAAATTTTGTTTATATATGTGACAAATTGTTCGACAGTTCAGCAATTTCTCACCTAATCTCAAATAAATGTAAAAGTTTGGTAACACTGAAATCAGTGTTATTTATGTATCAAATCTCATTAATTTTTCTTTCTGACAAAAAGTACCATTTTTGTAGCTAATATTTTGTTCTCTAAATTATTGTCCAGGTCCGTATTATGCGCTCTTACAACTACGAGAAGCTTCTCTGGACCACTTCCAGAGTCCTTAAAGTTTTATCGGTCTGCTCAAGCAACAAACCGGCCATCGTAGAAGCAGGTGGAATGCAGGCCCTTGCTATGCATCTGGGTAAGTCTTAATTTATGTTTTTGTGAAATTCAAACAACTATTCTAAGTTTTGTTTCGAAACATAAATATTTTTTGTTTTGTCTTGGTCTTATTCTATGTTGGCAACGTCGCATTGCTGCTTTTCAACGACACATGAATCATTATATCGGTTGAAACCGTTAAAGCCTTGGTTTTTATGTAGACTTTTTTTTTAAAAAAAAATTGTCTTTAATTTCAAAAATATTATGGGAAAACCCATTAAAAACACTGAAAATGTGTAAATACCGTAACACTCCCAATTCTTCCAACTCAAGTAGCAGCCTTAAAACCCTTTCAAAGCTACCTTCTTCGGAATTTGTGTTGCAATTCCGGTGTGATGTGATTTTTTATTTTGGTTGATAAAAGGAGGTCTCAGGAATTTTGTCTTATCCTAAGGTTGGGTTGTTTTTAACAACATTGATTGACATTGAACAAACCTTAAAAACTGGAGTTGCATTGAAAACGTATTCACTTTTTGCTAACAAATTTGACTTCTACATTTTAGGTCACCCCAGCGCAAGGTTGGTCCAAAACTGTCTCTGGACCTTGAGAAATTTGTCGGATGCCGCTACCAAAGTCACAGGACTAGAATCACTGCTGTCTTCTTTGGTCCAAGTTTTAGCTTCGTCTGATGTGAATATCGTGACTTGTGCCGCTGGTAGGTGTCAAAAAAATAGATTTTTTTTGTTAGTGTAATGACAACAATATCATTCTTGTGGTATGGATTTTTGCCATAATTATTTATTATTAAAAAGTCCTTTGATTCATATATTATAGATCGGCTTTATCGGACTTTGAAAAACAGTATAAAATATGATAAAATAAGTAAAATAAGCTTTTATTTTTAGTGAAAAAAATGACTTATGAAAAAAAAACGTCATTACAAAAAAAATTACTATTTTATCATTTTTAAAATAATATTAATTTTTTTCATGTGCTTAGGTAAATTTTTGTTAATTTGACATGACGGTTGTTATTAGTTACTATAACTGTTACTTTTGTTTATTTTGCATAAAACTTTTAGTGAAAGTTTAAGATTTTTATGGTAGGGAAGTTATTATCACATATTGCTGGTTAGTTACTTTCTGTTTCCAAGCAATAAATAATTTTTTACGCAAAAACTTATTTTTTAATTATTTCTGTGCCTTGAGTTTGCTAAAAAGTACTATTTTGCCGAAAATTAAACTTTTTAAAGTGTTGTATGTCGTGAAGTTTTTTATTATGATCTTTAGATTAAGCCTGATTAGTTTTTATCAAAGAGTGGATTTTTTTTTCCCAAAAATCTTGTAAAAGTTACTCAGTTTCTGTGGAATCATCCACGTATTTCTAAAGGTCCCCTTTTAAATTACTGTAATTAGTGACTAATATTCCAATAAATAACAATTTATTTAAAAGTTTTAAAAAAACGAGTTTTAATTAAAATTTCGACAATTTTTTATTGCGATTTTTCAAAAGTTGTCATCAGCTCTTTTATGGAAGTAAACTATAGTTCATGAGCTTATTTTAGTCTAAATGTTTTTTTTTCTTAGGAATTTTATCAAACTTGACTTGCAACAACAAGTTCAACAAAGAAACGGTATGTCAGTACGACGGCATATCAGCATTGGTCCGAACCATCATAAATGCCGGTGATCGTGAAGAGATTACCGAGCCGGCAATATGCGCGCTAAGGCACCTCACTTCCAGACACGACAAGAGCGAGTTTGCGCAGAACCAAGTTCGTCTTTGTGGAGGTAAGATTTATGCCAAATTTATTGGACCAGTGCAAATTGTTTTTGGAAGGAATAAAACTTACAGCATGAAAACTATTAAAATAAAAGTAAATATATGAGGGGTGTAGAATCAAAGGTCGCAATTAGTATTTGCATTCTCTTTAAGATAAAACTATAAGTAAAAAGCAAAAACAGTAATATCCTTGTTCAAATCTCATTGAAAAATTAGCGTTGGGATCAAAAGTGTGAATATCCATAGCTGAATGCGTACCAAATAATCTTAGAAGTAATCTTCGCTCCGGCCAGTAGGATTCTCGCGACGCACGCACATGATACATGATTGATTTTATGTGTCGTTAAAACTACAGTCAAACCTCTCTAACTCGAACCTCTATAACTCGAACCTCTCTATAACTCGAACCTTTTAAGTGGTCCCTGCACTTTTTATATGTATTATAACGTCTTTAATTCGAATTTCTATAACTCGAACTCTCCATAACTCGAACTGTTTTGGTTGTCCCTTTGAGTTCGAGTTATAGAGGTTGGACTGTATTTTAGTCGTTACAAAGTTAGTTTTACCAATGTCACACCAACAAAGGCAAGAAAACAGAATCCGTCCAGTCTTGTGAATATACTTATTCCTGAACTTCCAGGAGCCGTATTCTTCAAAGTTTGTGAAGGGAGTGCTCCCGGGAATGTTCCCGGGAAATCAAACTCACTTTTTCTCCCGGGAATGAAAATGTCGTATTCTTGAACGCTCGAAGCGGTTTGTGAGTGCAGGGTTTAGAATCACGCCGTGCAACTGCACAACGTTGCCGCGTATCTCGCAACTAACCAAAGTGCGTTTTATGCCATTTTATTTTTGAATTCAGAAAGTCTTTTTAAAATTAGGGACTTATTGCAAATAAAACTAGGCAGTAATAGTGCCGGGCACTATTCTGACAGTTTTCCATTGAAAACTGACAGTTGATCTTTTAAAATTGAAATACCAAAGTCGAATTTATAAATCCAGTAGTTTACTTTCCATTAATAATGGCGGCACTATTAATTCCGGCTCTTATAATACACAAAGGCCTAATTTTGAAAGAAGACAGCTGTTCTTATAATGGGAAACTGTCGAATAGTGCACAATTAGTGCCTGGCTTTATTGCAATAAGTCCTTAATTATTTAAAAAAATTTTAGCTTTAAGGAGCCCTGGCTCGAGACCCTCCCCTTGGTGCGCCTATGTCTACATAACATAACTCACACTTATTTCTGTCAGTTATTTCAGGCCAAATGGAGTTATGATTATTAATGTTTAACACTTTGTTTATAGAGGCCTATTAAAGTGCTTTTATATAAGAACAGTTTAAAAATGTAGTTGTAAGAACACTACATTATACAATATTTTAAACCGCCTTTAGGTTCAGATAAACGTTTCTCTGTAGTGTCAAATTAATAAACACGCGGCTTTTCTCGCTTCGAAGATGTAATATAATATATTATATAGGTACACATTTATATTATGCATTAAATTAAACACTCTCACTTAATTGGGTCTGAAAGTGGAGATATTGCTTTCAACCTATGCACCGCAGTATAGCAATTTAGTTTCAATGCATATACATACATATATCTAAATAGGGCTTTACCTAAAAACTCTATTTTTACTTTCGCAAAAAAAAACAAATCACAAAACAAAAAAGTGAGGTTAGAAACTTTCCCGGGAACTCGTTTTCTCCCGGGTAAGAGGTGGTAAACTTGAATTCACGGGAGCGTTCTTTCGAGAATAGAGCAGTCACCTTTTTACGGTGAGGATTACTCACATTCTCCTCCCAAAAATTCAAGAATAAGTATCCAGATATCTTAGTTTAATTATTGATACTCATAATATTGTTTAATTTCAGTTTATATTTTTAGTGAGTAACTAACACCTAAATATTTATTATTAATACCTCAAACACTATGTTTTGCCAGTTTCAAACCATAGATCATTTTCAAAACCGGCAATATCCTGATAGCTCATTTTCAAAACCAGCAATATTCACGCATTGGAAACAAAAGTGACAATCTCCAAACTAAGATATTAAAAAAAAAATTATTGACCCTAGGCAACTTTTTCTTGGCACTAGATTCCAAACCACATTAATATGAATCACTCGTCATGTTAGTGTTATTAGTGCTTCCATAGTTTTATGCTGTTCCTGATTTTGGAAAAGGCAGATTGCCGCATTTGATTTTACACCCCTCATATGGCAGCCATTTAATTAAAAGAGTGTTCAATTAACCAAAACTCATCAATGTTCTGTGAAGTGTGTAAAAAAAATAAGAAGTACACAAGTAAACACATACATAATCCTATATTTTCCTGGTGGTTTTTCACTGGTATTGCTCTTTCAGTTTTTCCATAGTTGTTTTTGGAACTTTTTAATTCATTTTTCCTTCAGAACACAAAACAGGCTTTTGACAGATAAATAAAGGATACAGGATAAAAAATTGTGTCTGCAAAAGGTCAAAATTGGGCTTCAAATATCACGTGACATCTGTCATTTAATGTTGCATTTATAAAGGATGAAGTTAGTTAAAAAATGGCGTGTAAAAACTCCCTATCGGTTCAGCTGTAAAGACATCTATTTTTCAGGAATTCCGGTAATCGTCAGACTTCTCAACCCGCCATCTCGTTGGCCCTTGGTCAAGGCTGTCATCGGACTTATCAGAAATTTGGCCCTGTGTCCCGACAACTTTGCACCACTGCGAGAGTCGTGTGCTATCAACTATTTGGTGCAGCTGTTAATGAGGGCCTACCAGGACACTCAGAGGGTAAGACTTGCCTAAAAAAGCAAAACCGTACTTATTTGAGCACATGTATACATATTTTTATTCAGCAGCTATTTGGTTGGTGGGAGATTTTTTTTTAACCAACTCAGGTTGATTCGCAATTTTCGAACCAATTTGAGTAGGAGGGCCGGTGTGACGTCATAAATCCAAGATGACTTTTTTCATTTCATTCAACCGAACCTTCTTGATAAACCTAGAAAGTCAGGGAAAGATAAAAAAAGTTATCAGGGAGAGTCAGGGATATTTCTCCAATGAGGGTATTTGAGGGTTTTTTTTCATGCTCTAGTTTCGAACTATTGTAGCATACAACAAAAAAGCAAATAAAAGAGCTAGGGTGTAAAAAATGTACTGTTGTCAACTTTAGAATTTTTAATTTACTCCACTGTGTTTTTTATTTTGTCTCAAAATGTCTTTTTTTTGTTGGAATACCTGACCATCTCTTTGTTTGAAACTCGTAGACAATGATTGTGTAGAAATAAAATTTCGGACTTCCATTGTCTTTATTTATTTTAAAACACGACGTTTCGGTTAGTAAGTATCTCTAACCGTTATCAAGTGTAAACTGGTCAGTTTACACTTGATAACGGTTAGAGATACTTACTAACCGAAACGTCGTGTTTTAAAATAAATAAAGACAATGGAAGTCCGAAATTTTATTTCTACACAATCATTGTCTACGAGTTTCAAACAAAGAGATGGTCAGGTAGTATAAACTGACCAGTTTACACTTGATAACGGTTAGAGATACTTACTAACCGAAACGTCGTGTTTTAAAATAAATAAAGACAATGGAAGTCCGAAATTTTATTTCTACCTGACCATCTTTTAAGGTTTTTTTGTGGCTAGACCATGATATTGTCCCTGATTTTAGTGAATGGCTAAAAAAAATTCTGAAATATAGGAGAGAAAAAGAACACTTAAATTGAAAAAAGAAGAAAATTCTCAAAAAGCTAAAGCAAAGGTTCTAACCTTACAGTGTACAGATTAAAAATTTTAAACAAACAGTTGAATGAACCAAATGTATGTTTAATTTTTCTTGCTCCGAAAGTTTATTTTTCTTTTTTATAGTATAAAAAATAGTTGTTGATAATGCAATATTAGTAATGTTACCTTTTGTATGTTTTAAGAATGTTACCTAAGTAATATACCTGTACCTGATCTAATGTACCTATAGTGTTATTTTATATGTTTTTATATGTAACAATATCTTTTTACAAAGAAAAAACTCAACTTCTTCTCCACTAAAGTCTTTATTGTTTCGAGTTTTATTTAGGACATGTTTCGAGTCTAAAGTGACCCATCATCAGCTAAAACAAGGTAAACAAAGAAGTGTAATTACATCCGAAGCAATTTTCAGTGCCTATTATATAGATTCAAACTGGAATAATAAAAATATATTGAAACGGATCAAATAATCACTTTCAGATTGTAGCATTTTTATTTTATGGAACAATAAAACGGTACGTAACTATAAGCATGGTTAGCACGAAAAAAACGCTCAAGTTTTTGCTTGCACTGTCCGTGTACATCAACTGTGAATAGCCCCACTTGATATTTTGGTCGGAGAATATCCTGTTCTCTGGGGAGATTTGGATTTTGCCTTTTAGCGTCCGGTCCAGAGTCACGTCGAATGACGTGAACTGACCCTCAATTTCTTCTCCATTGGAGGTTTTGAGAAAATCCTCCATTAAAACCATGTTCTTAGTGAGCCCCCCAACTACCGATTTGCTGTGCAGGGTCTGTGAATGTGTGGAAAGTTTCCCTTATTGAGGGTCCTTGGGAAGATCGCGTGAATATCCCGCTACAATTTCCATCCTGTTTTTGGTTACAAAAAATCCATCAGAAATTTGCAAATTATTTCCTGACCAGAACAATGTCTCGGGCAGTCCATCATTTCCATGGTCTCAGGCACTCCATAGTCTCCATTGTCTCAGGCAGCCCATGGTTTTCATAGTCTCAGGCAGTCCGTGGTTTCCATTTCCATGAATATCAGGCAGGATCTTTCCTTTTATTTTGAGAAAATTCATCGTATAACGTCCATTATAAAATACTAATTTATTTTAAAATAAATTAATGGGTACTCTAAACCTACTAAAAACAAACATAAATTCTTGAGGATAAAAAAATGAAATTTTGTTCTAAATTTTTAATTTTACCATGATGTACACTTGATTGCAACTTGCTTAAAACTATAACCTCCCTGGTATATTATGGCCATAACACCCAGGTAAATATGTAGTGTGATTGCCAAAGGGTAATAATCCTTTACATAAATAATTAGGTATTATTTTTTATAACCTATTCCTTTTTTTTAAATAATTAGGTATCAGTTTTTGGAAGGTATGAATTGCCTACTTCAGGAGGTCTTTACCTTTTTGTTATAGGATTCCATGAGGAAGTTTTGATAAATCTATTGTTGTTTTCTGCTCTAAAAAAGTGGTTTTACTTTTCATCACAAAGAATCAGTGAGGTCTTCTTTATTAAATTGTAATAATGTGTCTTTAATAATGATTCACTATTTAAGATATTTATTTTGTGTTTCTCATTTTACACATGATTCAAAATGAGTGGCGTCCAAAAACATTTAAATATATAGGTACTTCAACTCAGTGATAAAAAAAAACCTACGACCCAGCTCTCCTAAGAAAAAACTGAGTGTCCGTTCGCTGGAGCCTAAACCAATTATTATTATTTAAAATCAGTATAAAAAATACGCTACAAGGTTTACTAATGTACTCTGAAAGTGACTATTCCACCTCCATCATTTTTAACCAATACCCCAAACTGCATTACTTATAAAACACCCTTAAAATGTAACGTACCTTTCAAAAACCTTCAAAAGGCACTCATACCCCCAGCACACTAATGCGAGGGTTCAAAAAGTTGCTAATACTAGTTGAAAAACCAGCGAACTTTGTTTTCGCTTAACTTTCAAATATTTTAGAATTTATTTGTCTGAGGGATTTTACAAATTCCATAAAAAAATACCTGAAAAAGCTTGTGTTTTCGTTCAAACACAATGTCAATACTAACATCGATCGAGTGGAACCTTGTTTTAAAGGACTTTGTATTCTCTTTACAACTAGATATTCAAAATAATTGTTTAATTTGTTTTCAAGATTTCAAAATTGCCATTTAACTTAAAATTACTTTTTAGGGATGTTTGTTTGAATTTCGACTTTTTGCCCGGATATGAAACAACAAAGTGTCTTTTTTAAAATTAGAATTGACATGTAAGAAATCTCGGTTCACAACTGACTGTAGTTTGTCATTTCAGCGTTCAAGCTTGGCAAGCGGAGGCACGCTTCCAGGAACCTACGCAGATGGGGTTAGAATGGAGGAGATTATGGAAGGCACAGTGGGCGCATTGCACATTTTAGCGCGCGAGATGTACAATCGTGAGCAGATCAGAGAGCAGGGTAAGATTTTTTAGCCAAAATAGGCCCACAGGTGGCCGCAGTGGAAGGGCTGCAAGGGCCACTCACATATGAATCATTATCATTAAATTTTAAATAATGATGACTCTTTTCCCAGAACTGTTTTGTCACGCTTAGCCTTCGGGTGTACTAAATATACCCATCTATTGTCATGCCATGACTCAGTCTTGTTTAAAATCTCGTGAGCGTAGTACATGTCGCCGTCCCGGCAAAACAATGACGCAACTGCAAAATTTTAATATTATGACTTAATTAAAAATAAAAGCAAAATTAACCAAAGGCTTTCAAGTAAATAAAGGTCTTAAACAAGGTTGCTGTATCCCGCCTACGCTCTTCAAGATATACTTGGAACAAGTCCTTAAAGTATGGAAGAGAAAATGCCAAAACATGGGAATTTCGTTGGATGAAACCACCTTGTATACTTTATGTTTCGCCGATGATCAGATAGTAGTAGCTCAGGATTATGACGACCTTCAATATATGACACGAAAACTAATAGAAGAGTACAATAAGTGGGGACTAGAGGTTAATCTCAATAAGACAGAGTATATGTGTATCGGTGGAATGAAACAGGATCTAATCTTAAATACCGGGCAGCGAATTCAGTCCTGTGATGAGTATAAATACTTAGGTCTAAAAATTACAGCTGACGGAACACTAGACAAAGCTATAAAAGATCGAAACGTACAAGGAAGAAAAGCAATAAGTTTAATAAATGGAATAATTTGGGACCAAAGTATATCAAAACATAACAATAAGCTTATATATAACACCATTGTAAAAAGTATTATTACATATGGCTCAGAAGTATGGCCAATGAAGGATAGAACAGAAAAAATGCTTTCCGCTACGGACTTGGACTATTAGATAAGAGCAGCAGGGAAATCAAAAAGAGAAAGAGTTACAAATCAAAGAATAAGAGAAATTATGACAGTGGGTTCAAACGTACTTTAGTGGATGATATAAGAACAAAACAACTGGTGTGGTACAGACATGTACAAAGAATGAATGGTGGAAGACTACCGAATCAAATACTACAATGGAAACCAACTGGCCGAAGAAAACGAGGACGGCTAAGGAGAAGCTGGAGAGAAGGAATAGACAGTGAAATAAGATTAAGAGGCCTAGATGATGAATTATGGGCAAACAGAAACGAGTGGAGATTGGGTATCGGAAGACGTAGAACCTTGTGAAACCGATAAATATATATATATATATACTTAATTATGTCATTAGTTTCAAAATTAATCCCCCTATACAGTAAAACTATCTATATTTAGTTAATAATCCCACTACTTTCATCCCAATGCATTTTCTTCACTTTATTTAAACGTAAGAATAAAGAATTTAATTCCGTTTTTCGCCTCTCCTGTAAAAATCATATTTTTGTAGTTGCATCATTGTTTTTGCCGGGACGGCGATGTGTCTGTAGAAAATATTAGGGATAATCTAATCAAACATTTTGCCCCCTTACGCCCCCTAGGTGCCTCACATGTAATTTTTTATGACCGTCAAAGAATCACTACTGAAGGCCGATAAAAACTGCAAATTTAATCTGTAATTTAATAAATTTTAAACAAGTCAACTAGGGTTTGCCAGTCCCTTGTCCATTTTATTATGTTTGTATATCTCTCTTCAAATGAACTATACAAAGGGTCAAAATCTAAAATTAAAATTGGAAATCGACTTTCAAAAGCATTCCTGGTAACAAAATGCTTAAGACAGGGATGTTGTATCTCTCCAACTCTTTTTAAAATATATATCGCAGTAGCTCTAAAAAACTGGAAACGTAAAGTGCACGGCATGGGAATACAACTTAACGACCGATTTACCATATACACACTACAGTTTGCTGACGACCAAGTAATTGTAGCTAATGATAAAGAAGACATGGAGTATATAATGAGAAAGTTAATGGAAGAATACCAAAAGTGGGGATTAACAGTGAACGTGGACAAGACACAGTACTTATGTATTGGAAACGAATCCAGTGAGTTAGAAATAGACAATGGACAAGTAATATCTCCATGCAATGAGTATGTATACTTGGGTGTCACATTTGATGACAGGAACAGAGTGTAAAGAACTGGAAAAAAGAATAGTAAAAGCAAAAAAGGTTATTGGATGTCTTAACAGTATTTTATGGAGCAGAGAGATAAAAAAGAATGTAAAATTTAACATATATGAGACAATAGTGAAAAGCACGCTGTTGTATGGAATAGAGACTTGTCGCGTAATGATCACATAAGAAATGAGATCATAAAAAAAAAGAATGAGAATCGAAGGAAGCATAACGGATGACATCACTAAAAGACAACTGATATGGTACGGCCATGTACAACGGATGAACGACGAAAGATTACCAAAGCAGGTCCTAGAATGGCAACCAATAGGGCGCAAAAAAAGAGGGCGTCCTAAACTAGAATGGCAACAGTCAATCCAATGAGTCAAAAAAATCTGACAGAAGATGATTGTCAGGATCGAAGGAGGTGGAGAATAGGGGTTGGACAACGTAGAAAAACGTTCTAAACCGACTAAATAAAAAAAATTAAAAAGTAGGGTTTGCAAAAAATAATATACATAACCGTAAATTTTTGACAGATTTTCAAGTTATTCAAAAATTATTATAACTAACGCAAGCACGGTAACCGGGCGCGACCAAATCTAGCTAAGAATTGAGTGGGGTTTGGTTATTATTTCTAAGTTGTTATTGTAAATTGATTTAAGTTTACTAAATTTTATAGGAGTTATCCCAATATTCGTGCAACTGCTCTTTAACGATATCGAGAATATTCAGCGAGTTGCCGCTGGAGTGCTCTGTGAATTGGCGGCCGATAAAGAAGGGGCCGACATGATTGAACAACAGGGCGCCACCGCTCCCCTTACTGAATTGTTGCATTCGAGAAACGAAGGTGCGTAGGTCTTGTGCTTTATAGGGGTTTCCACGCATCATTGAATAACCTAGAATTTTCAAAATAAAATTCTTTGGAATTCTCCTGAAATTTCAGAAATAATGTAAATTTTAAAGATCTAGGCTGCCTAAATTGTATATCTGAAAAATGAACTATTTTGAATTTTATTAAATTTAAATGAGTGTTTAAGATGTAGTTGTTTGGGTAAAAATCATTTTATAAAACACAGATTTGAAATTGGCACGGACGTATTATCTTGAAAACCTTGATTTTTTTTACACTTTACATTGACAATTTTCTTAGGAGTTGCTACATACGCAGCAGCTGTCCTGTTCCGCATGTCCGAAGACAAGCCTCAGGACTACAAGAAACGTCTCTCTATGGAGCTGAGCAGCTCCTTATTCCGTGAGGAGAACCTCTGGAACCCGGATTTAGGCATGGGTGCTGATTTCCAGGTATGACAAACTAAAACCATAAATAATAATTAATGGAACAAAGTCCAGGGGCAACATTTTGTGACTATCAGGCATTTTTTTCTTTCAACTCAAAATGCAGCTTTGGAAGTCTTCCCAAGATACCTCGTGTCGCCATTGTATTAAATGCTCTTGCTTTTTTTATATTTAGAAGCGATTACTGAATGTACATAGTGATTCAATGGATACTTTTAGGTTGGAATGGGCACTTTTAGGGATAAAAAATGACTTTTTTATTTAAAGCGAGGAGATTTTTTTATTACAAAGTTTGGCAGCACGTGAAAGAGGTGCCACCTTAGATGCGTAAAAGAGTGTTTAATATTTAAATTGCCGCACATGTTATGCACTGTCTAAAAATAAAATTTTGCTGATAATCACAAAATCATGCAGCAGGATTATAAAACACGATAACAAAATAGATGTCAGATGCACCAAAACTAAAATTTAACGCTGGGTGGCCTTTTTTTATGCGGACCTTTTCACAATAAACATTTAAAAAAAATAAATGTAGGTATTTTTAAAGAAAGAATACTTCTCTGGTTTTAAAGGTAAGTTTGTATACAAAACAAGTAGTTTTTGAGTAATTTTATATGTTAATATTTTTTGTGCAAGACGTTTTCTGAGTTCTTAGAATATGCCAATTTTTTCGTTTATTTTGAATATGTAGGTATAGCCCAGTCATATTAGGAATTCACCTTGAAAAAAATAGTTATATATAATTATTCCTTAGCATCCGGGACACATCCCCACATATTCTCCGCCCAAATCCTCTTTGAGCTTCAGTTTCAGGGTTTTTTCACCTAATATGACTGGGCTATTATATTATTTATTGTTATTTTTTGTTTTGCGATTTATTTTTTTATTAGATTTTTCGTTTTGTTTTGGACAAATTTCAGGATATTTTAAGTCCCGAACAGGCGTACGACACAATGTTCACAAGCCCGCCAAGCGTGCACAGTAGCCACGGCGGTAGACAGTATCCGCAGCAAGGTAATTACAAGAAACTAACCAAAAAACAACAATCTTAAACTAACTCAATTAACATTATACACATTAAATAAAAGCTATGGGCCGATGCACAGTGGAACGTTTTGATAATCTAGGTGAACAACCCTTACGCAACATTAACACTCTTTAATTTGTGATTTTTTTTTGCTTTAAAATATCATAAAATCTTTAAAAACATTTAGTATTGGCAATATTACCTACCTTTTGTATAGGGTGTTTCACCTTTACTGTATAGATATCTGAGCCCTGAAGGGAAGAAAAACTAGAGATATCCCAAAAAAATAACCCCAAAGTTAAATTCGCCCCGCCTGGGAAAACCGAGTCTATTAAACTAAAAAACAAAGGAAAAAATCGGCAACACGCTAGAAGCTTACCTTCTGTAATTCTGTAGCAGTCTCAAAATTTCACAGGCGACCGCGGCCCTTTCTTGCGACTGGAATTTCGGTCTTCAACCAAGAAACACGTGTGACTTCTTTCAGTTTTTTGTCGGAAGTGGTTTCTTCATTCCCCTGTCACACACAGGGTGGCGCTTCAAACTCCCAGCGTGAGCAAAAAACGCGCATGCTTTTACCAAAATGATCAGGTGATCAAAAAGAAAATAACTTTCAACAAAGAGAGAAATTATCACCTGATCGGAATTTTTCCCAAACAGGACTTTCCTTTTTGAAGGTTTTTGCAGAAAGCCCAAAAATATCAAAACAAACTTTAAGGTTAAGTTTTCCAAAAAATTCAAAATAAAACAATAAAGAAAAATAACTGGCAGCATTAAACACTGTATGTTTTTAACAAAAATTGTTTCAAAAAATGTTATAACAATAAAGTATGGTATGTTTCTAGTTTTTGCAAGAAGGAATTTAAATAAAGCAGTTTTTCAATATACAGGGTGTTCCAGAAAAATTGAAATACAGCCGTTTTAGGCGGCTGTAAAGTACGATCAAGAAAAAAATCTCTACTTTTCGAGTATTCTCTCTCTCTCTCTCTCTCTCTCTCTCTCTCTCTCTCTCTCTCTAGTTGTTCTAGAACCTCTGGGGCAATGGGCAATAAAGAAATAAAAGAGGAAAATATTTTCCTGGGCGGGTAATTAGTTATTATGTATGTACTTATGTACTTGAGTTTTCTGCATCCCCAATACTCCGTCCTTTCGTCACAGTTTTAAATTCCAAAACTGAGTTTACATCCTTTGATTCACGTTACATCCTATCGTAAATTTTTTTCCGTCAATAGTTTCTGTTAGAATATAAAAATTATAAGTCAAACTTTACATTTATGACTTAAATTTGAAATTCTATTTAAATTGAAAATCGTCATTACTGTTCGTACTTTCAACGGTTAAAACTTTTTTTTTGCTGGAGTCCTTTACAAAAATCCGTTAGATCTGACCGAAAATCCGTTATATTGGCATCACTGCTCGAGTACGGCGTTTTATTCAGGGGAAACTATTTTATAGACTCCCACTTCCCCACTCCTGTACTTGCCGGGGGTGCTCATTGGCACTCGTCTCTTCTGTTTCCTCGTATACATATTTTCTATATAGCATTTCTTTGTCTTAATCAAATAGTTCCCCGTATCGGCCCTATAGCATTTATTATTTTTACTGTATATTTAAAAGAAAGGCACTAAACTAACTAACAATTATATAACGGACCATTTGAAAACCCTGCAATTTTTCCATTTCCTCAGGATGCCCCATCGCCAATAAGGTTCGATTTTTACAATATTTTACACGTGTTTAAAAGAAATCTGTTAAGTCACACTGAGAGCAAGGTTTTTTAAGACTTTCTTCGTACTTGAGGAGACCTATCGAGTGGATTTTATTCATTTTTAAATGGGATCATCTAGAGCCAAAACTGACAAGACTGACAGACAGAGAGACAGATAGAGGACGCGACAAAAAAGTTTCAAAATCATCTAAAATGTACAGATACATATACATATATACAAATTTCTGATATCCGATCAACTTTTTTTGCTTATTTTTGAAACGGTCACTTTAATATTATCGTACGTACGCATAAGTTATATTATACGTGTGAGCTAAAATGCATAAAATACCTAGAGTATCGGCTAAAAGTAAAGCAACTACTTAAAGTTGTATATGAATCTGATCCTTTATTAACTATCAAAGAATGCACCACCATTTGAAGAAAACTTCAATTGCAATTTTGTGGGGAAAATACGCGAACTGGTCACGTGTTTTCCCCACAAAATCATGTCGTTCTTTATTGTTACAATGAAAAAACGCTAACAAAAAGAGATTGTTCGTTCTTTGTTAGTTGATAGGATCAGATTTATAAACATTTTTTATAGAGTTGCTCTAGTTTCGGCCAATACTGTATATTCCGGTTTACCTTTACTTCTTTTAAAAATATTTTCTAAACACTTAGGACACTATTATGCCATCAAACAACACTAATTTTTTGCTAAATAGAAATATTTTTAGGTCAACTAACCAAGCATCGATGAGTATAATCTCTTCTAACTTTTAAAACGGTGACGGCATGTGTGTTTTTAATCATTTAGTTTGTATAGTTTATTTATAATGAGTTATTATCAGCTTATTTTCTTTATTTATTTTTCTTGTAACATAGATTATTATTCGTTGCATGATGTTTCACGTAGTTTTTTTATTTGAAATTTGGAGAAACTAGGCCTTTAATGTTACCGAGTGGAAAAGGTTATAACAATATGTTAGCAAATTATGTGGCCAAACTAAAGTATGTTATTTCAAATAAACATAACAGGCTTTATTATTGATCAACAGAGTGATGATTTTTTTTACCCTGATCTTTTTGGCGACAATTTTTGAATATAAAAAAATATTTTTATTTTAATTCTTGATATAACGATCAAAAACATAAAAAACTACAAGATACTAAGAAGCAGTGGCGGCTGCTACAGGGAGGGCAACTCCCAAAACTAGACAACAAACTGTATTTTTAATTGATATATTTAAAAAAAAGTTAAATCTTCCCTTATGACATGATTGTCTAGTTCTTTGTATTAATTGGGTAAATAAGCCACCAGCGCCGCGTGGGGCAAGGTTTCAATTTCACCCGTTTTTCAGCGGTGTATGGGCGGCTGTTCTCGCGCGGGGGCCGGAGGAATGTTTGTTTTTGTTGACGTTGGCCATATTCATCGTGCGAAAACCTTCCTTGCCCTTTCTAGTGTTGCCGGTTCTATCCTTAGTGAAGTCGTATGAGTTTGTTTTGATTTGGGGTATGTCAGTAGTAAAAAGCCTTGCCAATCGCTTGTCATTGTTGGTTTTTGTTATCGTTTGCTTATAAAATGGAAATAAATACCGTCGATTACATAATTAACTTTGCAAATTTAAATACGTTGACATATGAACTTCGATTACAAATAAAATCTTTAGGGCCACATAGACCGGACCTAAAAATTAACCAAAATTTTAGTGCAAGTAATGCCGAGGGGTGTTCCAAAAAACTTATAATAGAAAATTTAATGAAAAATTATACGATGCTGAAAACTGGTTGTGCGGTTGAGAAAAAAGAAATGCTTTTTTTGCTTTACACCCGGTTCCCATCTACGACTTTCTCGTGGGTGCCCGCTCACGCGTCACATGATCTCAATATGAAATGTTGTGACACTCATGTGACGCATGCGCGGGCTCGTACAAGAAAGTCGCAGGTGGGAACCGGGTTTTATTTGTCTTGTTATGAAAAATCCACGAAGTAATCCTGCGTACGTGGCAAAGGGAATATGTGATATCAAGCACCTTAGTGAAAAGTTAAAAAGACACAAAGTAAGTGGTATTCATTTAAATAGCCACATATAATTATCTATGCTAGGCAAGACTGATATTAGGTGCAAATTGAATAGTGCCTATAGGCAAAACATCGAACATAATGAAAATGTGACAAAAATTAGACATATACTTAGTAGGTTAATAGACTATTTAAAATTCTGTGGGATTTTTGAGGTTGCTCTACGGGGCCATAAAAAAGAAAGGCGAATGGACTTTATCTATATAAACAAAAAAACTAAAAACTACACCAAATAGCTGCTTGTTTGGAAAATACTAAAATAAAATTGTTTCGATAAGTTTTTTTATCTTATTTTTCATGCAATTTAAATTTCTGCCCCCCAATTTATAACGCCACCAGCCGCCACTGCTGGGAAGTCCCCCCCTTGCAATAAATTTACGTGTGTCATTTCACATTGGTCATAATATTTCAAAACAGGAATTCATTAAATAGGTAATAAAATATTTCTCTTCAACAATTTCCGAAGGAGTTGTCATAAAATATGTAAAAATTGGTCATAACATTATAAAAAAGTGACTTTATCCGGCGGCTCTGGATTAGACAAAAAAACCTTCTTTTTAGGCTATGACACGATACCAATAGATATGCAAGGACTTGAGATCGGGTCCCACCAGGGAGGCAACGGCTCAACCTACGGAGCCCTAGACGCCATGGACGTCACCGGAACTGAACCCGATCTCAGTTTTGACGCCATCGATCAGTTGCCCACCCCTCCCCAGGACAACAATCAGGCCGCCGCCTGGTACGACACTGACTTGTAAATGCTAACTTCATTTTCATTTTCGAAGCAGAGTTTATAGCTTTCAAATTTGGTGTAAATTAAAGACTCTAATGACATATTTCATTCTATAAGAGGCCATTTTATACCCCGTGTTTCATGCAATTCTTTCATCTAGAAATCGTGAGTGCAGGTGATAAGGTATGCAATTGAAAAGTAGATGAAAAGGATAGCCAGTCAGCAACGCTTCCGCTGCCTGCGTTTTCATTGGCTGCTCGACGTTTGCTTTCCCTGCCTTGTACACTTACATTATATACATTTGTCTACTTTGTCTCACGCACTCATTATTTTTTAAATAAAGGATTGAATTAAAACACCCTGTGTGTACATGCTATTCCAAATAAAGTGTATACTATATCTAAGTTTGGTATTATCATTGAATCTTATAAACAATGGTATTATTGAAACTAGCAACAGTTTTAACGCTCTATAAAATAGCAAAATATATTAAAAAAGTTTTTATTTATTAACCGAGGATAAGAAAAGTAAATCTGCCATATTTCTCTAACTGCGGGTCTCTTATAACTTGAAATATGTAAAAGATTATCTCATACCGATATTGTTTGATTATGATTTCGGTAGTAAGGTAATCTTTAATCATACCCCTCTCCAAGTAATTTTTTGAAAAAGCTATAAACTACTGTAAAAACTTTTACAGCCAAAATTTTGGCAGGTCCTATTTGATCTACTTTTTTGATTACAAACAATTAATTTTTCTACTTAATACAATAATTTATTGTCGCTGAATTTATTTTTTTTACACAAAATAATAATGATTTAACTGATGACTTATTAAAACGTTTTTTTATACTACATAGTGTTTTAGATGTTATTCGAGAAAAAATTTAAAAAAAAATAGAAGAAAAAAGAGAGGTTTATATTTAAACCAATACATTTTATGGCTTCGTTTACAAAATACAGGGTTTTAAAGTTTTAAAATAAAAATAGTTTTACTTTGTTTTTGTGTAATTTTGGTAGTTTGGCTTCTCAAAATATTAAAAAGTCCAAAGGCTGATATAATTTTTTTAATATCTATTTTGTAATTTAAATGAAAAAATTATATTAAGTTATTTATCCAGAACTAAGCAACATATTCCACAAATTCGGAAGGAACATGTTGTATTTTAATTTTAACTTAATCTTATCAAAAAGCTTTTCTTTTTCTACCATCTTAGTTGCACTGTAGGACGCCACTGGAATAATTACATTAAATCAAATAACGTAAAACAATTACTTTTTTATTAGAAACCAACTTGCCAAGTTTAACAAAATTTGGGTTTTTAACACTTTTTTAAATTATTAATCTTTAACACTCTATCGCAAAAAGAAAACTGCAAAACATTTAAACTTTTTTGTAATACTATTTCAAGTTTTTACCCGATTAAAATCTGAAATACCCTGTATAAATTTCAAAGTTAGCATTTACTTTTAGGTCGTCTTTTTAAATATGAGCCTTTTAAATATGGTTACAAAAATATTAGTGTTATAAAAAAATCATTTATGTTAAAACGCACATAATAATGCCATAACTATACAGGGTGTCTTTGAGTAGTAGAATTGTGTTCTGTGTTCACTCTGTATAATTTTTCGGACTGAAAAAGGCTCATTTAATATTATTATTGTCGTTTATAATTTTGATTTTTTTAAATGTAGTATACAATTATAATAATAATACCTATAATTAGATGTGTAAGAAAGTTCTTACTTTATTTTTATTATTATTATGTGTTGATTTTAAGTTATTTTTATTTGGAACACTAGAGCCACTAGGTTTTTTGGTACTTGGTAAACAATTATTAAGCTCTCCCATTACGCCTCTGTCTACACACAAAAAAATTATGAGCTTAAACAGAGACTGATGAATCTTGTCCATCTGTCCCTGACTAAAACTAAAATTTAAATAACTAGTGTGCTCTGGGAGAATCAACCATTACAACTTGTTGCAATTATCAAGACAGTTTTTTAAAGGTTTTGAAAACTTCAAAATCGATTTATTTAAAAACTGTCTTTTATACTTTGGTGCGCAAAGGTTAGTCTATACTTACAAATTACGGTACAAATCACTACATTACAATAACCTAACCCAACTTAGACAATTTATTTTAAAGTATGGCGATTTAGTTAGAATTCAATGTAAATGTAAAGTAATTTGAGGGTATAAATCAACCTTAACTTTTATTTTTTAAATAAAATTTTTATATTACGTTTTTTACATTTAGGCAGTATTTTATTTAGAATAGATATTTATATTATTATCCCTGAAGTTATTTTGTAGTAATTTTTGTAGGTATTTGTACCCATTTATATTAATTTTTTATTCTCATACCAATTTCTTTTTATATTTGTGAAAAAAAACTTTAAAAATTAACCGAAAACAGGGTAGAATTAATTCAAACAATTATTAATATGGTATTATCGTAAGAATTTAAGGCAGTCCTTTGCCTTTTTTGCGAATTATGCATGTATTGAGCAATTTTTAGAGAATATACCTACATTTCCAAAAAGTAATTTTGTTTTTTATTTAGTAATTCATCCTTTAATAATTTTTTAGATACATTAATGTGCTGTAAAACACAAAACGCTGGTTAAAAAAGTTTAATGATACTACTAGGTCATACAAATTGATGAAAAAATTGCCCAAATTTTCTGTAAATTTGCACATTAAATTAATTTAAAAAAAATAAATTAAATTTTTTTACGACGCGGTACGGTACATTTTAGACTGTTGTGATCTACAGGGTGATCAGTTACATTTTACTCAGGACATAGCTTTCTCCATTAATATATATACAGGGTGTCCCAGACCACCCGTCCGCCCCTTTTAAAAAGTAAGGGATGGACTTTTTCAATGATCTAAAAAGTGATTGTAGCCATATCGACTACGCTCTTTCAATTGGTGGTATTTTCAAATTCCGGCGCCGACCGGAAGTGGCCTATTTAGGCCTAAAGTTCGTTTTATGAATAGGGATGGGCATAATTTTGATTCTACGCAAGAAAATACCTACCTTTTATTTGAAACATTTTTTCTTAAACGTCATTATTTTTTTTAATATATGCCCATTCCTATTTGAAAAACGGACTCCAGGCCTAAATAGGCTACCTCTGGTCGACTCCGTTTGTATACATCTACCACCAATTGAAAGAGCGTACTCGAGTAATATGTATATTATAGGAATCATTAAAAAAACTTTTCTCATGGGTTTTAAAAGGGGTGGACGGGTGGTCTGGAACACCCTATATATATATATATATATATATATATATATATATATATATATATATATATATATATATATATATATATATATATATATATACATATACATATACAGGGTGTCCCATAACTTAGGGGCTATAGTGCAATAGGTGATACAGGAGGCTATTTCCGAGAAAAATGTTTATATAACATGGGTGTCAACACACATCTGTTTTTAAGATATATGATTTTTAAAGTTAGAGAAGTAGGGGAAAAGGGTTTTACAAAAAAGAGAAAGTCTGTCAAAGCCAGCTAAATACTCAGCTAATTGTAATGCAAAAATGTGGTATTCCCTTTTTTGATAAAATTACAAGTTGAGGAGATACAGGCTTCAGAATAACCTCCAACAATGTATTAAAAATAATAATCTTTTTAAAAAATTAATTTTTGCTTACTTATTCTTTTAAAAAATATCAATAATATTTTATTATTATGTCTCGCTAGAGACTTGTTTTTATTAACAAAAAATATAAAAAAACGTTTAATATGACATTTATTATAGTTAATACCAAAAAAATAGTTAAAAAAAAAATTGGCCGACTCATTTTTAAAAAAATTATTTTTGTTTTAATTTATTGCTCTTGTCCTAATACACGACTTTACCCAATTTTATATTTTTGCTGCGTTTTTTTTAAGTTATTATCAAAAAAGCTTAAAAAATCGCCAACTTTGATGCTCTGTATCTCGACAAAGAGTTTTGACCCATGCATTATAGGAACTTTTTTTATCAGACATGACCTCCTCTATTACCTATTGGCCTATGGCCTCTAAGTTATGGGACACCCTGTATATCACATTAAAATTTCAATGGGCAAAGTTGTAGGATTTTTCATAAATCGTATGTCAATCCCTGGTCAAATTTGTGACATGAGTTTAAATTTTTTGAATGGAACACTATATCTCTTTTTTTTTCTGATTTCAAAAGTACAGTACAACTTCGATAATCCGGATACGCGCTAAATCGGACACTCCCGTAATCCGGCGCCTTTTAGCAACCGGCCAATTTACAATTTTCAACTCTGTAATCCGGACACTAACTAAATATTTATACAATGCGACTGATATTATTGACGGCTTTCTAGACGTACGAGAGTGTGCCAGTGTTCCGAAAAAATAAATTTACACCAAAAACAAACTAGTGTTGCAAAACAAAACTCCTTGTTTTTTCAAAACTACGGAATTTTAACATTTTTTTTACATAAATCATAAAAAAGTTTGTCTTATTAAAAAACAAACAAATTTGGATCAGTAATTTTTGACATATCAGCGTTTTCTTATTATTTTGAAAAACATATACATTATTTACTTTTATTATCTTTTGAGTTTTGCCAGGTAGGTAATGCTCATTTAGTATCTCCTTTTTCTGTTCTTGATAGTATTTTGCAACGTTTTTTTTAATTAAGTAAATAAAAATATATTTAAACCTATGTTTTGTTGAAAAAAAACAATAAAAAAAATATACTCCAGTGGTCTGGATACCTCGATAATTCGGCGGTAGCTGTGCCGATATCTGTCCAGATTATCGAAGTTGTAGTGTATAGAATATGTCTATGCTATGATAAAATATTTTCCGGGTATAACGCATTTACATTTGTTAATATAAGGTTAATATTCAATGATCTTGAAAAAAAACAACCGTATACATTTTTTTGACATGCGTCAATGAAAATAACAAAAAATGATGTTATTACCAAAAAGTTTCACGGGCAAGACCTCAGAGGTAAAGGTAGCTCGGAGACGCGTTTCTGCCTCATTAGGCTTCATTCAGCCCGAGCATAACCATAAAATGGAAGGAATGAACCTTTACCTCTGAGGTCTTGCCCGTGAAACTTTTTTGTAAAAACTTTTTACCTCGTGAACTTCCTTCAAAAATGATGTTTTTCAGTTTTTTACTAAACCTTATGATAAAGGAAAAACAGTAGGATAATTTCTTTTGACATAAAAATGAAAACAACAATTTTAAAAAATTTTTAAACTTTTTGGTGTTTTGGAAAAACGAATTTAAAAAAATATATTTTTTGTCAATTTTACGCCCATGTCAAAATTGTTCAAAAGATAGTCCGACTATACTAGAGTCCCTGTATGTTGACATATTTGGATATATATATATATATATATATATATATATATATATATATATATATATATATATATATCCAAATATGTCAACATACAGGGACTATATATATATATATATATATATATCCAAATATGTCAACATACAGGGACTATATATATATATATATATATATATATATATATCCAAATATGTCAACATACAGGGACTCTAGACTATACCAAAACGAATACGAAGGAATTGCAAAGAAATGGTCCACCAAGATCAAAAGATTTGACAATGGGGACAATTGTTCATCATTTGATTTTAAAAGATAAAAATTGCCTTAAAATGTCAGATTTTGTCCAAGGATAAAGAATTGCGCTGACTATTGGGACAATTGTTCATCATTTGATTTCAAATAATAAACAATTTCAAAAGATGAAAATTAATGCCCTACATATTGTCAGATCATGTCAAGGGATAAAAAATTGCCGCTTGAGTACGAAAGAATTGCAAAGAAATTGTCTACCAAGACCAAAACATTTCACAATACAAGCAATTCTTCATAATTTGATTTCAACCAATGACAAATTGCACTTAAATGTCAGATTAGATCCAATCCAAGACCAAAAGACTTGACTGAAAAATTGCCCTCAAATGTCAGATCTTATCAAACGAACAACAAAGATTAGGAAAGAAATGGTCTACCAATTAAAGATCTGACAATGATGGCAATCGTTTATAATTTAATTCCAAATGATCAACATTTGATTTCAAACGATGCCAAATTGCCCTCGTATTTGTCAAATCTTGTCATAGGATAAAGAAGTGCACACTGTACCAAAACGAATGGTGATGCAAAGAAATGATCTAAGATCAAAAGATCTAATATTGTGGGCAATTCTTTATCATTTGATTCCAAATGATAAACATTTTATTTCGAGCGATGACAAACAGCCGTTATAAAGAAATGGTCTGGCAATGGGGGGGAGGGGATAATTCCAAATAATGAATATTTGATTTCCAACGATAAATAATTTTCCACCTGAGTACAAATACTTGCAAAGAAATGAACTACTAAGACTAAAAGGTGTGTCAGTAATGCCATTCTTTATCATTTGATTCCATGAAGAACAGTTGATTTCAAGCTATGACGAATTGGCCTCATATATATTTGGTCAAAGGTTTAAAAAATGTCCGCCTTAATACAAAAGAAATGGTCTACAAAGACCAAAAGAAAAAGGCAAGAAAATGTAAGTACCACAGATACGTACTTGATTTCAAACGATAAATAATTTTCCACCTGAGTACAAATATTTGCAAAGAAATAGACTACTAAGACTAAAAGGTGTGGCAGTGATGCCATTATTTATCATTTGATTCCATGAAGAACAGTTGATTTCAAGCTATGACGAATTGGCCTCATATATATTTGGTCAAAGGTTTAACAAATTGCCGCCTTAATACAAAAGAAATGGACCAAACGAAAAAGGCAAGAAAATGTAAGTACCACAGATACGTACTTGATTTCAAACGATAAATAATTTTCCACCTAAGTACAAATATTTGCAAAGAAATGCACTACTAACACTAAAAGGTGTGGCAGTGATGCCATTATTTATCATTTGATTCCATGAAGAACAGTTGATTTCAAGCTATGGCGAATTGTCCTCATATATATTTTGTCAAAGGTTTAAAAAATTGCCGCGTTAATAGAAAAGAAATGGTCTACTAAGACCAAAAGAAAAAGGCAAGAAAATGTAAGTACCACAGATACGTACTTATTGATTTCAAACGATAAATAATTTTCCACCTGTGTACAAATATTTGCAAAGAAATGGACTACTAAGACTAAAAGGTGTGTCAGTGATGCCATTCTTTATCATTTGATTCCATGAAGAACAGTTGATTTCAAGCTATGACGAATTGGCCTCATATATATTTTGTCAAAGGTTTAAAAAATTGCCGCCTTAATACAAAAGAAATGGTCTACTAAGACTAAAAGAAAAAGGCAAGAAAATGTAAGTACAAATATTTGCAAAGAAAGGGACTACTAACACTAAAAGGTGTGGCAGTGATGCCATTATGTATCATTTGATTTCATAAAGAACAGTTGATTTCAAGCTATGACGAATTGTCCTCATATATATTTTGTCAAAGGTTTAAAAAATTGCCGCGTTAATACAAAAGAAATGGTCTACTAAGACCAAAAGAAAAAGGCAAGAAAATGTAAGTACCACAGATACGTACCCGAAGAATTGCCATTTGCCATTCATTGTACGACCCGCCAGTACGAATGAATGTATAGTGCGTGTTGCACCGCCAGTTAGTGAAGTAGTACCACCATTTAATCGCAAGAACAGCCGCGTGCTGCCGGAACCGCGTTGGCTGAGAAAAGTAGCGCGTTGAGCTTATTAAAGAGGTATTTAAATTTTTAATAGCGTTTTATGAAAATTTTTTAATCTTTTATTTTTGTCGGACTTTAAAGTGAAAGTTTTAAGAATTTTTGGAATTAATTCAAACTTGTTTTGGTAAGTTGTTTTTTTATTTTAATTATTTATTTTAATGTTTCATACATCCTTGATGTCTTTTAATTTGTCTCGGTATTGCTGGACCGATTTAAATGACATTTTTAGAAAAACTTGTGTTTGGCTTCTAGTTACTGTAGTTTCTATTGACATTGTAGGTTACAAATATACATACAATAGCATCTTGCTTTTTTAAAAGTTTTTCCTTTATAGATCTTAGAGTTTTTGACATATTTAGCTTAAACTTAAAACCAAAATTTAGCCATAGGGCGTACGTTATTAAATGCCACATAATATTATTTAAAATCTACAGAGATATATTTTTTAAGGGGCCTTGCCGCCTTGCTCGATTTACACCTTTTCAATTTTTTTTGCTGCGGCCCACTGGTAAATTCTAAAGTAGAAAATCATTTCTTTGTTTTATCTAGAAACTTTTTGATCTCTCAGTTTTTCCGTATCTGCGAAAAATACAAAACCATTCGCTGGATGACTATTTCAAAATATTACCAAATTACGAAAAATTAGGTTTTATTTTTTTCTTCAAGACCAAAACCAGGTTTTTTTGTATTTTAGAATTGCAAAAATTTCAGCGACAGAAATATTTTAGATCGGTAAAACCAAAGCATTTGTAGACCCAGTGGCGGCTCGTGCCCATGCAACATTGATAGCCACTCAAGAAAAAATTCGGGGTGCTGCGTCAAATTTTTGCCCAAAATTCGTTAAAAAACATGCCTCGATTAATTTTTTTAGTGGCGCCATATCAAGAACGCGTATTATATGTTTATTATTTTTAGGGTTTCTAACCCTAGTTTTTAAAGATACTATAAAATATAAATTAATTTATACAGGGTGTTCCAAACCACCCGTCCATCCCTTTTAAAACCTAGGGGAAACCCAACTAACATTTATAGTAGCGGCTACATGTTCTAAAGGCTTTGCTACTTTCTTATAGTAGAAATGTGGTGATCCCAACCAAAATTTGTTACTTTTTAGTTCTAACAACTATTTAGTATCAGGAAATAGTAGATGTTTCGTAAAAACGACCCTCTAAACTACTTCATAGGATTCTTTCTTGATAGTCGATTCGATAGTCTTCTCTACCACAATAGGACGTTGCTAAAGTTTTACTTTCTCTTTAGTCGTTATTTCGTAGTCGCCCTGACTTTTATATCCTACTTAATTACCACTAGAAAGTTAAGCTTCATTGGAGTCCCAAACAAGTGTATCCGACAACTACATTATAACTTTAATTTTTACCACAAAAGTTTGTGTCATCATAGTAACATCTGATGTAACAATGTAGACAAAATAACTTTTTGGATCAACTTTAAAGCCGCAACTACTTTCAAGTAACCTTTTCGACTATCAGGGAATATAGTTTGGGACGCCATGTTTTTATGTAAGAAAGAAAATTTAATATTTTTGTTGTCGTTTTATGAGCTCATATTAAAGAGCCATACTATTTTATAAACAAATTAGTTCAAGCTTACCAAAAATGCTCTTCTTAAGCACCATTTGTTGGAGTTAACTGTCGATTATGAAAACATAACCTCCAAAATCACAACACAAAAATTCCATCAGCTACCAGAAAACGGCTCAATTTTACGGGCGCACCGGTTTTTTGCAATATATATAATGCATGTTATACAAAAAACTTTGCGTCGCACTCGAATTTTGATCCTCTGCTCGTAAATTCTCACACTTTTGGATAACATAGTTCATATTTTAACCATAACCAAACAAAAAAACTAAGCGAGTCTGTTTACTGTTGTGTCCACCATATTGTGTTACAATTCTACCAAAAAGAAACGATTATATTATTTGCAACTACATCGCAACTTTAATGCCATTACGGAAAAAAACAGCCTCTTCGACGTAGTAGATACCTGGCTACGACGTAGTAGTGTAGTTGTTACTACAGTGACTTTAAACACTTGGCCTAGTAGTTACAACCAGAAATTGGTTCCCCACTTAGGGAATTATAACGTCGCTGTATGGTATACTGAGACGTAGCGGGAGTACGTTGCGGTTACTTTTAAGAAATTCTTTCTAGTTGGCGTTTCGTCGTTACAACTTTAAATGTTTGTTGGGAAAGTTTTTTTAATGATCCAAAAAATTACTTGAATCAGTGGCGCACCCAGGAATGTGTCTTGGGGGAAGCCCCGACAGCTACAAAGCGCGCCCTCAAAAAAGTGGCGGCCAAAAAAAAAAAAAAAAACAAAGGTCGTCATGTCTTTTCGCAACTACGCCACAGCTTGGGCTTGGGAGGGGCCCGAAGCCTCCTGATGTCAAATTTTAAGGTATTTTTCATGTTTTATCATCAAATATGTGGAAAATATATTAAAAATCTAAGGCTTGGGGGCCCCCCCCCCCCCTGGGGTCCGCCCTTGCTTGAATACACTCTTTCGATTAGTTGTAAATGTTATCAACTTTCGGAGTCGATCGGAAGTGGCCTATTTAGGCCAGTAGTCCGTTTTTCAAATAGAGATGGGCATATATAAAAAAAAATAATGACGTTTATGAAAAAATGTTTCAAATAAAAGGTACGTATTTTCTTGCGCAGACTCCGAATCCGTTGCAAAATTATGCCCATCCCTATTTAAAAAACGGACTTTAGGCCTGAATAGGCCACTTCCGGTCGGCGCCGGAATTTGAAAATGCCACCAATTGAAAGAGCGTGCTTGATATAAATTCAATCATTTTTTAGATCATTGAAAAAATCCTTTCCCTATGTTTTAAAAGGGGTGGACGGGTGATCTGGGACACCCTGTATAATAACTTAACTTACCCTTAGTTTACAAACATTATTTTTATCACAAATAGTTTTATTAAATTTACAACGTTTGTTTTTAAATCAGGTAGTGACCGGCCCAATAATTCTTTAATTTATAGTTTTTCCTCTAGCGAAAAACCACTAAAATAGTTTTTTAAGATGCTAATTTTATTCATTTTCACTTAAAAAATCGAACAATATACAGAGTATACGGATATCTTTTTTATTGCGTAATTTAGAGGGCGTAAACGAGGGCGTAAATTAAAGCACACATTCTCCACGCACAGGAACAAAACGGTTAACTGCACACTAACTGGCTGGCGTGCCTGGCACAAATTTAAACTGATTCTTTCCATTAAACAATGTAAAAATTGTCCAACTCTGTCGCTCATATAGACCACTGGTAAAAATCTCTCTCTGTTCGACAGCGCCCGCAGACAAGCGGCACACTTTCCACCCTCTACTTACTCTGCGTTTCAACGGCAGGCGGCGGAACAGCCAGTCGTCACGCGTTATCGATTCGGATTGTGATCCACTGCATTGCACAGGGTTACCACATGTTATATAAATTAAAAAGAAATGCATAAAATAATAAACATATTAATAATAATCACTCCTTTCCGTTTATACCTACGTTATATTTAAAAACACGTTGTATAGTGGAGAATTTGGAGCTTGTGGGTTATGATCGTACAGGGTATATCAAATCCAACGTTTTTTGGAGGTTTCAGGAGTTCCCAGGGGAGATAAAAAACTAATCCCCTGATAACTCGATTTACAAGAGAAGCTTTTATGGGTAAAAAGTTCATTTTAATAAAGTCAACCGTTTTTAAGCTACAGGGGTTTTTTGAAAAGTCTGCATTAGGGAGGAGGCCCATAACTTTTTTCTATGAACATTTTATTTAAGTATAAATTGCTTTTTTATAGATTTTTTATAAAAAATCCAACGGTGATATTAAATTTTATCAGTGGCTTTCATGAGATATTACAAAAAATGCTATTTTTATTCTTTATATTTAGAATATTCAATGCATAAACGGACATCCAGTACCTGATGATTGGAAAATTGCATTCATATCCTCAATACATAAAAAAGGAAACAAGCTGGATTGCAACAATTACAGAGGAATTTCAGTAACTAGTACCCTCAGTAGATTGTACGGTAGGATTCTTAGAGATCTAATAGAGAAGGATTTTCATGAACAAGAAGAAGAAGAGCAAAGTGGGTTTCGTGCAGGCAGATCTTGTAGTGATAATGTTTTTTGTCTTAAACAAGTAATTGAGAAAAGGAGCGCCAGAAATATAGAGACTCATGTTACCTTTGTGGACCTACAAAAAGCATATGATACCGTTCCAGTAGAAAAACTATGGACAGTGCTAGAGCAGACTAATATCAATCATACATACATAAAAGCGATAAAAGAACTATACAAAGGGTCAAAATCTAAAATTAAAATTGGAAATCGACTTTCAAAAGAATTCCTGGTAACAAAAGGCTTAAGACAGGGATGTTGTATTTCTCCAACTCTTTTTAAAATATATATCGCAGTAGCTCTAAAAAACTGGAAACGGAAAGTGCACGGCATGGGAATACAACTTAACGACCGATTTACCATATACACACTACAGTTTGCTGACGACCAAGTAATTGTAGATAATGATAAAGAGGACATGGAGTATATGATGAGAAAGTTAATGGAAGAATACCAAAAGTGGGGATTAACAGTGAACGTGGACAAGACACAGTACTTATGTATTGGAAACGAATCCAGTGAACTAGACAATGGACAAGTAATATCTCCATGCAATGAGTATGTATACTTGGGTGTCACATTTGATAAGACAGGAACAGACTGTAAAGAACTGGAAAAAAGAATAGTAAAAGCAAAAAAGGTTATTGGATGTCTTAACAGTATTTTATGGAGCAGAGAGATAAAAAAGAATGTAAAATTTAACATATATAAAACAATGGTGAAAAGCACGCTGTTGTATGGAATAGAGACTTGTCGCGTAACAGAAAAATACAAAACAAAAATGGAAAGTGTCGAAATGGATGCAATAAGAAGATCAATGAGAATATCTAGAACAGATCACATAAGAAATAAGATCATAAAAGAAAGAATGGGAATCGAAGGGAGCATAACGGATGACATCACTAAAAGAGAACTGATATGGTACGGCCATGTACTACGGATGAACGACGAAAGATTACCAAAGCAGGTCCTAGAATGGCAACCAATAGGGCGCAGAAAAAGAGGGCGTCCTAAACTAGAATGGCAACAATCAATCCAAAGATCAATGAGTCAAAAAAATCTGACAGAAGATGATTATCAGGATCGAAGGAGCTGGAGAATAGGCGTCGGACAACGTAGAAAAACGTACTAAACCGACGAAATAAAAAAAATAATTAGAATATTGTAAAATAATAATTTAAAAAAATTAATAAAAAATAATGAGGAAATTAGAAAAAAACAAATTTTAAAAACTATAAACTAAAAAAATATTGAGTGTGATACGTAATTTAAAAGGAAATTTTACGCTGTTGTTAAAAATCGAATAAAAATAGGGTCATTCCATAAGAAAAATACCAACTTTATGTAGTGCTTCAAAAACTAAAAGTGACAGATAAGATTCAATTTGACAGTTGGATTATTTATAAAAAAATCTGTATAAAACAGTTTACAGCATAATAAAAATTTCATAAATTAAAAAGTTATAGGCCCCTTCCTGAAATGCAAACTTTTTAAAAAGCTCCCGTAGGTTAAAAGCGTTTTGTTACCTCACATTTATATTATAACTAATAGTGTGAGCTATCTATGGTGATCGTGTAAAAAATAAGAAAAAAAAGTTACTCCGATTTCAAAAATTGGCAGAGGACTTTTCTCCCCCCCAAAAAAAATCGAATTTGGGCCACCCTGTATAGGCAAGGTATTTCTTATTTTGTATAGATGTATAAAAAAACCTAAAAATTTTGCCTTTTAAAATACTAGGAATTATTTTGTGAAGAAGATGTAAAAGCAGAAAACTTTCGGAAATTGTTGAATCTTGATAAACTTCCCCCTTTTTTAGGTTCCACCATATGCACACCCTCCGTCATAGTTAGGTACCTTTAAGACCATTTAGTTTGTAATACAAAGTACAGGTTGTCCCAAATTCAATGTTTTTAGGGGGCTTGCATACGTTTGCAAGGATCGAAAAAACTTACACTCACTTGTGCCTTGATTTTCAGCCTTTTTTACCCGATGGAAAGTTTTTAAAATTTTTGTCTATTATTTTTGTAATTCGTTTAAATTTTGAACTGAATCATCAATAAGTTTTAGGGTGTGTGACGTTGCACAAGGTTGGTACTTTTTACCTTCCTAGCCCGCGCAGCAATGGCTAGATAAGGTATTATTTTCGACGAATTTTTTTTCTTCAGATAACGCCGAAAATGTGTCATTTGGGTGTATTTTGACCTATCTTAGCAATTTTGTCGGGATGTCTCTCTGTGCGTGTGTGTGTGTATGTGTGTGTACATCTGTCCGTAAAACGATAGCTCTTAAGTCGCTGAACCGATTTTCATAAAGTTTGTAGGTAAAATAGGGGTCGGCACTCTAACGAGCTGATTATATTTTGGTCAAAATCCATTAATGCTAATGACAGTTTTTTGACACTGACATCAATATGCGGTTTTTGAAATATAGGAGATTAAGCAAAAACTTGGAAAGAAAATTAAATATTGAATGTTATTTTATAAAAAATTTCAGGCTGATTTAAAAATACCAGATCTGTGATGTATTACGTATATGATGATTTATCTAAAGAACTATAAATTTGCTCCAAAATAAAATTTTCATAAGGAAAAAATAATTATCCGAAATTACAGACTCTGCAGGAACCCGTAGCTTAAAAAACAGCTTCCTATATGAAGATGATGCTTTATCTTTAACTTAAAAATCGAGCGATACACCCACAATAAGTGTGGGTCATTTTTGAAAATAAATATTGCAATAGGTGTACCTACATGCATTTACACTTGGGTACCAATAGGTATACGAAACCTAAGTATATTATCAAAAACCGTTAAAAAATATCGGTTTACCGTATATAATTCCGTTTTATGAAATTTAAATCTCTGTGCGACCTTGCTTACCGAAACATAATCACCCAGTTATACAGTTTGAAAACCTTCTGACTTTCAAAAATTCGTTTTTTATGCAAAAATAATTTATTATGATTTGCAATTATGCACAATATTTTACCTATATTCAAATTTTCACTGTTATCTCTTTATGCAACAATTATTATGATTTGCAGTTATGCCCAAGTTTTAACATATTTAAAATTTTACTGCTAATTGTGACATGCAATTAAATAATAATTATTATTACATATAAATAAATATTAATGTAATAGATCAATAAGAAATATAGAGCGGTTTAAAAGTATTTTAATAAAATTTTACAAATTAACCACTTTTTGTTAAGTCAATCCAAATTTTTTAAATTTTTAACCTCATAATTATTTTATTCAATTTATAACTCTTTATCTTAACGTAAGATTTATACATGCGCTAGTTAAAGATAAACCCGCAAAAGTTTGCGCTACTTAAAGATAAACCCGCAAAAGTTTTTTTGTTATATTTCACAAAATAAAGCTCTAACCAAATAAATCTTTAATTTATTTTAAAAAAATTGTGTAGTTAAAAAATATTTATTTTAATAAAATTTTAATTATAATCACTTTTTTCTCCCTTAGTCACTCATTAATATTTTCTATAAATCCAATTTTTTTAAAAAATTTTCATTATAAAATGGTGGCCATTTTCGAATTTATAAAATGTTCCAGTCCAGAATGATTTTCTTCAATGTTTATTTAGAACTCTATTTTTTATTTTAATCTTTTCGCAACATTTGAAAATAAACCTACAAAACTAGTGTTTTTTTTTAATATCACATAAACTAAATCTCTAACTAAATGAACCGCTGATTTAATTTAAAAAACTTAAATTAAATAATATTTTTTTGACAGATATTTCACAAGTTTGTTTTTTGAATAAAAACCTGATTCATAAGACACTTTTTAGCTCACACCTATACTATACTATAGTAGTGTGAGCTATGGTGATCCTAATTTTTTCGAGAAAAAAAAAGTTGCTCCGATTTCAAAATTTTTTATATATCTTTGCGTTTCAGATGATTTTGAAACTTTTTTGTTGCGCCGTCTGTCTGTCTGTCTGTCTGTCTGTCTGTCTGTATGTCTGTCTTCATGTCTGTAACGACCAACGCGCATAACTCAAAAACGGCTTGGCCGATTTTAATGAAATTTGGTACCTAGGCTGGGTCTTGTGTCGAGATGGTCCCATTTAAAAATGAACAAAATCCACCGAACACAAACCAAATAAAAGGGTGGGGGTAGATTTCAAAAATTAGAGTTTATGTGAAAATATGGCGTGTGTGATATCAAACGAAAGGTAATTGAGTCTGGAGTTAAACAAAATACATTTTAATTTATTTAAAAAAAAGGATGGGGGCATATTTCAAAAATTCAAGTTTAAGTGAAAATATGGCGTGTGTGATATCAAACGAAAGGTAATTGAGTCCGGAGTTTAACAAAATACATTTTAGTTTTTACTTTTTTTATGGGTGGGGGTAGATTTTAAAAATTTGAGTTTAAGTCAAAACATGGCTTGTGTGGTATTAAACAAAAGGTAATTTAGCCTGGAGTTGAATAAAATATATTTCAGTTTTTAGTTATATTAGCTCACACGTAAACTATAACTATAGTACCTAGTCCCAAGTAACATTATTACCACTCAAGGTTTTATTAATTTGGTTCCTAGGTTATTTAGAGGGTGCTGTTATGGGTTTTAGGATCAATTTGGCTACATAAAGGTAATTTATATTGCCAATTACCTAAAGGGGTGTTATACAACCAAAAAGTGATTTATAAAGGGAGTATAATAAAACTGATACTCCTTCTGTTCCTTTTAGATACTTTTCGTTTTATTGATTTCTGATTTATAAAGATGGTCTTATAAAACCATTTTACCTAAAGTTTTTAAAAAGAAATAAATATAAACTTTGGTCATTTAGTTTTTTTCATTACTTCATTACAAAAGTGTTTTATAATAGAGTTAATAGAGCTAAAAGGTTATCTTATATCCTTTTGTTTTTATAGTTACCAGTAGTTTAAAAGTAAATATGATTAGATAGGCGGTCATATAGAACCTAGTTTCCTTAAGGTTTTTAAGAGTGGTAAATATAAACTTTAGACTTTTGGTTTTTGCCATTACTTTTAGGCATTTTAAAAAACATTTAAAAGTGTTGAATTATACGCTTTTAAACACTTTAAAAACAAATACAAAAAATTTAAGTGAGGTTATGTTGACTATGTTTACATTGTTCTTTTTTGTTGGTTTCATAAGGGCACTCAAAAATCCTTGTTGCGATACAGTAACAAATAAAACCAAGTGACCACTATAAAACCATAATGGTGTATATAAATTTATTTAGTAAATATTGTAAAGAGAAAATATTTATCTAGTCGTTTTATCAGTGTTTTTTAACAATAATTTTACTTTAATTTTGATTTATGTAAACCAAACAGACTTGTTTAACGGTGAATAGTGTAAATAATTTTTTTTTAATTTTAAATATTTGTTATTTTGTTATCAAAAAACTATTAAAAAGCATTCTTGAGCTGACGCGCTTGTTTTGAGAGCTTTTCAGATACGATTTTATCAGAAAAATAAATCTGGCAGGCAATTTGATCATCAACAAAACGACAAACTCAGTATATTTTTATGTGATAAAATAATTTTGGGACTCTTACATTTTTGGCAATTTTGTGACCTAAATTATTTTATATAGCCATTGTGAATCTAAAATATCGCCATAGCTTTCATAGGAAAGCTTCATTATTACTCTAAAGGTATTATGGTATTCAGAATCGCCAGGATACCAAATTACCAAATCTAGTTTTATAATAGGATAGAGGACGTTTCTGAGTTGCTTTTAGAACCTGGCATAATAGCTTTAGGCTCTAAAAGGTTCTATACTGGTGGAACCGCTAGAGGGCGAAGCTGGAGTTTATTTCTTATGGTTTTATAGTGAGTTTAATACATAGGTTGCCACCACCAATTGGGGAGTCCCATTTAGAAGGTCTAAGGGGTATATAAGGGTAATGGGAACGTGCTAGCGACCAAACATTGAAACTAATGGTTTTAAGGAAAGGCGCTGGCAACCTTTTAGCTTCTGCTATAAATAAAGAAATGTTACTTGGGGTGTGAGCTTAGGGGCCCATATATTCGCAGAGTATTTTTAAACATAACCTAATTTTGACCATCACAGACTAAAAAAAAATATTTATCGAAAGCTTATCTAAGCTTTTTAAATTTTAATATACAGAACACGAATCATTTTAGGTCTAAATCCACTTGAAGTCACCAATTAATTAGTAGAAAGCAACAATTTTTTTTTCAAACATGAAAATGTCCCGGCAGTAACGTGTCACTAGAGGTTTATGCAGTTTATAAATTCAAATATTGCCTTCAAAGTGAAACTGAATAACTGAAAGTTATTTTTTATAATAGTTAGTTAAATAAATAGTTCCTGTAAAAAATTGAAAAAAATAATGACTTGTCTTGTCAAGAAATCTGTCCCAGGCGGTAACAACCGATTTTGTCGTAAAGACAATTCTATAGACTATAGCGACGAACAATGTCGGAGAGTTTTTGAATTACTGATAATATATCGTTTTGTGTTTGAAAACTAAAAATTTATAGATTTGAGCACAAAAATCACATCAACGTTAAATTAACGTGAACAAAAATAACAAAGTTTTTTTTTACTTGAAAACAACCTTATAACATGTAATATTTATTTTGTTAAATCTACATGCTTAAAGATAACTTAAAAACAAGGAGAAATCAAGCTATAAAAATGTACTTTTGCTGAAGTTTCTGGTGCTGTGTATATAACGTGTTTCTTACCCTCATTATTTTCATGTACCAAATTCACACTTGAAAAGTCCTCCACAACATGTTCTAAAACGCCACTAGATTAAGACTTTTCAAACCTGCTAACTTTCTGCGTCTTTTTTGGTCACGTTTTTTTAATAACATTGAGACGCGAAAGGAAGTTATAAAAGTTCACTAGTTTAAGACTATAACACGTCAAGACAATTTTAAAGATGGCGCTCAAGGCAAGACAAAATATCTATATATCTATCTATATATATTATATTTTTTTAAAAGCTAAACAAGATTTTTTTAACAATAAACACTTTCACAGAATATTAATGTGTTTTTATCAGGTTAATAACAGATGCGTCGTGATCGTGGATCAGGAATTAGTTCCTTAACAGGTTTTTGGAGTTTAGAGGCCAAAGCACTGCCTGATAGATTTCGTCAAAGTGAAAAATCCCGACAATAGGTGGCGCTGCTGCTAGTAAAATCTCAAAAATATTCGGTAGAAAAGCCATGCAAGTCGCGTTTTAAAATTCGTGTAGAAAAGGCGTGAATCTAATGTGATTTTAACGTTTATAAAAATCACTTGAATCTCACGTAACAACATTGCTGTTTTAATTTGATAATGGCCTTATTAAAACACAGTTTTTGGCAACGTTATTTTTTATAACATTAATGAATGACCTATTAAGCTTGTTTTCATATATGAAGACCATAGGCAAAGAAGGCGCTATGTCAAAAAACGGGTTTTCGAGAAAACCCGTTCTAAAAATTGGAACATGGCGCCTTTTTAGCCTGTTCGTCAATATTACAAATTGAAATTACTTCTGACTGAGGGCATTTATAGCCTGAACGATAGGATATGGTGAAACTTTTGAAATTTTTCTAATAGATGGTACTAATAACTCAATTTCCTTAAAAATTGACATAGCGCCTTCTTTGCCTGTGGTCTTCATATGAAATAAACGTTTTTTTCTAGCAGCTTTTAAAATCAACGTTTTTTTTTCTCACGCCTTTTTTACGTGTTAGACACATGATTGGGCTATGTGGGATGTCGTCCGTTCGCTAACGTGGATTATCTTACATATAACTTTATTAAAACAAACAAAACCTTTGAAATGTCGAAAAAAACTGAAAAAAAATTGTGTCATATATTTGCTTGGGCCGGAATATGCTAAAATGCAAAGAAATTGTTCCTTTTGTAACACGATTTGTCCCGTTCGGTAAAGCTATTTTTTGATGTGACAGAAATTGTCCCTGTGTTACAGATCCGAACATTGATTTTTTTTTCTGAATTTAGTTGGATTGTATTTATAATCTGCCTTGATATTTTTGACCATTACCTATTTTTGTAATTTTGCTTTGTGCCATAAATTAGGGGCTTTTTAATTTTTGTCTCTTCTGTGACGTTGATGGCCCTTCTGTAATACCTAAAATACATGATATTTTTGTCAAAATCGTAAGTCCAGTGTTATTTTAAACCAGTTTTTAAAATTTCTATTTGTGCTTTAGATACAAGTTAAATAAAATAATAATTTTTGAGGAATGTGTATTTCAATATAATTTCAATCATTTTTGAGGAAAAAAATACTAGAAATACCCTACCAAAATGTTTTTTACTCAGGTTTTCGGTAGCTATCTTATTTCAGGCATATTTTAACACATTTGAAAGATTTTGGGTGAGTAATATCGCAAAAACTACAACGTTACAGAAGGGACAAAAAAATGCAATTTTCGAACAAAACCTCCTTATAAAAAACGCAACTCACACATCTTCTTTGGTGACCCAATTTTTGCTGATCAAAAACTTTTATTTTCTTCAGTAAAAATTTTTGTTTTTTTACAAATAAAAAAATGCCATAACTTTGAGATCAAGGAAGTTAAAAAAATTATAAAGGTATTTTAAAAACCTATTGATGTTAATTTTGACATACCCTGTATTACAAACGTGAAAGCGGCGTTAAATCAAATTTTTCGTACTACTAATTGGCTAGGTAGGTATGTGTTAAATGAAAATATGAAAAATTATAGATTTTCACCTGATGTTGCATTTTTAAATAAAATTAAAATTAAGCAATCAATTGCTCCAAATTAGAAAGTTTCGTCTGTCAGAATTGTTAATAATATGTCATTATACCTCTCATGATAATAATAATTTTATTGATATATTGGTAACTTTCAATGAGGTTTTTACCAAAAAAATTGAAAATTAATGCATATTAGATATTGTTTGGAAGAGAAATTGCAATAATTTTGATAGTTATAGGTACTTAATATTAATGTCACTTAGGTATTATATTTTATTTATTTGATTGATAATGTTATTGTTTTAAGAAAGGTATTTATTACCTAGCAATTTCATAGTTTCCAAGCACTTAGTTTTGTCTTGTTTTGGTTAGTGTTTTATCTCCAACTTTCCTTCTCCAAGTTTTTATACATTCGTTTTTCTTAGATCTTGCTCAAGATCGTCTGTCCATTTCTTTTGTGGTCCTTCTTTGTTAAATATGCTTCTAGCTATGTATACAGGGTGTTCTTTTAAAAGGTCACAAAGGCTACTTTTTCTCAGTAGCGTGTCGTGGATAAAAGGGCGGGGGGAGGGCACCATTTGTTTTTGCTTTAAATTTAGTTTTTCTATTTTTTTCTCAAAGGACGCCAGGGGGGGCAAGCGCGTTCGCCCCCTGGTTCCCTATATGACACGCCACTGCGTTTTCTGATATTTATCGTACGTTTTAGAAAAACACCCAACCAAGTCGATTTTGTTTTCAATAGGGAAAACGAATCAATAGATTTTCCAAATTTTTGCACGATTGTAAAGGGACCTTCAAAACGAGGTATCATACAATCCCCTTTCCCTATTCAAAAAATTGAGGTAAAGTTTACCCCTCGAACGGGGTGCGTGCTAAAAATTTTTTAAGATAGCCAAAATGTTCCCCCTTGCAAACAAAATCGACGGGTCTAATTCCCTGTTTTCACCAATGCATGCCCACCCTGATTCAAAAAACGCATCAGGTGACGCTGCATTTAAAACTGGTGCAAATCCATGGCCCATCACGTGATGCGTTTTTTGAATCGGAGTGGGCATGCATTGGTGGAAACAGGGTATAAGGCGTTTTCCAAAAACACGTCGATATTAGAGAATTATTGATATAATAGTTCCAGGCACTATTTTGACACTTTCACATTGAAAACTGACAGTTAATCCTTCAAAATTGACATACCATAGTCGAATTTAAAACTAACGTCGTCTATTTTCCACTTATAAAGGAAGTCACTATTTATTCCGGTTCATAGAGTAAACAAAGGTTGAAGTTGAAAGATCACAGCTGATATTGCAATGTGAAGGTGTCAAAATAGTGCCTGGCACTATTATAGCCAGGCTTTATTTCAATAATTCTCTATTGTTTGCGCGGGGAACATTTTTGGTTATTCTGAAACACGCTCCTTCTATAAGGGGTAAACTTTACCTCTATATTTTGAATATGGAAAATGGGTCCACTGATACCTTATTTTGAAGGCCTTTTGTGTCTTTACAACTGTGGAAACCAGTGGTCTAGAACCTTTTTATAAGCCGTAACACTTTTTACTCCAAAAATTTTACGCGTGCCGCTCATTTTTGTTAGAGACTTATTTTGTGTGTTCCAATTTCATAATAAAGCAAGCCTTAGATTTTTTACATATTTTCTACATATTTCATGATAAAACAGAACAAATAGCTTCAAATTTGACATAATGAGGACTCGGGCCCCCCCAAGCAGCGGCGTAGTTCGTCAGGGGCCCGCGAAAAACAAGAAGACCTTTTTTTTTTTGTTTTTTTTTTGGTCGCAAGATTTTTGAGGGGCGTCCTTTTGAGCTGTCGGACCGCTCCAACACACGATTACCTTTTTTTTTTTTGGTTGCACGATTTTTGCGAGGCGCCCGTTTTAGCTGGAGAGGTCTCGGGCCCCCCCAAGACACATTCCTGGGTGCGCCACTGGACTGTATTTAAAACGTTTCAGGAATGTGTTGAAAACGTAGGCCGAGGTCCCTGTGGGTCCGATAAAGGTCCCTGGAAGTTCCGTGTAACGTTTTTGTGGGTCTTTTTTATATTTTTAAAACGTCCCCACAGAACGTTTTTAAAACGTTTTAGGAATGTGTCAAATTTAATATTTTGTACTGTCTTCAAAATTTGGGGACGTTAAATAAACGTTTCAGTGACGTTCGGAAACGTTCCAAAGCGTTTCGTACAAAAAACGTTTCAGCGACGTATAAAAACGTTCAGAGGACATTTAAAAAACGTTCTATGGACGTTTTAAAAACGTTTTATATATGGGGACGTTGGGACCTAAAGGTACCTCCTCCCTTTCCAGAATATCATCATACTTTTTTTAGATAATTGCCTCCAAATTTCCGTATTTAAGTGATTCAAGTAATACATTTAAAAAAAATCTTTTATAGAGTGTATAGTTTTCAGCATAACCTCGTATCTTATTTTATTATCGTATTACCGGTTGAAAGCGCTTAAAATAATATCTTCAGTGTAGGATCTAATTTGTGACACTTTCACAAAATTTAAAACAAAAACATTATAATAAGTTGATTAACCGACAAGAGTAATTAGCATTTTAAAATGACTTATTTTATGAATTAGAAAGCTGAAACTTTGTCACCAACTACAAAATGTAGGGAATTCCTGGGCTAGTAGGTACCTAATAAACTGGTATCGGGTTGCGAAATATTTTTTAAAGGCTGTTTAAACACCCTGCTCCTCTGGAATGACCCTTTTTTTATTCGCTTTTTAACAACAGCATAAAATTTCCTTTAGGTAGTATCACACTCAATATTTTTACTTTCCTAGCCCGCATAGTAGTCGGGTGGCTTAGTCTTAAAATTCATAAAAACATTTCACTTCTGGCGGAGAAGGTGCCCTTTCGGGTTTAGATAGTAAATATATCAAAGATTAAAAAACGCCCCAGACCCAGAAAATTTCTGATCCCCCACTACTAGTTATGACGTCATCAATGTAGAGATAAAAGAAGACGTTAAGCATAAACGTATCAACTTTTGTCGGGAACTTTGTCCCATTATTTCTGTCAAAAATCGTTTGTTTTTCTTAAGTATAGACAAGTATAATCATTAAAAAAAAAAACTATGGCGGCTATTTTGTCATCAAAATGTCAAATTTTTACATTTTACATAAATTATGGTGTTTGGTGTCCTTTTACACGTTTTTGGACACGCTAAACTTAATGGTGGCAATAAAATTTGACCTGGAAATTTTTTTTTAAAGAAAGTGCCTTTCCAAAAGAAGTAGGAGTGGGGTTTGGAGGTTGAAATTCATCGTTAATGTTAACATCTACCGATGGATGTCAAAAACCTGGTGAATGTCCCACATGCACCCGTGACTGTAGATATAAGGTAAGAACATTAAAATATATGTACACTTAGTGGTGACTATCGAAAATAATAAAAGAGGGGAGCGGAAGAACAGGAGGGGAAGAGCGGGAGAGGGGAGAAATGAAAACTCTGCTTAAATGTTCATCTTTATATATGTTTGGAACTGCTATGTAATTTTATTGTTAAAACGACGTTCAAATTGATACCCAAATTAAAAAATGTGTTACTTTGGTGTATTTTGACCTATCTTAGCAATATCGTCATGATGTCTGTGTGTGCTCCTAAACGGCTGAACCGATTTTCATAAAATGTTCAGGAAAAATAGTGTTCGATACTGTAACGAACTGATTAGATTTTGGTTAAAGTCCATTAATGCTAATGATTAAAATAAAAAATGCTAACGGTTTTAATAGAGCATGGCATGAATATGCAATTTCCGGAATATGAACCAAAAACTTCGTAGGAGCTTTCGTTTTTGAGATATTTACAAAAAACTGTTTTGAAGGCTGATATATCATGGAGTTCACTTGAAGTGTGCTGATAGCCTAGGTAGGCAGGTATCAGATCCGTCATGGATCCATTTATTTTTTAATAGATTTTAAAAATTTTTACTTTTAAATTACCTGCATATTTAAGAGTAATTTCCTAATTTCATACTTTTAAAATATTTTAAAATCAGTCAACAAATCAAAATACTAAAAAAACACAAACAATATAAAAGAAAATATAGAGGTATATTTTTTTTTCAAAAAACCTTTGTTACGGCTTTTCTTGAAAATCAAGCTTTGCAAGTGTTTTTTCTCTCTCACACAGCAGCGTAGCGTGTCTGAAGGGGCGGGGGGGGGCGACAGCAAAAAGGGCGCCCCTCAACAATCTGGCGACCAAAAAAAAAAAAAACAAAAAAGATCATCATATCTTTCGTTTTCTTTCCCGCCCTCTCAATTTGCCGTTGGCAACCCTGCTCCTTAATATCTTAATGCAGCATGAGGCGCTTCGGCCACCCGTGGGGCGCCAGTACACTCGGGGCGGGGGGGGGGGCGACGAACTCCCCGCGCCCCCCCCCACGCTACGCCGCTGCTCTCACACCATATCAGCATGTGAACACCATCGGTCGTTGCTTCTGCTAACCATACTATTCATATAATCTGGTGCAAAAGAGAGGATTAAAAACATAACATCTGGCCATTCTTAGTCTGAATTTTAAGGATAGGCACTTGTGTAAAATTTTTTAAAATCACAGCTTTAATACAGCTTTCCTGACTTCTTTTGCTTAGAAAATCTCGAAATTTCCCAGATTAAAACAAAATTAAATCAGTAATAAATTATTACAAACGATAGATTTATTTTTATGCTAAAAGACCTTCAATCTAAGTGAACCTTTTTGCTCTTATAGCATTAAAAGGCATCTAAATGTCAAAAGAAAGGAATGCACACGTTTTTAGGTACCACTATTTATTTCGTTGCTAGCAACAACGCTAAGAATAGCTGTAATGCAATCGTTTAACAACGGCTTATGTACTGCTTTAATGTTTTTACCTTCCTAGCCCGCGCAGCAATGGCTAGAGAAGGTAAGTATTGTTTTCAAGAAAAAATTTTTTTTGGGGATAACGCGAAAATTTTGTTATTTGGGTGTGTTTTGAAGCAATATTGTCGTGACGTCTGTCCGTGTATATGTGTGTGTATATGTCTGTCCGTATCACGATAGCTCCTAAACCGCTGAACCGATTTTCATACAATTTTCAGGTAAAATAGTGTACAATACTCTAACGAGCTTATAAGATTTCGGTCAACATCCATTAATGCTAATGACAGTTTCTTGACACTTTAAAAATTGGAAATAAACTTTTTAACGGTTAATATCTATAGTAGCTTTTTTTTACGTCAAAATTAAATTAATTAATAGGACCATTAAAAGGGTACTTGACCGTTTAATTAAGAAAAAAACATTTTTATTTTTATTTTTACATTGTGCTAAACTTGTTTTTTTGACCTATTTTTAAAACAAATGTCTAGTACTAGATGATAATTATTATAAGATGTTTCAAGTTGGTAAGAACAAGAAATGCGCAAGAAATAAATATTAATATAATATTTGTTTTTGCTAAATTCTTTACGTCATTAATGAGACCTACTTATTGCAAGTACCCAGATACTATTCTTTCACTCTTGGTAAATCAAGTAAAAATAATAAAAATAAATCATCAAAACAATAAGGAAACAATTAAGATCTAAGATCTGAACGAAATTACTGTTAAAATTTGAAATTATTTGCTTAGCCCACTGAAAAATTGCGAAAAAATGTTATAATTCAAATCTGCGGTCTCTTTGGTATTTAATGCAGAAGATATTTGCGTTTAAAATAATCATTTTTACATTTTGTCCAACGTAAATATTTGAAAAACCAATTGATACAATTTGGAAATAATGCTAACTAGAACAGTAGAAGCACTAAACGACTTTTTACCTTCCTAGCCCGCATATCACTGACTAGAAAAGGTATTAATGCCTTATTTATTTCGATAAAAAAATGTGTTATTGTGACGTCTGCTTCTGTCCGTGTGTGTCTGTGTGTGTGTGACTCCGGCCTAGGGAACGCAAAAAATCAGGATTTTTGAGCCCCCCACCTTCCTCGTAACGCATTTTCAAAAAAAAACACATTAAAAAAACATTGAGTGTAACGCAAGGCCAATACCCCCCACCCTCCGGAGGGGAACCGCTTGACCAATTTTAATGAGATTTTCATGAAAAATAGTGTTAACACACAATAACAAGTTGATTATATTTTGGTCAAAATCCATTAATGTTATTGACAGTTTTTGATACGCCGCCGTTCTTGGAATATAGTTAGAACAAATTTTTCACAATAGTGTGTGTATTAACCAAAAACGTCGTAGGAGCTTTCGTTTCTGAGATATTTATTCAAAAAACTTTTCAAGGCTGATAGCGTGTAAGAGTGTGCTTATGGGCTAGAAAGGCATCAGATCATTATGGATCCATTTATTTTTAAATTGGAGGGCATTTCTGGAAAAGGAGCCAACAGTTTGGCTCCTTTTCCAGTAATGCTCTCCAATTACAATATTGGAAAAATGTTGCATTTTCAATATAACGGCCATAAGAAATAGTTTTCTATGGTTTTAATAAATAGAAGGCAAAAAAAAACTTGCCAATTTATGGGCACCTAAGCTCCCACGATTCCATCCTCACCCTTTTTTTGGCCTATGTGTAGTGGATTTTATTCATTTTTAAATGTGACCATCTGGAGCCAAAACCCAACCCATGTACCAAATTTCATTAAAATCGGGCAAGTAATTTTTAAGTTATGCGCGTTGGTCGTAACAGACAGCGCGACAAAAAAGTTTCAAAATAACCTGAAACCTAACGCAAAGACATATAAAAATTTTTGAAATCGGAGCAACTTTTTTTCTTATTTTTGACACGATCACCATAGCTCACACTACAAAACTGCCAAATTTCATTAAATTTTTATACGTCATATTTAATATGGCGACGATATTTCAATTTTTGCTTAATGTTCTGAAAATCCCTGTAGATGGGCTCAGAATCGCGCAACTTTTTTCTCGGTTTACTAAAATTGTATCTTTAACCGTTTCCGAAATCCCCGTGTAGAAACTTTTTTCTGGGGCACCCTGTATATCTACGGCAGCAAACTAGATCACTAACCATGTCAATCTAAACGAAAGACAACTTATTTTAAAAATGCTGAAGATTTCTCCCGCAGATTTGTCTGGTTGGAATAACGGTAGTCTAAAGCCTACTAGTCTAGATTTTATCGATTGTTTGCTTATGTTTATACAGAGTGATTGCACAGGCCTTTTTCACTTATAAATTTTACGTATGTCATTCGAGCCTGCAAATCAGCCTATTCGTTTCCAGAAATGAAGTTATGTCCTGCACGGTAAAAAATTTTGTCTACAATGAAAACACTTCCTTCTCTTGAACAAATTGATTTACCTTAAAATAATTTGTTTTGAATTAAAATATTTCTTTTTAGTTCAACGCTCTTATCTTCAAATGAGATTTTATTTTTCTTCCTTAATTGTTTTGTTTCAGTATACTCCATTTTGTAACAAAGCAAATTGTCTTCATATACGTAATATTTTGCTTCCAGAGAAAACGCTGCCTTACATTAAAAACAATTTCTGTTTCACATTAAAATAAAGAGGCAAAACATTTTTTGTGCTAAATCAAGAAAATATTCTCTTGGTGAATAGGAAAGCACAAATTATTTTACTTCAAAGCAATTTGCTTTGATCTAAGACAATTTTTTTTACCGTGTGGGACCTGAAGAGATGAGCATTTTTTATCTTGTTAGAATCCTTAGGACTCGGACACAAGTCCTAAACGTTTCTGTGAAGGAGTTTATAGTAGACCATAGACCTATAATCGGAATGTACTAGGCCCGTCTCATAAGCGCAATGCTGGCGAAGTGATTCCAGAGTGAAATGGTGCTAGTCCGGGCAAAACATGGACAAAAACGCATTATATTGCATGGGAAGGACCTTTTTTTGAATTAATTTGAAGCTTTGAGTTAGAAGAACTTTATTAAAAGTAAAGAAGTTTTTGAAATTGCTCTTGAATCTAGAAAGGTAAAGTTTAATACGAATTTTCATTTAAAAACATACTTAAACTTAATTTAAATTTTTTCTTTTTAAATTTAATAAGGACATTAAGTTTACAGGTCAAAAATATCTACCTTGAGACCTTTATTTAGGTCACCACTTATAAGGTACTGGCATATTTTTTTTAATAAACAGTGGAAACGCTAAAACTTTAATTTTTATTTTTTTAGGTAAAAAATGATAAACGTTACCAAGTGAAAATTTGCCAGGAAACAGAATTTAATTAAAAAAATATCAAAATGGAATAACTGCAATACAGTTTAAAACAAATTCCATCTCGTCTGTGCTATTATTAATTTTCACCGTGTTTTTTTCGCATTTCCCGGCAAATTTCTCCATAGTGAAGTGTATTTTTTTATTATCATCAAAAAATAAACCTTTTGCTGAAAAAAAATTATTTATATAATTTTACTGTCCCAGCATTTTTGGATGAAAACGGGATTCTTTTCAGGTTTAAAATCAAAATAAAATTTAAAACTATAAATTTAGATTTTAAAAAAATATGACGCGGCAAACGCATAAAAATATAACTTTTCACCAAATTTCGTGAAAAACAAAAAACATTATGCAAGATAAAAGTCAAAAACCTAAGTTTAGTTTATGTCCCAGAATGGTTTATACAAAAGTTGTAGACCTTTTTATGTTGTATAACTCTTACATATAACTTTTTTTGCTAGGAGGTCTGGTTTTGCCAAAAACGTAAAAAACCATTATTTGCCCTCAATATTTCACCCTATTTCACCCTAATAACTTGGATCGAGGCTAATTTATTTCTCCTGTTATTGGCTGCCATATATATGTTTTATTTTTAATAGTTTTCATGCTGTTATTGGTTGTTTCCTTTCCAAAAGGTATTTGGCAGGTCTATTACTCACATAGCACAATCACGTGCTTAACACGCAAAAAACGCGTGAGAAAAAAAAAACGTTGATTTAAAAGCTGCTAGAAAAAAACTTTTATATCATATATGAAAACAAGCTTAATAGTTCATTCATTAACGTTACAAAAAATAACGTTGCTAAAAACGGCGTTGTAATAACGCCATTATCAAATCAAAACAAAAATGTTTCTACGTTATTTTCAAGTAAATCCTAAGTAGATTTTAATAAACGTCAAAAAAATTAGATTCGCGCCTTTTTTACACGAATTTTAAAACGCGACTTGCATGGCTTTTCTACCAAATATTTTTTAGATTTAACTAGAAGCAGCGCCACCTATTGGCGAAAATTTTTCTCTAAACTCCAAAAACCAGTTAATGAACTGATCCCTGATCCTTCACGGTCACGACGTATCAGTTATTAACCTGATAAAGACGCATTAATATTATGTGTGTTTACTATTAAAAAATCTTGTTTAGATTTAAAAAAAAACATAATGTATAGAGATTTTGTGTTGCCTTGAGCGTCATCTTTTAAAAATTTCTTGAACTGTTGTAGTCTTTAACTAGTGAACTTTTAGAACTTCCTTTCGTGTCACTTTTAAGTTAAAAAAAGTTATTAAAAAAAACGTGACAAAAAAAGACGCAGAAAGTAATTACTTAAAAATAACATTTTTATAGCTTGAATCCATCTTGTTTTTAAGTTATCTTTAAGCATGTAGATTTAAGAAAACAAATATTACATGGTGTGAGGTTGTTTTTTAGTAAAAAATAACTTTATTTTTGTTCATGTTATTTTAACATTGATGTGATTTTTGTGCTATGTGGGTATCCTTTTTGAGTATTTTCCTACAATTCTTTTTAATTTGGTCTTATTCTTTACGTTAATTAAACTATATTTATTTTAACATTAATGAATCATTTTTTCAGGAAATCATAAACAAATCTACAAAGAAGTCAAGAGAAAGTCACACACACTGTTGGTAGTCAAAAGAAACCAGAATTATCTCAGGACAAAATCTGTTTGAGCATTCAACAAAGAAGACAGCAGTGAAATTCTAGTATTTTGATTTTGCAAATATTCGTGAGAGCCAGATAAGAATAATAAAAAAAACTAATTTAATTTATAAAGTTATTCAGTGGACTGTGAAATGTATTATTGCTACTACGACTAGCTACATAACTGAATTTAGGACAATTGAGCAAAATAATTACGTAAAAATATACAAAAAACTAAAATTTAGACCAAAGTTCAAATTCGAAAAATTGGCCATACAAAAACAAACTAAATATTTTTTTTGTTTAAAATAAGTGTGGCTACAAAATTTTTTATATTATTTAAAATAAAAAACCTAGTGACATATAAAATTACCTTGGGTCTTGATCTGAACGCTCGTGACCGTACTGTTAATTTGTTACTAAAAAGACCATAAAAAATAATAAAGAAACGATAAAAGAAAAAAAGAAATTGTGTCACTGTGTTTATTTCGTGTATAATGCATGCATGGTTAAATAAACTAAGTACCCTGTAAACTATTATTGTGCAGTAATTTTTTTAAAAAGATAAAAGTGCATTTTGTTTTAAGTGAAAGAAGTAATAACCAACAAAAGTGTGACAAAACTATAAATTAAAATTAATAAAAATTCACTTTCAAATGGAAAATTAAAGATTTTTTTTCCAATTATTGAAGAAAGCAAAATGGTGTCAAAAACGGAACAGAAAAATCACAGAAGGACGTCTTGGGACTCTAAGGTAAGTTCACAGCTTAAAACATTCGTAAGATAAAATTAAAATTTTAAAAAACCTAAAAAACAACCAAAAAAACAACCAAATAATTTTAAACAAATGCTCAAAGTTGGTTTTAAAGATATTCTTATTTCAAAATAAATGAATCCATGGCGGATCCGAGACCTATTAGATACCCATTAGCGCACTCCAAGTCAACTCCATGCTATATCAGCCTTAAAAACAGTTTTTTGTAAATAATTTAGAAACGATAGCTTTTAGTTATAACACGAATTATTGATAAAAATATGTTCTATTATAATCCGAATATCGCATATTGATGCGATGCTCCGTTAAAAAGTTAGAATTTTGACAATATTTAACCTGTCAAAAAACATTAATGGATTTTGACCAAAATCCAATCGACGGTTTACAGTATTGTAATCTACTTTACTTAAAAATTTTATGAAAATCGGTTTAGCGGTTTAGGAGCTATTGTGCGCCGGACAGACACACACACACGGCCAGACATTACGACGATATTGCTAAGATAGGTCAAAATACACTCAAATAACACATTTTCGGCGTTATCTCAAAATTTTCTTTTTCGTCGAAATCAATACCTTCTATAGCTATTGCTGCGCGAGCTAGGAAGGTATATGTCAAATATTATTCCCAGAATATAGAATATTATTATAGTATTAATTATAACAAAAACATTTCAGGCAAAAAAAGACAAGGAATAAATTATAAAAATGTTTTTTTAAATTTTGTCCTATAGTTTTATCATAGTCCCTATCGGCTTTCCAAAATTTAGCTCTTTAGCGTTTCTGGAAGTGGGGAATGTTACTTTTACATAACTTTACATGTATAGGCGTGGGGGGTAAATTAGACTTTCGGTGTTTTTTTACTTTGCCCAAGGTTTTGGTCATAAGTTCTATCAATCTGTCAACTTTCAGCTATGTAACATGTCTGGAAGTACATGAGTGAGAGAATAGCTGGCCATACACACAAGGTTGATCCGTCGGTTTGGAACGGCACAGATAAGTCTGACCGTTTTGTCCGTAACGGTTTAAAACTGCTGCAGTCCACTAACACAAAAAAAAATCTTTCGAATCCTTCATATCGGTCTGTGGCAGACATAACCGCGCGTTAGTGGGCTAAAACTCAAGATTTATCTGCCGGTTTAACCAAAACTGTGGAATTTCGTCAAGTCGAAAGTTTTATGCGGCACGGTATTTTAAGCATAGCGTATGTAAATTGTTTAGTGCTAAATATAAGCAGGCTCTGTGTATGGGAATGATTATTAATATGAAAATAATGCATAGTGGTGTAAAATAGAGACGTTCCAAGTGGGTTAAAACTTATTTGCTTAAGAGGAAACTATTTAGCCATGACCTTCTATTAAAAGAGTTACGAGAAAATGATCCAGACGATTTTAAAAATGATTTAAGAATGGATATCAGAGAATTATTGAAATACAGCCAGGCTATAATTGTGCCAGGCACTATTTTGACACATTCACATTAAAATCTGACAGTTGATCCTTCAAAATTGACATATCAAAGTCAAATTTAAAACTTTCGTCGTTTATTTTCAATTAATAAAAGAAGGCACTATTTATTCCGGTTCATATAGTAAACAAAGGCCGTGTGTTAAAAAATCACAACTGATATTACAATGTAAAGGTGTCAAAATTGTACCTGGCACCATTATAGTCTGGCTTTATTTCAATAATTCTCTATTAACACGTATGATGTTTTATTAAATTTGGTAAGAGAGGATCTTACGAAACAAGATATCCAAATGAGAGAAGCCGTTGGCCTGAACAGCGATTAAACCGACAGAGAAGTCTGCGCCGGTTAAAATATCTGTGAGCGCGGATCCCACAAGTTTCACCCGCCGGTCTGAACTCACAGATAAATCTGTGCCGGCTATAACTGGCGCGTGGAATGTCCACTAATTGAAAGACAAATCCGCCAGTTTAAACCGCGCCGTTCCAAACCGGCGGATCAACCTCTGTGTGTATGGCCACCAAATGAGTGGCAATTTCGACGTGTTTTAAAATTTCGTAACTACTTTACTACTTTAAGGAAGTCTATGAACCTAGCAGGGGTTATTAACTCTATAAAGGTCTACGACTGTGCAAAGTTTAAGTCTCGTAACCAAAAACATTCAACTAATCGTAACTCATTCCGAAGTAGAGTTTTAGATAGTACAAATATGGGCTGAAATGTTTCAAGAAAAGGTGGTAAAGCAGTTTGCACGAACTTGGCGGGGCACAGCCGTGCCCCCAGATACCTGCGCGCACCCAAGGAGGGGCCTCGGTGCCTTGCCTACACCCCTCCAAACCTAAGATTTTCGTAGATATCTTCCACACATTTCATGAATAAAAAATAAAATAGCATAAAATACATCATAAAGCCTCGGGCCCCCCTAGAGGCCTCGCCCCCCCCCCTCATAACATATTCCTGGGTGCGCCACTGATTAATATCACTATAACTCTATGTCACTCAAGGCAAACAATGATAGCATGGGTTTTTCTTTAGGTTTTTTTTTTCGAATGTTTAAATAAAAGACCTAATCAAATGGGATATACATTACTTTAAATTATTATTTGTTCTCATTTGCAATTTTACCAAATTGTTTTCGAGATAATAGTGTTTTAAACCAATGTTAGCACCGTAGAAACAATTAAAAAGCCTTTCAAACAAAGTGCCACTTGATCTCCTCTATTAAACAACCACGAATAAGACTTAAAAATTTTATCATTTTTACTTAAATTTTTAAAAATTAACGTCATGTATAACTTAAGGTGTAGAAATTATACGTAAAGCCTTAAGGGTTCTATTTTTTAAATCGCTGGGTAGGGTTTTTACCACTATGTTGCGCTCCTATTGTTATAAAATAATAAAATTGCTTTGACATTTAAAATCTGCGAAATATTGTGTGCTAGTTGTTAAAGACAGCCGGCCACCAGGTCGGGCTACCAACCATTTTTTATTTTCATTTCCTACATGTTGAAAACTTAGACCGATTGACCATATTGATATATTTGGTCGCTTTTTGTGCGTAGCCATTTGGACGTAACCATCAAACAGTCTTGTTTGGAGCGTAAAACCCGGTTCCCACCTACGACTTTCTCGTGCGTGCCCGCGCGCATATTTGTAAACGACGTCCATGATTGCGATTCGGTTGTAGCCCGAACGCTGCCGTAACCGTGTCAGTGAAGCCCTATTCTACATTGACACGGTTCGGTTACGTTGGCGATCGATTAACAACGGTTAGGTTTCACATTCTCTAGGATCCCGGGAAAGAGGTCAGGAGAGTATGTTTTAAAAAAATATATGTATGTTAGAAATTTACGAATTCTTTCTTAAGAAAGATTGTTCCAGACTGATTTTTAACGAACATTTTTGCGATCACGGGTGTTAGTTACCCAAGCGATTTACCATATCGTCTGCTATTTACCAGAGTTGTTCGGGCGAAAGCCGACTGGCGATCCTGGGTGTTGTATACAAATATGCTGCCCGCGCACGCGTCACATGACTGTCATAACATTTCATATTGAGATCATGTGACGCGTGAGCGGGCACCCACGAAAAAGTCGTAGGTGGGAACCGGGTGTAAAGGATTCCCATATATCAACGAGTGCCGATTACAATCCATAGTATATAAAGCATCTATTACACGGCGTTTGCGTGGAATGCCAAGCTTGGAGAGGAAAGCGACGTGACGTTCCACGTCTTGTGATCAAGTCAACGAGACGAGTAATGCGCGGCGCGCCCAGTTTTGCGCGGCTTCCCAGTGTCCAGTCCCGTCGAATGTCGGTAAAATTAGCCGGTTCAAAGGAACAAACAGAAAGATGCGTTTCTAAATGAAGCTTCACACTTCGCGCGCGCAAATACATACGTCTGATCGCGATCGAATCAGAATCAGCGCGCTAAAGCACATTGCGCGGCACTCCACACGCCCTGTAATGAAAGCGTTAACCAGCCTACACACGCTAAAACATGCTGCGATGCCATGCATCGACTCAAGGATTCATGAAACTTGCATCAGTTGCATAAGCGCCTACTCAAATCGAAACCTGTTGTGATGCCTAAATCGAAACGATGTTCATGAAACAAAAGAACAGTCGGGTGAAGCTATAAAATGACGCGGGAAAATAAATAAATAGGTATCATCGTCCGTCTTCGCATCGACGCAATTCTATTCTATACAGGCTGAAACGGCGTCGTGGCTCGCCGACCAAAATGGGATTCTAGACTTTCGATACCGGTTTAAAAACCTAGGGACTTAATTGCCACTTTTAACGTTGCAACAAAAAGTTTGTAACCCGACCGGATGGAGGGTCACAGTTTCCTAAGGGATTAAACAAGATCTCAGTGCCAAGGTTTATATGTTACTAGCCTAAGACAAAATGGCTTTGCCAGTTAGACCGACTCGCACGAGCTGCAGCGTTAAAAAAAATACCTTAACCAGACAGAATAACCCATAGAACATGTATGGGTCACATTGAGTTGTATAACGCCCTAAAAGGTTCGCTTATGAGTACCCGGCTTTACACTCTCAAATTGGTTCAAACTCAGGAAACCTAAGATTACTGACGCATTCATGGAGGGCTGCTGATAGGTATTATAACTAGATGTAACCGGTAAAGAAGACAGGAAAGGGTTAAGGGCAGTGGCGGAGCGTGGTAAAAAGCTTTCGGAGTGCACACCAAAAAAAATAAAAAATTGCGGCGCAGGCGAAATTTTTTTTTGCAAATAATTAAAAAATGAGATATTTAGTTATATATTAGTTACCTACCTATTATTATTGAAATTATAAATAAATAATAAATGTATCATACCTAGTTTACACATTTTCGCTTCTAATGGCAAAGATGAAAATTTAATTGTTTTTAAATATTGAACGCTAATGCTATCAGAATTAGAAACTTTCGCCATTGTCGTAAATACCAAATCGTTGAAATCAAAACAAACCGCCAGCGCCTAACCGATAATGCCAAATTAGTGGTGTGCAAATACTATCTATTCGATACTTTAATATCTGATACATGGGCGGATTCGAAGTAATCGAATATCGAATCCCGAATGGAACCGAAGCCGAAGTGTTACTTTCGTATCAATTGTATCGGCATCGGCCGTATGAGTAACGAGTTTGGAGTACTTGTCATCATTTAGACCGATATTTATTTACTTAAATTATTAAATGAACTATTGCGTATACGTATACGATTGACAACATAGATAATCTCAGTATTTATTGGATTTACGGATAATATAATATAAATAATAATAAAATCTGATACTCGAATAGGAAGTATCAGTATCTAGTCAATACTTAGAAAAGTAATCGTTGCACATCACTATGCCAAATTGTCTAAGTGCACTAATTAAAAGTGCCCGTGAGCTCCTCTAACATGCAACGCGAACCATTCGTAATTAGAATGCGACACAAAATATACGGAGCAAGTGAATAATTAGATTCGAACAAACTATATAGCGCATCCGCCATGCACCGCAGGTGGTTTGAACACCAATACAAACACATACATACCGGGTATTAATTTGTAGGTAGTCTTTAGTGAATTCCGTTTGGGGTAATTATTAATTAAATTAAAGAATGATCACATTTTAGTATTTTTTTAAGTAAAATTTGGGAGTGCACGTGCACATGTGCACGATGTGCACGTGCACATGTGCACTTATGGAGAAACCGCCACTGGTTAAGGGAAAGAACTGGGGCATGGAAAAAATGGCCTACTTACCGGACTTACGGGTCAACCTGCACTACTACTACCATGCACGCTGCACGCATTTAATTTTTCTTGTCTTGTTTTCCGCACAAAATAAAACCTTTCCAGATTGTTTGTGCCGCCCGAAAAGTTACGCTCGAAACATCTACCGTTAAATACAAAAATAAAAGTGGCTATAAGACCAACGATTTGCCCAGATATCGGGCGTATGCTCGCATTTATTCCAACAGAAATTGAAAGTACTTAAAATTTGCAGGTCACGATGTTTGGTCAATTATTTTAAAGTACAATGTCTGCCAATTGATAGGCACCTAATCTCACGATTTTTGTTAGCTTGTAAGAAAAAAATAGTAAATTCCTAACATACTTTATAGATATTAGAGGTAAAGGTATAGCCGGGCCAATTTGAGGGGGCTAGCTACTGCAAAAAATATTACCACAGGAGGGAATAGAAGTGATTTTTGCAATGTAAAAAAGTACCAAAAAATTTGAGAAAAATTCGTATATTTAAATATTCTACTAAATGCAAAAGTTTTGGTTAGTTTTAAAAGTATTAGCGCAGCGCCGCAGTAGGATATTTTCGCGGATGGAGCAAGCGCGGATCTGGGCATAAATCTAGAGGGGGGGGAGTAATTCTCGACGAAAAAAATATTTGTGCATAATTTTTTTTTCTAGGGGAAGGGGGGGGGGAATTATCCGTTAAGCCCTTTATTTATTAACTAAAAATGCATATACCTATTTTTTTCTAGGGGTAATTACCACGTTACCCCCCTCAAATCCGCGCTTGGGTCCCACCATACTGCAACTCGGTACTTTTCTTAATAAACTGTATATAGTTTTTGAAATATGAATTTTCAAAGTTTGGCCATTTTGGTCTTATGGGATTCCCTACTCTAAAATTCGGTAAACGACGTTTTTCCGAATCTTAACTCACGGTGTGGTTTTTTCACATCTCTACAACAACTCGGTGCTTTTGTTCTTAAAATATGAATTTTCCAACTTTCATATGGGATTCCCTACTCTAAAATTCGCTTAATGACGTTTTTTTGAATCTTAACTCAAGTTATGGTTTTTTCGCATCTCTATGGCCCCACCATACTGCAGCTCGGTGCTTTTGTTGATAAACTGTATAGTTTTTAAAATATGAATTTTCAAAGTTTGGCCATTTTGGTTTTATGGGTTTCCCTACCCTAAAATTCGCTAAACGACGTCTAACGGGGGTAGTTAACCCTTGAGCCCTTTATATATTAACTAAAAGTGCATATATTTCTTTCTAGGGGGGTAATTACCCCGTTACCCTCCTCCCTTAAATCCGCGCTTGGGATGAAGTGGGGCTAATTTTGAGCTTGAAGTCTATCCCCCCTAATTACGCCCTTAAAAGACATACAGACATTGTCTTTTTCAAATTTTTGACATTAGGACACAATAATAGTCACAATTATTTTCTTTTTATTTTAATTACTTTCTTTATGGATATTTTATATTTATAATTTTTTGCTTCGATAGACCGCAAATTGCCTCAATTTTAATTATTTAATTTACTTGAGCAACCAATCCACCTATAAAAAGAGTATCGCCTGTGTAATTATTCGCATCAACTGTCGTATTGTCAGTTGCGTACACCAAAAGGTTGCCTAGGGGGGAGGTTGGCCATTGTTTCCCTTTTTTAATTTACATATATTAAAAATATAAAAATATATATTTTTAATATAATCTATTTGCAGGTTCCCGGGGGGTTGTGTCACCAGGCCCCCCCCCCCTCTTCTCCCTGTGTACGACCCTGGTATTATGCATTAGTGTTTGGACACTCGATAAACTTTAATATATCAACCCTGCAACACAGAAAAATGATTTTTCTGTGCCCTGCGTAGTTTGTCAAACATCATTCCAAAGATTTTAGAATTAATAATATATCATTCTGTGTGTGTCCACCTCGGTGTCCACTAATAAAAAAAAAATATGTCCATTAATAAAAGTTTAAAGGAAAGCTAAAAGTCAGCTCAAATCGTAAGGGCTTTTGTAATTTTTGGCCGAAAAAACAAGTTTATATTTTAGCTTAAATAACAGCTAATATCAAGTTGTTTAGATAACCGTTCTGCACGATTCATAATATCATAAACTAGTATAATATAAGTTATAAGTTTATGATATTCTCAATCACTTTTGTTTTCCGAAAAAGCAATAAAAAAACATTTACTTACCCTTTTTAATAAAATTAAATTTAAAAAAATATTCTTTTTTCGTTTAAAAGCTAAACGTAAAACTAAAACTACCCTGTATATAAATTTATGACCAATACACACACCTGAAAATCCTAAAAACTTTAAATTTGTTGTTTTATGCGGCCAATTAAACAAATTATTAAAAACAAACTTAACTAGTTCGTGTATGCATTTTGTTACGGGGCTATTAACCGTAACACAATATTTTTAAACAATTAACAATAAACATTTGGTGCTCGGTTAAAGATCGAAAACCTTGACTTTTTCTTGTATTTTGTATTCGCATTCACCGGAAATTTAAAGAATTCAAAATTTCCATCTTATATCATACTTCATTATTCATTTTTGACATATTTTATTTTAATTATTTTTATATTTTGTGTCCTCTTAGTTTGCCAAGTTTTTTTTACGCTAATTTTGACTTTGAGAGCGAGACAGATATAATCTGCTCCTAGTAAATATCCTGGTTCGTGGATTTTTTTAAAACTTGAAGGAGGTTCAGGAGATGAAATGTCTAACGACTATACTTAAAGTTTCATGGACAAATCCTAAAAAATAAAGGTAGCTCGGGACGCTGCGTTTCGGCCTCATTAGGCTTTATTCAGCCCGACCATAACCATAAAATGGAAGGAGATGAAATGATCAGGTGGGCATCTAAAAAAGAAAGATAATGATGGTTTTTTTTTTATACAGTCCCTTTTTACCTCCTGCTGTCTTATTCTTGTTCTCTCTTTTTTCGTTTTTGCTTTTTCCGAACAAACTTTACGAACAAATCTTTCAATTCTTACATAACATCCTACATACTGTGCTTTGCGACATTAGGTTGGACATAAGCTAGAGAATTTTTTATATGCTATAATTAAATGCATTTTACCAATCATTGAACCTCCGAATTTATTTAAGATAAAATATTTTTGTACATATATGTATTTATTGTTTGTTTATTGACCCGCTTTCACAAATTTAAATATTATAATTAACACTGTGGGAAGATGAATTAAATTTATCCTTACAAAAAATAGTTATGAAAATAAATACAAGTGCTCAGGCATTGGCATATTAATAAATAGAGTGGGACACCATTTCTGCGTATTTCATAGTCTATTGCAGCGACTGTTTTTTCGGTCCTTAGCGTAAACTATTCCGTATTACGTCATATTATTATATTTTATATTAAAAAACGCGTTTTACTCTAAAATTTGAAAAAAACTCGGTGAGATGGGCACTTGACCTATCTGCAATGAGACTTACAGTGCCGTACCTAGAGGTGATCAAGAGAGATCGAAATAATCGATGAAGGACGTAAAAAAGATTTCTCAGCAATATAAATAGGAGAAAAAAATTGCACACTACGTAATTTTTTAATTAAATATTGTATGTCCCTAGTTTTAGGAACTAAACTTACCCTCTTTAATCTGGGATTAAAAACTTACTGGTCATGACATATTCAAATTTGGAGTTAAAGGTCAACCCTAACTAGGAAAGACCGTCCCTTAGCGATGTGTAGCCCTCCTTTCAGTCGTTCTCGGTTGTCTTGGGATTTAAAGTATCACTTTGGTCCCTAGTTTATATTGTACTATTGTTTGCTGTGGTATGTAGGTACATACGTATGGTATCTATGGATACTTAACAATATAATACTTTTAAAATGCAAATAACTACCGCCTATATGGGCAATGGAATCTTTTTTAACTAACGTTACTTAACACCCAGGGTTTGCGTATATGTTCATCACAAAATGCAACATCCTTTAATGAATTTTCCACTACATGTACATATAAAAGATTATCGATAAATACATAAATATTAATATAAACCAAAATCAGTAAAAATAGAAAAATGAGTCTTGATTTATAGACCTTGAAAAAATTTTTGAGTCATTTTAACACGAAAAACTTTTAGAAACTCTTAAGCTAAATCTGATCTGAAGATGGATATGACGAGATGATAAATGTTTGGGTTGTTTTCTCTGACTCTAACTAGCACTTGAAAGTTTAAAAATTTTTAGTTTTCTAGCCTACGCAGCAATGATTAATGAAGGTTGAATTAAAAAAAATTGAGAGAACGCCGAAAATGTGTTATTTGTGTGTTTTTGGACCTATCTTAGCAATATCATCGTGACGTCTGTCTGTGTGTGTCGCCCACGATAGCTCGGAACCAGTGGACCAATTTTTCTGAGATTATCACGAAAAATAGTGTTCAACACTGTAACAAGCTTGTTTTGTTAACCTGTTGTATTACCTGGCTTGGTGTCTAATTAAATAATTCCTTATCAAAACACCTCTTTATGCATGGGCTAGGGTCTACGCCATTCTGATGTGTGGTTATAAAAACCTAGAAATGTCTCTGTCAGGAAAAGACATCTACATATGCTCAGACAGTAGAGCTGACCTGTCCGCCATCAAATCGGCGAGAGTAAGCCCTGCACTTGTAGCTGAGTGGAGGGATATACTAAAAACCCTGGCAGGACCCAACAAGGTTGTTCTCTCTGGGTTCCAAGACATGAGGGCATTCTTGGAAACGAGGAGGCTGACCAACTTGCTAGAATGGGGTCATCAGCTGATCCAGTAGGGCCGGAACCCATGGTGGGCATCGCGGGGTGTCTTGCCATGATGACCTTAAAATGTGACTTGTACAGGCGCTCTCAGGCGCTCTGGAAAGACACGGACGGAATGAGGCAGGCCAAGCTCCTTATCGGGGAGGTGAGCGCCTCCAGAGCGAGGTCTTTTCTCACACTCGGGAGAAAAGATATGAGACTGTCGCCTTAGCATTTTGGGAATCGTTGAAGACTCGGAGTGTCGTTGGTGTATGGAGGACGAAGAATCCCCTTTACATATCCTAACCGAGAGCCCTGCACTCGCTGCGATAAGAATATTGCTTTTGGGAATATGTGTGCTTAGCCCTGGCGATGTCAGAAAGTTTCAACCCAGAAAAATCTGCTCCTTTGCCAAGGCGGCGGGTTTTCAGGGCTGATACAATGGATAGTGGGGTACAACGGGCCCAGCAATGTAGCCCCAGTGCATGGGACTTTTCCCGCCCACATAACATTCATTCATGAGCTAGGGTCAAGGGCATCGTGCAACGTTAGGCGGCGGAACCTGTGGGGGGGGGAAAGCGTTCTAAAATAATTTGTCTATAATTACAAATACCCTAAATAATTGTTTAAAGAAGTTTTTAGTACAAAAAATTAAATTAAAAACCATACACTTCTTCTAAAAATCTAAGGAGAGGGGGGGGGGCAACGGCCTTGTCTTCTCTCCGTCGGTCGGCTAGGATACGTCAGTGGCCGAGCGGTTGAAGAGTATTTTAAATTGTTTAAAATAATTTGTCAACCAATATATATTTCAATTCAAAGTAGGCCATTACAGTGGGCAAAACGTTTTCTCTTCGACAATATGCTTCTTCGTCTCTTCATTCTTCGTTCGTTATTTATTTGGGACACAAACACAAAAGACTGTCGAAACGAGAGTGAAGACGAAAAGATTTTTATCAGTTAATAACGATAATGTGATGACTGATGAATAATACATAAAACCTAAACTGCCAATTCATGAGCACCTAGGCTCCCTCCAGTAAACAATTTTAAAAATGAAAAAGGCATATCTACATTTTGTTTGCAAGGAGAATTCTTTCTCTTAGTTGAAAAAACGGGCTCTGAAATTTGATAGTAGTCCACAGTACATCAGTCTATTTTTTTAAATAATTAGTAATATGGTTGGATTTTTGTAGGCTCAAGTGTTATAAAAGTGAGACATCCAAAATCCTGCTGAAAAATGAGACACTTAAATAAAAGATATTATTAATTGAATGCCGATAGATTTTCTGTTATAAACTGATAGCAGCAGTTGTAAGGACGTCATACCTACAATTTATTTTTTTTTATTAAAAAATAAACTCATAATTAAAATTACAAAATCCATAGCTTTAGTTGTGGTATAAAACTTTTAAAAACGTTACCGAAACTGTTGTCGAGTGAGTTCGTAGATGGGTTGGCGCGTATCTTCCTATAAATAAATATTTTTGCACTTTTGTATTGAAGTTAAAAAAAAACAAAAACTTATGTCTTAATTTTACCCTGAAAGTCTTATTTTTGGTTTAGATGGCGATCCAAATGTTTATACGTGAATTTTATCACTGTCTCATATTTCGCCTCGCTTGTCTCATTTTTGAACTTTTTCAAGGTAAAATATGAGACACAGTTTCAAATTTCTATATTTTTACGTTTGCAATATTTTTCTGATAATTGCTTAAATCCTAAAAATAAAAATTCGAGGAATCTAAGATCTTACAAATATAAAAAGTTTTAAAAACCACTCTAATGTTTAAAAACTTGAATGTAGGATTTAAATCGCAATTTCACACTTCTTAAATGCCAAAATCTTGAAAACCAATTGATAAATATTTTTCATTTCGTTTTAGATGTCCGTGAGCTCAACAGGCACAGACCGTTGCAGGAACTTTAGAAGATCACCCAGTTCAATCCTCAGTTCAGATTCAGACATCAGATTCACCAGAAAAAAGCTGACATCTCAAGCACGTTGTGGATGTTTGATTGTAGCTTTTTTCCTGCTGTTCTTGCTGCTAGGAGCTGTTACTGTTTACGTTGGATGTAAGTAAAAAATGGTCTAGTTAGTTTATCTGGGCCCCATTCTAAAAGGTGACAGATAGTCAAAAACTTCAGGACAAAAAAGAAGGCCGCCCAGTACATATTTTTACATATTTAAATACTTCTTCAGATTTCATATTGTATTTGGTATTGTATTTTTGTAATGTGGATACCCAGATTTGTATTCTATCCTCTATTTTTAAACAAATATACATAAAAAAGGTGTTATTCCGCCTCGTTTTAACATTTTTGTAGAAGCGTGTGTTTAACTGATGACTGACAGGTGTGTGTGCAAGAATTTTGAAAAACAAGAATCTAAGAATAGTCGTGTAAAAGGTGTGGCAGGAAGAAATAAATATGTAGGCGTGGACGCATAAAGATTTTGATAGTTAGATATTACTTAACTTTTTCTGATTCTGATGCTGTGGAGAATCTGGCTAGAAATACTCTTGAAATTAAAAAGGTTTAGATAAATTCGCCAATTAAATTAGAGCAAAAAATTTGAAAAGGCTCTCCATTTTCGTTCTAAAAGCAAATCATATTACTTTTTAGCAACAGAGCATTTCCGCCTAATTCGACCTCGCTGAATCCAAATATCCCAGCAAACATCGACCTGCTGGTACTTTACTAATATTGTACTTTAACTGCTGGCAACTGCTGGCATCGGCAACGATGTGCATTATTTTTATTATTTTTGTATTGTCTAATTTGCATACTATTTAAAAGTGAAAAAAATGCAACATTTTAGTACTTTATTTTTAATACAACGAAAAGTTATACTTTATTAATGAAAAATGCCAAGTGCAGCCAGGGTTAATGGCAAAAAAGCATTTTAAAAGTATATTTTAACAGTTGCTTTTACAGCACTTTTTTTTAGTACAAAAAAAAATATTTTACTGTAAAGATAAAATATGTACAAAAAAATATTTTAATAATATTTTGAAGAAGGTAGTCTTAAAGTACATTAAATTTATTATTAAAAATTTAAAAGTTTTGCTGCAAAATTAATATAACAGTGAAAAAGCATTTGCATAGTTGCTTTTTTAGTACAAAAAAATTTAATATTTTACTGTGTAAATAAAGTATTTACAAAAAAACGTGTTTGCTGGCCTGGCCGCTAGATGGCAAACACTAGTCAACATTTTACAGGTACACTAAAGAATGTCAAGCTTAAGAATGTGAATAATTTTATTTATTTTTAAATTGGTGTGAAATGTTCCATAATCTTTGGAAATATTCTAATCTGATATGAAAAGGAATATTAAAGATCCTTATACAATGATCAAATATTTATTTCCGTAAATATGAGACGTTAGTGACACGTAATGTCCTTACAATATTTACAATAAAAGTAATTTTTTGTACTAAAAATACAAAGAAAATACATTGCTTTAAAAGTACATGCTTTTGTGTACAAAGAAGTTTAAAAAAATGCATTGCTTTAAAAGTACAGTGGTTTTTGTAAATAAAAATATATACTTGCTGGCCTGATTCAGGCCGTTCTTCCAAATAAATACGAATCAAGTACATCCTACTTGGTACTTTGCCGGTATGGGCTGCAGTGAAAGCCAGTACTTAAAAAGTAATTTTTTTGTAATCCATGTTTGCTGGGATCCCTGTTGTCAACTCGAAATATCGACAGGGACGGAGAAAATTCCCTCCAAACCCCCAAAAACCTGTTTCTTTTCAGTTTTATTAAATTTTCTCAAAAACTAACCTGTCTATCGAAGAAGGAAACTCCCTTTCCAACAGTGTGTTGGTCAATAAGGTTGAAAGAAGGAAGTAGATCTTCAGTGGCGTCCGTAAATTGGGATTATTAGAAAAAACAGGTTTATTATAGGTTTTATAAAATTTCTCAAGAACTGCACTTTTTGGAAAAAATTGTGTAGTATACTTTATTGTAGACAATAAAATTTTCTTTTAAACGCTGCAATATAATGTGGGGTTTATGTTACATATAAGTGTCCAGGGGCGTAGTTATATAAATAAAACTTTAAAAATAACTAAAATAATCAATTTTTGTTACATATTTTATCTGTTTTGACAAATTGACATTTTACCTTATTCTATCATACTGACGTTAGTTTTTAAGAAAATTTGACAAATATTTCTTTTTGGTAGTTTTTGAAAGTGGAGAGTTAGCCATTTTCTATGACATTTTGTGATACAGAGTTCAAAAGAAAATTTTAGTATCCACCCTAAAGTATATCACTTATATTGTCGTGAGAAGCTTAGTTCTTCAGAAAATTGCATAAAACCTGTATAAAAATTGATTAGATTGATGATTTTAAATAATTACTTTAAATTAAGGACACCACGGGGGCGGTTATACACTTTGTTACACATCGTTTAAAAGAAAATTTTATTGTCTATGACGAAGCATAAAACACATTTATTGATAAAGAGCTTGGTTTTTTCGAAAATTGAATAACACGTGTAAAAAACATGTTTTTTTTTAAATTATATTTTTAAATCCCCCTTTTTCGGACGTCGCTGGAGAGTTTATTATAAGTCAAAGCACACCGAGTTTTACATTGTTAAAAAGAGAATTTCACTTTTTACAATAAAGTTTGGGGTATATTTTTCATGTTAGCTTAGTTTCTGAGAAAATTATTATATTAAACAAAAATGATTTATTTTCCGTTTTTTTTTTTAATGTGTATAATTTACGGATGCCCCTAAAGTTTTAATTATGAATCATGTCATACATCATTTTAAAGGAAATTTTATTGGCTTTTATAAAATACAACACATATTTTCCTATAGAGATTATTTTAAAAAAAATCGAATAAATCTTGGGAAAAATATGGGTATATTTTAAACTTTTTTAAATTACTTCAATTAACGGACGCCGCTGGAGAGTTTGTTATTAGTCTAACTAAATTGAATTATAACTTGTTAAAAAGGGAATTTTATTGTCTACAATAAAGTATATTATAAATCTTTGGACGTTTGATGTCAGCCGCCGGCTCAAGTGCAGCAACTCATAATTTTAATTGTGTAAACTTTGCCTGTGGCTCGTGGCTATAGCCGAGAATAAGGTTCATAAGGTGGCTCTTCTCGGGCTATAGCCGAGAATAGCAACTCTTCTCGGGTTATAGAACCCTTTCGGTTCACACACGGTTTAAATACAACAGAAACAAAATTGTTTTGTTCGCTAACCACAAAAACATTCTATTTCTCAAATATAACATTAAGCTTTAGATAAGAAAAAAAAATTTGGTTAAAATACGTTATTGTAATAAAGAATGGGTATTTTTTGTGTGACACCAATCTAGTTTAGATTAAAGGAGTGGTGCAAGGACATTGAATACAATATCACACAGACAATCGAATTTTATTTGAATATTTGGTTTCCCATATCTAATTTCAACCTGCTACTTATATCTACTGGTAGACAGGTATATGGTATATTTGTAACAAACAAGAAATAAGTAAGATAAATTGCCAATATCTACAAAGTTGCTATTTTTGTATCTGATTCTTTTCAATGCTCGTTCCCAACAGCTCACTTCAAACGTGACAGTAAGAAAGCAAACTAGAAATGATCAAGATCTCGGAAAGTTCTTGGCAGAAGAAGTTACTATCAGGCGCGGATATACGGGAGGAAAAAATGTGAAAATCCCCCCCCCCCAAATCTTAAACTATATTTAATTTTAACTCACAGAATATTAAGGCAGGGGCCTTAGTCAATCAAAAACGCTCAGAAGTACACGGTCAACAAAAAAAAATTTGATTCGTTAATAACTCAAATCCTGTTTTTTTCGTATTTCAGACACATACTTCCTTCCGCAACTTCAGACAGAACAAGCGTACAGAGGTACGTTTAGAGTGACGGAGGGGGACACGTTCTCAGCAGACCTAGCTGATCCGAGCACCAAAAACTTTAAAAAACTCTCCAAAGATTATAAAGAAAGACTGAATCAGCTATTTAGAAGAAGCTACGTTCAACATGGGTACCTGGGAAGCGAGGTCTTAGCTCTAGATGGGTAAGCTATGTCAGAGAAAAAGTAGCTTAAAAGCGTAAGCTATGTTTTCTGTGGCTATATCTATACATCAAAGTGCGCCGCCAATTCGTCTAATTCGCAGCGGCGTAGCGTGCCTGCAGGGGCGGGGGGGGGGGGCCGACAACTAAAAAGGGCGCCCATCAAAAATCTTGCGACCGACCAAAGAAAAAAAAAAAAAGGTCATCCTGTCTTTACTTTCCTTTCTCAATGTGCCGCTGCTACTTAATAAAGCGCTTAGGGCGCTTCGGGCACCCATGGGGCGCCAGTACCCTTGGGACGGGGGGGGTGAAAACCCCCCCCCACGCTAAGCCACTGCTAATTCGTACGTGTTTCAACGAAAGGCACTGAAGCGGCGCAGAAGCGGCGCAGAAGGAGCGCATGAGCGGAGCACAAAAGGCGCGCGAGCGCAGCGGTGCAAAAGCACTTCGCACTTCTACGTAGGTAACAATATAATATACATATTATACTAAAAAGGTGCGAGGGTCCTGACTTGTGGGGTTTATTTTTGCACCTCCCATAAGTTTTAAAAAAATATAAAATGACCAAATAATCGTTTTCTCTAAAAAAATTCAATATTTGTAATTTGTCAACATTTTACTGTATCTGGGTTATAAATTTTATATCAATCTGTTGCAGGTTAAAAAACTGACTAAGCTAACTTTATATTAATTTTTTGCAATATTAAATATTTGAACAAGTTACGAAACAATGACAACAACATTATTTTGTTTTTACACAACAAAAATATTAAATTTAATAATAAGAAAGGAGATTGGTAGTAGGATATATTAGAGTCCCTGTATGTTGACATATTTATCGGTTAAGCGGTTTTTAGAATATTAAAATATTGTTGTCGAATTTTATCGATAATCAATCATTTCATTATTAGTTAAGTCAAAATAGAATTTTAGCTTGCAAAAGGTGCTGTAGTCGCGATTTTGACATTTGTTGATATTGGAGTCCTAAAAACAAATTTGGATTTAGTACGCACAGAAAGGGTTTTATTTTAAATTACTTGGTTACTGTACGTTTTAGAATAAACGTTTAAAGCAAAAGCTGAAGACAATAAAATTTCCTACAAAAACGCTTTTGTACGTTTTTTTGTCCAATGAATGGTTTTCGAGTTATGACGCTAAACAATTTACCGCCATTTTGGATTTTGACCAATTTTTTTTTGTGGTCTTTTACTTCGTAACTGTTTATTTTTGAAAAAACTGTAATAACATAAAATTAAAGCCAACTAATAGCCTATAAAATGAGATATCACTGAGTTCTCTGGGTGGTATCCTTGCTGAGATACGAACCCTGAAGTATTAGCAGTAGAGCCGTTTCCTATGTATTTCGATAAGTAGATAGGCAGCAAGAGTTCTGCAGAATTTCCCATGTAAATTCCCATAAGAAAACGCTAAGGTTCAAGTTAGCGAAAATTGGCCCCGTCAAGGTCACACGTCCGTGTGACGTCACAACTGCCAAAACGTATTTAATAAGTTTGAGGTGATCTGTCAAAATATCATTGGTCAATCTATCATATGTCAATCTGTCATGTGTCAATCTGTCATGTATCAATCAGTCAATTGCAATAATAAGCTGGCATTTGGAAATTTTTAATGGCTTCGTTTACAAAATGGGTGTCCTAAGTTTACGGTCGATATCAGTTAAAATTTGTAAGAGAGAGAGAGAGAGAGTAAGAGAGAGAGAGAGAGTAAGAGAGAGAGAAAGAGAGAGAGAGAGTAAGAGAGAGAGAGTAAGAGAGAGAGAGAGAGTAAGAGAGAGAGAGAGAGTAAGAGAGAGAGAGAGTAAGAGAGAGAGAGAAAGAGAGAGAGAGTAAGAGAGAGAGAGAGAAAGAGAGAGAAAGAGAGAGAAAGAGAAATAGTGTGTGCAAGGGTCTTACTAACTGTTAAAGCTCTGGCTGAACGAATAAACGAAGTGTTGGTTAAAAAGATATAAGGCGAAAGTTGTTTGTGGTGTAAACACGTGACCAATGCAAGATATAATAGTGATGTGTGTGTACTGTGTCACCTATTCTGCTACGTAACCCGTGGCTGTAGTTCAAGTTGGGGACCTATATGAAATGTATACCTATTGTGTTACCTAACAAGGTGTAAAATTGACAGAATAGTCAAAAAAAGACTGCACTAGCTTATCCTGATATGTTTTAATACAAAAAAGTTGATTAATCCCTGTTTGTTAAAAATAAAATCATTTTTAAAATTATTTCTTTAAATTTTTCCATGTGCATTTTCCTATATGTATCCCTTTGCACTGTTTATGTAGTTAAATGATAACCTTATGACCCCTCACATGTTTTTGTTTTATCTACTTAGCAAGGAGGAAAAGTAATATGATGCAATACGTAATGCAGTTGGTTATTTATATGGTGTGCAATTGTCGTAATATTTGAAAAAAATTTCTAATTTTTTATTTTATAAAAATGGTCGTAATGATCGTCAAGAAAATTGCAAAAACGTATTGAATGTTAATATTTCAGAACCACTAAAACCGCATCAAAATAATTATTAATTTTAGTATCTATTGGAAAAACCCCACAAGCAAAGGCTAAAAGCCTCCCTCAAAAAGTGCCAAAAGGCATATTAAAATAAAATAATAATAAGGGCATATAATGAAAGATCGCTATCAGCTGGGGGTAGCAAAGCTACTTTTTACGCTATGTGCGCATGTTTTGCATTGATAGTTTCCAAGAAAGACGCATTTCGGTGTACTGCGCAAATCTCATTTGGTCCTTAATAGTTTTTCACTAATTTCTCAGCACCTAATGAACCGATTCGAGAAATTCTTTTTGTATTAGATTGATATGTTTAACTTGTATTAAATTTAAAGAAGCAATAGATCACCCAAAAGGGCCTTAATAGTTTTTGACTACTTTCTCAGCACCTAATAAACCGATTCAAGAAATTCTTTTTGTATTGCATTGGTGTGGCTTAACTTGTACTAATTCTTAAGGAGATCTAGATCAATGAAAAGGGTCTTTATATTTTCCACTAATTTCTCAACATCTATTGAACCGATTCGAGAAATTCTTTTTTTATATTGGATTGATATGTCTAACTTGTATGCATTTTTAGAAAGACAAAGGTCGATCAAAATGTTTTTGTATGCTTTGCAGGACAGATTTTAAAAATTGTTCTTTTATTAGATTCACAAAAATAAATGAGAAAATAGGAATGTAGTTTAGCAGGCAATCAAAAGGATATTAATAAATAAACACACACAGACTAACCTACTATAAGTATTATAATGCATTACGTTTTTCATATACAATTGTAGAAATTTAATAAACAAGCAGTTGTTATGATAAAAGTAGGAATCCTCTAACCTTAGTATTAAAGGTTAGTTATGAAACAAAAAATTGATCTTGTTTAATTTTATTCTTACCCATTTAAACTTTTGTGACTTTGCACAATAGGAATCAAACAGGTTATTGTATTTTTTACAATATTTATAAAAATGGTAACAGGACTAGCTACTTAAATAACTTAAAATGTAGACCCAATAAGCATTTAAAAATAGTCTATTTTGTTAACAGTAAATTTTAAATAGTTCACACAAAATTAAGATTTACAATAATTATTAACATTTTCTTATTTGTTTTAACCTTACCCAGCACTCTCTAAGATCACATCTGAGTCCGAAGATGTCCGAAAGCTAGCGAAGACTTACAAATACCGAATAGAGTAGGTACAACAACTAAGACGTGTGCTGTATAAATTATCGCAATGGACTGAATAAACATCGTAGATTTTTGGTCTAACAAAATGTATAGACAAAAGTAATTTAGGTTTTTTGATAGCTATTGAGTAAGTACATTAATATCTATACATATGTGAAATATGTTTGTGGTGTTTTATGCTAGATTAAATGTCATATAAACGGCAGGAAACTAACTTTACAGGTCTCCTCAGGGTAGTGTCAAAAGGGCCTTATTACCTAAAAATAGTCATTTTTAACGTAAATTATGGGTTGTCTGATAGAAATGAATATACTAGTCATTGAGTAGGTACATTAATATTTATATATATTTTATGCTAGATTAAATACCATATGAACGACAGGAAACTAACTTTACAGGTCGGTCTCCTCAGGTTAGTGTAAAAAGGGTTTGGTTAAATGGTTAGATTAACAAAATGTTGGTTAAAAAAGCATTAAGACTAATACTAGGCTAGTGTGGTCTGGTGTGACACACCTCTTTGTTAAACAAGTTTAGTAAATTTTTGGTATTTGGTAAGAAGAGTTATCTATATCTATTACAAATAGAATGATACAAACACGAAAAAGCCAATTTAATAATTTTTTTTTCCTAATTTCTCAACATATATTGAACCGATTTAAGAAATTATTTTTGTATGTGATTGGTGCTGGATTCACATTGACTTTATTTTTTAGGAAGATAACTCTCGGTCACTAGGATCTTGTTAGGTTTTTGTTGATGTCACAACTTTAAATAGACCGATTTGAAAAATTATTTTTGTATTGAATTAGGGAATCTAAATTAAATTTATTTTTATCAAGGCAAAGCTCAACCAAAAATAAATTAGAAGAGAAAATTTTATTTTAATATGCAATCAAAAGGACATTATTATATAAACACACCCAAGGAAAAGTTGTTTACCTATAAGTTTAGTTCTTGTTTATTACCTATTTATTATTATGTGAGATTTGATTTTCAAAATTGAATTCGAACTAACACTTTAATTTAAAATAAAGCAAAAAAACTTTAATTTCAAATAAAGCAAAAAACTTGTCATTTTTGTCAATGAGATAATTTAACTAACTACCTATGTAACTGCTAAATAAGTTATTTTTAACATTTTCTTCTTTGTTTAAACTTTAGACAAAATCCTTTAAGATTTAACATCCGAAGATGCCTGAATGTTAACGAAGATCTACGATTACCTTAGGAAATCTGGTTTAATGTTCGAAGTTAGGTACAAAAACTCAGACATGTGTCATATAAATTATTGATTTGGTGTAACGTAATGGATAAACGAAGAAGGCTGGCTGAACTTCTAAAGATAGTAAGTGGTTGCCACAAATCTCTCATATAAGCTTTTCAGTACAGCATTAAACAGAATGGTAAGAAATTGATAAAATGTGCACGCGCTTGCAGATAGAACAACAATCTATAAAAAAAAAAAATATGGATATGTTTCTTTTGATAGCGTTATATTTTTTAAAATCATTTTGCATATATATTAAAGCGAAAAACAGAATTAAAATATCATATACAAACAAGTGTTTCTTTATTGAACAATATTTGGCATTTGGTAACAAACCAGTGTTTCTTTATTAAACAACTATTTTTGATTTATTTTTTCTTTATTAATACCATAGACTATAGGAGAAGACTAGCAAATAAACAAAAAACTTTAAAATTTATTTTAAAAAACGTACTTACTAAATAAAGAAGTTTAAAATCTTTGTTTGGCCCATCGATAACTCAATTTCCTTTCTCTTTAAGAATCACCAAAATTGTATTCTCCTATAACCTTTATTTTTCTTTTTAAAATCAAGGCGAGGGAAAACTAAAACAGTGCTTCTTTAGAAACCCTTAAAATGATCATAGAACACCAAATATAGCAAGCCTTTCTTAAACCAATTGTAGAGAAAGATATAAAACTGTTACTATGATACCAAAATATAAAGGACTGAATCTTGTAAGATCTGCCTATAAATTCTGAATTGTAAAATGCGACGTTGAAAAAATTTTTTGGTAGTTTTAAGTTGTTTTGATGTTATTTTTAAAGACAAAGAACATTTAAAAGATATTAAAATGATGCGAGAGTCACTTATACAACAAAACTGAACAAAAGTGTTCAGAAATTTCGTTTCTCAGATAAATCTTTTGTAACTGCTTGACCTTAAAACACCTTAAAAATCAAAATCATAAGTACAAATAAATCAAAGACATTTTGAGAATAATTAAGTGTGACTTTTTTTAGCATATACCAATATAGTACATTTTTTAATCCTAACTGTCATTCAAAAAATTTACAGAGTATCCCAAACTTTGGTGGTTTTAATACTTCTAGGTCTAGGGGATATGATAGGGTCACTGCATCCTGGAAGCCTGGCGTCTCCATAAGAAGACACTACGTCTTTGTGATGCAGTGACCCTAGGATATGAAAATCATCAGAGCCTCATATTTTTAAACTTCGGCATCCGTATTTGAGAATATAACCTCAAAAATGTTATTAGTGTATTGTAAATATGTCTATTCAGACGCCGATACTGATAAATCGATAGATGTACTCGATGTATAAAGAATAAATATACGTATGTTTCATACAGCGTTGTTATACACTTTCTTAAAAATATTTCTCTTTTTTCTAACTTATAGGCGCATGTTGGGGTAAAAGCGAATTGTTTTCATGAATGCATGGTCTGGGTTGGTCGCCTAATACGTTAATAATTACTACTATCTACCTATCTACCAAATAAATATTAAAAAAAAAAATATAAGAAAAAATGTATTTATTTATATTATGGGCGATACTTATTTTTTAAGTTATAACAGAATTCACCTCGAATTTTGTTGCGCTTATAGCAGTTTAACACATAATCAAACTAACTAAAGTTTATAGTTATATACTTTCTTCTGAAAAAAACTAAAATCTTAACCATATTGAATTGATAAGTGAGGTAAGTGAGTGGCAGAATAGATTTGTCCTGTAAATGTCACTTATGTCGAGCTACCTTCTTCTTTTACTTTCCAAAATAGAGTACTAATTTTATTAACAGTGGTTTTTTAAATGATCTCACTTGATTTGACTGCAAATTTTTTCCAGGACTTAAGCAGTTGCGGAAAAATATTTTACTTGTGTTTTTCTTGTAGTTTTAAACTTTTTTATTTTTTAGTAATGGAAGCACAAACATAGAAACAAGTTTTTGACTAGGGACACGAGTGACTCAGAACCTGGATATAAAATGTATATTTTTTTAGATGCAAATAACTTGATGTTTTTAGTAAGGTTTAGTAATTCCTATACTCCAAAAATATGTCTAAAATAATTATATCTTATGCTGTTTTATTTTATAAAAAAATTACATTGTAATTAAAAAAAAAATATACGGAAGACAGAGACACCACAAACTATAACTGATTACATTTAGTCTGCCTCAGATTAATTTCTTTAGTGATTTTTGAACAACAAGATCATACGTGAGTACTAATCATGGGGATATGATTTTAAACAAATGAGAATTGCTTCACAATAATATCGGGCACTTCCGAAGGCTACAATTTACACAATGTGTTCACCTATATACAGAGATAGTTAAGTAAGCAAATTTCTAAGCAAACCTGGAAACCATATTTAAATAGTAAAATTGTTCCCCCCCAAATTTTCGGTATCCTCATGTTTTAAGACATTATTCTAAAGTTGCCAGACACCCTTTTACAACATTATATAGTAACTACTGGCCGTAATTTAAACAAGTAGTATATTCTCAAGACTAGGCACAAGTTTTCTTTTTAATAAAAATATGCTGCCTGCAAATTTATATTTTTATCATATGTAGGTTTTGTCTTGTTTTTAAATAAAGGCCAAATAATATTTTTGTATTTAGTCTTACAAGCTTGCATTCTTAAACGCCCTCTAGAATCTCGATGGACACCGCTCAGCTCTAATATTTATTTGTAGATCTGATGCTATAGAGGTAAAAAGTTCTTTGGTTCTTTAAATAATATTAAGTTTTCAAGCCCCGAAGTGTTCTTGAAAATGTGATCATCTAAAGCAATATTCTCATTATCCACTGATATTTTCCTCTTACCTTCCATCCACTTATTGTTATAATATCGGGGACTAAAAACCTTATCATACACATCTTCCTTATTGGAATCATTATCGTCTTGAACAAAACTTAATGCAGTTTGTTTTTGAGGTTCAAAGAATAGCTTTAAAAAGTTTTCTGTTTGCTCTTCCTTGTCTAATTCCACTTTTTCTAATACGGAGCACCTATCATTTACACCGTACAACAACATATTGGTAAGTTAATTATGTTTAAACTATACCTGAGGATAGCTGAAGTACATCTGAAGAACATCTGAAGTACATCTGAAGTACAACTGAAGTACATCTGAAGTACAGCTGAAGTACAGCTGAAGTACATCTGAAGTACATCTGAAGTACAGTTGAAGTACATCTAAAGTACATCTAAACTACAGCTGAATTATGTCTGAAGTACGTCTGGATTAATGTGTTAAGTTTTCAATTTTTTGCTTACAATATGTATAGAATTACTGATCTCCCCACAAACCGTCTTCTTCTCCATATGATGTTGGCATTTTCCAAACATTTTAATTGTTCTTATCATTTAATAAAGATATTAATATAGTTTATCTTTATTTAACCCACCTTTTGACTTTTATGTTGCTAATAAATAATAATTTGTATTATATTTTACAGATGGTACAAGCCCCTTGCAAACATAGTCAAGAACTGACTGTTATTTAAGTTTTATTAATCTATTTGCTTAGTATTTTGATTACAATTTGATGAATATTTTCATGCACTTTAATTAAGTTATTTGGAGCCTTAACGAAGTAAACAGCTGTTGACTTGTTCTTCTCAAATTCATGGAACATTTCCAACATTTTAAAATGTTCCATTATTTTGCATACTAATTCACCTTTTCTACGAGTAACAGCAAAATTTTGTGGTAGATAATGTTGCGTTATCGCAATAGTAGGATCGTATATTAAATTATTAAGCTCAAGCCAGAAATGCGGTTAAATTTTAATTCCATTTAAATATGACTTACTATCCACTTGTACCTTGGTTTTTATTCCATATTTCTCAGCTAATTCGTAGAAAACTAAACTTGCAGCTAAGCATACACCACAGTAATCTGCCCGAATAAATGCCTTTTCACTACCATATTTGATTATATTATTTAATCCGATGTACTCTCGCATAATATCAGACATGACTGGTCACATCAAGAGCTTGATGATAAATAGTTCTTATTTGTTTTAGTATTTGAAATTATGCAATCTTGTAAACAGTATGTTCTAATTAGTTTAATAATTTTTGAAGATGTCTTTCTCATTGACATATTGATAATTTTTAAGTTGGTAACACTGGTAGCAGTGAAATTTGGTTGGTATCATTGACTGCTTGGTAATTTCTATTAAGTTGGTAGCCATGGGATATTGTTGGTCACAATGTCTGTTTGGTTTTGCATTTTGTTAATATATCTTGATTTTATCATTTTATTCATTATGATTTAATTCATTGAAGAGAAAATATTTTGTGGTTTTCTGAAAAAGACGCGAGGTAAAGTCAATAAGTAGGTAGGTAGATATCTTATATTTTGCAAGCGTCGTGTTATTTTGTTATTTATATCACCTAGTTTTAATTAAACTTTTAATAGTTACAGAAAATGTCTCTCTTTACTGGTGTACGACACCAGTAAAGAGAGACATTTTCTGTAACTATTAAAAGTTTAATTAAAACTAGGTGATATAAATAACAAAATAACACGACGCTTGCAAAATATAAGATATCTACCTACCTACTTATTGACTTTACCTCGCGTCTTTTTCAGAAAACCACAAAATATTTTCTCTTCAATGAATTAAATCATAATGAATAAAATGATAAAATCAAGATATATTAACAAAATGCAAAACCAAACAGACATTGTGACCAACAATATCCCATGGCTACCAACTTAATAGAAATTACCAAGCAGTCAATGATACCAACCAAATTTCACTGCTACCAGTGTTACCAACTTAAAAATTATCAATATGTCAATGAGAAAGACATCTTCAAAAATTATTAAACTAATTAGAACATACTGTTTACAAGATTGCATAATTTCAAATACTAAAACAAATAAGAACTATTTATCATCAAGCTCTTGATGTGACCAGTCATGTCTGATATTATGCGAGAGTACATCGGATTAAATAATATAATCAAATATGGTAGTGAAAAGGCATTTATTCGGGCAGATTACTGTGGTGTATGCTTAGCTGCAAGTTTAGTTTTCTACGAATTAGCTGAGAAATATGGAATAAAAACCAAGGTACAAGTGGATAGTAAGTCATATTTAAATGGAATTAAAATTTAACCGCATTTCTGGCTTGAGCTTAATAATTTAATATACGATCCTACTATTGCGATAACGCAACATTATCTACCACAAAATTTTGCTGTTACTCGTAGAAAAGGTGAATTAGTATGCAAAATAATGGAACATTTTAAAATGTTGGAAATGTTCCATGAATTTGAGAAGAACAAGTCAACAGCTGTTTACTTCGTTAAGGCTCCAAATAACTTAATTAAAGTGCATGAAAATATTCATCAAATTGTAATCAAAATACTAAGCAAATAGATTAATAAAACTTAAATAACAGTCAGTTCTTGACTATGTTTGCAAGGGGCTTGTACCATCTGTAAAATATAATACAAATTATTATTTATTAGCAACATAAAAGTCAAAAGGTGGGTTAAATAAAGATAAACTATATTAATATCTTTATTAAATGATAAGAACAATTAAAATGTTTGGAAAATGCCAACATCATATGGAGAAGAAGACGGTTTGTGGGGAGATCAGTAATTCTATACATATTGTAAGCAAAAAATTGAAAACTTAACACATTAATCCAGACGTACTTCAGACATAATTCAGCTGTAGTTTAGATGTACTTTAGATGTACTTCAACTGTACTTCAGATGTACTTCAGATGTACTTCAGCTGTACTTCAGCTGTACTTCAGATGTACTTCAGTTGTACTTCAGATGTACTTCAGATGTTCTTCAGATGTACTTCAGCTATCCTCAGGTATAGTTTAAACATAATTAACTTACCAATATGTTGTTGTACGGTGTAAATGATAGGTGCTCCGTATTAGAAAAAGTGGAATTAGACAAGGAAGAGCAAACAGAAAACTTTTTAAAGCTATTCTTTGAACCTCAAAAACAAACTGCATTAAGTTTTGTTCAAGACGATAATGATTCCAATAAGGAAGATGTGTATGATAAGGTTTTTAGTCCCCGATATTATAACAATAAGTGGATGGAAGGTAAGAGGAAAATATCAGTGGATAATGAGAATATTGCTTTAGATGATCACATTTTCAAGAACACTTCGGGGCTTGAAAACTTAATATTATTTAAAGAACCAAAGAACTTTTTACCTCTATAGCATCAGATCTACAAATAAATATTAGAGCTGAGCGGTGTCCATCGAGATTCTAGAGGGCGTTTAAGAATGCAAGCTTGTAAGACTAAATACAAAAATATTATTTGGCCTTTATTTAAAAACAAGACAAAACCTACATATGATAAAAATATAAATTTGCAGGCAGCATATTTTTATTAAAAAGAATACTTGTGCCTAGTCTTGAGAATATACTACTTGTTTAAATTACGGCCAGTAGTTACTATATAATGTTGTAAAAGGGTGTCTGGCAACTTTAGAATAATGTCTTAAAACATGAGGATACCGAAAATTTGGGGGGGAACAATTTTACTATTTAAATATGGTTTCCAGGTTTGCTTAGAAATTTGCTTACTTAACTATCTCTGTATATAGGTGAACACATTGTGTAAATTGTAGCCTTCGGAAGTGCCCGATATTATTGTGAAGCAATTCTCATTTGTTTAAAATCATATCCCCATGATTAGTACTCACGTATGATCTTGTTGTTCAAAAATCACTAAAGAAATTAATCTGAGGCAGACTAAATGTAATCAGTTATAGTTTGTGGTGTCTCTGTCTTCCGTATATTTTTTTTTAATTACAATGTAATTTTTTTATAAAATAAAACAGCATAAGATATAATTATTTTAGACATATTTTTGGAGTATAGGAATTACTAAACCTTACTAAAAACATCAAGTTATTTGCATCTAAAAAAATATACATTTTATATCCAGGTTCTGAGTCACTCGTGTCCCTAGTCAAAAACTTGTTTCTATGTTTGTGCTTCCATTACTAAAAAATAAAAAAGTTTAAAACTACAAGAAAAACACAAGTAAAATATTTTTCCGCAACTGCTTAAGTCCTGGAAAAAATTTGCAGTCAAATCAAGTGAGATCATTTAAAAAACCACTGTTAATAAAATTAGTACTCTATTTTGGAAAGTAAAAGAAGAAGGTAGCTCGACATAAGTGACATTTACAGGACAAATCTATTCTGCCACTCACTTACCTCACTTATCAATTCAATATGGTTAAGATTTTAGTTTTTTTCAGAAGAAAGTATATAACTATAAACTTTAGTTAGTTTGATTATGTGTTAAACTGCTATAAGCGCAACAAAATTCGAGGTGAATTCTGTTATAACTTAAAAAATAAGTATCGCCCATAATATAAATAAATACATTTTTTCTTATATTTTTTTTTTTAATATTTATTTGGTAGATAGGTAGATAGTAGTAATTATTAACGTATTAGGCGACCAACCCAGACCATGCATTCATGAAAACAATTCGCTTTTACCCCAACATGCGCCTATAAGTTAGAAAAAAGAGAAATATTTTTAAGAAAGTGTATAACAACGCTGTATGAAACATACGTATATTTATTCTTTATACATCGAGTACATCTATCGATTTATCAGTATCGGCGTCTGAATAGACATATTTACAATACACTAATAACATTTTTGAGGTTATATTCTCAAATACGGATGCCGAAGTTTAAAAATATGAGGCTCTGATGATTTTCATATCCTAGGGTCACTGCATCACAAAGACGTAGTGTCTTCTTATGGAGACGCCAGGCTTCCAGGATGCAGTGACCCTATCATATCCCCTAGACCTAGAAGTATTAAAACCACCAAAGTTTGGGATACTCTGTAAATTTTTTGAATGACAGTTAGGATTAAAAAATGTACTATATTGGTATATGCTAAAAAAAGTCACACTTAATTATTCTCAAAATGTCTTTGATTTATTTGTACTTATGATTTTGATTTTTAAGGTGTTTTAAGGTCAAGCAGTTACAAAAGATTTATCTGAGAAACGAAATTTCTGAACACTTTTGTTCAGTTTTGTTGTATAAGTGACTCTCGCATCATTTTAATATCTTTTAAATGTTCTTTGTCTTTAAAAATAACATCAAAACAACTTAAAACTACCAAAAAATTTTTTCAACGTCGCATTTTACAATTCAGAATTTATAGGCAGATCTTACAAGATTCAGTCCTTTATATTTTGGTATCATAGTAACAGTTTTATATCTTTCTCTACAATTGGTTTAAGAAAGGCTTGCTATATTTGGTGTTCTATGATCATTATAAGGGTTTCTAAAGAAGCACTGTTTTAGTTTTCCCTCGCCTTGATTTTAAAAAGAAAAATAAAGGTTATAGGAGAATACAATTTTGGTGATTCTTAAAGAGAAAGGAAATTGAGTTATCGATGGGCCAAACAAAGATTTTAAACTTCTTTATTTAGTAAGTACGTTTTTTAAAATAAATTTTAAAGTTTTTTGTTTATTTGCTAGTCTTCTCCTATAGTCTATGGTATTAATAAAGAAAAAATAAATCAAAAATAGTTGTTTAATAAAGAAACACTGGTTTGTTACCAAATGCCAAATATTGTTCAATAAAGAAACACTTGTTTGTATATGATATTTTAATTCTGTTTTTCGCTTTAATATATATGCAAAATGATTTTAAAAAATATAACGCTATCAAAAGAAACATATCCATATTTTTTTTTTTTATAGATTGTTGTTCTATCTGCAAGCGCGTGCACATTTTATCAATTTCTTACCATTCTGTTTAATGCTGTACTGAAAAGCTTATATGAGAGATTTGTGGCAACCACTTACTATCTTTAGAAGTTCAGCCAGCCTTCTTCGTTTATCCATTACGTTACACCAAATCAATAATTTATATGACACATGTCTGAGTTTTTGTACCTAACTTCGAACATTAAACCAGATTTCCTAAGGTAATCGTAGATCTTCGTTAACATTCAGGCATCTTCGGATGTTAAATCTTAAAGGATTTTGTCTAAAGTTTAAACAAAGAAGAAAATGTTAAAAATAACTTATTTAGCAGTTACATAGGTAGTTAGTTAAATTATCTCATTGACAAAAATGACAAGTTTTTTGCTTTATTTGAAATTAAAGTTTTTTTGCTTTATTTTAAATTAAAGTGTTAGTTCGAATTCAATTTTGAAAATCAAATCTCACATAATAATAAATAGGTAATAAACAAGAACTAAACTTATAGGTAAACAACTTTTCCTTGGGTGTGTTTATATAATAATGTCCTTTTGATTGCATATTAAAATAAAATTTTCTCTTCTAATTTATTTTTGGTTGAGCTTTGCCTTGATAAAAATAAATTTAATTTGGATCCCCTAATTCAATACAAAAATAATTTTTCAAATCGGTCTATTTAAAGTTGTGACATCAACAAAAACCTAACAAGATCCTAGTGACCGAGAGTTATCTTCCTAAAAAATAAAGTCAATGTGAATCCAGCACCAATCACATACAAAAATAATTTCTTAAATCGGTTCAATATATGTTGAGAAATTAGGAAAAAAAAATTATTAAATTGGCTTTTTCGTGTTTGTATCATTCTATTTGTAATAGATATAGATAACTCTTCTTACCAAATACCAAAAATTTACTAAACTTGTTTAACAAAGAGGTGTGTCACACCAGACCACACTAGCCTAGTATTAGTCTTAATGCTTTTTTAACCAACATTTTGTTAATCTAACCATTTAACCAGACCCTTTTTACACTAACCTGAGGAGACCGACCTGTAAAGTTAGTTTCCTGTCGTTCATATGGTATTTAATCTAGCATAAAATATATATAAATATTAATGTACCTACTCAATGACTAGTATATTCATTTCTATCAGACAACCCATAATTTACGTTAAAAATGACTATTTTTAGGTAATAAGGCCCTTTTGACACTACCCTGAGGAGACCTGTAAAGTTAGTTTCCTGCCGTTTATATGACACCACAAACATATTTCACATATGTATAGATATTAATGTACTTACTCAATAGCTATCAAAAAACCTAAATTACTTTTGTCTATACATTTTGTTAGACCAAAAATCTACGATGTTTATTCAGTCCATTGCGATAATTTATACAGCACACGTCTTAGTTGTTGTACCTACTCTATTCGGTATTTGTAAGTCTTCGCTAGCTTTCGGACATCTTCGGACTCAGATGTGATCTTAGAGAGTGCTGGGTAAGGTTAAAACAAATAAGAAAATGTTAATAATTATTGTAAATCTTAATTTTGTGTGAACTATTTAAAATTTACTGTTAACAAAATAGACTATTTTTAAATGCTTATTGGGTCTACATTTTAAGTTATTTAAGTAGCTAGTCCTGTTACCATTTTTATAAATATTGTAAAAAATACAATAACCTGTTTGATTCCTATTGTGCAAAGTCACAAAAGTTTAAATGGGTAAGAATAAAATTAAACAAGATCAATTTTTTGTTTCATAACTAACCTTTAATACTAAGGTTAGAGGATTCCTACTTTTATCATAACAACTGCTTGTTTATTAAATTTCTACAATTGTATATGAAAAACGTAATGCATTATAATACTTATAGTAGGTTAGTCTGTGTGTGTTTATTTATTAATATCCTTTTGATTGCCTGCTAAACTACATTCCTATTTTCTCATTTATTTTTGTGAATCTAATAAAAGAACAATTTTTAAAATCTGTCCTGCAAAGCATACAAAAACATTTTGATCGACCTTTGTCTTTCTAAAAATGCATACAAGTTAGACATATCAATCCAATATAAAAAAAGAATTTCTCGAATCGGTTCAATAGATGTTGAGAAATTAGTGGAAAATATAAAGACCCTTTTCATTGATCTAGATCTCCTTAAGAATTAGTACAAGTTAAGCCACACCAATGCAATACAAAAAGAATTTCTTGAATCGGTTTATTAGGTGCTGAGAAAGTAGTCAAAAACTATTAAGGCCCTTTTGGGTGATCTATTGCTTCTTTAAATTTAATACAAGTTAAACATATCAATCTAATACAAAAAGAATTTCTCGAATCGGTTCATTAGGTGCTGAGAAATTAGTGAAAAACTATTAAGGACCAAATGAGATTTGCGCAGTACACCGAAATGCGTCTTTCTTGGAAACTATCAATGCAAAACATGCGCACATAGCGTAAAAAGTAGCTTTGCTACCCCCAGCTGATAGCGATCTTTCATTATATGCCCTTATTATTATTTTATTTTAATATGCCTTTTGGGACTTTTTGAGGGAGGCTTTTAGCCTTTGCTTGTGGGGTTTTTCCAATAGATACTAAAATTAATAATTATTTTGATGCGGTTTTAGTGGTTCTGAAATATTAACATTCAATACGTTTTTGCAATTTTCTTGACGATCATTACGACCATTTTTATAAAATAAAAAATTAAAAATTGCAATTTTTTTCAAATATTACGACAATTGCACACCATATAAATAACCAACTGCATTACGTATTGCATCATATTACTTTTCCTCCTTGCTAAGTAGATAAAACAAAAACATGTGAGGGGTCATAAGGTTATCATTTAACTACATAAACAGTGCAAAGGGATACATATAGGAAAATGCACATGGAAAAATTTAAAGAAATATTTTTAAAAATGATTTTATTTTTAACAAACAGGGATTAATCAACTTTTTTGTATTAAAACATATCAGGATAAGCTAGTGCAGTCTTTTTTTGACTATTCTGTCAATTTTACACCTTGTTAGGTAACACAATAGGTATACATTTCATATAGGTCCCCAACTTGAACTACAGCCACGGGTTACGTAGCAGAATAGGTGACACAGTACACACACATCACTATTATATCTTGCATTGGTCACGTGTTTACACCACAAACAACTTTTGCCTTATATCTTTTTAACCAACACTTCGTTCATTCGTTCAGCCAGAGCTTTAACAGTTAGTAAGACCCTTGCACACACTATTTCTCTTTCTCTCTCTTTCTCTCTCTTTCTCTCTCTCTCTCTTACTCTCTCTCTCTTTCTCTCTCTCTCTCTTACTCTCTCTCTTACTCTCTCTCTCTCTTACTCTCTCTCTCTTACTCTCTCTCTCTTTCTCTCTCTCTTACTCTCTCTCTCTCTCTCTCTTACTCTCTCTCTCTCTTACAAATTTTAACTGATATCGACCGTAAACTTAGGACACCCATTTTGTAAACGAAGCCATTAAAAATTTCCAAATGCCAGCTTATTATTGCAATTGACTGATTGATACATGACAGATTGACACATGACAGATTGACATATGACAGATTGACCAATGATATTTTGACAGATCACCTCAAACTTATTAAATACGTTTTGACAGTTGTGACGTCACACGGACGTGTGACCTTGACGGGGCCAATTTTCGCTAACTTGAACCTTAGCGTTTTCTTATGGGAATTTACATGGGAAATTCTGCAGAACTCTTGCTGCCTATCTACTTCGATAGTATATTAGGCAAAATAAACCGAAATTATTCAGTTTTATGTCATTTTCTCAAAAGGTAAGGATTTTACAGAAAGTTTGTAATTAACTTTATTGTAGAAAATTAAATTAACTTTTAAACGATGTAACACCTAAGTGGGCCAAGTTCAAGTTAGCACTTAATTGGCAATATTGGCATCCATAAATAAGGGTTATTTTAACATTTATCACAAAAAGAAATCATATTTTTTAGGTTTTATTCAGTTTTCACAAAAAAATAAGCATTTTAGGAAAAAATGTTAAAATACCCTTTTTAGAGAAAATAAAACGTTATTTCAAATAGCGTATTGCAAAGTTGTGTTCAAGCTATTATTGACACTCCAGGAACGTCCGCATAGTGAGATAATTTTTTTCTAATAATTTTTGATTTTTTTTTATTTAATTTTTTAAAAAACTAAGCTTTCTGCAAAATTTTGTTTTACTCTATTTTGTTAAAAATGAAATTATTTTTAAAACAATATGTATCTAGTGGGTTTTGGTCAACGGGAAACTCTTAGAGACGCCCATGGTGTATTAACGGTTTTCTAAATATTATAACTATATACATCGTTCGAAAGAAAATTTAATTAGTAGAGAGAGTAAAACGTTTTTTCGGTAAGGCTTGGTTTTTACAAAAATTGATAAAATACATGATAACAATACTTTTTTGTGATGAAAAAAAAACACGAAAAATTAAAAATGCCTATATTTTTTGAGTGTCAATGGACACCCACCAGATACATATCGTTTTAAAGATAATTTTATTTTCAATAATATAGAGTTAAACAAGATTTTTTAGAAAGTTAAGTTTTTAGAAAGTGAATAAAATAATAATTTAAAAAAAAATAACCTTAATTTGCGGACGCTCCTGGAGTGTGTGCTTTAACACAACTTTGTAATACACCGTTTGAAACAACAGTTTATTTTATTTAAAAAAGGTGTTTTAATATTTTCCCTAAAATGCTTAGTTTTTTTGAAAACTGAATAAAACCCAAAAAAAAATTTTTTCGTGATCTTAAAATATAAATTTCAATTAAGTGCTAACCGTTGACTTGGCCCACTTCTGTGATACATCGTTTAAAATATAATTTAATTTTCTATAATAGAGTTAATTACACATTCTCTGTAAAATTCTTACCTTTTGAAAAAATGTCATAAAACTGTACAAAATAGGTAGGTACACTTAAAACGGATTACCAAACAAATAGAATAGTGATTCGTGGTTTTGTTAGTTATAATAGTTTGGGTTTGTTCATATAACGAAAGTTTGGTAAAGTTACAATTGTACCCCAGATATTATATCATAATTTCAAATAAAATTTATTTTCTTCTGATGCTATCTTTTTATAATTAAAAGCCTGAGGAATACATTAGAAAAAAAATCACAAACTTCCGAAAATTTGTTACCAATAAAGTTTTACTTTTTTTTTAAATTTTACATTCCTACCCGCTATTCCCTACACACTTGGGCGCACCCAGGAAGGGGTCTCGGAGCTCACCCCCTTAAGCCTAAGGATGTTTTAGAAATTCTCCACATATTTCATAAAATAGCATACATGCTACACAGTTTGATCCGCCCTTCGAAATTTTGTCCTGAACCCTTGAATTCATCTTTTATATAGGACTGAAGGAAAAGACCTCATAGTCTACTTTGACGTGAAAATTGATCCGTCATACGTCCATATAACGCAAGAAGACCTTCAATCCATTCTAGCCAACGAAATATCAGTTGGATCATCTTCCTTAATCTTCAGAAACCTAACGATAGACTTAAGTAGTCTGGATGTCGCCCACGGCGATGTTTTGCCCAGTGTTTATACTACGACTGTGCCAACTACGGTAAGTTTTTAGTAGTGATAGGTACCTAATAAAAGAAATGGTTTAGGCCTTTCTCTAAATGACTATTATCATAGTTGCAGTGATAAAGAGGAACAAAAAGTTTTAGTTTCGGTAATTCTTTAATTTGAAGAATGGTTTTTTTGAGGTAAATCAATATATTCAATAACACTCAAACACTTAATTTGAAAAACAGTTTTTTGTTTTAAAATACTCTTTTCAAAACTAGATATCGAGAAAAATAAAATAATGTTGGAAAGCAGACGTTGCCAATGCTTTGAGAGAAGATAATTTTTACGTGTAGAGCTCACCTTTAGCTCGTTTCAGTAACCTGCCAATGTCAAATTGACAGATCATATTTTTAAACTTTTTTATTTCACTTTTAATGTCGCAGAAAAATCAACGTCAAAAATATTAGGATTTCAAACATTTAATTGCATGCCACTGAATGAATAAATGATTAAAAAAGTACTATGAGCAATAAAAATCATTCCATAAACCTCATAATTCGTTTAAATATTCTCGTTAAGACAAAAGCAATAGTATTTTGCATTTCTAAAAAAACATTAAAATCCTAAAAAGCACAGAGGTTTACAGCGTTTTGTAAAAAACTTGAAAAACCTATTTTTAAGATATATACAAATCCTGGTTTCTTTAGGAGTTTTCTAAAAGATAGGAAAAAAACAAAAAAAAATCATCCGTTTGTTTTTTTAATGTTAATCTGTAAAGCATGTTTTTTGATGAAATATTTTTTAATAATTTTTATGTTCGGAACGCCACTGAATGTAAGGAATTATTAACAGGTCCAATTTTTTAATTTGCTAATTAAGCTACACTTGTGACTTAACAATTGATATATAAAAAACTATAATATCATTTTTGGGAAAAGGTAGAAATGACTGGAAATAGTTTTTTGTGAAAAATGCACAAAAGCTAAAAACTGAAACTTTGGACCCCTGTATCTTGAAAACCATAGGTCGGAGGACGATAGGGCAACGATAGCTTTTTATCAGGGCATCAAAGTCTACAACATACTGCAATTTAAAATAAATCCAACCGAAAGCCATCGCTCATAAGCTCCGGGCGGGATCCTTTAAAACAATACATAGAAAGTCAAGACATTTGACAACAAACTTAAGTATTTAAACTAAAAATAAAGTGTTTCCTTCAGTCAAAAAAAATATTATCTAAACTGGTTTATGAGAAATATGTTTAAAAAATGTTAATGATGTAGCAGAAGAATTTCAAAGGTTTTTTTCAGATATTTCAATTGACAAAAGACAAAATGCAAGAGTTGCAAAAAAATATTTTCTATTACCCCTGTTTCTTATTCCCCCATCTTCCCCTATGTCAAATAAATAGGTTCCGCCTTCGAATATATAATAGATGTTCTATGTTCGATGGTTCCGCTCAACACTGCTGTGACCTGTGCAGCCAGTGCCAGCGAAATGGCGCGGAATGTAATAGAAGCTTGCAAAAACACAATCGCGCACGTTCCACGTACGTCAAAATCCTTATGTTAGCCGCCCATGAGTTTGCGGCGTGCCACGGAAGCCTTTAACGAGATGTGCCGTTCAAATGTCAACCGTGTCAAATTGCGTTAGTCGTCGGGCGTTTTTGGCACGACCAAAAACTATCTATTAGAAGAACAGTGGCTTATATCAATAGAGAAATAGTTCAGGGTACTTTCTTGAAAAATTTTACACGAACCGGAAGTGACTTTACTTATTAATGCCACCTTACTTTACCTAACCTAAGCCTTTCTCTTGAGTCCAATCATTCTCCTAACTGCGCCTTTTTCAGAACTTAAAATGTCTTTGCAAAATTTACCATATTTTTTTAAATAGTTTCTTTTACATTTTGTATTTTAGATCGTCACGGAAGCAATATCTCACTCACCAGCCGTTCCCAGGCAATGCATGCCTGTACAACTGAAGTACTGCGCTAGTTTGGGGTACAACGCTACTTCGTACCCCAATGTATTGCAGCACAGGAATATTAAGGATGTGAGGGAGCATGTGATTGCGTTTAGGTAAGGTCTAAAAAGCGTCACGCTACACCGCGACCCACGGTATAAAATAGCTGCGTCATTTTGGTAAGTAGATTGTACGGCAGGATTCTTAGAGATCTAATAGAGTGTTAAAGCAAACTAATATCAATCATACATACATAAAAGCGATAAAAGAACTATACAAAGGGTCAAAATCTAAAGTTAAAATTGGAAATAGACTTTCAAAAGAATTCCGGGTAACAAAAGGCTTAAGACAGGGATGTTGTATCTCTCCAACTCTTTTTAAAATATATATCGCAGTAGCTCTAAAAAACTGGAAACGTAAAGTGCACGGCATGGGAATACAACTTAACGACCGATTAACTATATACACACTACAGTTTGCTGACGACCAAGTAATTGTAGCTAATGATAAAGAAGACATAGAGTATATGTTGAGAAAGTTAATGGAAGAATACCAAAAGTGGAGATTAACAGTCAACGTGGACAAGACACAGTACTTATGTATTGGAAACAAATCCAGTGAGTTAGAACTAGACAATGGACAAACAATATCTCCATGTAATGAGTACGTATACTTGGGTGTCACATTCGATAAGACAGGAACAGATTGCAAAGAACTGGAAAAAAGAATAGTAAAAGCAAAAAAGGTTATTGGATGTCTTAAGAGTATTTTATGGAGCAGAGAACTAAAAAAGAATCTAGAATTTAACATATATTATGAAACAATGTTGAAAAGCACGCTGTTGTATGGAATAGAGACATGTCGCGTAAGAGAAAAATACAAAACAAAAATGGAAAGTGTCGAAATGGATGCAATAAGAAGATCAATGAGAATATCTAGAATAGATCACATAAGAAATGACATCATAAAAGAAATAATGGGAATCAAGGGAAGCATAACGGATGATATCACTAAAAGGCAACTGATATGGTACGGCCATGTACAACGGATGAACGAAGAAAGATTACCAAAGCAAGTCCTAGAATGGCAACCAATAGGGCTTAGAAAAAGAGGGCGTCCTAAACTAAAATGGCAACAGTCAATACAAAGATCAATGAGTCAAAAAAATCTAACAGAAGATGATTGTCAGGATCGAAGGAGGTGGAGAATAGGCGTCGGACAACGTAGAAAAACGTTCTAAACCGTCATAGTAGTAGTCATTTTGGGGTGGGCTTATTGAACCCCAGGCCTAATACCCAGAGAAAGCGCAAGATTCTACAACAGGAGTGGTGCGAGAACTGAGTTGGCTTAACGCACCTCAGAATAAAGGAAAAATTGCAATATAAAAAAATTCTAAATTAAGTACTGTTCGGAAAAAGGAGCGAATATTTTAGAAAAATGCAGTACTTTTTAGGAAAAATGGCGCTGCGAAAATTAAAAATTGGTTTTAATAAAACCCCTGTCGGCATTTTTATAATTTTGATACTGCATCTGATTGGACTCGGAATAGCGCCACTTTTTCTCCATTAAAAAAAAAATTGTATGTCTAACCGTGGCCGACATCCCCATGTAGCCAGTGATGGCTGGTGACGTTATAAATTGGGGGGGGGGGGGCAGAAATTTAAATTGAATGAAAAATTAGATAAAAAAACTTACCGAAACAATTTTAGTATTTTCCAAACAAGCAGCTACTTGGTGTAGTTTTTAGTTTATTTATTTAGAGATAACGTCCATTTTCCTTTCTTTTTTATGGCCCCATAGAGCAACCTCAAAATAAATTTTAAACAGTCTATTAACCTACTAAGTATATGTCTAATTTTTGTCACATTTTCATTGTGTTCGGAAATGTTTTGCCTATAGGCACTATTTCATTGGCACCTAATATCAGTCCTGCCTACCATAGGAAATTCTATGTGGTTATTATTTAATTAAATACCACTTACTTTGTGTCTTTTTAACTTTTCACTAAAGTGCTTGATATCACACATTCCCTTTGCACGCAGAATCACTTCGTTGATTGTTCATAATAAGACGAATAAAGCAAAAAAAAGCATTTCTTTTTTCACAACCGCACAACCAGTTTTAAACATCGTATAATTTTTTATTAAATTTTCTATTATAAGTTTTTATGGAACACCCCTCGGCATTACTTCCACTGAAATTTTGGTTAATTTTTAGGTCCGGTCTATGTGGTCCTAAAGATTTTATTTGTAATCGAAGTTCATATGTTAACGTAATTAAATTTGCACACTTCTTTATTATGTAATCGACGGTATTTATTTCCATTTTATAAACAAACGATACCGAAAAGAAACAAACACACGAGCGGCAAGACTTTTTACTACTGACAAACTCCAAATCAAAACAAATTCATACGTCTTCACTAAGGATCGAACCAACAACACTAGAAAGGGCAACGAGCGTTTAGGCACGATGATGATGGCCGACGTCAACTAAAACAAACATACCTCCCGCCTCCGCGCGAGAACAGCCGCCCATACACCGCTGAAAAACGGGTATAATTGAAACCTTGCCCCGCGCCGCGCTGCCGACTTGTAATTACTTATGTTCAAAAAGTTCACCCAATTAATCGCTCGTTGTTAACCACAGATAATAAAAAGAACTAGACAATCATGTCGTACGGAAAGATTTAAACTTTTTTTTAATTAAATCAATTACAAATACCCAAACAAGTTTTGTGGCTAATCGGGCAAAAAGGAGTTTTTGTTTCTCTCATATTTTTCCGTGGGTAGCTTGAAAGCTTAACCTCACGGGGGTCCAAGATCTAATGGACACCTAATAAGTGTTGACAGTTAACTGTTTCGTCCTTATGGAACTCCTCAGAACACTGCTAGGTCAATGTGACAATTCTTGCGAAGTTAGACGCTTTTGTCTCTAATCATAAGTAAATAGTGAAAAAACTATGACAAGAAGCGCCATCTACCGAGATACGAGAGAAACAAAAAACAAAAGCAGGCGAAAAACTGCTATACATATCGATCAATGAAAAGATCGAATACAAATAAAAGAAAACAAACTATAGTCCATGACCTACGACAGCTCTTCTGTCTTTCAGGCCGGATCAACGCATATTGCATTTTTACCCGCCATCAAGACACGTGAGCGTCAATCAACGGAATTTTTAAGCCAAATAATACTAACAAACGTGGAATTTCGTACCCGTGAATTTAAAAATCAAACAAGTTTCGTGGCTAATCGGGCAAAAAAGAGTTTTTGTTTCTCCCATATTTTTCCTTGGGTAGCTTGAAAGCTTAACCTTACGGGGGTCCAAGATCTAATGGACACCTAATAAGTATTGACAGTTAACTGTTTCGTCCTTGTGGGACTCGTCAGAACACTGCTAGGTCAATGTGACAATACAATATGCATTGCTCCGGCCTGATAGACAGAAGAGCTGTCGTAGGTCACGGACTATAGTTTGTTTTCTTTTATTTATATTCGATCTTTTCATTGATCGATATGTATAGCAGTTTTTCGCCTGCTTTTGTTTTTTGTTTCTCTCGTATCTCTGTAGATGGCGCTTCTTGCGATAGTTTTCTCACTATTTACTTATGATTAGAGATAAAAGCGTCTAATTAACTTCGCAAGAATTGTCACATTGACCTAGCAGTGTTCTGAGGAGTCCCATAAGGACAAAACAGTTAACTGTCAACACTTATTAGGTGTCCATTAGATCTTGGACCCCCGTGAGGTTAAGCTTTCAATCTCCCATGGAAAAATATGAGAGAAACCAAAACTACTTTTTGCCCGAATAGCCACGAAACTTGTTTAATTTTTAAATTCACGGGTACGAAATTCCACGTCTGTTAAAAATACTGTTTGTTGTCTAGTTTTTGGAGGGCACTGCCCATTGCCCTCCCTGTAGCAGCCGCCACTGCATGTAGTTACTTTTATATGAGACACCTTGTTTATTTTTGATTTGCCTATCCCTTATCAAAACTGGAATTAGGGAATATAATAGAGCATTTAAACAATCTTTAATATTTTCAACTGCTTGCTTATTTAAAAACGTCAGTATTTTTATTCCTTTTTTAGAGAATTGGTTGATGCTGAATGCTACCGCAACGCATATGAGTTTGTGTGCCAAATTTTGCAGCCGCAATGTAAAAGAACGCCTCTCAACAACTCCCCAACCGTTTCTAATGAGCCGGTAGACGATCTAATGATTTTACCCTGTAGAAGTTTCTGTAGAGAGTTTATGTCTGGCTGTGGGAATAGACTTTCGGAAAAGTTAAAGGAGTTCTTTGATTGTGCCAAGTTTCCTGAATATATTGGAGATGGTAGCTGTAATCCGAAACCAGGTAAGCTTTAAACTTAATTTTGCTCTCTGTCATTTTTAAATAATCTAAATTCTCGCTTTTTGTTTAGAAGGAGTTTTAGAAAATTTAAAAATAATAAATTAGAAACATTTGACATTGAAAATATGTAGAAATACTAATAATTCTTCTTGAATGTTGTTGCACAATCTATCGTCTATATCCAATCAAGTTCTGCTGGGACGATAACGATGTTAGATAGATGCAAGACTAACATTTAGCTTGCTACGTAATATAAAGATACCTGTCCTCGACAAAGAGGTGTCAGGCAAAATTTAGTCCTCTGAATGAAATGAAAATGGTATAACAGTCCAATGGCAATAACGAAATTCTTAATAACTGAAGATTATACAAAAACCTCATTGATCAATACAAGACAAGTACAAAATCGAAGTTTAGTATAAAGTTTTTTTAATAAAACCGGACAAAATCAAAAAGGACAAAATTATAAAAAGGGGCCGGGCCTAGCAAGAGCAACTGTCTCCTATCTTTTCATGTATACTGCATCCGTCTTTCTTCATCTCATACAAATTGGTTTCATGGAAGGTTGTTTGGCGGCAAATTTAAATCTGGAACAAATAATATTCTTGTTTTTGGACCCAAAAATACATACAAAAATAAAATTGTCTCTTTTTTCTTCAATTAGCTTTCCTGTCCTTCTTTTAACAGGTCGGTGTTAACCGAACCAAACCGAAACTCTAGGGTCCAACACCTGACCTTTTTAAAGGATGGGCCTTGCTTAATAAAATGTCGTATTTGCTCTAGCAGTTTTCATTAGGCATGGCAGTACAAGAAATTGCATATCAGAACTGCTCTTCTTTAGCTGAACGTCCCAAGCTAGGCTCGATCCCTTATGATTTTGTCCTTTTTGATTTTGTACAATTTTGTTAAAAAACAGATTTTGCTCTTGTCTTGTTTTGAAAAATGACGTTTTTGATAATGTCCAGTTATTAATAATTTCGTATAAAAAAATAGCCTAATCAAGTTCCAAAGTTATCAAAAAAATTTCAAAACTGACATTTACTAATACATTGTTTATTTTTTTTTATTTATATTTGTTTTTACAAAAAAACCGACCTAGATATAATTTCAACCCAACACTGGTATAGTGGTCAACAACATAATATTTTAAAATATTCAATAACAGTATTGCAAAATACATGCTGCCGCACTTATTATAGTTATAGTTTAGGCTCTACATCCGAAATTCAAGCGATATGCCGCGTTTAATGATTAGCAAAAAACTAACAAAAAGCACGTTTAAGGTGGGGGAACCACCCCCTGCCAGGGTTGGAGGATGGTTCCTTTTCGTAAAATGTTCGGGCGAGTCTTATGTCTATCCATACTAAGTGTGTTGCTTCTATCATTAAACGCAGTATCGGACCCCGTAGGGCCTGAACTATTACTAAAAAATTGCAAATAAATATTAATATGTCCTTTTACAGTACAATTAATATAAAATTTTAATTTTCTAGACAACTTGTCTTACACGTTCTAATAATACCTAATTTAAAATTATTTATACTGCCTTTAACAGTACCTATCTTTTTTTAACGAGATACAAGAAAATTAAAATATTTGTAATGACATCAGGTTACGTTATAATTGTGTTATAATTATGGACGATTAGTGTAGCAACAAAAACTGATGTAGGTAATAAACCCAGCTGAATAACTGTTTAATACTTACATATATTGCAGTTAAGTCGAGTATTTTTTTGTTATTAAGTAAAAGACAAAAAAGTAAGAAACGGTTCAATAGACTTAGTTAATTAAGGAGAGATTAAAAATCAGCGCAATTTATTAGTAGGCATGTGCGAGCATTAATAATTTCCTCTAGTTATCGGAAAACATAGAAGAACACAAAAGTAACTTAATAAAACCGGCTGTCCATAAAGGTTATTACTACTACTTTTTGAACGTTTAACCCGAGAAGTGACCCCACCTACTTGCTATTCTCGGGTTTAACTACGTTGTCCGACGGCTATTCTCCACCTCCTTCGATCCTGACAATCATCTTCTGTCTGGTTTTTTTGACTCATTGATCTTTACCAGGAATTCTTTTGTCGATTTCCAATTTTAATTTTAGATTTTAACCCTTTTGTATAGTTCTTTTATCCCTTTTATGTATGTATGAGTGATGTCAGTATGCTCTAGCACTGTCCATTATTTTTCTACTGGAACGGTAGCATATGCGTTTTGTAGGTCCACAATGTAACATGAGTCTTTATATTTCTGGCACTCCTTTTCTCAACTACTTGTTTAAGACAAAAAACATTATCACTGCAAGATATGCCTGCACGAAATTTTATTAAGAGCTTATTATCAGTGCGGATTTTTTTTCAATCAACCAACCAGAGCCCAAGAAAAGATAAATCCGCGCGGATAGGAAGCTCTATGATGGACACCCAGCCAGTGGCGTATATAAGGGGGGGCTGCGGACGCCCCCCCCCCCGAAGCTAAGATTTTTTTAGATATGTTCCACATATTTCATGAATACAAACATAAAATAGCATAAAATACGGCCTCATGAGGTCTCCGAAACTGTCTCGGGCCCCCCCCCCGAAACTTTTTTCTATATACGCCACTGCACCCAGCCAATGATCTCTATATATATATATATATATATATATATATATATATATATATATATAAAACTGGATAGGCCTTTACATATATGCAAAGTGAGGCACAAATATTGATATTTTTTGAGAGCACGCTGCGCAGGAGCTGCTACCTTTCCTTTTTCAATTTTACTCTCCGATGATATTCTGTCGTTTTGAAAGTTCACGGACGTTTAATTTTTAATTTATAACTGGATATATACTGCGATTAGGTACAAACAAAGTTTTTTAAATAATCAAAGCTACTTACTTCAAAAAAGAAAACGGCTTTTCACTCCTATAAAACTCGTTTTTACAAGTAACACAACGTGTTCCAATTTTTTATTTTTATTCAACAAAAACAATTTCAATAATATACTGACAGACACTTAATGACAAATCACAAATAGGCCAGTAAAATAACCATAGTTTAAGGTAAAAAAAAAATATTTACTAACATTACTTAAAGCATTAGAAATTGTAGAGCGGTCAAAAACGAAGTTAAAAAAAATAAATGCGTGATCATGGGCGTTGCGGGTTAGGTTTTGAGGGGTAAAAAGCGACAGGGAATAGTAATATTGCGATTTACGGTGAAAGTTGACGTTGGAGAAAAAAGGAACATACCAGAAAAGTTATAGGCCATAAAAATAAAAATTCGAGAAAAATTGAAAAAACCGTAATTTTGTGTGTTTTTTTTGCAAAAATAATGTCAGTTTAAAAGGACTTGGTAAAAGTAGAGCTTCTTGGGTGTTTTGTATCCACAATATTTAACAAACAAAAAAATTTTGAAGTTTCTAAGATATTTGTTTTTCCGCTCAAAAAAAAAGTATAGGGAAACCCATAAGACCAAAATGGCAAAACTTTGAAAATTCATATTTTACAAACTATACAGTTTATCAAAAAAAGCACCGAGTTGTAGTATTGTGGCGTCATAGAGATACAAAAAAAAACCACTGAGTGAGTTGAGATTCCAAAAAACGTAATTTAGCGATTTTTAGTACAGGGAAACCCATAATACCAAAATGGCTAAACTTTGAAAATTCATATTTTACAAACTATACAGTTTATCAAAAAAAGCACCGAGTTGCAATATTATGGCGTCAAACAGATACGAAAAAACCACTGAGTGAGTTGAGATTCCAAAAAACGCCATTTAGCGATTTTTAGTATGGGGAAACCCATAAGACCAAAATGGCAAAACTTTGAAAATTCATATTTTACAAACTATACAGTTTTTCAAAAAAAGCACCGAGTTGCAGTATTGTGGCGTAATACAGATACGAAAAAACCACTGAGTAAGTTGAAATTTCAAAAAACGTCATTCAGCTATTTTTAGTATAGGGAAACCCATAAGACCAAAATGGCAAAACTTTGAAAATTCATATTTTACAAACTATACAGTTTTTCAAAAAAAAACACCGAGTTGCAGTATTGTGGCGTCCTACAGTCAAAATATTGTAGATATTTAGCACCCGAAGAGCTCTACTCTCACCTAGTTTTGTTAAACTGACATTATTTTTGCAAAAATAAAAAGTTAAAAAGAAAAAATACGGTTTTTTTTAATTTTTCTTGAACATTTTGAGGTTATGTAAAAAATTTCTTTAACAAAAGTTTTAGATATTTTATGACCTATGACTGTTATGTATGTGACTTTTTCTACGAATTCAACATTTACCGGGAATCGCAATAATACGATTCCTTGCCCCTTTTTACCCCCAAAACTAACCCGCAATGCCCTGCTCACGCATTTATTTTTTTTAACTTTGTTTTTCGCCGTTCTACAATTTTTAATGCCTGTTAATAATTTTTTCTCTCAAAGTGCAATTTGAATGGCCTAAAATGACAATCTCCTTGAAGTATGAAGTTCACATAGTACCACCGGGTGATCACCGATAATTAGAACTAGAGAACTCAGTGACCCGTATACGTAATGTATAATAGCCGTGGCCGTTCCAGTTACTTCGTATATAATTCATTGCACCCAGCCTGAATGTGTATACTGGGTGTCACCTATAAGTGAATATCGCGCGCACAACCACCGACCAGTGGTCTAGGGGTCTAAATGTGCCCGAAAACGTAGAGTGTGAGCGCCAAATTTTGTCTTTGTTTGCGACGTATTTTACCTCAGATCCGCCACTGCCACCGTTTGACGAAACCTTTCATGTTGAGAGTGGGAAGTTCAGAAAGCGATCAATTGAGCTATACAGTGAATAATTTCAGGAATTTGGAGGTGGAGTAAAAAACAAACAATATGTTTTTAGGATGCGCAGCAGAACTTCAGTCAAAAGAGTTAGGTTCAAGACTTTGCGACGGTATTGCGGACTGTCAAGATTTGTCAGATGAGAAAACCTGCACGTACTGTCCTTATGGTCAAATACATTGTGGTAGGTATAAAAAAAGCTACTTACATCACATAACCACATCACATAACTATACCTAACATTTCATAACATCAAATAACATCACGTAACATTACATAACATCACATAACATCCCACAGCATCACATCACATCCTATCGTATCAAATCACGTTAAATTATATAGATATAGTTATAAAGGTAATGTAGTTATTCAAATGGTAAACACACGTTACAAGTTTTTACACAAGCAAGCTCTAGTAGGCACAATTTACTTTATTCATATGAACTAACAATATAATATAGTTACATACACTTAACAATATTATGTGTGATCCCATATCTCTATAGTCATTACTTTTTTTTACAGGAATCGGAAGGACCTGTATCAACCAAAGCCAAAAATGTGATGCAAGAGAAGATTGCCCAGACGGCAGCGATGAACGAGGATGTCGTAAGTTCTTTTTTTCCACGCATGAAAACTTAAAATTTAACTGAACATAGGTAGAGTTGGCCTATGAGCCCCCCAACTTTTATTTGCTGTAAATTAAAAACCGTTTGAGATATAAAAAAACTTTGGCGAAAAATTCCGTTATAAATGATAGTTCTATTATTTTATTTAATTTTCTTTTATTCACTTCCAATCATCAATCAATCAATCGTTGGCATATGTTATCCAATAATGAACCTTAAAACTATAAAAAGTAAGTTTCACAATAAAATTACAGTTTTAAATAAAACAAAGTTCATTTCAAACAAAAGTGGTATATTAATAAGAAAAATCAGTTTTTATTACTCTAAATTATGTTCCTAAGGAAAAAAAATAAAATTAAAAAGAAACGGCTCCAAGGCTTTATCCTTTTTATTCCACAGGTTTCTATCTGATTTTTAAAAAAAGCATATTCGAGGGGATATTCCATAAAAATATACAAACCTAATACTCCTAAAAACCAAAAGGACCAGATGAAATTCAGTTTAAAATAATTGAATTCATTATAAAAAAAAATCCATAAAAGCAATTTGTAGGACAAACCGAACCAAACCAAATAAAACCTTCTTAAACGAAACTCATTGGCTCGAAAATGGCTTGATGTACTGAGATATAGTTTTTACCTCTTTTGTATTTTGAGCGTCGCAAGGAATTTCCTCTATTTTCCATAAAAGCATATTTTCTTATTGATTTTTGAAGTGTAAACTTCTTTAGGCGCGTTTAGCAGTTTTTGTGGGTAGTGAATTGAACTAAGCCGTCAGGCTCGGCTATGTAACGCTCATTCGGGTGAAATCGGCTCGAGTCGACTGACCGTGAGAAACATTCAGCGAGCGATATAATGATGCAGATGAAGGCCAGTACACAGAAGAGTTCGGTTCGGTCCGCTTTGCAGAATATGATATGGGCCATTATTATTTTCGCCTTGTTGAAGTTTACACTTCTGTCGTGTGGTCTTAAACACACACAATAATTTTTTTTATTCTAGTTAATCTTCTCCCACACATCAAAAACCAAACAGCACCCAAGAATCCAACACCGCATCATACTCCTTACTTTTCCGAGGGTTACGTGACGTTTTTCGAAAAGGGTGAAACTGGAAAGCTCTGCACGGAACACCTCAACAGGAGTTTGTCCATCAATAGGACCGAGAAAGTTTTACGCACTGTTGCCGATTCTTTGTGTAAAACTTTGACTTATCAGTAAGTACAAGAACAGAACAGTAAGTACTACGGCACTTATAGGATTTCCTCTTAATTCGATGCACTTTCACTACTACTATGACGGATTAGAACACTTTTCTACTTGTTCGACGCCTATTCTCTACCTCCTTCGATCCTGACAATTATCTTCTGTCAGGTTTTTTTGGCTCATTAAGTTTTTTGTGATGTCATCTGTTATGCTTCGCTCGATTCCCATTCTTTCGTTTATAATCTCATTTCTTATATGATCTTTTTTTATATTCGAATGATCTTCTTATTGTATCCATTTCGACACTTTCCATTTTTGTTTTGTATTTTTCTGTTACGCGACAAGTCTCTATCCCATACAACCGCGTGCTTTGCACCATTGTTTCATATATGTTAAATTTTACATTCTTTCTTATCTTTCTGCTCCATGAAATACTGTTAAGACATCCAATAAGCTTTTTTGCTTTTACCATTTTTTTCCAGTTCTTTAGAGACAGTTCCTGTCTTATCAAATGTGACACCTAAGTCTACATACTTGTTAGCCGCGGTTAGAAAAACGATAACTGCAATGGACTGTAAATGTTTTAATTAAATGAAGCGCGGACAAACATATTGATATGAAATTACGAAATAATCAAACGTCCATAGGTTAATTGTTGTGCCACACAACGGCAATCAGAAACAAAGGCACTCACCAGTTTGCAGCCAATTTCTCCACGTTCCAAGGGGCCCCTTTTTGGATCTAATGATGTCGCCACGTAGCTGAAGGGCTGAAGTTTCTTTTCCATGCTTCAGTACACCAAAATCGAGCACTTTCAGGTGTAGATATTTGAAATAGTTGGAGAACGAAAAATTAACACGCCATTTCTCGAGGCGGTTGACAAAGGATCTCCCTGGTTGTTGGTGCGCATGTCCAAATACGCGAAATGGGCTCTGTCCTTCATACAATTGTGTGGTTTTAAAAATATATAAACAACCGCGAAATTTAGCGGGAGCTAACAATACTCATTGCATGGAGAACATAAGTAATGTGTCTTGTCCACGTTCACTGTTATCTCCCACTTTTAATATTCTTTCGTTAACTTTCTTATCATATACTCCATATCTTCCTTATCATTAGCTACAGTTACTTCGTCGTCAGCAAACTGTAGTGTGTAAACCAGCCGTAAAGTTGTATTCCCATGCCGTGTACTTTACATCTTCAGTTTTTCAGAGCTACTGCGATATATATTTTAAAAAGAGTTAAAGAGATATAACATCCCAGTCTTAAGACTTTCTTTACCAGGAATTCTTTTAAAAGTCGACTTTCAATTTTAGTGTTAGATATTTTCCATGTATAGTTCTTTTATCGCTTTTATTTATGTATGATTGATATTAGTTTGCTCTAACGCTGTCCATAATATTTCTACTGGAACGGTATCATATGCTTTTTGCAGGTCCACAAAAGTAACATAAGTCTCTATATTTCTGGCACTCCTTTTCTCAATTACTTGTTTAAGACAAAAACATTATCACTACAAGATCTGCCTGCACGAAACCCACTTTGCTCTTCTTCTTCTTGTTAATGATAATCATTCTCTACTAGATTCTAAGAATCCTACCGTACAACCTACTTAGACTACAGGTTACTGAAATTCCTCTGTAATTGTTGCACTCAAGTTTCTCTGATCCATATTTGAGCATTTTAGCGTATATTACCCCAGGTCCGCTAGCTTTTCCGGATTTAAGCTTTTTAATACTATTCTTTACCACTTCTTTTTTGATGATTACTTCCTCTCCATGTAATTCTATGTCTCTCATTGGAGAGACTAACAGATATTCGAAACTCGTTTCCTGCAGCAGTCCCTTGTACTTTCAACAATGGTTTATAACTCAAAAGGCAGCCTTGGCTACTTTCCATTTCTATATAAAATTATTTTGGTCGTATATTTTTAGAGGCGCCACTGATATTCGTGTAGAAAAAGACCCAGAAGATGACGTGACTTATGTCAAAATGAAGGATCCGTTGGCTCCCGAAATCAAGTTTATCAGGACCAAGTGCCCTTCCAAGATGATATTGAAAGTTCAGTGTGACGAATTAGGTAGGTAGCGTCCAGTGACTGATATTTTTTTTTGAAAAACTACCAAACACAAACTTTTGGAGTAATTAAAGACTACCTAACTTGTATTTATCTATAGTTTGTTCTAAAAATGCTTTTGATGATAATAATAAAAATGTATTTTGATGTATAAAACAGTATGTCCCAGAAATCTGAAAAAATTAACTCATTTTTAAATTTTTTGCTGCCCAACTATCCTTGGCACCTATAAATCTATTTCAAGGTTTTCGCATGTATGCTGGCTTCAGCTAAGATATTGTTCATGACTTCTTCTGCAGATTCGCGATGATGTTTAATTAGATCTAATACTTTTTTAATGTGATTTCCATATTGCAATAAATCTACACGGTGATAATGATTCATATATGAGTGGGCCTTGCATCCCTTCCACTGCTACTACTAGTGGGTCTATTGTGGCTCACTTTTGAGTGGTTTCTCACCACTGTATGCCTAATCCTCCAAAAAGGTTAGCAATCAGTTTGGGTGAGACACTGTTCAGACCTTCTGAATCAATCTGAGGTTTACCGAAAGTGTTTTGACGTAAACGTGCAATAGCCGGACATTCGCATAGTACACGTCTAACTGTTTCATCATCCTCCATACAGAGTCTACATTCGGTCTCTTCTGTGCATGGGTACTCTTAGTCGACAGTGACCCGTAAAAAGTCCAGTCACTATTCGGATCTCCTGTCTGGTAAGTCCAATGATATTTCTGGCTCTCTTCTGACAAGGTCCTTTATTGAACTCTTTAAAGTGAGCCAGTTCTGGTATATTCATCCAGTATTGTTGGAAGCTGTCCTCCATCCATCCCAATATGGTTAATTTATCAGCATTGCATGATGTGCCCAGGGCTGGTTCGGGGCCGAAAAATTCGGCAGATGCCGCTTCTCTCACTGCTTAGTCCGCGGCCTCATTTCCCTCGTGTCCAAAATGCCCTGGTATCCATACTAATGACACCTTATTAGCGCTACCAAGCGTATTCAGCGAGTCTCTCCAGTTCCTCACGGTTCTCGATGATACCGTGTAGGAATCAAGCGTTTTTAAGGCTGCTTGACTGTCGGAGAAGATTTTTATTGTCCTGTTGGTCCATTCGTGTTCAGTAATCCACCGGGCACACAGTTCAATGGCTACGAGTTCGGCCTGAAATATAGTAGCCAATTTGCCGAGACTATGTTGAATCTCGACTTTTTCGTGGATACTAACAACTCCAGATACAACGCCTGATGGCATTTTGGATCCGTCGGTATACCAGAAGCTATCGTTGTTTGAAAAGTTGGTCCGGTTCTTTAACCATTCGTTCCTCTCTAGGAGTATAATGTTGTATAGCTTTCTGCTGTACACCGTGTTGGGCATGACGTCGGATATCATTCCTAGAGTTGCATTCAACTCTTGTTTCCTAATTAGGGCTGTTGATATCACTTTGTTTGCCCGGCCATCCTGGTGGTTGGACCTTATTCTATAAGTTGCTCTTCGTGCCTCCGCCTCTAAGAAAATGTGAAGCGGAGGTAAGTTTAGTCAGCATTCGAGCGCAGTCGAAGGGCTAGAGCTCATTGCACCACATATGGCAAGACTGGCCTGTCGTTGTAAGCTGGCGTTTAAGTTTGGCTCTCGAGGTTTTTTGATGTCCCTTCTTAAACCAGACTATTGCACCGTACGCAATCATTGGTCTAATGACTGTTATATACAGCCAGTACATTTGTTTGGGGCTAGTGCCCCAGGTTTTTCCGCAAATTCTTTTGCACGTCCATAGGGACGGTGTGGCTTTTCGGATTATCTTTTCCAAATGGGCGTTCCAGGTGAGAATTTTATCTAGGGTGACCCCTAGGTATTTATCCTCTGACGCAAATGGAATTATTTCACCGTTAAGCTCCGGAGGAGCCAGGAAGTCTAGCTTTCTTTTACGGGTGAACGGTATAATGATTGTTTTCCAGGGATTAACAGACATCTGTTCCCTATCACACCAGTCTTTTACCGTGTTTAGTACTTCTTGTATCTTTCCAGAGAATTCTTCTTCTGGAATGTCTCTAATGATTGCTCCTACGTCATCCGCACGGTAAAAAAAAATGTCTTCGATCAAAGCAAATTGCTTTGAAGTAAAATAAATTCCTATTCACCAAGAGAATATTTTCATGCTATAGCACAAAGAAATGTCTTGCCTTTTTAGTTTAATGTGAAACAGAAATTGTTTTATTATAACTTGGAACTGAACTAATCTAAGGCACCGTTTTCTCTGGAAGCAAAATAATACTTATATGAAGTCAATTTGCTTTTGTTACAAGATGGCGTATTCTGAAAGAAAACAATTTAAGAAGAAAAATAAAGTCTCATTTCAAGATTGAACTAAAAAGAAATATTTTAATTCCAAACAAATTGTTTTAAGATAAAAGGTACAGCAATTTATTCAAGAAAAAAACGTGTTTTCATTGTAGACAAAATGTTTTGCTGTATAAACTTTGAGATTGCAAGATAATCTTTCAATAAAATCAAATAGATCATGTGTAATACAAAGTCCTTTCACCTGCATTGATTCATTCGTTTTTATTAATTACCTTATTTAATTAAATAACCCTGTTTCAATCAACGTTACCACCCTGCTAAGTACTATGTCATCAATCAATGTACATAATTGATTTCACGGTGCTGCCAGCTGAACAATAGGAACTTTGATTTGCTATTTTTTCCTAATAAAAAAACTGGAAAAAAAGGATGATAATTCGAAATATTTGTATTTTATATTTGCTTGCCTTTGTAAGTACGAAATATTTATTGAGTAGGGATTAAAAATGGCATATTTTGCAAGGGGCAAACAATCAAAAAAATTAATATTTCTATTTAATTTGTTTTCTTCCAAACTGTCCATGCTCTTTTATTCATAATACTTCATTCTACAAATTTACCAATAGGCAAGTTTTTTTTAAACTGTTTTAAATAGATAGAAGTCACACTGGGCTTTAGTAATAACTGGACTTTGGTTTGTTTGGTGTCAGTCATTAGTTAGCAAATAGAGGTTTTTCAAGATCATGGCTTGCCTAGAAGTAGGTTATCTTTAACAATCGTTTGTACAGTTGCCGACCCAATCCTTAAACTCTCCTTAATTTTATCATAGGTTTTTCACAGCTCTAGTGTTTTTTGGGGTAGCCGCAGTAGACGACAGGCCGGGTCAAGGCTCGCCCTTTATCAGGGGCGGATCTAGAAATTTTATTGGGGGGGGGACGTCATTAGAAATATAAAACTATTTAGTACAGTAAGCAGGAGGTGTATTCTGTGTTTAAAAACCAAATATAGTTTAAAATTTGCGGGTGGGGGGAAAATTTCCCATTTCCCCTCAAGTAAATCCGCACCTGCCTTTTTCTTAGACACTTATTGGAATAAAACCTGACCTTATTTAAAAATCGACCCCATTGTGACAGATTTACATATAAAAAGCAGCTGCTCTCTTTCAAAATTCGGCCTTTGTGTATTTAAGAACCGGATTTATTAGTGTCTGTATTTATCAAATGAAAGCTAGCGACTTTATTTTTAAATTTGAATATGGTATGTCAATTTTGAGAGATAAGCTGTCAGTTTTCTGTGTGAATCTGTCAGAATAAAGTCGACTCTAAAATAAAGTCAGGTTTTATTCCAATTAGTCCCTAATAACTTAAAAGCACCGTAGCAAAACACGTACTAAACTGATAAAGCCTTATTCCGGCTATCAGCACAACAATGCCCAAGTACTCCTCTAAGAAATAAAAAAATATGTGTATTAAACTCAACGTTGCCGCGTGTCGTGCATGCATGACCCTCACCTAATTACTATGTATATTACAAAACTTTTAATAGCAGTCAGACTTAAAATACACATATTTTACTTATCTATACTTATTAGCTTCCGGATCATAATTTTAAATTAAAAAAATTATGTGTATTTTTGTCTCTTATCTTGATTTCAATTTTTATTTGTGTTAATCTTGACATTTTCTAGTATTTTCAGAGGAAACAGACTTTTTTGATATAAAGAATTGGATAAACTTGCGATTAACAAATAAGCCAAAAATAATATGTAGACCTACGAATATCGGAATGGGACAACTGGGCGCCGCCAACTCGGCGCCGCCAACTGGGCGCCGCCAACTCGGCGCCGCCAACTGGGCGCCGGGCCAACTCGGCGCCGGGCCAACTCGGCGCCGCCAACTGGGCGCCGGCCAACTCGGCGCCGGACTAAAAATTTTTTTTTTTGATAAAATGTGTGGATGAAAAATAAAATATATTATTTATATAATAACATCTTTAAAAAATCCTTTACGCAATTTTTTACAAGCTCTTAAATTTTTTACAAGCTCTTATATTTAGCTTCAGATGTTCTGTCTAACTAACTAACTATCTATCAAATCTTGTGAAGCGTTTTTGACACACTTCCCATTATCCGATTTGGATGAAATTTGGTATACATATAGTGATCCGATGACAATACAATATTAAGAAAAAAATATCCTCCCACCTCTAACCCCACCCCCTTTCATAGAAAAATGAGTTTTAGACACACTTCCCATTATCCGATTTGGATGAAATTTGGTATTCACATAGTGGTCCGATGACAATACAACATTTAAAAAAAATATCCTCCCACCCCTACCCCCACCCCCGTCCATAGAAAATGCGTTTTTGACACCCTTATCATTATCCGATTTGGATGAAATTTGATACACACCTAGTGGTCCCATGACAATACAACATTAAGAAAAAAATATCCTCCCACCCCTACCCCCACCCCCTTCCATAGAAAATGCGTTTTTGACACCCTTCCCATTATCCGATTTGGATGAAATTTGGTATTCACATAGTGGTCCGATGACAATACAACAATAAAAAAAAATCCTTCCACTCCTACCCCCACCCTCATCTATAGAAAAATGCGTTTTTGACACACTTCCCATAATCCGATTTGGATGAAATTTGGTATACATATAGTGGTCCGATGACAATACAACATTAAAAAAAATATCCTCCCACCTCTAGCACCACCCCTTCCATAGAAAATGCGTTTTTGACACCCTTCCCATTATCCGATTTGGATGAAATTTGGTATACCTATAGTGATCTGATGACAATACAATATTAAAAAAAAATATCCTTCCACCTCTACCCCCACCCCCTTTCATAGAAAAATGAGTTTTAGACACACTTCCCATTATCCGATTTGGATGAAATTTGGTACACACGTAGGGGTCCCATGACCATACAACACTAAGAAAAAAATATCCTTCCACCCCTACCCCCACCCCTTCTATAGAAAAATGTGTTTTTGACACACTTCCCGTTATCCGATTTGGATAAAATTTGGTATACACATAGTGGTCCGATGATAATACAACAATAAGAAAAAAATATCCTCCCACCCCTACCCCCACCCCCTTCCATAGAAAAATTTGTTTTTGACACACATTGCGTTATCCGATTTGGATGAAATTTGGTATACATATAGTGATTTAGATTTAAAAAGATATACAGAGTAGGTAAAAATTTTTTTAAATAAATTCGTGGCTAAGCGGGTATAGAAAGATTTTGTTTCTCTTGTATTTTCCAAGGGCAACTCGAAAGCTGTAAACCGACAGGGGTCCACGATCTAATGATGTGATCTTGGACCTCCGTAAGTGGACAGCTTTCGAGCTGCCTACGGAAAAAGACAAGAGAAACAAAACCTTTCTACACCCGCTTAGCCACGAACAATTTTTGTTTTCTTCATTCACGAGTACTAAACTTTACGTTTATAAAAAATTTAATTTTTGTCATTTCTGAACTAACGAAATACTTTTGAATCTTAATAATTTTTAAAAAACATGGTACCTACCTACTATTTTTTTAAAAGCTTTGTATAATTTTTTTTTAAATTACCCACTTATTGTTCTCAAAAAAATGCAATATTCTGTCTCATAAAACATTTTTGTATAATTTCAAAAATAATGATTAATAAATAAAAAAATCCGCCATTTTGGATCCGCCATTTTGTTTTTTAAAAGTTTGAGTTAAAAATTGTGTTAAATGACCTCAAGCAATGTAATATTTCAAGTTTGAGACAAATCGGTTGGTAAATAAAAAAATCCGTCATTTTGGATCCGCCATTTTGATTGTTGGATCCGCCATTGTTGTAATAAAAAACGTAAATTGTAGTATTACCAGGTTACCAAACACTACAACTACCAAGATTCAACAGTCGACTTAATGGATTTAACTTGACTTAACAAAAACAAATTTCAAATAAATTAGTAAAAGAAATTGAAATTTTGACGATGTTATTACGATCAATCTAGCAGAAAAATGCAGAAGTAAATAAATAGAGTTTATTCTAGATTATAATGAAATCGCTGATCGTGAGTTATTTGGAAACTCATTTTTCTATTGGGGGAAGGAGAGGGTGGGGGTAGAGTTAGAAATATATTTTTTGTTTGGGCTGTATTGCCATCGGACCTTTATGCATATACCAAATTTTATAAAAGTCGTTTGAAGTGAAGTGTGTCAAAAACGCATTTTTTATGGAAGGGGGTGGGGGGTAGGGGTGTGAGGACATTTTTTCATTATTGTTGTATTGTTATCGGACCACTATATGTATACCAAATTTCATCCAAATCGGATAATGGGAAGTGTGTCAAAAACGCATTTTTCCATAGATGAGGGTGGGGGTAGGAGTGGTAGGATTTTTTTTCAATGTTGTATTGTCATCGGACCACTATATGTATACCAAATTTCATCAAAATCGGATAATGGGAAGGGTGTCAAAAACGCATTTTCTATGGAAGGGGGTGGGGGTAGGGGTGGGAGGATATTTTTTTCTTAATGTTGTATTGTCATGGGACCACTAGGTGTGTATCAAATTTCATCCAAATCGGATAATGATAAGGGTGTCAAAAACGCATTTTCTATGGACGGGGGTGGGGGTAGGGGTGGGAGGATATTTTTTTTAAATGTTGTATTGTCATCGGACCACTATGTGAATACCAAATTTCATCCAAATCGGATAATGGGAAGTGTGTCAAAAACTCATTTTTCTATGAAAGGGGGTGGGGGTAGAGGTGGGAGGATATTTTTTCTTATTATTGTATTGTCATCGGATCACTATATGTATACCAAATTTCATCCAAATCGGATAATGGAAAGGGTGTCAAAAACGCATTTTTCAATAGATGAGGGTGGGGGTAGGAGTGGTAGGATTTTTTTTTCAATGTTGTATTGTGATCGGACCACTATATGTATACCAAATTTCATCCAAATCGGATAATGGGAAGGGTGTCAAAAACGCATTTTCTATGGAAGGGGTGGGGGTAGGGTGGGAGGATATTTTTTTTAAATGTTGTATTGTCATCGGACCACTATGTGAATACCAAATTTCATCCAAACCGAATAATGGGAAGTGTGTCAAAAACTCATTTTTCTATTAAAGGGGGTGGGGGTAGAGGCGGGAGGATATTTTTTTCTTAATATTGTATTGTCATCGGATCACTATATGTATACCAAATTTCATCCAAATCGGATTACGGGATGTGTGTCAAAAACAAATTTTTCTATAGAAGGGGGTGGGGGTAGGGGTGGGAGGATATTTCTTTCTTATTGTTGTATTATCATCGGACCACTATGTGTATACCAAATTTTATTTAAATCGGATAACGGGAAGTGTGTCAAAAACACATTTTTCTATAGAAGGGGTGGGGGTAGGGTGGTAGGATTTTTTTTCAATGTTGTATTGTCATCGGACCACTATATGTATACCAAATTTCATCCAAATCGGATAATGGGAAGGGTGTCAAAAACGCATTTTCTATGGAAGGGGTGGGGGTAGGGTGAGAGGATATTTTTTTTAAATGTTGTATTGTCATCGGACCACTATGTGAATACCAAATTTCATTCAAACGGATAATGGGAAGTGTGTCAAAAACTCATTTTTTTATGAAAGGGGTGGGGGTAGAGGCGGGAGGATATTTTTTCTTAATATTGTATTGTCATCGGATCACTATATGTATACCAAATTTCATCCAAATCGGATTACGGGATGTGTGTCAAAAACAAATTTTTCTATAGAAGAGGGTGGGGGTAGGGGTGGGAGGATATTTTTTTCTTATTGTTTTATTATCATCGGACCACTATGTGTATACCAAATTTTATCCAAATCGGATAACGGGAAGTGTGTCAAAAACTATTTTTTCTATAGAAGGGGTGGGAGTAGGGTGGTAGGATATTTTTTTCTTAATGTTGTATTGTCATGGGACCACTACGTGTGTCAAAAACGCTTCACAAGATTTGATAGATAGTTAGTTAGACAGAACATCTGAAGCTAAATAAAAGCTTGTAAAAAATATTGCGTAAAGGATTTTTTAAAGATGTTTTTATATAAATAATATATTTTATTTTTCATCTACATATTTTATCAAAAAAAAAATTTTAGTCCGGCGCCGAGTTGGCCGGCGCCCAGTTGGCGGCGCCGAGTTGGCCCGGCGCCCAGTTGGCCCGGCGCCCAGTTGGCGGCGCCGAGTTGGCGGCGCCCAGTTGTCCTAGACCGTACAAATATATCTACAGTAGGTAGGTACTCTTTTACCTTCCTAGCCCGCGCACAAATGGCTAGAGAAGGTATTATTTTGGACGAAAAAACTATTTTTTAGATGACGTCTAATATGTGTTATTTGGGTGTATTTGACCTATCTAGCAATATCTTCATGATGCCTGTCTATGTGTGTGTGTGTATGTCTGTCCGTAACACGATAGCTCCTAAACCGCTAAACCGATTTTCATAGAATTTTAAATAAAAATAGCATTCGATAATGTAACGGGCTGGTTAGATTTTAGTTAAAATCTATTAATGCGAATGACAATGACAATTAAAAATTTTTAAAAATGCTAACTTTTTAACGGTGTATTGCATCAATGGGCAGTTTCCGGAATATAGTAGAACGCATTTTTGTCAATAATTTGTGTAATTATCAAAAACTTTGTGGGAGCTTTTGTTTCTGAGATATTTACAAAAAACTGTTTTCAGGGCTGATGTCATGGAGTTCACTTCAAGTGTGCTAATAGGCTAGCTAGGAAGGTTCCATGAATCATTTATTTTTAATGCAATTAATAAAAATTAATAGAAATTTATTGGAATAAAGCCAGGCTGTTATAGTGCCAAGCAGTATTCTGACAGTTTTATATTGAAAACTAACAATTGATGTTTTAAAATTGATATACCAAAATCGAATTTAAGAGAAGTCGTTTATTTTCCATTAATAAAGGAAGGCAGTATTTATTCCGGTTCATATAATAACAAAGGACGTATATTGAAAGATCACAGCTGATCCTACAATGTGAAGGTGTCAAAATACTATGTAGCACTATAAGAGCCTGGCTTTGTTCCAATAATAATTGTATAATAATATTGACGATATAAGAACAAGTTTTTAAGCCATTTTAATTTAGTAGGTAGACTTTATGGGAAGCATTGGTAAGAAACTCGGGATTGTCAACAATTTTGGCAAATTCAAAGAGTTTCAGGAAAATTTTGTAAATCAAAAACTATTTATTTAAAAATTATGTCTACTTAATCAATTCATTGGCGACAGGGTAGTACCGTGGCTTGGTAGTTGGCTTCACATGCAGAAGGTACCAAGTTCGCATCTCGAACAACAATGCAACAAAAAATAAAAATCTGCGCTGCCGCTCACTTCCTTTTCAGCGTTTAACAGTCATCGAATCCGCGTGCGATGCGATGCCGTAATATTACGTATATGTGCGATGCACGCAAAATATAAGTTGACCTTGAACATCGAGAATATATGCAGGTGTAGTCCAGGCGTCGACACGCAGCCAGCCGAGGAACCAGGAATAATAACCCAGGAGCCTGCTATAAGTGCTATATAGTCGGTACCAGGATGGCGCCCGCATAAATCTCCTACAGTCAACTCACGACGATCACGACTATTGGGCCGAAAAGGAAAGAAGTGTATCGTCTATAACCAAGTTCTGCTGGGACGATAGCGATGTTTCGGAAGGGGTGTAAAAGCGTGGGTCCACTGTGTATACTTGCTACACAGTATAAAGATCCCTGGCCTCTTCGTCGTCGTAGTGTAGTGGTAGCAATATTTGCTTCACACACCGGTGCGGCGGCCCGGGTTCGATTCCTGGAGAGGTACTTGGTTGTTTGTGATTGTTTAAAAAATCGTTTACTTTGCTCTAACTTTGCGAAACTGGGCGATTGATGGGAAGTCCCAGTATACAAAAAAAAATCCCTGCCTAAACAAAGGGGTGCCAGGCAAAATTAAGTCCGATTAGAGACAAAAAAACTTGCCTCTAAAGGGGCACGAGCATCAGTTTGGTATATGATGTACGGAAAAATTAGGCTTTGCGAAAAGGGCGCGCCGTGTGCCTAGTTGCTAGACCCAAAATGGTCTCCACACCACTACTACTACTACTTATCAATTCATTATATCGCTATCTATAAGAATATAATAAAGAATATGGATATAAACTTGAAAATGGTCCAAAATCTCAAAAAAATTTAATTTTGAGGTCAAAATAAACGATTTTATATGTCACTCTGTGGAATACTACAATTTTTGGAAGCCAAAGTTTGATAAGTTTGCCTAAAAATGATAACTTTATATAAATTTTAACAATTATTTATTTTTGACAGTATGCGGCATACAAAATACCCACAATTCAAAAATGACACGTTCCCTATCCAAAATGGCAACTCACGGCGACTGGCCCTGGCACGTCGCTCTATTTAAAGAAGATGTTCACATTTGCGATGGAACTTTATTGTCCCAGAATTGGGTGGCTACCACTACTTCTTGTTTTCAAGGTAAGGAAATAGAGGCAAGGTAAGGAAGACAAACTATACTATACTATATATATAACTAAATTTTAAGCGTCGAAACGTTGGCTGTTAAATAAGTAATTTAAAACAAAAGTCCAAAAAAGCTGAAAACTACCTTTTATTAAATTTTAGGAGATCGGGGCTGATTGTCTCAAGGGTTTTAACTTTGTTAACTCGTTGTTTTCGGTTCCGAACAGACGCCGTGGAATCGGTGATAGCATGGTCTGGTTGTACTGTAAAGAAATGTCTTTCTTCCTTACAGACGGGTAGACGTTTTCGTTCCGCCATGGACTTAGTTTCCTTGGTTCGCTGTCATTTCACTCGAAAAATGAAAAATGGGTGAAACCTATTTTTGATTTACAATAACTTTAAATTTATTACACAAAGGCAAAAAACGTAGTAAATATAATTATATTTATGTTATAATAAAATGTTACGTGCATTTTCTTTTTAATAAATTCATTCAATTGATTCCAATCGGTTTTTATTTTTATATTTCCATTTTAATTGATATTCACTACCTTTCCCAGGTACTGTGATCCAATCCCTGGCACGGGGTTAAAAGTTCCATTACTTTTTTCCGATAAAATTTGTAATATTCTCTTCTTTGACAATGTTTATTGTTTTACAATCTTGAATAAAAACTCCATTAATTGATTGTCATCATCAAGTCTCAAACTTGTCACACTAAATTGTAAGTAAAGGTTTGACTTATTTATTGATTTTTATGATTTTTTTTATAATTAGTTGTTCTTTAAATTGCCCTCCTCCCCTTTCTAATTTGGATGTATTCTTTATTGTTTTGAGTAAGCAATTTTAAATGTTGGTATTATTTATTACCCTGAAACCATTTGTTTTAAAAATAGCAGACTATTGATTATACTTAGGTACGTTTCAATATAAGCCATATTGATTTATTACTATAATATCGAGGCACAACATTGTTTCTTGCAGATTTTAAAATAACGTCACATATCAGTGTGAGTGCAGGGTATAGTTTGAATGCTGTATAAAAAAATGTTTGACTAAGTTTTTTATCGTGATTGCTATTGTTTTTAAAATAACAATAACCTTTGTTTATACAGACCCTTCAATATAATCCATCCTAATTCTTCGCTACAATTTAATAAAGTCGAGACAACATGAATATTATTTAACAAATTAGTTGCAGAAAGATTTAAAAATGATGTCACATATCACTCATTCTTTACCTTGAATTCAATTGTTTTTAAAATAACAGACTTTTGTAATACTTTTTGATCTAATATAAGTCGTCTTAGTTCCTGGATAAAATTTCAGATTGTCGATACACAATATTAATATTATTCAACAAATTGTTTCTCGATGATTTAAAAATGACGCCAAAAATCACTACCAGTGCAGGGTAAATTTTGAATGCCTGAATTATAAAAGTTTGACTCATTTTTTACCGTAAATTAATTGTTTTTAAAAATAACAGATTTTTGTTTATACAATCCTTTTAACAGAAGTAATTTTAATTCCTTGCTAAAATTTAATAATGTCAAGACACAACATGAAGATTATTTAACAAATTGTATCTTGAAGTTTTAAAAATGACGTCAGAAATCACTGCCAGTGCAGGGTATATTTAAAAGGCCGGAGTAAAAAAGGTGTGACTCATTTTTTAACGTAAATTAAATTGTTTTTAAAATAGCAGACGTTTGGTTATACAGTCCTTTCCATATAAATCATCTTGATTTTTTGCTACAATTTATTAATTTCGAGACTCAACATGAATATTATTCAACAAATTGTTTCTTTAAAATTTTAAAATGACTTTACAAATTACTGCAGGTGCAGGGGAAATTGGAAAGGTTTGGCTCATTTTTTACCGTAAATTTATTTGTTTTTAAAATAACAGACTTTTATTTATACAGACTTAATTTCTTGCTAAAATTTAATAGTGTCGAGACACAACATGCATATCATTCAACAAATTGATTATTGAAGATTTAACAATGACGCCAAAAGTCACTAGCAGTGTAAGGCAAATTTTGAAAGACGGATTTAAAAAAAGTTTGACTCATTTTTAACTGTGATTACTATTATTTTCAAAATAACAGACAATTGTTTACACTTATCTTTCAATATAAGCGATCTTAGTTCCTCGCTAAAATTTAATAATGTCGAGACACAACATTTATCAACAAATTGTTTTTTAAAGATTTCAAAATGATGTTATAAATCACTCCAAGTGCAGAGTAAATTTTGAAGGTCATAATAAAAAAAGTTTGACTCATTTTTCACCTTGAATTCACTTGTTTTTACATTTGTTTATATAGCCCTTTTAATATAAGCCTTTTTAAATCCTTGCCTACATTTAATAATGTCGATACACAACATAAATATTATTCAACAAATTGTTTCTTGGAGATTTTAAAATGACGTTACAAATTACTGCCAGTGTAGAGTAAATTTTAAACGCCGAAATAAAAAATTTGACTAATTTTTTACCGTAAATTTGATTGCTTTTAAAATAACAGACTTTTGTTGATACAGTCCTTTCAATATAAGCCATCATACTTCCTTGTTAAAATTTAATAATGTCGAGACACAACAAGAATATTATTTAACAAATTTTTTCTTGAAGATTTAAAAATGACGCCAAAAATCAGTTACCAGTGCAGGGTAAATTTTAAAGGCCAGATAAAAAAAAATCTGGCTCTTTTTTTAAAGTGATTACTATTGTTTTTAAAATAACAGACAATTGTTTTTACTTATCTTTCAATATATGTCATCTTGATTCATTGCTTTATTTTAATAATGTCGGGTGAAATCATAAATATTCAACAAATTTTTTCTTGAAGATTTAAAAATAACGTTAAAAATCACCGCCCGTGCAGAATAAATTTGAAAGATTGTAATAAAAAAAGTTTGACGCATTTTTTACCGTGATTGTAATTGTTCTTAAAATAAGTCATCTTAATTCCTTGCTAAAATTTAATAATGTCGAGAAACAACATGAATATTATTCAACAAATTTTTTCTTAAAGATTTAAAAATGACGTCCCGAATTAAAAAAAAAAAGTAGGATTTTACCAAAAAATGCTAGTTTTTGAAAAACCTCCAGTGCAAGGGAAATTTTGACGGCCAGATTTAAAAGGTTTTACAAATTTCTTGACGTAATTTCCATTGTTTTTAAAATAAGAGACTATTGTTTATACGACTGTGATTTGTGACATTAGTTTTTAATCTTTTGGCAACAGTTTTTAAAATAATAGGTATTTAGGTTGTATCTCGGCATTATAAAATTTAAATATGATAAGATTTTTAAAATTTTATAATGTCGAGCCACAACCTGAATACCTATTATTTCAAAAATTGTTGCCTAAAGATTTAAAAATGAAGTCACAAATCACTGCCAGTGTAGGAAAAATTTTCAAGGCCGGAATTAAAAGTATTGGATAATTTTTTACTGTGAATGTTTTTGTTTTTAATATAACAGAATACTGTTGACACTGTTAATACAGGTAATTTTAAGTATTGCTTAAGGTTAATTATTTAAAGTTATTTATTCAACTTGTTGTTTCTTAAAGAAATGACGGGCACAAATCACTGCCATTGTAGGGTAAATTTTGAACGTCGGAAAAAAAGTTTTTAATAAGTTTTTACTGTTAATCGTGTTGTTTTTAAAATAACAGACTACTGTTAGTAATTAAAATTATGCAGCAAGTTGTTTCTTGAAAATTTAAAAATTATGTACAAATTACTGTAGTAAGTGAGGGGTAAATTTTGCCGAATTTAAAAAAAAGTTTGACTTATTTTTTACCGTTTGTTGAAAATGTCTTCACAAAATCACTGTCAGGTAAATTTTACAGACCGGATTAAAATCAGGGATTGACTCATTTTTGACTCTGATTGCAATTATTTTTAAAATAACAAACATTAAATACTGAAATGTAATGGTAAGACATAACATGAAAATTTTTGAGAATATTTCGTTCTGAAGATTTAAAAATGAAGTCACAAATCACTGTCAGTGCAGGTTAAAATCAAAAGATCGGATAACAAAAAAATTGACTCATCTTTTCCGTGAATGCAATTATTTCTAAAATGTCTAATAAATGCTCAAATTTAATAATTTTGAGACATAACATAAAATTTTAAAAAATTGTTTCTTACAGATGAAAAGAGACTCGTTTTTGACATTTTTTTTTATATTTAGGACAACCTAAAGCAGAATGGACGGTTCGTTTAGGAACTATTAGACTGCTCTCTTCATCACCATGGGAGCAAGAAAGAAGAATTGTGGGGATGGTGAGTATCTCTTTGGGCTCTACCAGTTTATTCCTATATTGCGCGGGGGGTACTTTGCCGAATTATATAACAAAACATTGAAAACACATTAAAAAAATTTAAAAAAATTGATTTTCTTAGTATTTTTTAACTATAGGTAAATTTAGTGGGAATAAGGACACTGTTGTTCTGGTAAATATACGTTTTAATCCATCGGTAACGTTTCGACAATGGTTTTTGTCTTCATCAGACCTTCAGACTAGATCGTACATTGAAACAACAAAAAACAAGAATTCATTAATTGTTGTTCCAATGTACGATCTAGTCTGAAGGTCTGATGAAGACAAAAACCATTGTCGAAACGTTACCGATGGATTAAAACGTATATTTACCAGAACAACAGTGTCCTTATTCCCACTAAATTTACCTATAGTTGCATTGCAAGGACGTGATAAGTTTACCAAGTATTTTTTAATTTTGTGTACTAAAATGTTACAATCTTATACAAAATATGTATACAAATTTACAAATAATAGTGGAAAGGGCTAATTGATTTAAAATTGGTTACAATTTCACTGATCCAAGAATATTAATTTTATTTTGCACAGGTAAAATCACCAGTAGAAGGCAGTACCGTAGCTCTAGTACGTCTGGATCAACCGGTGCTTTATCATGACATGGTTAGACCTGTATGTTTACCCCAGGAAAATATGGCTTTGACTCCAGCTGTACAGTGCAATACTTTAGGTAATATATTCTGTTTGTTACGTCAAAATTTACCCTTGAGAAATGGATGCTGATCAAATTTAGTAGGTGCATAAATAAGTGCAGGATTAAAGCTTTAATCCGGTGTATGGCTTATCTATATCTTCTGAAAAATAAAAACCCTACAGGATGTCCAATTAGGAGTAGTTTCTTTAGGGTAAAATGATTTTTTAATTAAACAATTTTTTCTCAAAAACCAAAAGTTTTTTATAAAACTTGTTAAAATTAATCTTGTAGAGATTGTAACTTCCTATAAACTAAAAAAAATGTATAAATTAATTTCCTAGTTTGAATTTATAGCTGTCCAGTACAGCTTCAGTTTGTAACTTTAGGAAAAATCTATGTTTTTGTTAAATATAACAAGCATTTCTGGACAACCAATATCAGATAGGTTAAAAAGTGGTTATAACATTTTTTATAGCTCGTAAAATTTTCAATCGACTGATGTTTAATTCAGCTACATAGCTATATTAACACGACTAAAAGCAGCACTTATAATTGCATTTTTTTTTTAAGTCAAAGAAAATTTTTTTGTTTGCAGTGGATTTTTTGGCAGAAGCGTCCGAGAGGCCTAAACGTGCATCTTATAGCCAGATCAATTGTCTTTCAAACGATGTGTTTTAAAGCTATGTAGCTTATATAAGCATAGCTGTTTTTAAAATTTTCATGCGCGGTGACAACCACGTGGTACTGCATCATATGCCTAGAGACAGTAGAGACCCTGTATGTATGACATATTTTTACATAAGAGAGACGCGACAAACCCATCAAAGTCATTGAAATGAACATTTTATGGTAATGTTATTTTCTTGCCAAGTTCATTGGCGTTTCAGTAAAATAATTTAAATTGTCAGCGGTGAGTTACATCAACCATCATGCAACATATAAACAAACACCTGTACTCACCCCCTGTATAGGTCTTGTTAAAAATCGTTTATTTTTATTTTCCGAGGCTTATGAATTAACAAGGACAGAAGATGCGTCTCTCTCTAACCATTGCTAGAGTGTAGAGGACCGATATTTTCATCCTTTGATTTTGACATAAATAAATTTGACTTTGAAGAGTTTGTATTTCTTTTTCTTTAAAATATGTCGTACATACAGGGTCTCTATATATTCCAAGTGCTGCCTAGGTATACTTTAAAGTCGACGCTCTCGGCCTTGAGAGCCTACTGGTTGGACACTTGCCCTTTAGACGCATACCATTTGGGCGCTATCAATTTGAGCGCCGATCATTTGGGCGACGACCATTTAGGCGCTGAATGTTTCGGCAATAGCCGCAATCAACAAAAAATAATAATACCTTGATACACACTTTTTTTGCGATTATCGTTTGGACGCTTGCTGTTTTGACGCCGACCATTTAAGCGTCAAATGTTTGGTCAATAATAGTCCTAAACTACGAAAAATATTAATGCCTTGACACCCAATTTCTTTTGCGGAGATTTTTGGGCGCCTGTCGCTTTGGTTTGGTTAAGGCCACTTACCGTTGGGGCGCAGATCATGTTATTATTTGGTATAACAATCTAGAGCTTTAGTTTTCTCTTTAATTATAAGGAAAAAGTGCATATTTTTTTTCTTCCAGGGGGGGTATTTACCCCGTTACCCCCCTCAAATCCGCGCTTGGTCTGAGATGTAGAATTTGTAACACTTATTGGGGCCAACTGAGATGGAACGGCCACCTCTTAAATAAAGTTAACAAAAATGGAATACCAAAGAAACACACAGCAAAACACACGTAGAAAGCTGAAGAAAGTGAATAGATAAATTTATCAGAGAAAGAGAAGAGTGGGAAGATCAGGAAGCAGCGAAGAGCGTCCTAAAATGATTGAGTATTCTTTATTTTAGGCTGGGCTAAAAACAGAGATCATCTCCAAAGGGTTCAGTTAAAAACCATTGGCATGGACAAGTGTGAAAATGTCAGTATTTCCAATGCGAATAGTCTATGCGCCGAAACCATCTATGGGGAGAATGACTGCAACGTAAGTTATTTTTCGAGAACACGAAATCAAAATACATGCATGTATTATCCATTCAGTTTATTTTAGGACCACCTTTAAGTATGCAATCCCAAAGTAAATTGAATCGGCTACAGACCTAATGAATACCTACCATAGCTTAATACCGAACCGCAGCTTTTTTTTTCTGTGATACCTACATCCATTATTATAGCAATTTTTTCTAAAAAATTGAATTTTTGTGGTTTGACCACTTTAAAAGATGTTGCCCTTAAAATCTTAAATAAAAGATAAAGTCAAGTGGCCTTATATAAAATGCTTTTGAATCGTCTATGTTGTACTTCAAATTTGAAAAACCAAGTCTAATTTAATATGCTATACTTATTTTACTACTACTGTGACAGTTTAGAATGTTTTTCTACGTTGTCCGACGCCTATTCTCCACCTCCTTCGATCTTGACAATCATCTTCTGACAGGTTTTCTTGACTCATTGATCTTTGGATTGACTGTTGCCATTCTAGTTTAGGACGCCCTCTTTTTCTGAGCTCTATTGGTTGCCGTTCTAGGATCTGCTTTGGTGATCTTTTGTCGGTCATCCATTGTACGTGGCCGTACCATATCAGTTGTCTTTTAGTGATGTCATCCGTCATGCTTGCCTCCATTCCCATTCTTTCTTTTATGATCTCATTTCTTTTGTGATCTGTTCTAGATATTCTCATTGATCTGCATATTGCATCCATTTCGTTTGTTTTGTATTTTTCTGTTACACACAAGTCTCTATTCCATACAGCAGCGTGCTTTTCACCATTGTTTTCTATACAGGGTGTCCCAGACCACTCGTCCACCCCTTTTTAAACCTAGAATATGGATTTTTTCGATGATCTAAACAATGATTGTAGCCATATCGACTATGCTCTTTCAATTGGTGATATTTTCAAATTCCGGCGCCGACCGGAAATGGCCTATTCAGGCCTAAAGTCCGTTTTTTGAATAGGGATGGACATAATTTTGCAACAGATTCGGACTCTACACAAGAAAATAGGTACCTATTATTTGAAACATTTTTTTCTTAAACGTCATTATTTTTTTAAACATATTCCTATCCCTAATTGAAAAAGGGACTCCAGACCTAAATAAGCCACTTAAGGTCAACTTAGAAAGTTAAAAAAACATACCACCAATCGGTAAAGCGTACTCGAGAGTAATTTTTTGGATCATTAAAAAAACTTTTCCCCTAGGTGTTAAACGGTGTTAAAAGGAGTGAACGGGTGGTCTGGTACACCCTGTAAGCGTGTACCCTGCTCCAGAAAACACTGTTAACATAAATAACACATCCAATAACCTTTTTTGCTTTTACTATTCTTTTTTCCAGTTCTTTACAGTCTTTTCCTGTCTTATCAAATGTGACACCCAAGTATACATACTCATGGCATTGAGATATTGTTTGTCCATTGTCTTGTTCTGGCTTGATTCCTTTCCAATAGATAAGTACTGTGTGTTGTCCAAGTTCACTGTTAACGCCCACTTTTGGTATTCTTCCGTTAACTTTCTCATCATATACTCCATGTCTTCTTTGTCAGTGACTACGATTACTTGGTCGTCAGCAAACTGTAGTGTGTATATGGTAAATCGGTCGTTAAGTTGTATTCCCAGGCCGTGTACTTTATTTTCAAAATTCATTATTGATTTGTTTTTGCGCCTTTTAGGAGGAGGAGTTTGCAGGCAGTTCCATAGTATGCAGAATACCAAACTCGAACCAGTGGACTTTGGTGGGCGTGACGAACTGGCGGATAGCTTGCGACAAAAACGGCATGGATCGACCTAGAATGTACGACAAGATATCGTCCAATGTCAATTGGATCCGGGATACTATATCTAGTTCAAATTAATTTTTTTTGTGTTGTGATCTTTATAGAACCGCCATTATTTTTTTGGAGAGTACCTAGGTAATGATGATTTTCTCCGAATGTGCAATACGTAGAATATAGCTAAAAAAATAATCTGGATTCCTCAAGTTCGTAAAAGGTGATTTTTTCTAAATTCACAATTTAAAAAAAATATTTATCGTACATAAGGTTAACACAAACTAAACATATTTTTAGTAATAATAGTGCCAAAGGAGTCAGGTCTTAGGCCAGGAAATTGGGCTATCCTTTTTTTTAAAGTTAATCTCTTTGTTCAGTCTCCCCGTTCTTCTATTAAAGGTTGAGTTATCTGTCTACTTGAGGGACATTAGTCCCTACAACTCCAACCGGTGAACCTCTAATACTCCTCTTCTTACTCCTTTATGTTCCCTAGTTCGTACCAGGAATTAAAACGCTGTTTCTTCTTTCTTTCCACACTTGGAACATGTCCAGTTGTGTTTTATTTTATAGGAAGTTAAATGTCTGTAAAGTGCATAGTGTCCTGTGACCACTCCAAGCTTCACTCTTCTCCTTTTTTGGACGAGCAACCATTTATATTTTTTTGTGAAACCAACAGAAACAACTACTCCGAGGGAAAATACCCCTACCGGCATTGAATTATACTGATGGCTTGATGCTTTCGTTGGGAACTTGTTAAAACTGTTTGGTTTTCACTATCTCCAACGTCGATCACAAGGATACGAATGATCCCCGTCTGGAACACGTCCTGACAATGGATTGGCATGGATCACTTGTTCCTGATTGTCAGGACGTGTTCCAGATGGGGATCATTCTTATCCTTGTCATTTCCTTTTTGGTTGAAATTCATAGGCAGTGATTGAGTAGAAACAAAATTTCGAAGTTCCTTTGTCTTAATTTAATTTAAACATGAATTTTCGGTTTGTATCTCTAACGGTTTTCAAGTTTAAACTAGACAATCAAGTCGCCCTCTTTTTTACTCTTACGGCGCTTGTTTTCCATAAGGAGCGGCTTCCATATGGTTAAAATGACCGTACTTGGTTGATTGAAAACTTGCTTATTCTGCATTATAACCACGCATAATTCGCTGAGCCGGATTCTTCAATATCCCCTAGTTGGGTACTTTTTAATGTTCCTGAGGTCTGTATATTATGTACTTCTTATTTTTGTTAACACACTCGACAGAACATTGATGACTTTTAATTAGTTGTGTTGGCAGACAATACATATCTACATATCAGTTTTAATAAAAAATAATTTTCAATAGTTGGTGTAAAATTAAATTTGTGGGTTACCCCGCATTGGTAGCTCTTAAAATAATTGTCATGTTGTTTACATTATATTTTGTCATAACGTTATATGCACGGTAACACCATCTCTAAATAAAGAAACTAGTAGCCTGCATTATTGGAACACAAGTAAGGTCAAACATTATCCTTTAGAAAGGGATATAGTTTAAACAAGGTAACAATAACAATGACACATGCAAAAAGTCCATCTGAGAATTTGCTACCTTTGGTTTGTTTTAAATTTTAGAGACTGTTGAGTTTTTTAATTTCTCGGAATAAAAATTCTGTTTTAAGTTCTTGTTAATATAGTAGATTTCTGTGGTAATTCTTTATTATTACTAAAAATATTTACGTTTATTAAAAACAAACTTCTTAAGGATAAAGTTATTTTCACAGACATGTGGTCTTACAACGGAAGGAAAGGTCTACCAGGGATCATCCTCTGTGGGTCTACTATGACGTTGCCAGTAGACTACTAAGACTCTTGCAAGACTTTTGAATTTTAAGAATTCTAAACTTAATTATTCTTGTAAAACGTAAAATGTATTTTTGTTTCGTTTTTCAATATAAATTTTAAAAAGATTACAGCATCTTGCGTTGATAAAAAAACAGATAGAGTTACTCGAATTTTGCTGCGTTATTCTATTTTTAGAATCCTAAATTAAAAGGACAAAATTCAAATATAATCCTGGAAATTTCGCCAGTGGCAGTGATCCATCATACTTACAAACCACAAATGAAATTTATTTTGCGCGGAGATCTAAGTATGTAGGTACCTAAATTTAAATTATTTATAGTCTGATATCTAGTAAATACTTAAATTTGTCAAATATTTTTAAAATTACTTTAGGTTAGTAGGTGAGTAGTAGGTTGTTGGCTTACTCGTGTCATCCGATATTACCGTGCTCTCAATTGATCATATACAGTGGGCCCTATTTATATTGTAGGGGAAGGTGGGGGCTGGTTGAAATAAAAAGTATATTTTTAATACTGATCATAGCCCACAAAAGTAGAGCGCCTGAAATTTCGTCTTGTTACGCATCTTTATTGCCGGCGATCTGACAATACTTACTAAGTGCAAGTCAGATTTTTTTTCAAGAGGGAATATAAATAGCAGAAATTATCGCACCCAGCAACTGGTAGGGTTGATAGCAGATATGTTTTTCTTTTATAAAGCAAACCACGGCCAACACAAAAATAGAGGCCACGACCCTGAAAAAATCAGCTGTTCTCCCGGGGCTGAATTTTACATTGGGTCTTATGGGAGGTCAGACGTTTTTTATGAGATTTCCAAAATGGCACTACAGATTTCCGCAAAATTTCAGTGAAATATTCTCAGACAACATCCCGATATTCCACCAAAGGTTTGTAAGGAAGCAACATGATTTAAAGGTTAAAATCTTCAAGATTTAGCATTCCTTATTTTGAATTCAAATTACCCGCCATGTAACACATGCCAACTGCTATATTTGACATGTATTTGACTTTGTCATCTGTGATTGTCACATTCGCTGCTGCTTTAAACTAAATTTTTGTGTGAGCTAATGAAGCGGCTATGAAAAATTAAGGATTACTATACATTTAAAAAAAATTGTTCTGTCAGAATAAAGTAAAAACATCGAAAATGGCTTTATTTAAAAAAAATCAAATATCCATGAACCGCCAGTCCAACTTCAATATTTTGAAGACAATCAGCTGTGTCGTAACGTGACCATCAAAAAAAAATCAGCCCCGGATGTGACGTCAACAAAGTGGAGGATCGTGGCCCGTCCATTTTGATAGCCCTGAGTAAACAAGGATTTAATCTGCAGTTAGCAGACTATTTCACACTATATATACTAAAAAAACTGTCACTTAGCAGGTATTGTCTGATCGCCGACGTTATGCTAAACACTATGTGAAGTTGTGTTTTTTATAAACATTTTAGCAATTCTTAACAAACCTTTATACAGACATGTGTAAATAAAAAGATGTATGAATTCATACAAAGCATGAATTCATACATCTTTGGTATATATTAAAATCGATACTATTGCCGTTTTAGTGCCAATAAAGAATATTTTTTATTAAATTAAAAAAAAATATCGACATATTTTTTTTAAAGAAAGGGTTTTTATTTAATGCAATGGAATGGTATATCTTAAATAATTAGGGTTTGAAAGGATATTTTGTATGAAAAAATGTGATATTTTTAAATTTGTATTAATAAGTAAAAATCTAGATAGAATAAGTAGGTATCTATTATTTGTGTGTGTGTTGTGTGTAAGTACAATATAGGGCGTTACAATTTAATTATTTTTGGGACAATCAGGTCTCCATTAGCACAGTGAGGGGACTATTCTCCTGTGCTATTGGAAGCTAGAAAATAAAAAGTTTAAGTATCGAGTAGGGGTCTAAAACTTTATTTTTATTTCAAAACAAGGACTTTTTAGTATCTTCTGATGCAACGCTACCCCCCCACTCAAGGGATAGCGATCTAATTTTTCTAGCGGTATTCATGTCCCAAAAGTGCCACATTTACTATAATAAATTATTATATATTTTTTATTTATTTTCTTCAATTTTATTTATGGTTTTTATACCAACTTATTTTACTTATTTAGTATCTTATTATTTTATTTGATGTTACCTTAGTGATAACTACGTATAAGATTGGTTTATTTTGTAATACTTTATTTTAATTTTGTAATTTTATATTGTAATATACCTACATTTCTAATTTCTGTATAATTTAAACATCTTTTATGCAGTATGTTTGTAAAAATTAAAAAATTTTAAATTTGTTTAATAAAATCGATATAAAAGTACCTTGTCTTTATTTATTTAAAACAGGACGTTTTGGTTAGTATCTCTAACCGTTTTCACGTGTAAACAAAGCTATCCAGTCTACAGGCTGCTACTTATACAATTTATTTTACGCAGTCAAATGTAAAGAAGTGGTTTCCATAATTTTGGTATGATGTATCCGTGCTTGATTGACTAAGCCTTATTTTTTCTGCATTATATAAATGCAGCTTAAATAAACTTTCGTTTTCGCCAAAGCCATTCCTTATGCAAAACTTTTGCTTTAGAAAATATTATTTTATATAGTTCTTTAGTTGTTATTTTCTAAAAGATAAAAAGAGAGTAAATTGTATATCAGAAGAAATAAAGAGGCTGATGGAAAAAAGACGAAGCCTCAAAAAAGAAGGTAAAAAAACATAATATATATAATACACAAAAATAAATAAAACTATAAGAAAAATGATCAAAGAAACAAAAAAAAGAGCCAAGAAATAATAGTTGAGAGAGTTATAGAAAATTACAGAAATATGAAGTGTCTAAGGCCGACTCTAGGTAGATATGAAATAATTAAAATAGAGTACATGAACGGTATAGAAACTAACGTTAAAGAGGATATCATAAATATCACACAACTATTCTATACAGAATTATAACAAACAAAAAGGGTACCATCGCAAGAAACCATGAAGAAACTCCAAACAAAATAAAGAACCTAAACTCAGAGCCACAACCTGAAATAAGCAAAGCGGAAATAAAGAGAGCATTAAAAAAATTAAAATTAACAAATCACCTGGAAAAGACGGAGTAACTGCAGAAATGCTAAAGTACGTTGGTAAAGCTGTAGTTAATACCCTCCATATTCTCCTGAATAAAAACTAAAAGAAAAAATAATCCCAAACAACTGGAAATAATCCATAACCATTATTCTACACACGAAAGGCGATAGAGCAACCTAAAAAACTATGGACCTATAGCACTCCTCAATGTAATTTATAAGCTTTCCACGAAAATATTAACAGATAGACTAAGAACAAAATTTGACGAAAATCAATGAAAAGAACAAGCAGGCTTTAGAAAAGGTTTCAGTACAATTGACCACTGATTAAAAATGAAAATCCTTATAAAACGAGCCAACGAATACAACATTCCAATATGTGTTGCGTTTATAGACGTCGAAAAAGCTTTCGATAGCATTGAGCACTGGGCAGTAAACGTATCTTTAATTAGCCGGATAGAGAGTTGATAGCCAATATATAGCGAAGCAACAACATTAATCAAAATCCATTTAGGAACCAAGCCAATCCTCATAAGAAGAGGTGTCAGCCAGGGTGACAGAATATCCCCTAAAATATTTAACCAGGCCCTAGAAGATGTTTTTAAAAGCTTAGATTGGGAGGAAATAGGCATCAAAGTAAGCGGATAATACTTGAGCCAAATAAGATATGCTAATGAAATCGCCTTAATAAAGAAGAAAGAAGAACTGATCAAAATACTGGAAGAACTGGATACAGCAGCTAAAAATATAGGCTCAAGTATGAACTACACTAAAACTAATATCATAACAGACCCAGATGAAGATATTACGGTCAGAATAAACCAAAATAAAATAGAACAAGTAGAGGAATATATATACCTAGGACAAATTATTGTTAAACTAAAAAAAGAAAACCAAAGAGCTGAAATCAAGAGATGAGTAAATGGGCCTGGGCAGCATTCGGTAAATTAACCTGCATACTAAAAAATAAAAAATATCCTCAGTACCTGAAAACAAAAGTGGATAACCAATGTATCCTTCCTGTATTTACCTATGAGATCCCATGTACAACGGATGAACGACGAAAGATTACCAAAGCAGGTCCTAGAATGGCAACCAATAGGGCGCAGAAAAAGAGGGCGTCCTAAACTGGAATGGCAACAGTCAATCCAAAGATCAATGAGTCAAAAAAACCTGACGGAAGATGACTGTCAGGATCGAAGGATGTGGAGAATAGGCGTCGGACAACGTAGAAAAACGTTCTAAACCGACATAGTAGTAGTAGTATCCCAGAGCTGGACACTTACAAGATTAAACATGGATACAGTAACAAAAGACCAAAGATCAGTGGAGAGACAAATGTTACATGTAAAGCTAACAGATAAAAAAAGGAATGAATGGACAACAAATAAAAAAAATGCAAGGGATGTCAGAGAAGAAGTTGCAAAATTAAAATGGAAATTTGGCGGTCATAATATCAGACAGAAGGACGATCGGAGGAACACATGCATTGTAAACTGGAGACCTTGGGAAATTAAAAGAAGACTCCAAATGAGATGAGCGGACGATTTGAAGAAACTCTCGGGAACTAGATGGATAAACACGGACATACAGAGAAGAGTGGAAGATAATGGGGAAGGCCTATGTCCAAAGATGGATTGAAGAAAGCTAAATAGATAGAACAGAGATAGGAAGCCCTACTAGAAATTGTATCAACTACGAATGTTTAATGCCTGTTGCGATGCGCTTCAGATTCCCACGACATGTGCTATAGGAAATCACCACAGCCCACGAGAAAGACCGGTCCGGGCGCGGAAATATCACGTGACCGTAGGAGGGTCACAAAAGAACGCCTCCCGGCCAGCTGTCATTATAAAACATGTGTGTGTTTTGATATGTTTGTTTACGTCGATTTTTTTTAATTCGGGCATGAATTTTATGTGAATTTTGCTGTTGTTGTTTTTTTTTTACTTTTGTAAGGCTTAAAAGTTATAATGACCTATTTAATCTTCAAATTTAACAATTTTAGACAACCTGTATCTACTGTTCGATTAGCTGATGTTGAGAGGCAACAACTGGAAACTGCAATACAAGAAAGTCTTGAAACACTTTGAGCTCATAAGAAATCAAAAGTTTTATCAAATATTGAGGACATTTCAAAATTTTATTGTTCTAATACTAAAATAAACAAAAATTGGATTTTTACCCAAGAACGTGAGACAGTCTGCCTGTGCCTGATGTAGTAAGATACAGCTTTTAAAAGAACATGAGTTGGTAGTTAACTTACACATTGATTAAACGTTATGCTGGGTAATTTTTCAAACAATTATTGACGACCAATACATTCAGTTTATTGAACGTGAAAACCATCTCACTTATTCACAAAATAACTTGATTCTTTTTAATAAATTGTTGTGAAATGTTTTATATAAAAAAATTTTCTTTAGATAACTCTAGCGAGTGTTTTTGTGGAGAAAAACTATTGTCAAATCTTGAAAAAATTAGTTTAAGGGCATGTTAAGTTTTTTAAATAATTTTATTAAAAAGCATAATGATTTAGTATCTGCTAATAAATCTTTGAATAAGAACACAGACAAAGATGATGACACTTAAACAAAAATTAAAAAAGTTAAAGCTTAGGTTCGTTATGTGCAATTTTAAAAGACTTGTATAGATTTGAAGTAACTAGTGCAAATTTTATATAATTTTTTATTTTATAGATTCAGTTCTTTTATCTATAATAAACACATACATCAGCAAAATATATATTTTTTTCAATTTTTGCCTATATGAGAACAAAAAAATTTTGTCAATTGATTTAAATTGTGTAAAAACAGATAATATATTAAGCAATACAATAGGAATCCTGGAACTCCTAAGATCACGTGACCGCCGACATCACGAACCAAGTGTACCAAAACGCATACCGTTGCATTGCGGTTTTAAATTACACAAAATTATTGTGGCTATAGCCAGACAGATATTTTCTTTCCAATAAAAAAATGTTATAGATTAAAGGGGTTTCATTGTTGTTATAAGTTTATCTATTTCATGGTTATTAAAAAAAATCTCGCGATAAACTTAAAATAGCAAGAAAAATGTATTGCTTGCAAGATAAAGCAAATCGATTAATCAAAATCAACTTCAAAAATATTGCTTTATCAACTATCAAGCATCGGATTTCGTTTATATCACTATCAATGCATCAAAATTCTTTTAATCCAAAGGAAACGTTTTAGTTTTGCAAATCCACTGGAGTTGACAACATCCAAGAAGAATTCTTATAAAAACAACATCAACATTATTTTTTTGTAAATAATAACATTTAAGTTAATTTTGTGTCAATTTTTCATAGAATTATGATCCTTTAGACTGTGGTGAAAGTGGACACTGTTATCTTGTGATGTGATTTATTTGGATTTTGTTTTTATCTAGGTAGGTACTAGTTTAGGGTCTTTGTTGGTGCAATGGTATGATCGATTAAGTTGAAAAAGGAACAACTTTTGAAGGCTGAAGTTTTTGGATCGTCATTTGGATGTCATTGGCCAGGGCCAACAAGGATCTAAAAACTAAAAGAAATTGAAAAGTAAAATTTTGGGTAGAATGTAAATTTAAAATTAATCATATTATATTTTCCTACATTTTCATTTCTTTTCAAACTTCTTTTCTTAAGTTTCTCTTTATGGTTGTAAGGCAAGGACAATTAAAATAAGCAAAATGGACACATAGATTTTATACCTAAATAATGAGAAAAAGACTACGACGAAGGCAAGAAATTACAATGTAAAAAATTACTGGAGACAAAAATAGCGTCGCAGAAGAAAAAATTGTGGAAGTACCAAATAAAGCACTTTATGGAAACAATAGCGTTGCAGAAAAAAGTTGTGCCATTATAAAAAAAATTCTAGAAGATTAAAAAATAAGCGCCGCAGATAACAACTTCTGAAAAATTAACTAGTTACTTGTCGGAAAAAATCGGGCTTCTGAAAAAATTTCTTGCAAGATAAAAAAATTATTGGGAAATTAAAAAAAAACTGCAGCAATGGTAAAAAATTTAGAATACCCGAAAATTAATGGCGCCGACCCAAATGCAACCGAAAATTTTGGAAAATATAAGTATACTTTTCGTAAAAGAAAGCGCTGCAGCAAACAAAATTTATATACGTAATTTTCGGAAACAATATCGCCACAGGAGAAAATTTATTCAATATAAAAGAATTATTGGAAGAGTAAAAAAATGTGCCGCAAGCAAAATTTTTAGATTTTTTGGGATTTTGCTTGGACAGACACGAAAAAACGAACTACTGATACGTATTCTGATTAATGAAAGGTGCACTGTTCTAGTGCGTCTGAGATGCATGTTAATGTCCTCATTATTTTCCAAGTATTTTTGTATCTTTAGATTTTGTTCATTCATATGTTTATTGATCTTTTAAAATTTCTTTCATTGCTTTTGAGCTTGGATATATGAGTAAATTTTGTCAATAAGTACGCGTTGGTTCGATTTTTGCACTTGTTTCATAGAGTTTTTTATTGGCATTTTCTCTTTTCCTACGTGCACATATTACGTGGTTTAAATCCCCTATTTCCTCACACTCACATTGAGTGTTTTTAACATTAATTTTGTTTAAATATTTATGTGTAAGACAATGTCCAGTTCTCATGCGACATATTGTAGTTATGTTCTTTTTATGTGTATATTTTATGTCATTATACCATGGTAAATTTTATTAAAAAAATTTGCTTAAGCAAAATTTTTACAAAAGGAAATTTCTCAGGAAAAATGGTGTCAAATGCAGTACTTTTGTTTAGTTTCAAAAGTATATTTTAAAGAATTAGTTTGTTTTGTTGAAAAATTATGGTCATTTCGTTTATGGGCCAATTTTGTGCTTGGGGGGAGAGGGCTAAACCCGTTTCGTTTCATTTATCCAAGAATTCGTACACCGGTTTTTACCTGTGTACGAATTGTTGTGAGTGAAAACAATGCTTCTGAGGCAGCTCTAAGGACTGACAAGTAAATACTGCTCTGCCTGTTTACATAAAATCTATAGAATAACTAACTAAAAACTAAAGCTCTCAAAAGGAGTTTCCCATTTCTCCCAATTTTTGTCTAAATGGACAACAAATGCACATAATTATTGTTGAAGAGCAGTAGATCCTAAATCTTGGACAATACAAGCGAGGATTTGAGGGGGGTAACGTGGTAATTACCCTCCCTCCCCCCTAGAACAGAAAATATGCACTTTTTGTTATTGATTAAAGGGAAAATAGGCGAATCACCCACCCTAGAAAAAAAACTTATATTACAAAAATTTTTTCGCCAACGAACCGAACCGAACCGAAGCCCCCCCTAGATTTTCACCCAGATCCGCGCTTGGGACAACATCGCGTTAAATTTAAGACCCTCGAATCAGAGCTGAATCAATCACGAAAAAAGATGGTTACCTTACGGTTATAGTGATCAAGAAGAAGCTTGAAGAATCGAATCTGTCTTCAGAAGTCAAATCTGATCTTTTTTTAACTGAAACACTCTATTCTTCAATTCCCTACTACCCGGAGGATCCCTAGAATTTAATCCTATATGCGCCTGAGCCAAGTTCCTGAGGTAGTAAGGGATGCTCAAAACAAGCGGAAATTTAATCTAATATTTTATAAGACAAATTTATAGTTTTCAGTATTTTTTTTAAATCAGGTGCAATAATTGCGAGGAAGATCAGCTTTAAAGACTCAGAAGCGGTACTGTTCTGCTTCTTTACATTTCTATTTTTTTCTCTGTAAAACAACTAACTAAAAACCTAATTTTTGCCCAAATGGGCAACAGATGCACAAAATTGTTCAACAGCAGTAGATCTTCAATCTTGGACAATAGAATGGCTTCTTCCACAAGTTTAAGCATTCACAACTCTAGCATAAGAGTGGAGTCAATGGTGAAACAATACGGGTATACGGTCCGAGTGATCAAAAAGAAGCTTAAAGTTTTTTTTCAACTAAAAGCCCAACTTTCCTACCCCCCCGAGGATTTTTAGAGCGATAAGAACCACTGATTTTCATTTCTATTCTATTTTCTATTAAATTCTGAACTACGGACTTACAGTGGGAACCAAGATCCCGACGAACCCCATCAACAAGCGGAAATGTTCTGTCAAAATGTATAAAATAATTTTATTATTTTCATTAAAATTTATTTTCAAAGTAGGTGAAACAGTTGTGAGTAAGGACAATGCTTCTGAGGCAGCTCTAGAAACTTACAAGTACCACTCATGTTTAGATAAATATTTTTTTGTAGAAACTAACCAAAAACTAAAGCCCTTAAAGGAGCTTTACGTTTTTCCCACTTTTCGCCCAAATGGGCAACAGATGTACAAAATTGTTCAACAGCAGTAGATCTTCAATCTTGGACAACGTCGCATTGAACAACATGCCTTCGTCCACGAGTTTAAGCATTAACGACTCTGGCATAAGAGTGGAGTCAATCGCTAAGGAAGACGAGCATACAGTCAGAGTGATTAAAAAGGAGCTTGAAGAGATGTGTCAAAAATTTGTGGTCAATAATATGATAATGTCAATGCAGTTTTTCGAAAATCATAGAGAGTAAGTATTATTTTTGTCTTTACAAAAACAAAAGATCAAAAATCAAAACAATTAAAAGACAAAAGATTCCTATAATCACTATATTAATGGTGATCCATACTATAACATAGGTAGGGGAGCGGTCATGATACACAGTGGGCAATCATGCGCACCCCATCTTCAGTAGATTTGGATTCTTGATTTTGCTCACCGATCATTGAGACTCGTGTTGAAACTCTATTAAGCAGTGTCTATAAAGGATCCCGCCCGGAGCTTATGGGCGGTGGCTTTCGGTTGGATTTTTTTTAAATTTCAGTATATTCAAAGCCTCTTGGGGCCTTCCTATATACGCCACTGCTAGAGTCCCTGTATGTTGACATATTTGGATATATTATATCCAAATATGTCAACATACAGGGACTCTAGCCACTGCCTGTTGTATGACATATTTTAAGGAAATATAAAGAGTAAAACCTAGTTGTTAGGGAATGGGAGAAGACAAAAATTTCATGGATTGCCTTGGGCACCAAAAAAGCGCGCTACAGTTCCGCACGCCACCTATATTCTGTTTTTATAAAACTATAAAAAGGAGTTAATAAATTAGAGATAATTATAATATTTTTAAAAATTATTTTTTCCATATTATGGATGAACTCTTAGCTAAAAGCTGAAATCATAATAAAATTATTTGCATAAAATTGTCTAGATAACTTCTAGATTTCTTAAATGTTTGCAATTTATCACACTCGAACTGTAGTCTTTTTTTGATAAGATTTTTTTGCTGATAAAAGTACTGCTTGAGAGTATTGACGGAATTAATCATCATTGGCTTTAAGAACAAAATGCAAAAGTTTTGATTACATTTTATTTAAACGTATACAAAAACACCAAAAATTGGGAAAATCAGCCTTATTAACAACAACTTTACCTAAATGCAAAAACAATTTCAGCGATTCGAAAATAAACTAAGATTTATGAATCCCTGTGTCGCCAAGTGAAATAAATCGATTTGTTTATACTTATACCTAGAGACCCACACAATCGTAGCCACCAAAACTATTTTTTATTTTATTTTTTCAAATTAATTTAATTTATTTTTAAGTTTTATAGACAAACCATGGCATCGTAAAGGTGTATTATAAATATTTTGTTTTAGAACGATCCAGCAACTCCAGCATTCTTCAGCCAGCACAAAAGAGAAGGAACTAAACAAAACATTGTTAAAAGACGAAACTATGAATATCACTTATCCTGACGCCATTTTTGAAAAAGTGCGAGAAAATGTGTTGTACAGGTAAATTTAAAACATTATAATAACCTAATCGGGTACGTTTTTCTTTAAAATTGAGCCCTAATACCAGGCGCGGATCTACGGGAGGGGAAAAAGGGGAAATATCCCCCCCAAATCTCGATTTATATTATATATAATATAAACCGCTAAACCGATTTTCATAAAATTTTTAGGTAAAATAGTATACGACACTCAAAATCAAAATCCATTGCTAACTTTTTAGCGGAGCGTCGTATCGATATGTGGTTTTTAAAATATAGTAGACTACATTTTGCTCAATAATGTGTGTTATAACCAAAAACTTCGGAAGAGCTTTAGTTTCTGAGATATTTACAAAAAATTGTTTACAATAGGCTAAATACATACTCACATGTACCTGCTTTTAGAGTTATCATTTTGGTAACTTTTTCTATATAAGGTATCTTAGAACTTTGTCGAATCGTAAAATAATCGAAAATTGCTCCAGAAAAATTTATCTTTGTGCATTATTTATCGCCTAAAAAATCGACTCTCGCCACTGTTTTAAGCAAATACAAGTTAACTTTACTAGACATGAGCATCGATCGTTAAAAAAGGTTTAATTTAAATGCACAATGTCATTTTTATTTCCTTTCTGATAGAAATTTTAAAGAAGACTCAGAAGCCGAATCATTAGTACCTAAGAGAATCTATGTTATGAATGATTTGGTTGAAGTTGTTAACTCAAACGAAGTTCCCCAATACACTGTGATAGACAAGCCTAGTTATCAGGTCAGGATGGAGGAGTCATCAAGAAAGGGTAAGTACTTCCAAAAGGAGTTTCAATAAAATTTATTTAAAAACAAGTCTAAGTGCAGAAAAACGCTTAAGACATGTCCATTTATAAATTAAACTGGCCAAATTGGATTGGATCACAGCAGAGTGAAGAGTATACAGCATGAATAAATGCTATATAGGGATCATGAGAAATTATTACTGTATGTAAGATAAGAACCACTGCATATGTATAAAATATGTAGTATGTAAGAAAAAAGATAGATTGTTTACACGTGGTTGCGCCTATATTTCAGGATAGCCAGACCCACAGCCAATACCTGTCCTCTGTGCGCCCCGGTAAATTAAAGGGAGGACATTTCTGACACCATTTGTTTTCCCTTGCACGGCGATCTTTTCTTTTAGTTTGTAAAGAGAATCGATCGAAGTACGTTGTACAGTCGGGGAAATTTTAAATTGCCACCCTAGAAAATAAAAAAAATTCCTATTTGAAATTCGGTAAAGTAGTTTAAACCAAAACAAAAAAATTGTGAACCTAACCTCTGTCTGTATATATATGTACATAATTTAAAAAAAAAATAATTTCTTTAGTTGATTGATTTTGACAGGAAAAAAATAAAACAGCTATTTAAAAAGTCCCCGACTGTACATGAAATATCCGAAATTTACACGATAACTACGTTACGTGTAATCATTTTTTTTAAGCTTGCTTTTTTTTATAATATTTAATGCCGTGTCTACCATAAACTAAAGTCTCTGGCGCCCCCAACGAAACAAACAAAATAGACGTTTGCTTTAAAAACAAATTCTTTCATATTGATTTAAGAACTACCTAACGAATTAAATTCTCAAAAATACCACTGCTCTGTGCTAAACAGTTTTCGAGCCAATTATAAAATTTCGTTCGGATATTACTTAGCATTTCAGGTGTCACTGATTGTAGAGTGGTGATTATTTTTGCCCGAAGTTCATCCAAAGTGGCTGTTCTTAAATGGCCATGTGAATAAATTTGGTTTTTTGCATAGCCCCATAAAAAAGATCATTGGGTACCAAATTTGGTGATCTCAAAGGCCAGCTGATGTAACTTGCCTCCTTGTAATAAGCCGCCTTGGAAACGTTTTAGTTAAAAACACTCTCACAGGCAACCTTGCATAAACCAAATTTGGTTAAAATCGACATTTGGCACCTGTCGCATCGCAGGAATGACACCTACCCTCGTAAATTACCATTGATGAAAAAAGGATACTGAGTCCGTTCTGCAGTATGCAAATGTTTATTTTTCTGTGACCTGTAACGAACAGCGGAAGGATTGTTACGCCATAAATTGAAAATGAACTTTCGTCTGTAAAACAATTTTTTTAAATAAAATTTTCATCCTGATTCACTTTTTCAATCATGGTTTCACAAAACTCCATTCTTCGAAACTGATCATCTGTACTATTTCCCGAACGCTAAATATAATACGCGGCATGGCTTGAGCTAGAATTTGTGTGAAAATCAAATACCCACTCCTAACCTGTTTCACTTCACACGACGGAATGACGAAAAACTTCGTGAAGACGAAATATCACGATGTATTCCCCTACTTTTCCACTATTGGCCCAATATGGGTCTAAAACCGAAAAATATTTTAAGACACCGCCCAAAATATATTTTTATCTATTTTACTCCTCTCTTACACACATTAAGCACAGCACAGTCTATGATCCCTATGGCATTTCATCTACCTGTATATAGTTGAGGTAACAATTTTCCAGGTATAATTTTCATAATTTGATTTAATTTTACAAATTATTGGATTATATCAAACCTATATATACTTGGTTCGAGTAAATATAAATATATATATTTCCTAGGCTTTGTCAAGCTTCAACAAGTTGAAGTGACGACAACCCCAAAAACTACCAACGACGAGTGGGCAACAGAATACGAAGCCCTACCTGGTCCTTCGACCAGGCCCGATGAGGAGTATGGATATAACACCATCACTGAATTGAGGACTCCAAAACGTATAGAGATTGAGAAGGGTGCTGAAAGGAGGTTAGTAAATCATCACTTCTTGCTTAAGCTAGTGCTTCAGAGGAGGTGGCAAGGTTATTATACAGGGTGTTTTTGTTTAAATGTAACAGACAGAAAAAATATATAAAAAAAATATATTAATTAATATACGTTACAGGAATTCAATATTCTAAAAAGTTTTATAAATTATATACTTTTTAATTTGCATATACAATGGAAATTGAAAAAGATTCAGCCTTCCCTTTTTTGGATGTTCTTTTAAAACGAATAGACAGAAACATTCAAACCACTGTATATAGGAAACCTACACACATGGGACGGTACCTAAATTTTAAGTCTAATCATTTTGTTTCTAAAAACAAGGAGTTATAAGATGTTTGTACTTAAGAGCCGTAAATTATTGTAATAATGAGGAATGAACCACAGAACTTAACATTAAAAAGAACTTACAACAAAATGGTTATTCCAAAAAATTCAGGTCAGCGAACTCTAAAATTAAAAACAAACCAAATGTAGCTAAATCTCAAAATAATAATCCATTGGGTTTTATTAACATACCATATGTTCAAGAGATTTCAGAAAATATAAGATGAATAGCCAAACACTATAATATAATAAATTGGTAAAAATTTTTTTTTAAGTCACAAGCTTTTATAAAATGCACTAAAAATTAAAAAATAATTTTCTAACATTCTAATATTATCATAATAATAAAAGCGATGGCCGACTGATGGAAATCTTGACGATGTTAGCACGATAAGATATCCGTATCAATTAAATATCACTATTTGCAAGAATCAATCTAGCAGAAAAATGCAGAGGTACTAAACCCACCCAACCTGACCTAAGATACCCCAGCAGTTCTCTGACATAGGTATAGCAATGGCATAAGGATTAAGTTTTGTGTAATAAAAAATAAAGCGGCTAAAAAAAAATAACGAAAATAAGTCTAGAAAATTATATTCTATATTGATGTACTAAAAAACAGTTTTCAAAAAATTCAAAAAATATTAGGTGTTCATATCATATCTAACTTTGTTTACAAAAATCAGCTGGACCACCAGTGACGTGAAAATTGTACATTTATATATATAGGTATATATAAGATCCGAACACCGGTCTATTCTAGTCACCGTATTTTTGTCCCAAACCCCAGTTAAATTTAAACAAAAATCATATAGAGTAAAAGGCTAATTTTACCTATAACGCGTGTATATATAAATATTACATAAACCCACTTCAATGTAAATAAAAGTCAGTAAAACATTTACTTACCATCACAAAATGTTTAAGCTATTTTTACAATAAACAGCGCACATCACATGTTAAGCAAAAACCAACTTAAGCTCAGCCGACCTGCACCAATCTGAACATCTGATATTAAGAGGTTTTATTCTTGCGCAGTTTACCTAAAACTGCGGTACCCCGTTTTACCCCCGTACCCCATATTCCCCCCCTTTCCCCTACATAGAATTACCCAAGCACATTAAATTAATCCCTGTAGGTAAAGGCCTTGCTTTAAATTGTTGTTTTTGTTCCAGGAAATGTCATTAGCATTTTTATTTTTAGGGACACGCTGCCAGAAACGTGCTTTTCCCAAAGAAAGGTGCGGAAAATTCCCGAGGAATATTTTGACGACGATGAAAGCGAGTCAGAAATTTTACAGCATTTGGGTGTTCAAGATCTTTTTAAACAGATTACTTATATTAATTCTCAAGGTATGATCAAAACCATGGAAAATTCAGTTTATTTTGAAAATACATACTTTTGAAATTTGACTAGTCCTCGGAGTAGCCGCTAGTGATGGGTTCCTTTTTTGTAAATTGCTTTTTGCAAGCAAGCAAGCAAGGGGCGAAGCAGATTTTAACTGATATCGTGCGTCACAATTTTTTTTGGAGGCAATCAAAAATCTTGTGAACCTTTTTTTCTTGGTCGCCAACTTCTTAAGGTAAATTTATCAATTGCCCATTGCGCCTACTTTCATTGCTTTTTTAAAAAAAGCAGTTTTGCCACAGCCTTCGTAAACTAACTACGAAGGCTGCGGTTTTGCCCATCACTACTAACCGTGGCTAGTCAGGTAAAGTAGGTCATATGATAAATTAGTTAAAAAGGAAAATCATGCTCTAGGACGCTGTGACCTTAGATTATCCTGCCAGATGTCACATTTTGAACGGGACCGTCCCGATACTTGAATCTACGTCCTATCTCCCCAAATTTTTTCTCGGACGGCCAAAATTCCCGTGTTTTTTAGGGTCCCTTAAAACATGGGCGTGCGCAGCACCAAATCTAGGGGGGGGGGGAATTTAAAAAAGGTAATATTTCAATAAATTTTCAAGAAAAATGACAATTGTAAAAAGCAAAAAAAGTAGCGCTGCAGGCGTAAATTTTTGAAAAATTAGGTAGTTTACGAAAAAACTGCGCTGCAGAAAATAAATTGTAGTTAAAACGAAAAAAATTATTTTTGGACAAAATGGCGCCACAGAAATAAAAATAAATTAACCAATAGTCAAAAATTTTCGGGAAAAATTGCAAAGGTAAAAGAAAAAATTGTGTAATATGCTTATTTCGTTTGGAAAAGCTCATTTTGAGTTTGGAAGGGCAAGCCCCCCCTAGCCCTTCTATAATTCTATAATTGCAGCTCTGATCTAATATTAAAATAAAATATTTTAGTTCAACTTTATTGATAAATACCCTGCCCCTCCTTGCGTACGTCCATGCCAAGCGCCCATCTAGGGATGTACTTATTTTATTCGTACAAAAAATGACATGTTGAAATTTTCAAAAATCCTTTTGGATAGACATTTTTATGATAAAAGATCTAATTTCCGTTTCCGTCCGTCACTTTTAATTTTTTTTTGATGATATCTCTAACACAAAGCGAACTCTTATGAAATTAAGGAAGATAAAGTCTGAAAATGTACTAGAAAAGTCAAGGAAGGTCTTGCAAAACTTTGTAAATGTCATAAAAAAGTCTAAAAATATTCTGGAAAAGTCTACAATTGTTCTGGAAATGTCCTGAAGGAGTCTATAAAATGTTCTAGAAAAGTCTGGACATGGTTCGGAAAAGTTTATAATTCTGAAAATGTTTGGAAGAATTCTCAAATAGTCTGGAAATGATCAGAAAAAGTCATCGAAAAGTCTATTTTACATGTTTTGAAAAACTATGGAAATAGTATGTTCTGGTAAAGTATGGAACTTTTTGAGGAAAGTCTTAAAATGTTTTAGAAAAATTGTATTTTAAGCTTAGAATAATATAATCCCACAATAACCTTATGGTTTTTAAAAAAATACTTGTGTACCCCTTTTTTCCTGAAACGACTGTGTGTGTGTATTTTTTTTCTGTCCGTAGCTCCTACACCGCTGGACCGATTTTCATCAAATTTTAAGGTAAAATGGTCTTCGACACTCTAACGAGCTGATTAGTTTTTGGTCAAAATCCATTACGCTAATGACAGCTTTTTGACAATTAAAATTTTTTAAAAATACTAACTTTTTAACGGATCATCGCTTCTATATGCGGTTTTCGGAATATAGTTATTATAGCTCTTGCTCAATAATTTTTTTAATAACCAAAAACTTCGTAGGAGCATTAGTTTCCGAGATATTTACAAAAAAGTGTTTTCAGGGCTGATTATTATAGCTTCACTTGTGCTAATAGCCTAGCTAGGAAGGTATCAGATCCGTTATGAATCCATTTATTTAGCTCTCTGGTGGATTCTATTCATGTTTAAATGGAACTATCTAAAACCAAAACCCAATGTAGGTACTAAATTTCATTAAAATCAAGCAAGCTGTTTTTGAGTTATTCGCTTTAGTCGTTGCAGACACACAGAGAAACAGAGACAGCGTGGCAAAAAATATCTTAAACGCAATTAAATCGGAGCAGCTTTTAGCTCACATCTAGACGATAACTATAGTACCGTGAGCTATGGTGCCTATGTCAAAAATATATACAATATTTTTGTATATACTACTACTACTATGTCGGTTTAGACCGTTTTTCTACCTTGTCCCACGCCTATTCTTCACCTCCTTCGATCCTGACAATCATCTTTGACTCATTTATCTTGGGATTGACTGTTGCCATTCCAGTTTAGGACGCCCTCTTTTTCTGCACCCTATTGGTTGCCATTCTAGGACCTGCTCTGGTAATCTTTCGTCGTTCATCCTTTGTACATGGCCGTACCATATCAATTGTCTTTTAGTGATGTCATCCGTTATGGTTCCGTCCATTCCCATTCTTTATTTTATGATCTTATTTCTTATATGATCTGTTTTAGATATTCTCATTGCTCTTCTTATTGCATCCATTTGGACATATCCATACAACAGCGTGCTTTTCACCATTGTTTCATATATGTAAAATTTTACAGTCCTTTGTATCTCTCTGCTCCATAAAATACTATTAAAACATCCAATAACCTTGTTTGCTTTTTAAAGATAATTAACCAAAGTTTTTTTTTAAGGTTTTATGAAATACTTTAGCAGCATTATATTTCCGGGCTCGTTGGGTGCAAAATTGGGATTCGACGAGAAAGATATTCAGTGGGCGAAAACCATTCCCGGCAAAATTTTCTGTGATAAGTACGACGAACAAACTCAGATTTTTAACGCATATGAGGTAAGTTCTAGGTTTATGAACACCATTCGTTAAAATACCTCAAAAAATGGTAGTTTTCAGACATCTGAAAGATTTGTAATCTACACTACGACCATATTAGGATAAGACCACTTTCCGTTAATACAAAACGGCGGATCATGCTTGAGCAAATGATCACATGATTTAATGAGCTGAAGCTAAAATTTGGCCGAAAGTTTATTGAGTGTGAGCCAAAAATACTACAAACGTAAATTCACGGATACTAAAGTTTACGCAGGGCTATCAAAACAGACGGGCCACGATCCTCCACTTTGTTGACGTCACATCCGGGGCTTATTTTTTTTGATGGTCACGTTACGACACAGCTGATTGATTGTCTTTAAAATATTGAAGTTGGAATGACGGTTCATGAATATTTTATTATTTTTTTAAATAAAGCCGGTTTTGAGATTGTTTTTACTATATTCTTTCAGAACAATTTTTTAAAATCATTAGCTAACACAAAAATTAAGTTTAAAGCAGGAGCGAATGTGACAATCACAGATGACAAAGTCAAACACATGTCAAATATAACAAGTTGCGTTCGGTATTTACGTCGGATTAATCTTTTTGATCGAAAACGTTCGGTAATTCCATCTAGATCTAGGGGAGGTAGATCTGAATCGTTCGGTAATTCTGCTCAGACTAGTCGAACGTAAATCTGGTTGCTCCGTACATTTTATTCGACGAAACAGATTAATCCGAGATTGTGACGTATGTTGTGTATATACAAAAATATTTTTTTTATGTAAAAATATTGAAATCGAATAATTTGATGTTGAAGATAACAAATTATATAAGTTTCCGACATTACAGGAAAATTTTGTCAAAATTATAGCTGGGCGTGAGTTGCAATATGTACATAATATTTTTGGTTATATTTAAGGTTATAACCATTCATAAAAATTTGATCGATTTGACCTGGATCGTTCGTTAATTCCAATTTGCTCAGGCTAATCTGTAATCACGTGACCAAAAATCCATCGCGTCTGAGATGCAAATACCGAACGCAGCTACAGTTGGCATGTGGTACATGGCGGGTAATTTGAATTCAGAATAAGGAATGCTAAATCTTGAAGATTTTAACCTTTTAATCATGTTGCTTTCTTACAAAACTTTGGTGGAATATCGGGATGGTGTCTGAGAATGTTTCACTGAAATTTCGCGAAAATCTGTAATAATTTTGAAAATATCATATAAAAAAGTCTGACCTCCTGTACCTGTAAACCCAACCCAATGTAAAATTCAGGGTCGTGGCAAAGGCAATATATATTTTCTTTGATCGTGGCCTCTATTTTTGTGTTGGCCTTGGTTTACGTTTATAAACTTATTCTGTTTCAGGTGATCCCCTGTATAGCGATTCAATGGCCATCCGAACTGACACTTCCCTACATGGAGTTTCACGAGAGGGATGAGAGACCCACGCTCATTACGAGGCAGGGGGTATTCAGGTGGCCCACTGAAAATATGATTAAAGAAATCATGTCTATGAAATGTGCTGTCGTACCAGTGGGGTATCACAAGAAGAAAGGTCAGCACAAGGATGCTGGTAAGGATTTTAGGCATATTTTGTGATTATTTTTCTTCAAGTAACATGACAACTCCTGGTGCTGCATTCTTGAATCCCGTGCCCGTAAGTGAGTAGCTTCTAACTTACTTTAACCCAGGTGATTGTTTTTTTTTTGTCAAACACACTGTATTTATTGTATTACATTCTAGTCAGTAAGACTAATTAACAATTTTGTTTTAACTTAATTTACTTGAAAAGTCAGATTTAAACTTAAGGTTCACTCAACAGTTCTCCCCGCTTTGTTTAGTCTGTAACTCACAATTGTGTTGTCTTTATAGCATTATTTTGTTTTATGTAATTCACTTAGTTTACTAGCTTAAACGGCTTCACTCATTTTAGTCTTCGAACTAGCATAGTATTGTCTAGAAGCTGAATTGCTTCCACATTCAAATGCCGATGGAGTCTATCTTCATGGCTTTTTGCGTACTTTTTTATAGCCTCTGCTACAGTTTCGATTTTTAGATCTCGTTGAAGGTCACTATTTCAAACGTACCAAGGTGCATTCACAATGTTTCTTAATACTTTATTTTGAAATCTCTGTAAAACTAGAATGTTACGCTCTTTAGCACAGCCCCATAGTTGAATACCATATTGGTTTCAGTATTTGTTTATAAAGCAGTAACTTATTATAAATTGTTAAATTGAACTTCCTTCCAATTAACCAGTTCATTTTTCTAATTTTGTAAAATCAACATGAATTGATTTGGTTTCATTTAATTTTATTCGCCACTTTGTGGTCCAACTGTGAACTTCGGTGACTGCATCCTGAAGTTTTTCTATGCATTTTTCAATAGATTTTTCTACCGTCAATAAACCAGTGTCATCGGCAAATGTTGCTAAGTGACAATTTTCTGGCTTTGGGATATCGCAAGTATATACGCTACCCTGGGGCACGCCTGCTTGAATTTTTCTTGAATTTGAGTATGAGTCTTCCTGTTTTACTCTAAAATGTCTATCAGATATGTATGATTCCAAAATATCCGAAAATTGTTGTGGCAGGTGATTGTGAGAGAGAATAGCTGCACTCACCCTGCACTCGACCCACAGACTGTCAAGAACACGGCCTCTGGTCGGGCTTAGCCTGATGTGATGATGTTACCCTATTATCCTTGAGAAATTTGCCATTATAATTATTTTGTTCCAGAATTGGAATGGGAGGTTCACTTTCCCAAAGCCGAGAGGTATCTGGAAGCTAGAATGTCGCATGCTCAAATGAAATGCTACTTGGTGCTTCTAGCTCTACACAAAACTTACATTTCAGGGCATACTCATCATCAGGGGTTGCTGACTGAACACATAAGGTAGGAAAATTTGTGTTAAATTTCATTTCCTAATTCAAAAATCACGTAAGATTAGAGATACAATGAAAGGTATGGCAGTTTTTATTTAAACAAAATTTTTGCTGAATAAATATACTATTATTAAGTTTTTGTATCAGCAAAAATTGTTGTAAATTGAAGGTGTCAGACTTTAAACTATTACGCGTCACCAAAAGATAGTAAGACCCAACGAACATTTAAAGTTGTAACGACGAAACTCCAACCTGAAAGATTTTCTTAAAAGTAACCGCAACGTACTCCCGCTACGTCTCGGTATACTTTAATATTTGTTACTGTAACTAAAAAAAGTAGAGGTTGAACATTTCTAGATCGGTTGGAAATCCATAAAAAACTACTTCTTGTTTATAAAAAGGAGCTACAAAAGTAGGGTTAAGAATGAGCGCGACCAAGATGCGACTGCAAAAAGTCTACGTTTCCAAAGTAGAAACAGGAGGTAGTATCTACTTTAAAAGATCGACACTAAAAAAAGTCAATGTATTTATGGCTTTCAAGTTGTTGCAAAAAGTTATTTTTTCTACATTATTACATCAGATGTTACCAACTTTTGTGGTAATAATTAAAGTTATAATTTAGTTGTCGGATACACTTGTTTGCTACTTCAATGAAGCATAACTTTCTAGAGCTAACTAAGTAACATAGAATAGTCACAACTACGAAATAACGACTAAAAAGAAAGTAAAACTTTGGCAAAGTCCTATCGTGGTTGGGAAGACTATCAGAATAGGCTATCAAGTAATAATCCTAAGAAATAGTTTAGAGGGTCGTTTTTACTAAAGCTCTACTTTTTCGTGATACTAGATAGTAGACAGAACTAAAAAGTGTCGAATTTTTGTTGGTATCACCACATTTCTATCATAAGATAGCAAAGTCTTTGGAGCCTGTAGCCGCTACTATAAATGTTAGTTGGGGATATATGTGACTTGCAATTTTTATGAGGTGTTTTTGTTGGAATGGTCATTTTTTTGTCCTTTCTGTAACGCGGTAGTTTTTGCCATATTATTCAACCGAAATCTATTAAATATGTTAAAATATGCCTGAAATAAGATAGCTAGTGACAAACTGAGTAAAGAAACACACAGCGCAGTAATTTTATTATAATAACTAGCAAAATATTTCCTAAATACCAATTTGAATGAAATCTACATTATCTGAAAAATATTTCTCCTTTTGTTGTATCTAAAGGACTACTTAAAATTAAAATAATTGATTTAAGATAACATTATACTGGGGAAAATTTTACAAAAATATTAGATATTTTACAAAAATTAAAAAACTAGTCTAGGCCCAATTTATGGAACAAAATTACAAAAATAGATAATGCAAAAATATTATGATAAATACAACTATTTGCCAATTAAATTCCAAAGAAAAAATTCAATGTCTCGTTCTGTAACACAGACAATTGCTGTAACATCGAAAAATACTGTTACCGAACGGGACGAATCGTCTTACAGATGGGACAATTTTTCATTAATTTTATAAATTATTATTTTTTAAACACAAAACGATATATTATCAATAATTCAAAAACTCTCCGAAATTTTCTTTCGCGGTCGTCTATAACACACTACTTCTGTTCATACTAGAACGTCTCGAAAACTGAGCCCAAAAAACATCGAAATTGGCCCCACCCTGTACACCTGGTAGTCTATATCTTACTTTTTTATTATTAAAAAAATTACAAAATAATAAATATTTTTGTTTTTTAAGAGACAGTTCTTAGCTTTTTTCTGTAACATAAGAATTTCTGCAAAAAAAATATTTATTTCCATTAAAGGGTTAAAAAGGTAAAAAAATACATTCTTTATGTCCTTTTCAGTACTCAATAACTCTTATCTGAACTTTGTTTTTGATTCACAGTTTTTGAGTTATATAGGCTGTCTCAAATTTAATGGCTAGTATAGGAGATCTTTGATAATACACACAGCGTCTAAAAACTTGGACCACCCAAATTTCTCAGAAAACGCAAAAGTTTTAAATTTCGATAAATGTTATAAAAATCGCTATTCTGTTGCCAACTTATTTACATATTGTTCTTTGGTGCAAAGGTCTTGGGTCCAACAAAAAAATAGGAAAAACTGTTTCCCAAAACTAAATTTATTAAAATTCTTAATTAAAAAAAAATACTTATGAATATAAAATAACAACATTAATAATCAGTGTGACCTCCTCTGTTTTCGAGACACGCATTGACCCGCCTTGGCATTGAGAGAATCAGATTGTCTATCTGTTCTTGAGGAATATTGTCCCACTCCTCTTGTGCCTCCACAATCAGCTCTTGAAGGGTTATCGGTGGGTTTGGTCTCCTGAATATGGCTTCGAACAGGAGGCGAGAGTGCCGGTTAGTTCATTCTCTCGATGTTGGATTCAGCTAACAGATTTTGGATCCTTCTAGTGCGATGTGGGCGAGCGTTGTCATTCATAAAGATAAAATTTGGCCCAAATTCATTCCTCCGGGGTAGAATAATTGGCCTGATAACATTTTCGAGGTAAATGTTTCCCGTCAGCACACCTGGTATGTGAATAAGAGGAGTGCGGTAACCATGCATAAAGCCCCCCCAAAACATTACTGTTCCTCCTTGATAGGGAACCACTTCTTGAGGAAAGGCTAAACGTGCTGCAAGGCCTGGTTCTCTCCATACCTTTACACGGGGGCTGTCACTTGTTAGTCCAAATCGGAACTCGTCAGAAAAAAGGACATTTCTCCATTGAGGTAAAAGCCAATTTATGTGATTACGGCTACATTCTAAGCGGTGAGCTCTTTGTGCTCTAGTAAGCCTAGGCACTCTTAAGGGTCTTCTCGATCGCTAATTGGCACGAGCCAGCCTTCGCCGAATTGTAGGACTGGAAATGAGTCTACCGTACGTTCGTCTGAAATGCGTTCTTATCGCTGTGACAGTGATATTCCGATTACGTCGAACAAAATTGGCTAAATATCGATCCTCCCTTTCGTCTGTAACACGATGACGCCCACTACCAGGTCTCCTACTCACACCTCCAGTTTCTTGGAACAATTGCACAATTCTGATAACAGACGATCTGGGAATAACAAGTCTTGCTGAAATCCTATGACTTGACCAGTCTTGTTGGTGAAGAGCAATTATTCTGGCTCTATCCAAACCGTAAATTGGATGTCCAGGCATTTTTTAGCAATTGGGAGCAAATTATACTTTTCGAGATTTACAAGAAACTGACAGTTTTTAACAAATGCTATAGTTAAAGAAAGAGATAAGGTTTTTTGGCGTTTTTGATAAAAAACAGCATTTTATGCGAGATTATTTCTAACAAAAAATTATTTTGACAAACATTAGCATTGGTTTTATACAGGGGGTCCAAGTTTTTTGACGATGTGTGTATTACCAATCTAAGACATAAGTACATTTAATTGTAGTTTCTCTGTTTTTTTTCTAGAATGCACATGTTTTGGGAATGCGAATCCGATTACCGAAACTGGCCCGAGCACCGTTTGGGCACCAAAATTCTGATGGTCATCAAAAACTTGGCCAAAAAGCTCATGCGGTGCCAACTGCAGCACTACTTCATCAAACAGAAAAATGTGTTTGAAAATATTCCCAAAAAGTATCTCAACTTTGCGCAAAAAGTATTTTTGAATATCCTGGAGGCGCCGGCGCTTTATATTATGAAAGCGCTAAGGAACATTCGATATACCAAAGGTAGGGGCAATAAATAAATCATTTACAATATTAGACCAGTGCAGATACATCTTAAATAAAGGCAAATAAAGAAATTCGGTCAACACGAAAAATAAATTAGACTCGATCCGAGTTATTAGGGTGAAATGGGGTGACCTTTAAAAATGGTAACGGTTTTTCACGGTTCTCAGCTAAAGTAGAGCTCTTATCGAAAAAAGGTAGAAATAAAAGTAATAGGTGATAAAAACGTCTACAACTATTAATTTACATATCCTAAAATATTTTAAGAAAAATTGAAAAAAAATTGTTTTTAAGTTTTATCCTCCTCATTTTTTTTTCTTTTTTATAAAACAAATTATAATTTTATATGAGCCACTTTAATATTTATAATTTAAAGTACCCTTTTTAAATTATTTAACTGATTAATGCAATTTTATTAAGCTGTTATGGATTTTTCACCTAAAAAACAAAAATTAACATTATTTTTTAATAAGTTTTCACGCTTTTTCTCACTACATTTACTTATATTATCATGTCGCATTTGGCAGTGGCATATATAGAAAAAAGTTTTGGGGTAGGCCCGAGACATTTTTGGGGGGGGCCAGACACCATGAGGCCTTATTTTATGCTAGTTTATGTTTGTTTTCATTAAATATGTGGAATACATCTAAAAAAATCTTAGCTTCGGGAGGGGGGGGGGGCAGGCCACCCTTATATACACCACTGCATTTGGTTGATTTATTTTTAAAAAAGATTTTGTTACGCACTTTGGAAAAACTTTAATCATAGGTAATTTAAAAGATATCTCATTTTATTTTTGCAATTTTTATACGTGACGAAAATCTTAAAATGTATAATATTATTAAAATATTTTTGATAACCAAAAAAAAATGCATTTTTGTCATCTTGCCCCACTAGCGGGGTAAGTTGGCGGCTCTATTGGGGCAAGGTGACCACTAGGCACATCGGTCACAAATGAACGTCCCCTTCTTTTCATATAAGGTGCACGCCTCAAGCCCGCAACCCTCGCACCTTCCACTTTTAATCCAGTCCGCTACTGGAGGTTCAATCAATATTTTCGTTTTTTGTTTTTTCTTTCTGGTAGCTTTTGGTTAAAATCATTAAAAACTTTCTTTTTAACTTTTAAGACTTTGCCATGAGTTTTCTTTTAATTTTCTTGTTCAATTTTTTCCAAGTTGGTTTTTCAAGCTCTGCCCCAAGGTACAGTTTTTTAGTAAAAAATAAAACATAAAAACAAAAAACGACTAAAGATGGTCATTTAAGTGTTCTTATATTGAACATATAATAAATAATTTACTAGTTACTAACAAATACTATATTTCCCTTTTTTTTGTAAAATACCTGATATTTTTCCGCAAAAGCATATTTTTCGGCATACAATTTTATAAGCGACCACTCGAATTATAGGTTATGAGCCACTGTACTATTCTTATTCTTACCTGCGCCATACCCATAAAACTTTGAATTTAAAGAGTTCTAACAGCACAGTAATACACTCGTTACCATTTATAAATTTTGTGTTAAATTGAGTTCGTTAACTTGCCCCGTTCGTCATCTTGCTCCGATCTCCCCTACCTTATTTCTTTGTTTAAACTTTAGGAAAATTTTACCCTCCAATAAACTACCATGAACTCTACGAAGATCTGACATCGACCAAAGGGTTAACACTACTCAATCCCAAAATTCTGAACGTGACCAAACCTCCAAGTTTCAAGAAACGGGTCTACAACGACCCAGACATTCAAGTGAAACATGTTTTGGAAATAAATAAAAGAAAGGTAAGGATTATGGATAGCAGTAAATAGAGAGTTTTGCATGTTAGTATAAAATTATAGGATGTCAATATATATGTATCAAACTAGACCAATGAATTATATGCGAAGTAACATATAGAGATCATTGAACTAGACATGTTTATATCTACCAGCGTCTATAGATAAAAAATAGATTTTTTGAAGTGTAAACTTCTTTAGGCACGATTAGCAGTTTTTGTGGGTAGTGAATTGAACTGAGCCGTCAGGCTCGGGTATGTAACGCTCATTCGGGTGAAATCGGCTCGAGTCGACTAACTGTGAGAAACATTCAGCGAGCGATATGATGATGCAGATGAAGGCCATTACACAGAAGAGTTTGGTTCGGTCCGCTTTGCAGAATATGTTATGGGCCAGTATCTGAGGGCACGGCAGTGCCTCGCCAAGTTCGTTCGCCGTAACCATCTTTTCTTGAAACATTTCAGCCGATATTTGACCTACCTAAAACTCTACTTCGGAATGAGCTACAAATCTCAAACGTTGCACAGTCGTAGATCCCCATGAAGTTAACAACCCCACCAAGTTTCATTGAATTCCATAAAGTAGTAAAGTAGTTACGAAATTTCAAAAAACGTCGAAATTGCCACTCACTCACTCACACACTCACTCACTCACTCACTCACTCACTCATGTATAGATCATCAATATTCTACTGTACTTCCAGACATGCTACAAAGCTGAAATTTGGCAGACTGATAGAAATTATGACCAAACCCCTGGAGAAAATCAAAAAACCCAAAAATTTTAATTTACTCCCCTCCCCTATACATTTAAAATTATGTAAAAGTAGCATCTCCCACTTCCAGAAATGCTAGAGAGTTGAACTTTGGCAGAATGATAGGAACTATGCTAAAACTATAGGAAAAAAATTAAAACCCCATAATTCTAATTTACTTCCCTCCCCTATAAATGTAAAGTTAAGTAAAAGAAACATTGCCTACTTCCAGACATGCTAGAGCTTTGGAAGACCGATAGTAACTATGATAAAGTTATAGAAAAAAATTAAAACACCCCAATATTCTAATTTTAACTTTTTAAGACTGAAAGACAATATGATAAAACCATATGAAAAAATTTAAAAACACCATTTTAATTTACTTCCCTCTCCTATAAATGTAAATTTATATAAAACTAACATTGCCCACTTCCAGAAACGCTAGAGAGCTGAGCATTGGAAGCTGATAGAAATTATAATTAAACCATGAGAAAAAATTTAAAAAGTCCAATATTTTTAGTTACTCTCCTCCCCTATAAATGTAAATTTATGTAAAAGTAACATTACCCACTTCCAGAAACGCTAGAGAGCTGAGCATTAGAAGACTGATAGGAACTATGATAAAACTATAGGACAAAATTTAAAAACACGACAATTTTAATTTATTTCCCTCCCCTATACATGTAAAGTTATTAAAAGTAACATTGTACACTTTCAGAAACGCTAGAGAGCTGAGCTTTGGAAGACTGATAGGAACTACGATAAAACCATGGAAAAAAAATTAAAAAACCTCAAAAATTTAAGTAAGGCATTGCAAAAGTTGTGAACAATATTCCGCATATTTTACTACTTTAAAAATTAAGTATTATCCAACTCCTTTAAAAAGAAGTGAAATCAAACCAAAAACATTTCATGTAAAAAAAAGCCAAGTACGCGAAAATGGCATTCCGTAAAAAGAATTGAGATAAAAGTAAAGCCAAGTTCTCCAATACAAATTTCAAAATGAAAGGTTCTTACTAGTTTAGAAATATTTTTCTAAACTTGGCTATTACGGCTGTAAATGACTCTTAGGCACAGTGCTAAATTGAACATAAAGAAGTTTGGCTGCAATAGCAAAGTTTAAAAAAACATTTTCAAACTAGTAAGAACCTTTCATTTTGAAATTTGTATTGGAGAACTTGGCTTTACTTTTATCTCAATTCTTTTTACGGAATGCTATTTTCGCATACTTGGCTTTTTTTACATGAAATGTTTTTGTTATGATTGTTAATTTCGCCTTGTTGAAGTTTACACTTCTGCCGTATGGTCTTAAGCACACACAATAATTTTGACCCAAATACCTACATACGGTTTATTTAAGGTATTTTTTTTCTAAAAAACATTTAGTCGCAAAACAATTTTTTATCCTCTCTTTGAAATATAAAAATCTTTGTTAACCTAACCTTGAGATCAATTGACCAAGGTAAGGTTAACACCGATAACAAGGGAGCTAATTTAAGGAACAAGAAGATAGGTTAGACAGTGGCGTATTTAGAAAAAAATTTGGGGGACCGAGACCCCATAATGCCGTATTTGGTGCTATTTTATGTTTGTTTTCTTAACATAAGTATGTGGAAAATAATCTTAGCCCAGTTCCCACTAGTTTTGTTTATTTTGTATTCGAACTATTCGCGCTGCCTCGTCTGCAACGATGCAGTGTTGTCGCTTATTGTGGAATAAACCTTCCGCCGTACTAAGAACAGGGGTATGTTTGGTCATCAGTATTAAGGTCACTAGATCACGAATTTCGTGATCTAGTGACCTTATTCAGTTATATGGCCTTCTTCCAGCGGTGATTTTTTAAATGTTAAGAGCATAGTCCAGGGTTTGTTTTTAAATTATGTAACGCAAAAATTCAGGATTTTTGAACCGAACGCCCCCCTTCGTAACGCATTTTCTACAAAAAAAACCGGGGAAGGCCACAACAAGGTTGATCTCCTCTGGGTTCCAGGACATTAAGGCATTCTTGGAAACAAGGCGGCTGACCAACTAGCTAGAATGGGATCATCATACAATGGGGCCGGAACCCATGGTTTGCATCGCAGAGTATCTTACAATGACGACCCCAAAACGTGACTTAAACAGGCGCTCTTGGAAAACATGAAAAGAATGAGGCAAGCCAAACTCCTTATCGGGGAGGTGAGCGCCTCCAGATGCTAGGTCTTTTTTCACATTCGGGAGAAAATATATTGAGACTAGAGACAGGGCTTTTAACAGGACACTGTCACCTTGATAAACACCTTAGCATTCTGGGAATCGTTAAAGACTCGGTGTGTAGATAGTATATGGAGGATGACGAATTTTCTCTCTATATCTTAACCGAGTGCCCGGCCCTCGCCGTGTTAAGACAGTTTTTATTTCGGAAGCTGTAGGCTTAGTCCTAGTGATATTAGAAAGTTTCAACCGAGAAAAATCTTTTTTCTTTGCTAAGGGCTGAAAAAATTGACAGTGGGGTACAACGGGTCCAGCAAGGTGGCCTAAGTGCATAATAATTTCCCGCCCACAAAATTCCATTCATTCATTCAACCCCCCTCCTCTACAGCGTTACGTAATTTAAGCATGGCCCCTTAATTACATTATTACTCAAATTATTATAAACATAGAATTATTTTTGATTTGTCTTGAAAGTAAATTGACAAGGTTTCTTTGTAAAAGTTTGATTTTTTATAGGAGATATGGAGAAAAAAGAAAGAAGAAGAGCAAGCAAAACTAATTGCTCAGCAAACTGAACTGGAAAAAATGGCGGCCGATAACGATTGGATAATATTAGATGTAAGAAAATACGCTCGTTTTTTTTTACATTAAAACATTCCAGAATGTACGAAATATTTCTAGAAAACCACAAAGTCAAATTTGAACTTACCTATTTTTTTTCACCAATAAAAACAATAACTTTCTATTTTTAGTACCCAATTGACAAAACCTTCAACATGTACAAAACAAAAGCTATTTTGGATATATTCATCAAAAACTTTATCGAAATAGCGAAATTGAGCGCCAACATCTCAACCAAAGAACAAACGAAATTTTATTTAAAACAAGCTCTGTATTTAACGTACATTATGGAAGATATTTCGAGAAATTTCTTCGATGAGGCTGAAAAATATCGGGAATCCATCAGTGTAGAAGAAAATAACCTTAAGAAAAGGATCATTTTAAGAAATGGTTCTCAAAAATCAGAAGAAAAACCAAATGTTCCATTACGAAACAACATTGGCCCAAGTTCAAACCGGACTTTAAGCTCTAAAATTTCTCCGTTTAATAGCCCAACCAGACCCGTATCTGTAGAACAGAATGTTCAATATAAACTCGATACTCAGTCATCGCCAAAAAGTAATTTTAAGAAGGAACTAGTTGTACCTAGAGCCAAAAAAGTAGCCTTCGCTTAAATCAAACCAAAATTTGTAAATACTTATTTACTACCTTACAAATGTACCTACAAAGTTATGAAAAAATATCTAGAAGAAAAATTATGCGTTTCATCGGTTATTCAACAATTTTTCACATGTGTACACAGTGTGCCTGAATAAAGTATAGGTTACATAAAAATGGTTCCAAAAACTAATTGCACATTTTGAATATGGACTCTTTCCTGACTTCAGAGCCATATTCATATAAATCCTAGCTGATCCTCTTCTCGAAATTTTTGACATTTTTCTAGTTAGTCTAGGCGCTGGCTCCTGTCACGTGTGACTTAATATGTGCGCTCAGTTTGACTGCGGGGCTTTGTTAAGCACCCATAGGAGTGTAAAAAAAGTTTGGTAACGTGGTCGAACTTATGGTCGTTTGAACGCCATCTTTAAAAATGGCCTCCAAATTAAAAGATATTTTGTTTAAGCGTATCTCCCTACCCAGTGGTCCTATTTAAATTTTTTAAAGCTTGTTTTACTCCTTTTTGAAAGGCAAACAAATTTTATCATAACACATTTTTTGATAAATTACGTAGTTTTTGAGATATACCAAGATTATGAGTATTTCCGCTCGCAAAAGAGTTAAAATATCACCCATGCCCATTTTATTGTAGCTACAATAATATTGACATTTGTTTTTTTTTTGTTACATAGAAGGCTTTATACCTTTCACAGAAAAGGATATTGACTATATGTTTTTAAAGTTCGTTCGATGGTGCCTTAAAGAGGATGGTTTCTGAAACTGTCCACAATATTATAGAAAAAGTGAATTTGCAGCGAAACGATGCATCCTAGCGAAAAACGATAAAATTAGTTTTTTATAGTACTTTTAATGTCGCTTCTTTCGATGTATCACTTAGCATCCTAGCTTTGATAGTTAGCTGTTCAAGCCAGCTAAAATATACAATTTTGTAAAAATTCCATGTTTTCGCTCCAAAATCGATTTTTTTTTAAATTGTAAAAGATATGACAATGGTCAGAAGAAGCGGAATTAAAAGTACTATAAAAAATTATTCTTAACGTTTTTCGCTACGATGCATCGGTTCACTGCAAATCCACTTTTTGTATAATCTTGTGAACAGTTTTAGAAACCACCCTCTTTAAGGCAGTCTTTAGGGGTACCATCCATCAAACTTTAAAAACATAAAGTCAGTATCATATTCTATGAAAGGTTTAAAGCCTTCTATTTAACAAAAAAAACAAATGTCAATAATATTCTTAATATAATATATAATTCTTTTGCGAGCAGAAATACTAATAATCTTGGTATATCTCAAAGACAACTTGATTTATTAAAAAATGTGTAATTACTAAATTTATTTGCCTTTAAAAGAGGAGTATAACGAGCCTTTAAAAATTAAAATCGGATGACTGGGTAGGGAGATACGCTTAAACAAAAAATCTGTCAATTTGGCGGCCATTTTTAAGGATGGCGGCCAAACGACCATGAGTTCAACCACACGACCAAACTTTATTTATACACCTATGGGTGCTTAACAATTCCCCGCAGTCAAACTGAGCGCACATATTAGGTCACACGTGACAGGAGCCAGCGCCTAGACTAACTAGAAAAATGGCAAAAAATTGATAAAATTTCGAGAAGATGATCAGCTAGGATTTATATGAATATCGTCTGAAGTCAGGAAAGAGTCCATATTCAAAATGTGCAATTAGTTTTTGGAACAATTTTTATGTAACCTATACTTAGTTCAGGCACATTGTGTGTATGTACTGAGTATTTTTAAAAATCATGGTAACATTGGCAGTTCATAAACATTAAAGTGCCTCAAACTTTTCTAAACTCATGTGGGGCCCCATTTTCAAAAATGTTTCCATTCATTACTTTAAAACTAGCCAATCGATTTTGACCGAATTTTCAACAATTATTGTAAAAATATGTAAAAATCTTTAATAAACCAAAATTTTTATTAATTTAACAGAGCAAACGTTTTAACCTACAATTTTTCAAAATTAAGTTTAAATCGAGGCTAGTTTTGAAAATGAGAAATAAAAACCGTTTCTCTGATCTGATCTGCATGATCATAACCATATCGTTAATATGACCACCCTGTATCTCAAAAGGTAAGACGTTTAGGACATATGTTCATATAAAGTTTTTTCTTAAAATGGACCAAAAAATCACCCCCATCAATATTGACATTCAATTAGGAAACACCCTGTATAAAAGAATGATAATTTTATAATAAATACTACGTTTTAAAAGAATACCTTGTTCGAAAAGAATGAATAAAATTTGTGGAATATTCGCCTTATTTATCGGCACAGAAAATTAATAACCAATTGTAAATAAACGAAAAACCCACCTTCACACTGGTCCTATCCAATTTGGCGTCGTTACCAATTGCAAAATCAACTCAATAGCTGCGTCGTAGGAGGCAGTACTTGTCACTTTCTCCGCAAATGCCGCGAAATTTTAAATACCTTGGTGCGCACGATTGTCCACCGCGTACCATTCCCCAACTCTCCACGATTCAAGTTTTCTTGTCTAACTATAGACACGTATCTCTAGATCGGAATAATCAATATAAAATTGATACTCAACCATTACCATTTAAGTTTAAAATGTTTAGTTTTAATAATTACATTTTATGCTAGTATTGTGTTAGGTAATGGGTGCGGCAGTCAAACTTGCATTTTTAAAATAACTGTAAAAAATTAATGGTTGCATTTTTGAAAAAAACTTTGATACCATGTTAATTTAACATTAGGGACCTTTTGCATGTCCCATTTTTTACTTATCCTTTATTTGATGCATGCGCAGTTACCTGGTTCGAACTTCATCTCTTACTAAAGGATAATGTTTGACCTTACTGGTGTTCGAATAACGCACACTACTAGTTCCTTTATTTAGGGACAGTGTTGCCGCGCATATAACAATTATTTCAAGAACTACCAATGCGGGGTAATCTGCAGATTAATGCCAATTATTGAAAATTATTTTTAATAAAAGCTGGTAGTTATGTCTTGTTTGGCATCAGTGTTTACCAACTAACCAAAAATCATTAATGGGTCACTCTTGAAACAATGTACACTTCTGAATATATTTTATGGATTAATAATATTTTTGTTTTCTGGAGTTTTTCATTTTTATAAAATTGTTTGATACAAAATACTTTTATGTACTATGTCTGGCTAAGATCGTAAAAAATGTTTTATAGGTTTTTTACCAACCGCTGTCCACAGAAATGATGTCCACAAAACTGATTTTTTACCGCCAATATTTGTTTACAGAATGGAAAATGTTAGGTTAAGTTTCCTTATTTCAACAAATGAAACATTTTTGCACCATAACTTCATATAAACAAAAGAAATAAAACTGTTTTGGTTTCTTACCCCTTTTATAGATGGCACAGAAGTAATCACACCAGTTTGACGCAAATAATTTCACAATATTTTCACTAAAAAATATCAAAAACAAAACGCAGCATGACTCTACCGATCAAAAATCGAGGTTATTGGGACGAATGCGCATTAAAACATACCAAAAGGAAGCACATAGTTGCCAACATGTCGGAAATTTCTTGGATTATTGTGCTGGCCACGGAAGTGATGCTGTAGTATGGATACATTTGTTTTGATGGTTTAAAAGAGCCAAAAATAATAAATAAATAATTAAAAAATACAGATAGCTAATGCCTGTCATATTGTGATAAGAGTATCAACCAAAATAATTTACTTTAAAAATTGTATAACAACGTATAATGAATTGACACTGAAAAATCAAAAGTGGTTACATCCACAGAAGTGATATTTACCTGCATTTTTAAATTATTTTAAATTGAGATTTTCTTTTTTCGTATATTTTAGGCAGTGGTTTCTAAAGAATATGGACCACCATATAATCTAAACCAAAAAGTAGTTTTAAGCAGTTTTTTATTAATTAATAATTAATTAAAATATGGGGAAAACACCTGTTTATGCACTTTTTCAAGAATGACCCTAATGTTCTGTGTAGTGCGTAAGAAAATGAGAAGAAACACAATAAACACAGACTTAATCCTATATTTTCCTGGCGGTTTTTCACTGGTATTGGTTTTTCAGTTTTTCCCTAGTTGTTTTCGGAACTTTTTAATTAATTTTGCATTCAAAACACAAAACAGACGTTTGACAGATAAATAAAGGATAAAGGATAAAAAATTGTATTTGGAAAAGGTCAAAATTGGGCATCTAAATATCATGTGACATCTGTCATTTAATGTCGCATTTATTAACGATAAAGTTAGCTAAAGGAGCGCGTGCAAAAGGTCCCTTTTATCCATTTAAAAATAAAATTGCCGAAGTTTACACAATTATATTTTAATTGTGTAAACTTTGACATTACTAAGATCGCTCTCTTCAACGAAGTTTTGCCACATCTGGTGTTATTTTAAACTAAAAGAATTTCTGCGTACTTTATTTTTTTTAAATTTAAAGTTACTCTAAAAATATATCACTTAGTATTATAAATTTTAAAATATATTTATTTGTAAAAAAAGTTGATAAATGATATAAACTGTATATTTTTATTAAATAGGCGTGTATAAAGAATAAAAAATATATAATTTTACGAGACAATTTTGTTTATTTTTTTCGGAATACCCTTTTTTGTCATAAATTCGTCCATGTTGGGGACTCTAACTTCCCTGGGAGTAGGTGGGGGTTCGCACACAACACTCACTTCTTTATCTTTAACACTGTGCATTTTGGTACTCTTTTCCATAAGACCAGGTTTCCTTTTTTCCATAAGGTTAATTCGTCGATATTGATCCAGATAAATTAAAAACTCGCGGTAAGTATAGTGTAATATGTCACCACCACGCCAATTTCGGGCCTGGGGGGGTTGAAGGTTGAGGGCTTGTGTCCAATTCCCGAACTCTTCGTTTTCTTTTCCGTACCAACCGGCAACAATGACATATCTAATAAAATAAAAAATTAAACACAGCGTACAACCACTCATAAGACCCAGCCATTCTAGGTGTTGAGGTACATTTATTTTTATTGAAAATTAATTTGTTAAAAACTGATGTAATTTTTGAGATACAGTGAAATCTCTCCTTGCGGACCTCTATTAAGCGGCTCTTCCTTTAGGCGGAAAAATTTGTTGGAACCAAGCTTTTCCCTATTTCTTTACTCTGTAAAATTCACTCCTATAACCAGACACTTTAATAACCGGACGCGGACAATTTTTTTTGGTTAAAATATTCTGAAACCTCCCTTAACCGGACGTGAACCTCTAACAATGGGACGGAGCGCTGCACGACATGGGCATAAATATTATGTAGCATTCTGGCAACAACGCACTCTGCAGCCAAAGAATTACCTCTTTCCGTTTTAATGCGGAGAATAAATACTTCTGTCGTATTTACAACATATTTTATTCGGCGGGGCAGCTGTTTTTATTTTTATTGTTCAGATGGGTAGTAATAGATGTCTTTGAAATGGCGCCTAGTAAAAAAACTTCTTAGTTTACGTGAAAAAAGTTGTTAGCGTTTCGGAGAAGGAACACCTAACAGTACGAAAGATCGCTGATTTAATATCGGAAAATCTCAAGCAGCGGAAAATGTAAATAAATAGGATATATTAAAATTTCGCAGTTCTCTCTCATAAGCGGACACCTCCAATAAGCTGACAAACTCGACAAAACCGTGAGTGTCCGTGTATAGGAGGTTTCACTGTACTGGTTCACCCGGCTCTGGAACGAAATAGCGATGTACAAAATAGCGAGTATTAAAATAGCGGTATCGAAATAGCGACAATCAAAATAGCCATATAATGAAAGGGCGACTATCAAAATAGCGATGTAACAAAATAGCGATTGTAACAAAATAGCGATGTAACAAAATAGCGATGTAACAAAATGGCGACTATCAAAATAGCGATGTAACAAAATAGCGACTATCAAAATAGCGATTATTAAAATAGCGATATTTTGGTTCGGTTTTGGCATATAGTTCGACAAAGGGGTTTCTTACTAACAAATTTTTTCAAAAAAAAAACTTCCCTGACTTCTTTCTCGGGATCCTAGAGGGTGTGAATCTGAACCGAACCGAACCAGCATATTAAAAAAAAACTCTCCAGACTTCTTTTCCGAGATCCTAGAAAGTGTGAAGCCCCAAGTAACACAAAGTGGACAATATAGTTTAAAAGCAAAAACTTTGCTGTGAAAGTGTTGTCAGAGCTTAGTTTTTGCTGTAAAACAGCTAGTTGTGGTTTAGAAATTATTTTAGTTATAGAACCTCTCTGATAGCAGGTGTTTATGGGTGAAATGGCTTTTGATGTAATATTATACAGGACTTGCTCTTTTAAAGTTAAATAATTGCTTATAAGCATGCTAAAATCTAGCTAGCTAAATAACATAAATTTTAAGCTCTTATTCCTATTATTTAGCTAGAAAAAGCAACAATTTAGCAATTTTGTATTTCAAGCTGTTTATTACAAAACTTTTGAACAGCCCCCAAAAATGCTTGGCCAAACGAGCAGTGCGATTATGACTCTTGAAAAAAGGAGATTTATTGTCATGCCTGATCCAAGGTTCGTAAAGAAACCGGTTGTGTGGTAACTCCCAGCCAATGACGCGGCATTTTGCGTGTTCCACGGTCAATAAAGAAAGACCTATACGTTACATTATGAGAGAAAGAGAGATAGGTCTATTTAAAAGCCGAAAAAATACCAAAATTTATTACAAAATTAAATCATTTAAAATTTTATGATAAAAATTCCAACAGTTTTATAAATATCAGATTCAGGACACGATTATAAATACTTTTCCTACTCTCTTGTTCAATGTAATGAAATTTTTTACGCCGAACTCTAAAGCAAACTAGCCACATATTATTGGTTTTTTTTGGTGGGTAGGAAATAACTAAAACTAGATTTTTTTGTGTAAAATTTATACAAAAAAATTTAAAAAAAAGGAAGTTAAAATGACTAAAAGTCAATAAGGCAGTAAGGGATTTTTTTTGATCACCCCTACAAAACGCATTTTCAAGAAATATCATAAAAAATACATCGACTGTAACGCAAGGCTAATATGCCTTCCCTCCTGCTTGAGCGTTATACAGAGTGTTCCAAGTTAAGTGTCCACCATTGCTAACTTTTTTATTATAAAGATAGAAAAAAGTTTAAATTGGCAAACTAGTAGAATTTTTAATGCTGTTTAAGATACTTAAATTTTTAAAAAATAGACCATCGGTTTTTGGTTTTTTTCAAAAAACATTTAAAAAAATTTATATATCCTGTATTTTATATTTTTTTCTGATAGGCCTTTTAATTCTAAACAATTTTATAAAAAAAAAAATTTGCCTAAAGTTTAAAATAATAACGAAGAAATTTTAAATTCAAAATTACGTAAGTATTTTAATTTTAGTTGGTAGCATGTAGTCTAAGCGTAATTTTTAATTTGGAATATTTTCGGTATTTTTAACTTTGAGAAAATAAATCAAATATTTAAAATAAATTAACAGCAATATTATTTTCCTCAATTTTTACGAAATTTTTAAATTATTTTTTTTTAAGTTTAATTTTTTTCATGAAAAGGTAGGTATGCTGTGTGTTCACGCAGCGGGTAGGAAGAGTGGACTGTATGGAAGGAATTACCTGCGTAACATTGATCGGAAAGGAAGGGTGAAAGTTATGCCATAGGTTCGTTTAAGGAAATCTACAACTGCTTATTGCTAGGGCACTTACCGAGTCGATTTTCTTGTTATTCTTCTGCAGGGCCCTGCTTACAGCATCATCATTACCAAATTGATTGAAGGTAGCACTAAATAGTCATTAGCTTTAGTTTAAAACCCGGAAAATGTTGTCACTTCGTTGAAAAGTAAGGAAGAACGGAAAATATGTCCTTTTTAGAGAGCGGACATGTTGGAATCTCTCTTGATCCTGCGCATTGCGTTTAATGTGCCCAAATATATTTAGACAGTTGCGGGTAAGAAGGAAATACGCGGGAGGGAACAAAATAGGTATAGAATTTAAAATTAATGGAAAACGCTTGTGCGTGAACACTGTGTAATAGGTACATCATTTAAGAACTATTTTTAGCATCAGGCGCCTTAAAAACAGCCAACAACATTGAGTATTTTTTAAACTATTAGTAATTTTCTATGTGTATATAAAGTTCATTTCATAATCTTTGTCCTGGCCTATACTGATTGTGATGATAACTATCAAAAAGTTATCTTAAAAATTATGTGTTGGTTGCAGATATCAGATGCAGTATAGAGAGAAAACCCATACCCCAAGGTCTATGTCCCAGCTCCCCTTGTAACCTTGTATGACCCACATTGTATGGGTAGAAAACAACCGACACAGGAAAATTTGTGTTTGTTAAAATTTTTAATTATATTTAAAAACTCACCAACTCTTTTAGTTAGTTTTTAATATATTTATAGTAAGAACGTAATAGGTATTTAAACACTTACACGACGAAAAGACCCAAAATGTACAAAATTTCCTCGCAAAAGACGAAATTTCGATATAAACAGCGTTTGACTGCTGATTTCTAGCAAAACTGTGACGTAGCCCTGACGTCACGGCCCGGCCGCCTAAACACCGAGTTACGCAACCGGTTTCTTTACGGACCGTGTCTTCTGTTTGTTGTTTTCTTTTCTAACCTAATCTCTGGTTGTGTGTTGTGTTTTTTATTTAAACAAGCAATTTGATGATAGTTACTTGCCCATCTTTTAGAGTATCCCTTTATCTTTGACAGGGAACTAAAGTTAGGTAAACAGTGACTGGTTCCTTGAAACCCTGGTGCGATGCCTTGTCAGGGGGCACACAATGAAGCCATTACAAGGGGTTCCTGCCTGGTACTTATCAGTCCTGAGTGAACCTTAAAAGTGCTGTCAAAATTTTTTCATCAGTCTGTCTGTTTTTTGTTGTAACTCAAGGGCTGGTGTATATAACAACATAATGCACCATGGACAAACATAATGCTTGATTTTGGTACATTGGTCCTCCATTTTTCTGCCTGCTTAGCATTAATAGATGATATATAATTAAGCACTAACTTTGTCATCATTATGCACTATGTGAGCTGCCGACAGCAAGTGTACAAATTTTTTAGTAAGTACTGTAGAATTGGTTTAACTTAGCACATAATCAGGCCAGGCTCTCAAAAAGGTATGGACCCACTTGTGTAACCAATTGTATTGGGCCCTCTAAGGTGCTGCACCCTGGGCATTAAGAAGCCAGTTTATTAGTTGAATAACTAAATAAATAAATTTCTTGTTTTTATTTACCTAGTTACCTTAATAACAAAAATTTCCTCTACCTATTCCTACTAAGGCCTGCCTTACCAGTGGTGATCCCAGAGAGGATGGAGGCGATCACCTCTCCCCCTTTTTCTAGAGAACTTTAAATACCAAGGGCACATTCTAGTGTATTACATAACTAAGTAAAAAACTATTTTGGTAATTGTGTAATAAATATGGTTTCTCAAGAATTTCCATTTATTTTAAAGAATGTATTTCGAAAAATCCTTAGAGGTACAAAAAACTTTTTTTTGGCATGTTAGAAAAAAAAACATTTTTTTGTAAAAGAAAACCATATACTGCCTAATTAATTTTTTAAGTCTATACAATGTATGTTCAAAAAATCTAAATTGTCCTCCTTTTTGTTGTATCTCTGGAACCCTTCTGTTGGACCACTCACCAATGTAATACACATTTGATACAATGGTGTAATAATTGAATTGAATAAATCTTTATTAGCCAATCATGCTATTTCAAATTACAAACATTAACATAAAAACATAGATTTAAATGTTAATGTTAATACATTCACCGCTATTTCTATAACAATAATTCCAAACTTATTATTTTACATTCATGGGGGTTGGGGAGGCAAGAGGGGCCCCTTTCTTATTAGATTTTTTTAGATTATGAATATGCATAATAGCACCAAGGTAACCCCCAGGCCTGTCGTAAGAGCTAACTAAAGAAACCTTGACCCATGGGTAGTCTGGTAATGGACAAGCTTTGACCAGTAGGTAAAAAAAATATAGAACAGCTAGTGCAGGCTCATTGTGGCTCTCCGTACCCTGTTGATTGTCAAAAGGTATGGTATATGGAGTGCCTATTTTGAACTAACAGCTAGTGCAGGCACATTGTGGCTCTCTGTACCCTGTTGATTATGTCAAAAGGTACACCAGTGCTCTAAGGCTATAATTATGGCATTATGTGGTATATCATGACTAAGTTTCTGGCCTAAAATATATTTTGAAGTCTACTGGGTTCTATTTACTAGATAGAATTTAAACTGTTATCCGAGTCATACACAGTAAGTACACAGCACAACATACCCAGAAAGGCATGCCTACGTGCCAGGTTAGATCCTTTAAGGGTGCTAACCGCCACTACCGTACATTCATGGTAATAAAGCAAAGATGTTTAATTCCCTGTACATTATATAATTTAATTTTAATAATTATAAAAAAAAAATGTGTAAAATGAGTAGGAGTCAATTGCAAGCGGACCCCCTTTTTGGCTTCCTTGCTGACATTCCCAAGGGCTGGGCAAATGGGCCCCATTCTGGTTTGCTTTCTGGAGTTTGTACTTCATTTCTTTTAACTGCTTCTAAAATTAAAAAATGTAAATAAAACTTTTTTACCTAAAAATTAAAAAAAACAAGGCAATCAATGTGCCATGCTTTTTTCATTTTTTCTTACTTGGGACAAGTGAAAATTAGTAGTCAAGAGTGTGTTTAGCGAGGGATGAACAGCTAACCCAAAATGTGTACACCGATTGTGAAAATCCACAATCTTTTGCTAAGATTGTGAGGGATTGTGGCAAGATTGTGAGGGGCTTGGGGACGGCGTAGGGGGGCCGTCCCATCAAAATTCTTGTGACCAAAAAAAAAAAAACAAAAAGTCATCATCTCTATAGCACAGATCACCTTGATCCGTGTCTATAGTTTCCTTTGCCGCCCTCTTAATTTACTGTTACCGGCCCTGCTACTTAATAACCGAGGGGTGACCAGCTAACCCCAAAATGTGTACACCAATTGTGAAAATCCACAATCTTTTGCTAAGATTGTGAGGGATTGTGTACAGATTGTGAGGGATTGTGGTGAGATTGTGAGGGATTGTGACTGATTGGGAGGGATTGTGTAAAGATTGTGAACAGATTGTGAGAAATGTGTACACCAATTGTGAGAGCTATTCACCCCTTGGTGTTTAGTAAAAAACAGTCAAATCAGAATGTTCAAAAAAAAAATAGTGTTTCTTAATGACAAATTATGTCATGACACAATGTTTGAATCCATCAGATCAAAAAATATTTTTTTAATCTCATTGGTTTGAATGACACTCTGTTTTTTTTACTTCAAGTCAAGCGGCTTTAGTAGTCTGTTTATTTAGACTTACCTGATTCCAAGCAGAGTGCACCAGAGTCAATTGCCAGTACCAAGCACTGTGGGAATTCTCCCCTTGCAATTACCAATTACTGAGAGTGTGTGGGGCCTCATTTAAAGAACTTGGACCAAGCTTGTATGTTGTCATGTTATTATATTTTTTGTATAAACAGCCTTACAGTTTCCTTCTGTAATGATATCTTATGTCATGCTATGTCTTATGATATGCTATGTTTCTGTATAAACCCAGCTTAAGGGTTTCTGATGGCGATGGCCAATACAATGTTTTTTGCTTCCCACTGGTGGGGTACTGTGGTAGGGCACGTAATAACTTTATCTTCTAACGTTCGCACTATTTTTAATTGAAATATTTGTTTATTTTGTTGTTGTGACACCGCCCAAGATGAAAGATAACATCTGTGACTCTTCTTTTTTTTTTCGTATTACCTATTGGGCCAATTGTTAGAAGGCAAGTTAGCTAGAAATCAACATTATTTAGGCTTAAATATTAAAAAATAGTTTGTCTAGAGGTAAACTGCTGAAACCAATGAGACGGCCGAGGCGGCCATGATGGTTTTCCAATTTATTTTTCTTTAAATTTATGGACTAAAAAATATTAATTTGCAGGGGATCCCGGGCCTAAATAAATTCTAGAAAGTGCTAAATTCAATAAAATATGACTAAGAATTGATTTATCAGGTATTTAGAGGATAATTGTAATAAAATAATTTCTAACCTAAAAACAAACACCGAAAAAAAACGTTTATTATTCTGAATTTTCGAGGCGCTTGCGTTTTGACGAGCCATCTTGACCTGTTTCATCAGAAAAGTTAACCTGGCAAACATTTTGACGATGAAAACCGCCTTTTTTGCGCGATTATATCACAGTAGTGTAGAACATAACAAGTTTTTCTTCAGCCATTTTAGTAAAGTCTCTGTCCATTACAGGAAATAGTTATTTTGCAATAGTTGCCATTGTTTCTTGTTTATTTCTAGACAAAATTACTTTAATGTTAACGTGCTATATTTTGGAGCTCTTATGGACACCTTGAGAGCTAAACAAAGATTGCCTAATCAGCAACGACAACACTTTAGAAGCTGCTTAGCTGTGAAACGTCATACAGCTGTAATAGCTATTTTACATTCAGTTTTGCTCTTAAAGGGTTTTGGTAGCTGTTTTTCAGCAATTTGTGTTACTTGGGGCCGAACCGAACCAAACTGAACCGAATTCGGTTCAGTTTGGTTCGGTTCGGTTTGGTTCGGTTCGGTTCGCATTCACACCCTCTAGGATCATGGAAAAGAAGTTAGGGAAGTTTTTTTTTGAAAAAATTTGTTAGAAAGAAAAGGTGGTATAGTCTTTGCAACAAGGCTAGTCCTTTTGTTTAATCACCCCGTAATTCTGGTAACAAAACGCACGTGTATTCTTAATTCAGTTTTAAACTACAGGTTCCTAAGGTAACTGATAATGGATACTGCGAAACTAATTATCAGTTACCTTAATCTTAATATAATCGGTTACCACCCTTTATAATAAGGGTGGTGGATCGGTGTTTAAACTGCCATTGTTTTGAAATTTCTGACTTTGAAAGATTATCGCTAATTTTTTATTGATTCTGATTTGGAATAGTTTTTTGCGAAAAGGTTCTGTCCGAAAATGATTTTATGTAGTGAAAAATTTATGAACAATTGGGGTGCCCTTCCGCCAAAGTTTCTACACATGATTATTTAATTTTTTCAAAAATGTTATTTTTTACAATGTATTTCGAGCTGGAGTTAAGCTAAGCTTTGCAATATGTTTTGGTAAAAATTCATTCAAATAAGATTAGGCCCTATTTATATTATAATTTTTATAAACAGAAGTTTTTAATATTATTACCTAAGGATAAAGACTTAATAAAAGTTATATTAGTACATACTCATTTCTCAGTATATAAGCATTTATATTTTTTGTTTAGGGTAAATTAAAACAGTATTTTATTATAATTTTTAATAAATAAAGATTTTTTATGGTCGACACATAGATCTTTGAAAAAGTATAATAAAGTTCTCAACTGATTTAAGTGGAAATGCTTTGGGAATTTCAACAAAAACAGTATTGTACAGACTCTTTCTGAGTGAATTAAAAAATATATTTCAGACACAATATTTAAACTAAAAATAGCTATATTGAGGCTATTACTAATTACTAAGTTTAAAATGTTGCAGTAGAACAGCTCATAGGATTAAAAACCAACCAAAAAACTGAAAATCTAAAATCTAACTAAAAAACAAACTTTGCAAAAATAATTTATTCTCATCATCCAAAAAACTTCATCTCATAGACTGCCATTGTCAGTTATGACGAGAGGAGCGACATCAATAGCTGTTTCATTTTCTCAGTCTTCCAAAATTAGTTTTTCGCAATGCATCATGTAATTTTAACAATGCTTTTTAAACAATAGTTTAACAAACTTTTTAATTTAATTAGTTTTCTAAAGAAGTTGTTTTGAATGGCATCACAAAGTCTTCAAACTTTTTGTCATTACCTATACTGTGTTTCTTAAAATTTTGCTCTGTAGTTATTACGGATGGGACTAAAGATCGAAAAAAGCGTGGAATTTTCGTATGAACATTTTTTTGCTATTTTGACTACTTGCCAAAAATTTTTTGTTTTGAAAGTTGACTTTTATTGTCAATTTAAACTTTGATAGACAGACAGGCTTGCAACTGCCAACTGCAATCTGGGGCCAACAACGATTTTCGATGCTATTTTCTGTCTTCTTTATAGAAGAAAAATAAAAAAGGATAGCAAAGGAACTTGGGGTATTGCAAGGACTATATAGTCAAAATACCGCTAGGATATAATAGCGCATTTCGGTTCGGTTCGGTTTGGATTGCTTTGAATCGATTCGGTTTGGTTTGATTCGGTATTTTAATACATCGCTATTTTGATACATCGCTATTTTGATTGTCGCTATTTTGATACATCGCTATTTTGATTGTCGCTATTTTGATACATCGCTATTTTGATATGTCGCTGTTTTGTTACAAACGCTATTTTGATACATCCCTATTTTGATAGTCGCTGTTTCATTACATCGCTATTTTGATAGTCGCTATTTCATTACTCGCTATTTCGTACGTCGCTATTTTGTACATCGCTATTTCGTTCCAGAGCCGGTCCACCCATCACCTATCTAGGAACATACGTACGGTGGAATACGCCCAATGCACTATTGCCATGTATTGCTTGAGACAGCGAACGAAAGCAACCAGGACTCTTTGTATGTCTTTTTCTATTTCGTATAGTATTTTGTCGCGTAAAAAAATTAGTCTGCCTTCGACACGCGAATTATTACATGACTCAGATTTATTTCCGACAACATAAAATGTAAAAATTATAGGAAGGAATAGATAAAAGCAGGTCCTTAAGAACACAACACATTCTAAAAACCAAGGAGTCCCTCCTAACCAAAAATATTAAAGTAAATACACGAAAAGTCCTCCTTCTTGGGCTATACAATATCCGAGCCATTTATAAAAACCAACTTTTGCGTTTAACGTAAACTTTATTTTTAATGTAAGTCCACAAAAATAAATCATTGGGAGCAAGATCGTGTAATCTCGCTGGCAATAAGATAGTTCCCCGTGTGCTTATCAATCGATTATGAAATACATTATCAAGATACTCCCTAACAATGTTATTAGCAGGGCAACCATCTTCCTAAAACCATCTTTCACCAAATCTTACTCCTAACAATACTGGTACAATTTCCTGCTGCACAAGATCCAAGTTAGCGTGTTGTCCAATACCCATCAAACAAATATGTCGATTTACCAACAATGGAAAACTGCTTTCATCGGTAAATAAAACAGATCTTAAAAACTTTTGATCACGATTAGTCCTTTCCATCATTATTTCACATGACGATATTGGTCATCAAGAAAAATTTCAAAAAGTTTTTGACGCTTTGTAAGAATGATAATTATTCTTTTTAAGGACTTTTTTAACGGTGGTTGAAGACGCATCAACTGCTTCGACAATTTGACAGCTTGTCAATTTAGGATTTTCCTGCACTCCAGGAAAATTTTATTTTAAAAACCGTTTCGCTGCGATTCGTCAGATATTTTTTTTAAACATTTTATATCATGAAAATTGTGACTGTGACAAACTTTGACGTTATGATAAATTTTGTTTGAAAATTTCCTTATATAATTTTGAAAACTTCGTTTTGCTAGCGGCTGTGGTTCTCAAACTATGATTTTTTTAAATATTTGAACCCCCTACTACCTCCTTGCAGCCCACCCATACCAAAATTCAATGACTTCATCCATGCATACCGCAAAATTTTTGTGCCAAATTTGGTTGAAATTCGTTTATCCGTTTTGTGAGTTATCGTGTCCCAGGCAGACAAACACAAAATTTGGTAGGTAGTTGCGCATGTGTGTGTTTTGGGACGTAGACATACAGCTGCAGTGTGGATCGACGCCATATTTGTTATTTACATTTTGCGGTGTTTTGCGTTTGCCGTGTCAAATTGTGTTTTTTTCTGTGAAAAATGGGAAATATTACACATATGCTGTTTATGGCAAAAAAGGGAGTACCATTCCATAGGTAAGTACTTCTATTTTTCTTTATAATTTGTTAATAAACTTAAGAGTGGTTTACAGATGCCATTAAGCACCCTACAATAAATCCACAGAATAGAAACACTACAAAATTAATCCGCAATTTGTCAAATATTGTAGTGACAGCGGAGTATGTTCCAAAACTACCAAAACTGACGCATGCGCAGTAATCGAAATCATTTCTACTAAAAAAAGAATGCATGGGTATACCCCGTATTTATGCTCGAACTTATTTGGTTGTCCCAAATAACATCGGATAAAACATTGTCCTACTTACGCTAGTCCATCATCAATCATCTTGCATATTTTTAGATCCTTGGCCAACTCCATAAAATCGTGATTCTCAGAGTTTCGTTTGATGTCTACCAGTTGCCAAGGTTGAAGGTTGCCAAATCTCACACATTCCAGTACTTCGTACTTGTTTTTATCGCGTAACTGCCAGTCGTGACGTAACCATCGAACAGCTGACATGAAGATTTCCATTTCACTAAGAAAAAACAAGCTGCGTTCGGTATTTGCATCTCAATCGCGACGGATTTTTGGTCACGTGATTACAGATTAGTCTGAGCAAATTGGAATTACCGAACGATCAATCGATCAAATCGATCAAATTTTTATAAATAGTTATAACCCTAAATATAACCAAAAATATTATGTACATATTGCAACTTACGCCCAGCTATAATTTTTACAAAATTTTCCTGTGAAATTTATATAATTTGTTGTCTTCAACATCAAATAACTCAATTTCAATCTTTTTACATAAAAAATATTTTTGGAAACCAAATACCCAATATGACGTCACAATCTCGGATCCATCTGTTTTGTCGGTTAAAATCCACGGAGCAACCAGATTTACGTCCGACTAGTCTGAGCAGAATTACCGAACGATTCAGATCTACCTCCCCTAGATCTAGATGGAATAAACGAACGATTTCGATCAAAAAGATCTGACGTAAATACCGAACGCAACTACAGATTCCAGAAAATTTCATCTCAAGGGAGAGATTTAAGTGTAGTGTTTACACTTGAAAACGGTTAGAGATACTTACTAACCAAAACGTCTTGTTTAAAATAAATAAAGACAATGGAAGTCCGAAATTTTGTGTCTACGATCTTTATTGTTCTTGAGCTTTCATTTTCTTTGTTTACATTTCACCTAACTTGTTGAAAAACTAAGGAAAGCCGAGGGACTGTTGGATATCTAATTTTGTTTTTTTTTTTATTTGAAGTAATTTTGATGTAAATATGGGCGCTGTTTTTTCTATGGTTTGAATACATATAGGGGAAAGAGGGCAAAATGGGATAATTAATTTTATAGGCTTCTTTCTTTTGTTGGCTAAAAAAAATAATTTAAATTTACTTTGCCCCATTTTGCCCCGCATATGGGGTAAAATGGCATACCTATATGTGGCAAAACGGACGGGGCGGTTGTGTAATTGAAAATTAATATTTTTGTAGGACCAGTTTTATTTAGCTATAACTGCGGTATCCCGTTTTACCCCCTTATCCCATTTTGCCCCCCTTTCCCCTATACTTACCAGTTTACTTTAACGTAATTCGATTTCAAAAAATTTTCGATGTCTTCAACATCTAACTCCAACCAATCTTGTGAACTTACTAGCATAAGAAAGAAGTCTTGAATTCGGGGAAGCATTAATTCCTAAAAAAATTTGATTCTTAAAATTTAAAACCGAGAAAGCATTTTTTTCTTTCTTATTTATTAACAGCTAATTAATAAGAGGAGAAACCCAAAAAAACTGGGGGGCTTACCTTTACTTCCGGTAAATTCTTCTTTTTGGCATCCATATAAAGCAAAAAAGCCGAATCCTCATTGAAAACATCCGTATTGTCAATAAAAGCCCAACATTGCTCGACCAAAGCACCGATTTTGAGATATTTAGCTGCATTGAATATATCCAAAACGTTATTTCTGGTGAGATCAATATAGGACGGTTCCCCACTAATCATCCATTTGTAGATAAATGAAAAAGATGAGACACTGCATTTGTCCTTAAAAAAATTTATGAACCAAGTAAAATTAAGCACAAAGCTGTCCGTCGTTCCCGTAGAGTAAGAAATTTTCCTTCCTGAAATCTGGCTGAAGCCCCCTAAGAACAAACTTAAGGAAATATGGCTGGCCAAAAAACCATACTATGAATTTTAGAACTTTGGGTACTTTCCAACTTTAATTCAAAGGAAATTTATCTGAGTATTTTAGAGTTCCTTCTTGTTATAATCGTGTGATGAACCTAAATTATTAGGGTTGCATAGTTTTAACAGGCAGCATACTAACCTTATTTAGCCGAAAAAGAAGAGTCCTAAATTGTTTAGGTATTCGTAACAGAATTTGAAGTGCCTTTTATTATCACTTCTCATCATATCTGTGCACACTAAAACGCCTACTCTCAAATAAATTTAATGTAACCGCAGATAAGCAAAAGATGAATTTCTCGGCTCGACTTAAGCAGTCTAAATGCGGACTTTACAATCGGTTTATTATTTATAACGTTATTATAGTTTGAATTTTGAATTTGGGTATTTTAAAAGTTATTTGTACTTTTACACGTTTTCGTATAATGATCGTGTTTTAACCCTTTTTCTTGACGAAATGTTCAACTTATTTAAAGTAAACTAAAACAAAACCAACTCCTTAGGGTCTTGAAACTACTAAATTAACTTTTTTATTTCATGTACTATTTATTTTATAATTTTTAAAAATGTGTGTCACTAAACAAATTTAAAAACACAAAAATAAGACCCTTCGTGTAACGGAAAAGTTACGTATACGTCAAAACACTCTCGGTAAACCTTGATTAAGATTCAGATTGATTCAGAAGATCTGAACAATGTCTCAGCCAAACTGATAGCAAACCTTTTTGTAGAATTGGGCATACAGTGGTGAGAAACCACTCAAAAGTGAGCCACAATAGACCCACTAGTGGTTGCAGTGAAAGGGCTGCAAGGGCTGAATATCATAGACTGTCATAACTCCACATATGAAAATATCATTCTTAAAGGAATCCAGAATTTTTAAAAATATTTTGTCGGTTTTTGCCCGTTTGGAATTTACAAATTTTTTAAATTTGTCCTATTTTGGCCGTTTTCACTTTGTTAATAGTTTATTGAAATTGAAATACATTTGTTTTGTAATATAATTTTAATTTTTTTACCGATGTTAAGAAATACGAGGGTGGATCAAATATAAACAAGCCTCTGTTTATAGTCTAGTTATTTAGAAACATGACACAAAACATAAACTTTTTCTATTTTTTTATACATCTCCCTTCTCTGTTAATACACTTTTCCCAACGGTTTCATAGTTTCATAATCCCGCGTTTTCATAAAAGAAAGCTGGGCGGATATCTAACCAGTTGCGCACGAATGCCTCCACCTCTTCATTGGTCTGAAATCGCTCGCCTCCCATTGAATCTTTGACTGGGCCAAACATATGAAAATCGCAAGGTGAGAAATTTGTAGTCCAGTACAGTCCAGTGCATTTAATTGATTTTGACCTGTGTTAAAGCAGCCGTATCAGGTCTAGCGTTGTCATGCAGGAGCAACACGTCTTGGATGGGGTGTGCTCTCTTCTTTTAGCGATAATCAAGCTTTACCTGGTTGAGAAAGTTGCAGCAGTAAGCCGCGTTTATTTTTATTCGCTCGTACAAAAAATTGACCAACAAAACTCCTCTCCAGTCCCAGAAAACGGTCGCTAAAACTTTGCCTGCAGAAAGAATGGTACGCGGGACTTGGGTGACTCACGTTGTCGACACGCTCACGGCCGTCGTTAATTTCTTTGCACCAAGTTTTTACAGGTACCCACGAAAGCGTCTTATTTCCGAACTGTGTTCGCATTCTGCATCGAATTTCAGCAGGTTTAACGTTTTCGCGCGTAAGAAATTTAATGATTATTCTTTGCGCAACACTGCTGTGTACCTTCTTCTCGCTAAGTGCGATTGCTCCTGGCCAAATGAGCATCGCGGCACTACCAGCCGCCTACATGCTGCTGAATGTCCCTACTTTAAAATTATAACGGTCACGTTCATCTTGAATGACTTTTCCGTTAGTAAGTTTAAAAAGGCTTGTTTATATTTGATTCACCCTCGTAGTACCCCATTCGATAGTCAAATTTAGGTATACCATTACCAAACATAGCTAGCAATACTATGCGCATAAATAAACAATAGATGCAACCTCTCGGAATTCTTGTCTTGTAACTCAAATTTCACGGCTACCCTTAACTAGTGTTGCTGCTGGTACTTACCGATGGAACTTCCGCCTTTTTGACAGCCATGTGATTGTCAAAAAGCTCCGAATAAACTTGCAACACTATCAAGTGGCAATTAAACTCCTCGTTATCGATATAAACTTTACAGTCAGCGTTGCTAAAACACAAATGGGGCAGAAAATAAATAATTGGAAATTTAATTATAATTTTTCCGCAAACTTTTCCAGGCTGTAAAGTTGGGATTTGTTTGTTTATTGACCTATATAGCTAAGCTTTTATTTATGTCCAAACTTGGAGCATAAAAATTATATGCTTCTTTTTTGACGCAGTAAAATGAAATTTATGTATTGTGTACGCCTGTCTTTGCGGTAAACAAGTGCGTAGTAATAACATTCAGCGTTTTTGAAAACAAAAAAGTTTTTGTTTTTGGCTTCTTTATTAAACATTGTTCGATCTTTCGTTTCTGCTATGAACGTATCTTTGAATTAGTACTTCATCAGATTTAGAAAGCCCTAAATTTTTAACACAGAACTATAGACCATGACGTATGTAGACTTCTCTAAAAACTAGAGAACATGGCAAACAGAGAATGTTCAAAGATTACTAACAAATAAATTAACGTGTGAGGGGTATGCTTATTTTGCTTCAAAAGTGGTGCAGAAGAAAGGATTTGAACGGCTTGTATTTTTGAGATGTAAAAACTGTCAAATTATTTGAAGACACTAGGTTAGGTTAAGTTTAAGATTAAAACCTACGTATTCTTCGTAATTCTGGAATATAACTGAATATACAAATTCTCCTTCTCAGGAAGTACAACCTTATCCCAATCGATTTGGTCGTGCCCATTGTATCCCATCCTCCCTAGATCTAATTCGGGTTGCAAAATTTCATGGATGGGCTTATCTTCGTACTCAGCTGCCTCCTTGACTTTGGCACGGACAGGCGTGTTTGCTATGATTGAATTGAGACTGGAAAAACCACCAGGCTAAAACAATCAATACGTTTCATTCCTCTTCTCAGCATTTTTATTGGCCTATTTAACTGCAGTAAATTACCACCTTGATTTAGCCACTCGGAGAGCAATCTACTATTTTTTAAACAAAGGAAGATGCCATACACTAGCGACATCCCTAAAAGAGATCAGGAGCGGCGAGTAAGAGCACATTTTTTGCTCCAACTGCTAGGCCACTCTGAAAGCACTAGTGCACCTAAGACTAACAGCTTGGTGGAAGAATGTGCATATACGCTAAAGGCCCGTAGCGATGGCAAATACGTTATTGGGTTTTAAAGCTTATGGCGGATCGGAGCAGGATCGAATTATGTAGATCTAGAGTCACTTCTGGGTGTGACCAAGCTAACTCATTAACTGGACCTAGGATGCACTAGCAAACTCCTCGGAAACAGGAACAGGTTGTAGTCAGAACAAATAATTTGTAGACCAACTAAAAGCAACCACACTTATATGGCTGCTGGGACAGACACAAAAAGGCTTTAGACTACTGGAGGTATAATTCTAATGACTGGGCACAACCGGACTGGGTTAAGGAAACACATGACACATATGGTACTCGAAAACAACCCTACGTGCCCATCCTGTAGAGAGAAAGAAGCGACATTAACACACCTGCTAGCAGAATATCAGGTCTATTCAAGGATGAGAAAACAGGCATTCGGAACTCCAACCCTAAACAAGAAAGACTCATTTCTCACTCTGGTCTTCAACCAACGCGAATAAATCTTTCGTCTTTCTACCAAGTCAGCTAAAAAACGTAACAATCCTGTGTTTATCTGAGAGTTTTCTTTCGCCACAGAAATCTTTGGGGGTTCTACCTTCACGCGGTGAAAGGTGTGTACCGAGATCTAATAATCAGTCACCGCGCTTTGAGTTCAGTGCTCAACCAACGCCATTTCCTCACCCAACTTGGACTCCAGATTAATCCAACCTCCCTCCGTTCTTCGCAGGACGATTGACTCATCTTTGGCAAAGACCAGAAAATCCCCTAAAACTCCACAAACATCACGGGGTCCTCAGTTTCCTAGAAGCGGTGTTGCACATCCACATCCACCGCTGTCCCCGCTAACGATTAAAGTCAACCGAAATGGCAGGGTAATCGGGCAAACTCTAAAGACCAAGGGTGCCAATGCTTCGGGTACCCGTAGAGTCCCTGAGAGTTGACATATTTGGATAGATAATCAGGGCTATCAAAATGGACGGGCCACGATCCTCCACTTTGTTGACGTCGCATCCGGGGCTGATTTTTTTTGATGGTCACGTTACGACACAGCTGATTGTCTTTAACATATTGAAGTTGGAATGACGGTTCATGGATATTTCATTTTTTTTAAATAAAGCCGTTTTTGAGATTGTTTTTACTATATTCTCGCAGAACAATTTTTTTTAAATGTACAGTAAGCTCTAATTTTTCATAGCCGCTTCATTAGCTCACACAAAAATTAAGTTTAAAGTAGAAGCGAATGTGACAATCACATATGACAAGGTCAAATACATGTCAAATATAACAGTTGGCATGTGGTACATGGCGGGTAATTTGAATTCAAAATAAGGAATGCTAAATCTTGAAGATTTAAACCTTTTAGTCATGTTGCTTCCTTACAAACCTTTGGTGGAATATCGGGATGGTGTCTGAGAATATTTCACTGAAATTTTGCGGAAATCTGTAGTGCCACTTTGAAAATATCATAAAAAAACGTCTGACCTCCCATAAGACCCAATGTAAAATTCAGCCCCGGGAGAACAGCTGATTTTTTCAGGGTTGTGGCCTCTATTTTTGTGTTGGCCTTGAGATAATATATCCAAATATGTCAACATACAGGGACTCTAGGTACCCGTAACCGGCCAGTATCATCAAATCGAATTTGTCACAGTTGCGATTTATCCTTCCCTACAATGTCGACACTGAGAACCCACACCGCCCAATGGGATTGTGACACCAGGGAAAGGGGCGCTCTTTTTCCTGCGAGGTTTGAAACCTACAAGGCTGTGAGCCAGCATGAGAAGAGATCCCACCCTGCAGAGTGCGCTTGGAAGCAGAAAGCTTTATAGTTTGTGAAGGACACCGTGGCCTATGAGACCATGGCGCGGATTGAACTATCCTGTCCTATGGGCGTCTCCATCAACTCTATGCCAAAAGCGACGGGGCTCACCGTTTATCAGGTGGGAGAAGCCAATTTACAACGTTTTCTCCAACTTTGCATCTCCATTATACCTACCTATAGAATAATAAATAATTAATAACCTGTTTCATAATAGTCTGCATTGGAGAGCTTTTGTCCACGGCATTAAAAGTGTCTTGAGCCATTTTTTTCGATAAGTTGTTCCCGTTAAAATTAATTCTGGTATTTTTTGGATCTGCCACTAATACGCTTAGTTTTTTTGAAGCAAAAACTACCTAAAAATTAATTTATAAAACGTATACAGTACTCTAACATTTTGTCAAATATTTTTGTCGAGATACAGAGCAAAAATTTTTTTCAGGAATAACTGTTTTTAAAGTTTGATAACTTCCTTATTAAATGCAATTTGTTTGTTGGTTTTATCTCTTATTTTACAGAGGTATTCTGGGGAGACATAATATAACATATTAATATTTATAGTTTATACTAGAGGCCCTCGATACATTTGACAATTGTTTTAAACAATTGAGGGCCTCTAGTTTATACGTAATAATTTTTGGAAGGTTCTTTGAGAGCCGTTATGTACTTGTAATTTTATCCAAAAAAAAAGATATGCCAGATTTTTGAATCTTGATTGGCGAATATAATTATTTGACGATCGTAGAATTTTTTTTTAAATATATTTTTCCATATAAATAAGATAAGAAGTTTATAGAAGTCTCTGTAAAAGGAAAATATTAAATAATAGTCACGTTGAGGTAAAAGTTGAGGCACATGTCGTACGAGAGTATTTCTGAAGGTTAAAATTTAGTTCAGGCCCTACATATGAGATTTGAGCGATATAATTACTGCGTTTTATGAGAGAAGCAACACACGTGGTATGGATAGACCTGAGGATCCCCAGAATATTTAACGAGGGCAAGATGCACGGCTGCTTTAAGGGGGGAGTAAGAAATACCGCTGGAAAGGAAACTTTTTCTGCCTTAAAAATAAGTTATAAAAGAAGACGTATAAATATAAACATTAAGAAAATCCAAAAAAACATTTTTTTTCCACACTTTATCATCATCATCATTAGAGAGGACTTTTTGTCAGCCCTAATAATTATTGCTACTTAATTGTTTTCCCCCAAGTTAAAAATTTGCAAATAATTAGGAAAATAATGTCATAGAGCACTTTTGAGGGTGGTGACGGTTGATTGGCCCCCACCACCACTTTATATGAAGCCAACTGGAAAAATTGAGTTTCAAGTTAATACTAACCAGAAAGAAATTTTTTCTTACCTAAATTTATGATTTACTGACTTATAAAAATAAGGGCTTAATTTTTGATTTGATTTTGATTTGAGTATTCCTAGAAACACATTTATTTTTATTTTACAATAAATTTTTAACTAGACATCCGTTTTGAAGAAAATTAATGTGTTAAGGATAAAAAAATACCACAAGAGAACGCCCATGGCACGTGCACCACTGTTTAGAGAGGACTCAGGTACATCGGTGGAAAGAAAATTTTGTCTGGCAAACAAACAATTTTCAGAGGATTTTAAAAAAGTTGTCGGTTTTCGAGTTATTAGCAAAAAACTGTCAAAAAGCACGTTTAAGGCGGAAACACCCCTCTTCCAGGGCTTGATGGGTTCCCCCTCATAAAATGTTTGGGGGAGTCCCATGTCTATCCATACCAAGTGTAGTGCCTGATCTAGTTGTACACTTTTATAAAAAAAACACAAACACAAAACTTGTTTTTGTAAAATTACCTGCGACGATTCAATCTTCAAATTTCCACTAGGAGTTCTTTTAAATGGAAAGCTCCTACTTTCGTCAATATCTGGATTTTTAAATCTATAATTTAAGAGATTTAATTAGAGTCGTATCCAGAAAAAAATTTCGGAGGGGGATTAGAAAATTTCAATTAAGATATGGGTAGACGGCAATTTTTTATGTAATTGCTGATGATGAGAAATCTCCTTCAACACAGTTTATCGACAATTTTGATCTTGATCCCCCCTAGGTACGGCCATGGATTTAAAGCAAAGTGTGTTATATCTCTCTAATAAACGTCTTTGCCATGAAGGTTTGCAATTATTATGGCATCATATTGGATGCAGTTTTATGTTTTTTTTTTCGATGTTACCAGTTCAGTTTAAATCATGACATCTAAAATACTGTTCTGGATTCCTATATCTCATAAGCTTTGATTATGTATTTAATGCGCAGGCCTCGACACCGGCGACATAAAGTAGAGTGGTAAAAACATTAAGGACTTATTGGAATAATGACAGCTAATCTTTCAACAAGGATTTTTATTTACTATACAAACCGAAATAAATACTGTCGACTTTAATTATAATTATACATAAATAAACGACTTAGTTTTAAATTCCACTTTGGTCAATTTTAAAAGATCAACTGTCAGCCTGTAATGTAAATCTGTGAAAACACTACCTGATACCATTCGTCTATGCCTGATACTATTATTGCATTTATATATTGGCTTTATTCTAATAAGTCCCTTTTATTTCTTGTCATATTTCATTTTTTATTGTATTCGTTATGTATGAAGCTTCTGTTAAAATGATTAACACAAGCGAATCTATCTATTTGGCCTTCTGCGATCCATCTTTGGACAAAGGCCTCCCCCAATATCTTCCACTCTTCTCTGTCTCTCGCCGTGTTCATCCATCTAGCTCCCGCATGTTTGTCTACTTCTTTTATTTTCTCAAGTCTGATATTGTGTCGGAAAATTTCCATTTTAATTTTGCTACTTTTCTCTGACATCACTTACTTTTGTTTTATTTCTCATTCATTCTTTCCTTTTTCTATCTGTTAGCTTTGCATGTAACATGTGTCTTTCCATTGACCTTTGGGCTTTTGTTACCTTATCCATGTTATTTTGTACGTGTCGAGGTCTGGGATCCATAGGTAAGTACAGGAAGGATACATTGGTTATACACTTTCGTTTTGGTTTGGAAATACTGAGGATATTTTTTATTTTTTATTATGTAGCTTAATTTACCGAATGCTGCCCAGGCCAATGTAACTCGTCTCTTGATTTCAGCCGTTTGGGTTTTTTTTTTAGTTTAATAATTTGTCCCAGGTATATATATATATATATATATATATATATATAAATATATATATATATATATATATATATATTCCTCTACTTGTTCCATTTTCTCTTGGTTTATTCTGATCGTGATATCTCCATCTGTGTTTGTCATGATTTTAGTATTAGCGCATTTCATACTCAAGCCTATATTTTTAGCGGCTGTATGCAGTTCTTCCAACATTTTTATCAGTTCTTCTTTTTTATCTGTTATTAAGGCAATATCATTAGCATAGGTGGTTCAAGTATTGTCCGTTTACTTTGATGCCTATTTCTTTCCTATCTAAGTTTTTAAAAACATCGTCTAGGGCCTGGTTAAATAGTTTAAGACAACAAATTACGAACGCAATGGTGATCGTTTAATAGGAGACATAAGCCTATAAAGTAAAATATTCCATTTTGCCCCCCTTTCCCCTACCCACTTACTGTTGATTAACTCTATTTTGCACGCTGCCACCTTTCTCTATAATGACATCCACTGTTTTTTGTGAGTTTTTCTTTTTTGTCGGATATAGGAAGTCGTTTTGTGAAATAGGTTCAGTGGTTATTACTTTGCTCACAGGTCGGTGCGATGGTTCTGCTTCTTTGCTGGAGTAGAGCAAAACCACGTCGTCTGAAGACCCCCCTTTTACCGAGAAATGCTTAGGTTTGTGCGAAGCATAAGCTAAAATTTAAATTAATTGTCACGATCAAAATAAGTCTGACAAAAAATATTTATGTTACCCAATTTTTTTATCAAAATCGCATAAATCTTTGTTCAAAATTTGATCGTTTTCTCAGCCAACAACGAGCGTTTTTTTAATAGGTCAAATGCACTAAACAAACTTCAAAATTACCTTGTCTGGAATGCTGATTGGGACTTTCCTGATTAGAAACCAGTGTGGAATAAGCGTTGTACTAAAAGAACATTAAGAAAAGCCTATACACAGGGTTGTTATCTTTACCAACTATATAGGAATACAACTTCATTCCCGTATAATTGGTTTTGAAATAACAGAATGAAAAGAAGAGATAAACCATTCTATAAATATTTAGGTAGGGGAGAGGAAGGTAATGATACACAGCGGCCGATTGTACGCACCCCTCTGCAGGAAACAGGGGCGGTTCTAGGAACCTAATTTGCGGGGGGGGGGGGGGGGGTGGGGGAATTTATTAATAAATATTACATAAAACTGTTTTGTTTAGTGACCAGGAGGTGTATTCTGTGTGTCAAAACTAAATGTAGTTTTAGATTTGGGGGGGAAATTTCCCCTTTTTCCCCTTCCGTAGATCCGCGCCTGGCAGCAGATTTTTTTACGATTTCGTTGTAAAGTTTATTTTTGCGTTTGTTTATCTGTGTGTGACCTAAACAATAATCTGGTTTGATAAAAAATTATAAATCTTGATTTTACTTTTTTTGTATTGTATGCAAGCGACACAACTTGGTTTTATTGATCTCATCCAGTCATTGTGTTTTAACTATCATTTAATAATCAGTGGTGACTCGATAATCCGTACACGCAATAATCCGGATGCTTCGGTAGTCCGGATAGCCTCACAAGTCCATGGAGGTATTCGGTAATCCGGATTTTTTTATTTTATTTTTTATTTTATTATAATAAAAATTAACTTAACAATGCAGGTTTTAACCTGTGATTTAGTTGGTTTGATGCGGTGTGTGGGGTCAAAGGTCGCATTCAGCAGTTCTCATCTAGCCTTGCGGGCGAGAACAAGTTTATAGGTCACGGTCGTGTCGAGAATGGCTGCAATCAAATGGAAACATAAAACTTTGACCATAAATGAGAAGTCGAAGATTATTGATGCAAGTGACTCAAAAGAAGGTTGACAGAAATGAAGAGGGTGAACTTAGTCCAGAAGAAGCCGAGCAAAACAGTTATTGTATGTCTTACATTAACGGGTAATGATGTCTTAACAGTATTTTATGGAGCGGAGGTAAAAAAGAATATAAAATTTAACATATATGATACAATAGTAAAAAGCACGCTGTTGTATGGAAAAGAGACTTGTCGCTTAACAGAAAAATACAAAACAGAAATCAAAAATTTCGAAATGGATGCAATAAGATCAATGAAAATATTTAGAACAATAACCCATAACCATAAAAGAATGAATTGGAATCGAGGGAAGCACACCGGATGACATCATAAAAAGATCATTGATATGGTAGGGCCATGTACAACGGATGAACAATGAAAGATTACCATACCAGATCCTAGAATGGCAACCAATAGAGCGCAGAAAATAAGGGCGTCCTAAACTAAAATGGCAACAGTCAATGCAAAGATCCATGAGTTGAAAAAACCTGACAGAAGATGATTGTCAGGATCAAAGAAGGTGGAGAATAGGCCTTGTCAAACGTAGAAAAACATTTCAAACCGACATAGTAGTGGTAGAAGCCAATGAAAATTAATTATGTAGTATAGAGTAAAAAACATTTTAAGTAAAGGATTTCCTTTTTTATGATTTTGTGTTCATTTAAAATAAAATTATTACGTATTCTTTTAATTCATGCTTTTTAGTTATATTTATACATTTTTTGTTATTAAAAAAGGTCCTCACTAATCCGGATTCCTCGATAATTCGGACCGGTTTTAATTGATCCGGATTATCAAGTCACCACTGTACTAATATTTGTAACACAGATAAATTCCGAATTAGGGCGAGTTCAGGGATATGGAATGTCTCTGGTACCATTCGCCTCCCCTTCCTTATGCAACAGTGAACGTAATTTAGATTAAAAAAATTAAACCATAAAACAATCATGCATACAGGCAAAAAGACAGCGCAATAGACTGGAAGAAATCAATATCCAGAAGCAATAAACATAAGATTTATAACGTCTTTGTTATTAAAATAAAAAAAAACAAATAATAAAAGATAGCACTAAACATTTAAATTAGGGTAACCTAATCAGATGGTATCAACATAAAAGGAAACAACAAAGTATAAAAGGTAACCCCAAAGGGGCAAAGTCAACAACGGAAACCGGTGTTTCAGAAAAAGGCATTTCATCCTCAGCGTGGCTTGCCTGACTACAGTTATCAAACTGACTACAAGATACAAGGTAATTCAAAATGAATGAAAAAATAGGTGAAACATTCAATGAGTGAAACGACAGCGAACCAAGGAACCATGGAAGTCCATGAGACGAAAACGTCCACCAGTCTATAAGGAAGAAAGACATTTCGTCAGTCCAACCAGCCCATGCTATCACTGTCTCCACGGCGTCGGTTCGTAACCGAAAACCATGAGTTAACTAAGTATAAAAGGCCACCCCAAAGGGGCAAAGTCAACAACCGATGTTTCGGAAAAAGGCATTTCATCATCAGCGTGGCTCGCCTAACTACAGTAATCAAAATCACTACAAGACAGAAGGTAATTCAAAATTAATGAAAAAATAGGTGAAACCTATTTATACATTCAACTAGTGAAACGACAGCGAACCAAGGAAACTAAGTCTATGGCGAGACGAAACCATCCACCGGTCTATAAGGAAGAAAGACATTTCGTCACAGTTCAACAATGCTATCACCGTCTCCACGGCGTTGGTACGGAACCGAAAACCATGAGTTAACAAAGTATAAAAGGCAACCCCAAAGGGGCAAAGTCAACCACGGACACCGGTGTTTCGGAAAAAGCCATTCCCATCCTCAGCCTGGCTTGCCCAGAAGATACAAGGTAATTCAAAATGAATGAAAAAAAATTAACTGGACTGAACGGAAGAAGAAAAGCATGGCTTAGACTGAGTTATCGTCGTGTTTTTAAGAAGAAAATAGGTACCTAGGTGCATTAAAAATTTGGATAATTTTTATAAGAGAAAAGTTAATAAAAATGCTAATTTTCAGAAGGAATATAAAGTAGGAAAAACGCGGGGAAAAATCTGCATTTTTGCATAAATATTAATTTTAACATTTCTTTTCTATCAATCCCACAGTTTATGCAATAGGAGATTGAATACTAAACAGAAGAGCAATGGCGGATTTTAATATCAATCTTGTTTAATTATTATTATTCTTGTTATTAATAACGTTTGTTTAAAGTGAGGCATTTATTAACTCTTACTCTGGAATTTGATCTGAATGATGAATCACCCGAGCCTCCAATAAATTTAGTTCTTGGACTTACTTCCTTACTTTGCAACTCTTTCGGAAAGTTAAGCCTAAAAAATGTTTTAAAAATATAATTAAAATACTTTTTCCTTTTCCTAATATGAACACATGGTTTAAATGTTTGATTGTTACCTTAAATTAACTAAATCCAAATTTCCAACGGAGAATTTTTCGCTGTCTTTACAATTTTTCCAGTGCCTCTAAAAATGTAAACGACATTTTTTGACGCAAAAAGTTATCATTTATCTCAATAAGCTGATCTCACCTTCTCAGTCCTGGAAAAGTCTTTTTTCATGCTACGATAAAAATAACTTGAATTTTTCTGCTTTTTCCGCTTACTGATCGAAAAAAATCTTTTTCATAAAAGTTAGTAAAAATCGGATCCAAATACGTCAAACCTCAGTTGACGTTTATTGACAAAATAATGAAAATTGATGTTTGAAAATTACACTTCTATTATTATAGCTGATCGAAGGCTGATCGCACAATAAACTAATGGCTGATCGTCTATTATCAGCAAAAATGTAACGCGATCGAGACGCTCATAACAGTACTGTAGATTATCAAATACCAAATTGCAAATAATGCAAGGACCTAAAACTATAAACAACAAGTGAAATTAAAGAAAGAAAAATAAGAAAAAAGTTTTCTGCTTCGGCCGGGGATCGAACCCGGGATCTCTTGCTATCTAGGCAAACATTCTACCACTTTTTTATTTTATTATTTTTCTTTCTTTAATTTCACTTGTTATTTATAGTACTGTTGATGTTTTAGAACAGGAATTGTAACAGGCCTTAACAGGACCCACACGAATTGTAGCAGGACTCGAGAGGATTCGACAGGACCTGACAGGACCCAAGTACTGTTGGATGCTGCAAATTTAAAATGACGTTGTAGATGTGGCAAAAGTAAATAGCAAAAGTTTTCTTGGAATCTTGGATTTATGACGTCACACAGGCGCTATTGCTCAAATTTGAGGCAAATACCCGGCGACTTGAATTGAAATTGAATGATCTATAACCAACCAATCGTGTTCTGATAGTCTTAAACTTCCTTCTTAAATTTTTTTGAGGTAAATAAATGTTTACTATTTTTTTGTATTTCATAAAAAAATAATATCATTGTTAGTTTTTAAGATATAAAGCTAATTTCGTCACTGTATTAATTAGCGTTCTCTGGCGTATTGACAAGTTTTCTATGGAACTAATATACCGAAAGTTGTAGGCCAAAATTTGTGAAAAAACATTAAAAAAAGCCGCCATCTTGGATTTATGAGGTCACACAGGCCCTTCACTTAAATTGGAGGTGACTTACAATTGTGTGATCCATCGATTTAAGGCAGTTTAAAAAAATCTTCTGCAACTTTCCTTCTCAACTAGTAGTAGAACTTAGAGTAATATATCTTATTACTCTAAGATTTAGAATACCTTTTTAAACCATTAACTATAAATGTATTTTACATTATACAGAGTCAAAAAACCTAGTAAATTAAATTATATTTTTGCTAGAATGGAGAGCTACGTATATTTTCTACTACTACTTTGTCGGTTTAGAACGGTTTTCTACGTTATCTGAAGCCTATTCTCCACCTCCTTCGATCTTGACAATTATCTTCTGTCAAGTTTTTTTGACTCATTGATCTTTGGATTGGCTGTTGCCATTCTAGTTTAGGACGCCCTCTTTTTCTGCGCCCTATTGGTTGCCATTCTAGGACCTGCTTTGGTAATCTTTTGTCATTCATCCGTTGTACATGGCCGTACCATTTCAGTTGTCTTTTAATGATGTTATCCGTTATGCTTCCCTCGATTCCCATTTTTTCTTGTATGATGTCATTTCTTATGTGATCTGTTCTAGATATTCTCATTGATCTTCTTATTGCATCCATTTCGACACTTTCTATTTTTGTTTTGTATTTTTCTGTTACGCGACCAGTCTCTATTCTATACAACAGCGTTCTTTTCACCATTGTTTCATATATGTTAAACTTTACATTCTTTTTCCACTTTCCGCCATAAAATACTGTCTTATCAAATGTGACACCCAAGTATACATACTCATTGCATGGATATATTGTTTGTCCATTGTCTAGTTCTAACTCACTGGATTCGTTTCCAATACATAAGCATGGGCGCACCCAAGGGGCGAGGCCTCGGGCTGCCTCCCCCCCCAAGCCTAAGATTTTTTTATCGCCCCCCCAAGCCTAACATTGTTTAAAGATAAACTAGCATAAAATACATACAACATAAGGTTTCGCTCCCCCCCCCCCCCAAGAGCCCCCTCTCAAGAGGCCTCGCCCCCCTCCCCAAGACATATTCCTGGGTGCGCGCGCCACTGCATAAGTACTGTGTTTTGTTCACGTTCACTGTTAATCTCCACTTTAGGTATTTTTCCGTTAACTTTCTCATCTTATACTCCATGTCTTCTTTATCATTAGCTACAATTACTTGGTCGTCAGCAAACTGTAGTATGTATATGGTAAATCGGTCGTTAAGTTGTATTTCCATGTCGTGCACTTTACGTTTCCTTACGTATATTTTCTTTTTAATATAATTATTCAATGGATTCTAATCGGTCTATTTTAATGGGTATTGTTGAAAAAACACGTGTTTTTCTCCGATAAAATTTCTAATATTTTCTTAATAGACAATGTTAGAGAAAAATTATGTATTGTTTTATAATCTGGACTAAATACTTCATCAACTGATACATACATGTCATTGCTAAACTAATACCATGGCTATTAAAAAAGCAAATGAAGAAAAAACTGTGAAAAATAACCCCGGTCTCCCCTAATAAGAAAAACCCAAATTACAGTTTCTAATTAGTTGATTTTTCTCGGTTTACAAACAAATTACAAACTACGCAAATGCTCTAAAACTGCAACCCTTTTGTTTTAAAAATATCCTTGAGTTCGTCAGTGTTGTGCTATTGTATTCCAGTTTTGATGGCAGCAAGAGAAGTCAGGTCCAAAATCCGGCACAGGGTTTGACCCAGCAGTAGGCAGGCAGCAGGGAAACGGGCACGGGCTTGTCGGTCGACACGATTTGAGTGGGTCGAGGTCAGGGCTGGCCTCAACACCCTCTTCTAGCCTGGTCGGGTAATTTTTGGGCGCTGCAAATAGCTTTGTAAGCATTGTTAAGACTTAGACTTAGGAAAAAAAGAAGCTTACAACAATTGATAATATTCATAGGTTAATATAGATTTTTTAGCAGTCACATTTGAAAATGATACACATTTGCGTGAGGAATACAGCCTATGACAATTTAGGGCTCCAGTTTGGCAACGCAGCATTGTCTGAGACTCACAGAAATAACTACTAGTATTCCTACAAAAAATAATAAAAGTAAGTAGGCGTAGTAAACAAAAGAAGTCCACCAATAATAGACTATAAAATAAAAAACCCTTTCCTACACTAACTTTGTGTAAGCACAACCTTTGACAACCACCTGGACGCAGGTAAATATCTTAGTATGCACAGTTTTAGTTTGCATTAGTTCAGGAGAATTAGGTCCAAAATTAACTGGTTTGGCGAGTCTTAAGGCTAGTTATTATTTGACTACTTGTTTATTAAAATATTAGTGTATCGTGAAGCCTAGTCTACTTGAATACCTGATATTTTTTTTTACCTAAAGTACATTTTGAAGACTTTAATGCAGTTCTCAGTTCACGTGTTCAATTGTTATGAAATGTACTGGATATGTATAACTTTTCCGTCTCGCATTGCTTTATCTGTAACTCACAATTGTGTTGTGTTTGTAGCATTATTTTGTTTTATATAATTCATTTAGTTCACTAGCTCAAACGGATCTACTGTTTTTAGTCTTCGAACTAGCATAGTATTGTCTAGAAGCTGAATTGCTTCCACATTCACATGTCGAAGGAGTCTATCTTTATGGCTTAACATGTGCGCAATTTGGCATCAAGTGTCATACCTAGATATTTTGCCTGATTAAATATGGTAAAGGAATGTTGTTTTTGTATGTGATTTTCATTTTTGATTGTAAAGTCAACATGAATTAATTGATTTGGTTGCTTTTAATTTTATTCGCCACTTTGTGGTCCAAATGTGAACTTTGGTGAGTGCATCGTTAAGTTTTTCTATGCATTCTTTAATAGATTTTTCTACCGTCAATAAACCAGTATCATCCGCAAATTTGCTAAGTGACAATTTTCTGGTTTTAACATGGTTTTAAAATATCGCAAGTGAATAATAAGTATAAATACGGACCTAGTACGCTACCCTGGGGCACGCCTGCTTCAATTTCTCTTAAATTTTAGTAGGAATTTTCCTCTTTTACTCTGAAATATCTATCTGATATGTATGATTGCAAAATATCAGAATAATGTTTTGGCAGAAAACATTTTAGTTTAAAATTACGGCCACACTTTGTCAAATGCTTGTACTACATCAAGAAAGACTGCAGAACAAACTTTTCCCTCTTCTAGTGTTTTTCTATGATATTAGTCATTCTGGGTACTTATTTTATCGTAGAATGCTTGTCTCGAAACCCAAATTAATGAGATGGAATAATTTCATGTCTTTCTATGAATGATTTTATTATTTATTAAAGAAATAATTTTTTATAAAGCTTAGATATAATTGGCAGTGGCTTTTCCGGTTTTGGAATCATGATAATTTCTGCAACTTTCCACAGTTTAGGTTGAAACTTATGCCTAAATGACGCATTAATAAGATTGCATAGTTCTTCTGGTGAGTTGTTTTATGACTAACCCATTAATAAGATCATAGCCTGCGGCTTTTTTCGGATTAATATTTTTGATTTCTGTTAATATTTCCTTTGGTGATGTAAGCCTAATATGCCTTTCAATTTGATGGGGTTCATTTAAATGAACGTTTTCATCTGGTGCTTTATAGGGTTGAAATGTTTCCTCTAAATGACTTGCAAAACCTGCCTTTTTCATCGTGACTCCTTGCCCACTGGTCGCTTGATTTTTGTATTGGTGGAATTTGGGTAATTGGTCCTTTAAAATCTTTGGTTGCTTCGTCGGTATTTTTATCATCTGTAAGTTCATTGAGAAAAGTGTTAATAGATTCATTTTTTATTACAAGGATATCTCGCCTTATGCTTAGTTGTATAGTTTTTTTAAAGTCACTTGAATAACTTCTAATACGGGGTTCTATCGATTTCATGAAATTTTGCTTCATTCTGCCCTTCAAATTTCAACTCTACCGACAGAGAAAAGGCGCGGCTCTTTACGGTCCGACCACAAAGTATTTGTTTTCCGACCGACCGAGCACAGGTGGACGGCACCTGATTAGCAGATTTTTTTGAGATGTGCTTTTAATTGCTTTCAGGTGTTCTTTTCGGGACCCCTTTAGTTGGCAGTATGCAGAGTTAGAAAATAAATCAGTGTCATTTCTGTAGGCGTAGGAATAGAAAGTTTTATTATCTATTTTTATTTCTTTAGTTTACGCCATAATTAAATGAAATAATTTTCATGAGTATATCTACCGCCGCCCATGTCACTTTCTTTAAGGGATATGCCGATGGTCGGCTTTTATCTTTGTTCAACTGACTTTGCAAAAACTATACATGATTAGATTTATATACGACTTTAGACAGTTTGGTGTCTAAATAAATTCCACCACTTAAGAATCAGCCCGGTCCTGGAAATCGATAAGGATCTGCGCGTACTCGCATCCCGTTTTTAGAGACGGCATCGTATAGGGATGAGATATAAACAGAAATAGGATAGGGAATGGATTTTGTTCTAAAAATATCATTTTAACAAACGGACAATACAAAGACTATTCTGATGAATTATAAGTGTTTAGAAACCCCTGACATGTTTCATATTTGGTTAGAGAGAAAATAGTTTTCTCAAAAAATGCGCAGGCAAAAAAAAATTAAAAATACAAGAGGTCAAAATTACGTAAGGTCGAAGTTACAAAAGCTCGAAAACATTTCGTTTAAACGGAAATTATTTCGAAAACATTTTTTCAAAATCGGTAATCGGTATTACCCCAACATTCATCATTTGATCACAAACGTATCATTATACCGGTCCATAACTGCCCCTGACCTTTATCTGCAAATAATGTCACCAATGGACAGACTAGGATAAGTTTGCGATCAATTGATAAAGGTGCGGTTAATACCGATTTCGATGTTCCAAACGGAGGCAGAGAAAAAATTTAATTTGAAAAAAATTATTCAACAAATGTCGATTGATTTATTCTTTCACCTGATGGTAAAGAATACCAATTATCTTCATCAATTTGGTTTTGGTTAATTTTTAACAAATACAGTAGAACCCCGATTATCCGTGCGCGGATTATCCGGGCTACGGATTATCAGTGCTATGATTTCCCATCACCGAAATTGTGTTTTTGAAGTTCTATCGAAATAGCGTTACCGGAAATCACTCAACCAAAACCTTATGTAGAATTATATTTTTTGTTTTGTTATCTTTTTCTGCAATACATACATATAAACTTAGTTTGAACTTATGGGATCTTTTTTTTCTGTCATATTTTGAGTATATATACATAATATGTATGTAACATGTAATATATGAATGTTCGGATTATCCGTGCTTTTTACTTATCCGTGCCTCGTCCGATCCCGTGGAGCACGGATAATCGGGGTTTTACTGTACATATATTCAAAAACATCTTATCAACTAAAATAGATTTGGTGATTCAAACGTTTATAAACTTATTTAGAATTTTAATTATTAGAAACTTTTATCTAATGTCAGCGGCGTAGCGTGCCCGAAAGGGCGGGGGGGGCGACAGCTAAAAAGGGCGCCTCTGAAAACTGATGAAAAATCTTGTGGCAAAAAAAAACAAAAAGGTCGCCTCTCAAAAATCTTGTGAACAAAAAAAAAAAAAAAAAAAAAAAAAAAAAAAAAAAAAAAAAAACAAAAACAAAAAAGTCATCATGTGTCAGGGGGCGGCCGATACATCACAAGGACGCCTCTCACGAATCTTGCAACCAAACAAACAAAACAAAAACAAAAGGTCATTATGTGTGAGGGGGCGGCCGATAAGTCACAAGGGCGCCTCTCCCACCTATGGGGCGCCACTACCCTCGGGGCGGGGGGGGCGACGAACCCCCCGCGCCCCCCCACGCTACGCCGCTGTCTAATGTTTGATTATTATCTTTTATATTTTTAGCTATTTATAAAAAAAGTGTACTGCCTTATCTTCCCTTTGTTGTGAGGATCAGACGACGCATTAAGCAAAAAGCATATAAAACTTTTACAAAGTAAATTTTTTACAAACATTTTTTCGTGACTGAGCGGGTATAGAAAGATTTTGTTTCTCTTGTATTTTTCCGTGGGCAGCTCAAAAGCTGTACATGATATTGGTAAGAGAAATGATAAATATTGCCTGCGATACCATATGCTTTTCAAAGAAGTAGCGGCATCTACCGAATACAAAAGAAACTATACGAGTAAAAACAAAAGGCAGGCAGATGAAACGAAAAACAGCAATCGTGACCGTGAAATCATATGTCCCTCAGTTCGGGTCAATGCATATTGCATTTTTACCACCTTCGCGACGTTTTATGTCGAGTCAGCGGAGTACAAGCCAAAAATGCTACAAACGTAAAGTTTAATACCTATTAATAAAAACAAACATTTTTTCGTTACTAAGCGGGTATATAAAGATTTTATTTCTCTTGTATTTTTCCCTGGGAAGCTCAAAAGTTGTCGACCCACGGGGGTCGAAGATCTAATGGACACCTATTAAGTGTTGACAGTTAACTCTATCATCCTTAAGGGACTCTTCATAACACTGCATGGTCAATGTGAGACCTTTGTAAAGCTAGGGAGACGGTATATACATCCCGTCTTGGCTAAGCTGGTTTAGGAAGATTTTGTTTCTCTTGTATTTTTCAGTAGGCAGCTCAAAAGCTGTACACCCACGGGGGTCCGAGATCTAATGGACACCTGACAGGTAACTGTTTTGTTTCGTCCTTAAGGGACTCTTCTCTCTCTCCCACCTTTGTAAAGCTAGGGAGACGGTATATATACATCTCATCTTATGATATTGGTAAGAGAAATGAGAAATAATGCCTGCGATACCATATGCTTTCCAAAAAAGTGGCGGCATCTACCGAATACAAAAGAAACTATCCGAGTAAAAACAGAAGGCAGGCAGGTGAAACCAAAAGCAACACCTATGACCGTGACATAATTTGTCCCTCAGGTCGGGTCAATGCAAAAAGTTTTTTATTAAGAGATAAATACATACATAATATGTGGCTTATTAATTTTATTAGAACTAAAATAAAATATCACATAAAAAAAATTAACACAAAAAATTACATTTTGACTTTTCTTTATTCTTATATTTCGCATTTGGCATGTTCCTCATGGGTTCAAATTAAACACATCCTTTTTTATTTTTACATCTTCTTTTGTTCCTATTAGAGCAACAAATGTCCTAGTCTTCAAATTCTTCCGTAGGTCTGTTTTAATAACATTCGCATTTGAAAAGGAAAGTATTAATAGTAAACAAACAATTTTTTCTAAATTTGAAAAAGCGGGGTTATTTTGCTATTATGCTGTAAATCTGAAAACTGTAAAATTTCATTTTTATAAAAGTATATGATTTTTATCAGAGTAAATCCATCGGTGCATTCAGGGGGGGCCTTTCCACATATTTCATGAATAAAACGATAAAATAGCACAAAATACGACATCATGAGGATTCGGGCCCCCCAAGACATGATTCTGAGTACGCCACTGGTAGATCAAATCGAACCGAACCGAACCGATTACACATATTTTACTCACAATTGTCCTTTCCTCACACAGTAGTTAAATTCCTCATAAATGTAAGGAATTCCTCACACATTGGCAACCCTGTGTAGAGATCGAACCCCACTTTCCCCCACATGCCCAGACACAAACAGATACACATGCAGAGGGCACGACAACAACAAAATATAAAAAAACAATTATTTCCTTTCTTTAAGTCATGGGGATTTTTTGTATAAAAGAAAATATGTTCGATCAATATGATAATAAGGGTTTGCGAGGCGTAAGTACAGCCTGATTGAAAATCTGGAAATGAAAGCTTTTACATGAATGATATCTGGAAAATGCTGTATTATAAAAGAAGGTGCTCTAATTTAATTATAAGACTTTTTACTTGTAAATATAAAATTAAAAATTCTTAATTCTTTGCTCGAGTCTCCTCAAAAAGCAGCCTGCAAGCCTTTCAATGTAGTGGAAAATTAGACAGGAACTTTCCGCCTAATTTTTTTCCGTAAAGACTTTTACTTTAGTAAAGGTATTTTATGACTTCTATGTATATAATTGATAAAATCCTGTATCAGCCAAATTTGCTCATAACACAGTTATTCGTGTTATGAGCAAATTCTCAAAAATAATGCGCTGTTTGAAATAGGGCCTTTATGCAAAACTTCCTGTATTTGAGCGACCCTGTACAAAAATCAAAAGCAACTGAAGATATTTTTCGAACTTCCTTTAACAGCAGATATATTGAGGAATTGATTATTGTAGAAACATAGTACAGAAACATTTCCTTTCCCCAGAAAAAAATAACAGATTTTACTTAAAATTTGGCTAATATTAAAATATACACGGTGTGTCACCGAAAGCTGTCAATGGCCTATATCTTCAAAACGATAACGAATTTGGAAAAACCCTCGGACACGTCGATTCTGGCTACCCTGAAATTTTGGTAGCACGACCCCCCTTCGAGGATTATACTTTCCTATATATATATTTTGAATAGGGAATGTGCTACCTTGTTTTGAAGCTCTCTTGAATGTCTTTACAACCGTGTAAAAATTTCGAAAATCCATCGATTAGTTTTTGAGATATATATAGAAAAATAATAAAATTCTTAATAAATTTTTATTTTATCAGTTCATGTTAAATTGGAAAGTTTGAAGGCAAAAACTAATGGATAGATTTTTGAAATTCTTATACAGTTGTAAAGACATTCAAAAGGCCTTCAAAACAAGGTATCACTAGACCCGCTTTCCCTATTCAAAATATAGTGGTAAAGTACATCCCTCGAAGGGGGTTCATGCTACAAAAATGTCAAAATAGCCAAAAAGTGTCCCCTTCCTAAGCAAAATCGACATGTCCGAGGGTTTTTCCAAATTCGTTATCGTTTTGAAGATATAGGCCATTGACAGTTTTCGGTGGAACACCGTGTATATGTCACATCTAAGGTACACTTAAAAATATTTTACAAATCTTTAGTTCTAACCCTTTAAAAGTTACCAAGAAAAGAATAAAAACATTATAAAAAAAGTTAAAATCCCAATTTTTAATCCCCTGTATAAAAATAAAAAATCAACCTATAAATATTTAAAACACATTTTTGAGTTAAAAACTCCAAAAATAAAAAAAAGATCCGTGTTCTACGAGCAACAATACTGTATGGTTTTCAAAAGAACAACCCATTTAGAAAACGTAGTTTGTGGATGATATTATTTTCTCTCAAACAATATTTTATTTTGATCGATGTCTAGTTTTGGAAAGAGTATTTTAAAACAAAAACTCTGGTTTTCAAATCAAGTTTCAAGTTTAAGTTTAAGTTTAAGTTTAAGTTTAAGTTTAAGTTTAAGTTTAAGTTTAAGTTTAAGTTTAAGTTTAAGTTTAAGTTTAAGTTTAAGTTTAAGTTTAAGTTTAAGTTTAAGTTTAAGTTTAAGTTTAAGTTTAAGTTTAAGTTTAAGTTTAAGTTTAAGTTTAAGTTTAAGTTTAAGTTTAAGTTTAAGTTTAAGTTTAAGTTTAAGTTTAAGTTTAAGTTTAAGTTTAAGTTTAAGTTTAAGTTTAAGTTTAAGTTTAAGTTTAAGTTTAAGTTTAAGTTTAAGTTTAAGTTTAAGTTTAAGTTTAAGTTTAAGTTTAAGTTTAAGTTTAAGTTTAAGTTTAAGTTTAAGTTTAAGTTTAAGTTTAAGTTTAAGTTTAAGTTTAAGTTTAAGTTTAAGTTTAAGTTTAAGTTTAAGTTTAAGTTTAAGTTTAAGTTTAAGTTTAAGTTTAAGTTTAAGTTTAAGTTTAAGTTTAAGTTTAAGTTTAAGTTTAAGTTTAAGTTTAAGTTTAAGTTTAAGTTTAAGTTTAAGTTTAAGTTTAAGTTTAAGTTTAAGTTTAAGTTTAAGTTTAAGTTTAAGTTTAAGTTTAAGTTTAAGTTTAAGTTTAAGTTTAAGTTTAAGTTTAAGTTTAAGTTTAAGTTTAAGTTTAAGTTTAAGTTTAAGTTTAAGTTTAAGTTTAAGTTTAAGTTTAAGTTTAAGTTTAAGTTTAAGTTTAAGTTTAAGTTTAAGTTTAAGTTTAAGTTTAAGTTTAAGTTTAAGTTTAAGTTTAAGTTTAAGTTTAAGTTTAAGTTTAAGTTTAAGTTTAAGTTTAAGTTTAAGTTTAAGTTTAAGTTTAAGTTTAAGTTTAAGTTTAAGTTTAAGTTTAAGTTTAAGTTTAAGTTTAAGTTTAAGTTTAAGTTTAAGTTTAAGTTTAAGTTTAAGTTTAAGTTTAAGTTTAAGTTTAAGTTTAAGTTTAAGTTTAAGTTTAAGTTTAAGTTTAAGTTTAAGTTTAAGTTTAAGTTTAAGTTTAAGTTTAAGTTTAAGTTTAAGTTTAAGTTTAAGTTTAAGTTTAAGTTTAAGTTTAAGTTTAAGTTTAAGTTTAAGTTTAAGTTTAAGTTTAAGTTTAAGTTTAAGTTTAAGTTTAAGTTTAAGTTTAAGTTTAAGTTTAAGTTTAAGTTTAAGTTTAAGTTTAAGTTTAAGTTTAAGTTTAAGTTTAAGTTTAAGTTTAAGTTTAAGTTTAAGTTTAAGTTTAAGTTTAAGTTTAAGTTTAAGTTTAAGTTTAAGTTTAAGTTTAAGTTTAAGTTTAAGTTTAAGTTTAAGTTTAAGTTTAAGTTTAAGTTTAAGTTTAAGTTTAAGTTTAAGTTTAAGTTTAAGTTTAAGTTTAAGTTTAAGTTTAAGTTTAAGTTTAAGTTTAAGTTTAAGTTTAAGTTTAAGTTTAAGTTTAAGTTTAAGTTTAAGTTTAAGTTTAAGTTTAAGTTTAAGTTTAAGTTTAAGTTTAAGTTTAAGTTTAAGTTTAAGTTTAAGTTTAAGTTTAAGTTTAAGTTTAAGTTTAAGTTTAAGTTTAAGTTTAAGTTTAAGTTTAAGTTTAAGTTTAAGTTTAAGTTTAAGTTTAAGTTTAAGTTTAAGTTTAAGTTTAAGTTTAAGTTTAAGTTTAAGTTTAAGTTTAAGTTTAAGTTTAAGTTTAAGTTTAAGTTTAAGTTTAAGTTTAAGTTTAAGTTTAAGTTTAAGTTTAAGTTTAAGTTTAAGTTTAAGTTTAAGTTTAAGTTTAAGTTTAAGTTTAAGTTTAAGTTTAAGTTTAAGTTTAAGTTTAAGTTTAAGTTTAAGTTTAAGTTTAAGTTTAAGTTTAAGTTTAAGTTTAAGTTTAAGTTTAAGTTTAAGTTTAAGTTTAAGTTTAAGTTTAAGTTTAAGTTTAAGTTTAAGTTTAAGTTTAAGTTTAAGTTTAAGTTTAAGTTTAAGTTTAAGTTTAAGTTTAAGTTTAAGTTTAAGTTTAAGTTTAAGTTTAAGTTTAAGTTTAAGTTTAAGTTTAAGTTTAAGTTTAAGTTTAAGTTTAAGTTTAAGTTTAAGTTTAAGTTTAAGTTTAAGTTTAAGTTTAAGTTTAAGTTTAAGTTTAAGTTTAAGTTTAAGTTTAAGTTTAAGTTTAAGTTTAAGTTTAAGTTTAAGTTTAAGTTTAAGTTTAAGTTTAAGTTTAAGTTTAAGTTTAAGTTTAAGTTTAAGTTTAAGTTTAAGTTTAAGTTTAAGTTTAAGTTTAAGTTTAAGTTTAAGTTTAAGTTTAAGTTTAAGTTTAAGTTTAAGTTTAAGTTTAAGTTTAAGTTTAAGTTTAAGTTTAAGTTTAAGTTTAAGTTTAAGTTTAAGTTTAAGTTTAAGTTTAAGTTTAAGTTTAAGTTTAAGTTTAAGTTTAAGTTTAAGTTTAAGTTTAAGTTTAAGTTTAAGTTTAAGTTTAAGTTTAAGTTTAAGTTTAAGTTTAAGTTTAAGTTTAAGTTTAAGTTTAAGTTTAAGTTTAAGTTTAAGTTTAAGTTTAAGTTTAAGTTTAAGTTTAAGTTTAAGTTTAAGTTTAAGTTTAAGTTTAAGTTTAAGTTTAAGTTTAAGTTTAAGTTTAAGTTTAAGTTTAAGTTTAAGTTTAAGTTTAAGTTTAAGTTTAAGTTTAAGTTTAAGTTTAAGTTTAAGTTTAAGTTTAAGTTTAAGTTTAAGTTTAAGTTTAAGTTTAAGTTTAAGTTTAAGTTTAAGTTTAAGTTTAAGTTTAAGTTTAAGTTTAAGTTTAAGTTTAAGTTTAAGTTTAAGTTTAAGTTTAAGTTTAAGTTTAAGTTTAAGTTTAAGTTTAAGTTTAAGTTTAAGTTTAAGTTTAAGTTTAAGTTTAAGTTTAAGTTTAAGTTTAAGTTTAAGTTTAAGTTTAAGTTTAAGTTTAAGTTTAAGTTTAAGTTTAAGTTTAAGTTTAAGTTTAAGTTTAAGTTTAAGTTTAAGTTTAAGTTTAAGTTTAAGTTTAAGTTTAAGTTTAAGTTTAAGTTTAAGTTTAAGTTTAAGTTTAAGTTTAAGTTTAAGTTTAAGTTTAAGTTTAAGTTTAAGTTTAAGTTTAAGTTTAAGTTTAAGTTTAAGTTTAAGTTTAAGTTTAAGTTTAAGTTTAAGTTTAAGTTTAAGTTTAAGTTTAAGTTTAAGTTTAAGTTTAAGTTTAAGTTTAAGTTTAAGTTTAAGTTTAAGTTTAAGTTTAAGTTTAAGTTTAAGTTTAAGTTTAAGTTTAAGTTTAAGTTTAAGTTTAAGTTTAAGTTTAAGTTTAAGTTTAAGTTTAAGTTTAAGTTTAAGTTTAAGTTTAAGTTTAAGTTTAAGTTTAAGTTTAAGTTTAAGTTTAAGTTTAAGTTTAAGTTTAAGTTTAAGTTTAAGTTTAAGTTTAAGTTTAAGTTTAAGTTTAAGTTTAAGTTTAAGTTTAAGTTTAAGTTTAAGTTTAAGTTTAAGTTTAAGTTTAAGTTTAAGTTTAAGTTTAAGTTTAAGTTTAAGTTTAAGTTTAAGTTTAAGTTTAAGTTTAAGTTTAAGTTTAAGTTTAAGTTTAAGTTTAAGTTTAAGTTTAAGTTTAAGTTTAAGTTTAAGTTTAAGTTTAAGTTTAAGTTTAAGTTTAAGTTTAAGTTTAAGTTTAAGTTTAAGTTTAAGTTTAAGTTTAAGTTTAAGTTTAAGTTTAAGTTTAAGTTTAAGTTTAAGTTTAAGTTTAAGTTTAAGTTTAAGTTTAAGTTTAAGTTTAAGTTTAAGTTTAAGTTTAAGTTTAAGTTTAAGTTTAAGTTTAAGTTTAAGTTTAAGTTTAAGTTTTACAGCTCGTTAGATTGTCGATTCACCTAAAAATTTAATGAAAATCGGTTTGGCGGTTTAGGAGCTATCGTGTTGCAAACACATTTTCGGCGTTATCTCAAACAAAAAAAAATTAGTCGAAAATAATAACTTCTCTAGCCTTTGCTGCGCGGGCTAGAAAGGTAAAAACTATCACCAGTATTTACTAAGACCTTAAGACTTAGCATTGTAGACCGGGTTTAAGTATCAAGTCTATAGACTTGATACCGACCGGTTTAAGTATATTTTTTTAATACTTACAGGTCAAATAGCTGCAACGATTTGGTTCCCCTAATGTGCAATATGATAGCAATTTCTCAGTGAGTTTCATCTCATATAAATTCCAATTAACTTTAGAAATAAAGAAAAACCACATAAAAATTTTGTAACGAAATGTCAATTTTTGGAAATTTAGTCCGTGCAGTCGTAGGATTCCCGTTAAAAATCGTCCCAAATTGTAGTACCACCTCTGAGGGGTGGTTTAAAGTTCGAAAAACAATAGAAATAATCCATGATTGACAAAAAAACTAATATACACAAATATTCAAAGCTAAATAATACATAAATAACTTAAAACTATATCTGTAGATGCATTACCGTATTAAATACGTATCAATATTTAAATACTGTAAAAAGCACAAGATATATTAGAATCCCTTTTAAATTACACATTCACCAAAACAATCGACCATCGGTTTAATCGTCGCTAACTTGTCTAAAAAATTAACATGTAAAATATACCGGACAGCTGACACTTACTTACACCGCTTTTATTCGACATTTCCTAGTGACGTTTGGAGGTTTAAATATGGCTACCATTTTTAAACCAAATATTTTATTCTTTTTATTTATTTATAACCTTTGTGTGGAAATATTGTCTTTTTTACAACGAAAAAAGATGACCGATATCGCAAGGTATTTACGAACAATTTATATAAATATTAAAAACTATTGCATTCACGGGAAAAATAAGTTAAACCTTCAACCAAAATTTAGCCTTTTAAACCTAGGATTGTAGCACTTAGCACTGTAGACCCTTTAGTAAATACTGGTGTTTGTGTGCCGACTAACTCTTTGGCTGTGAATTTAGCGATTCCTGACACGGCGAAACAAAAACGGCGTTCTACTCAACATAAAAAGTTACTAAAAGAAAGAATCACCACTATGAGCAACTTTTTTTTTATTAACTTTTATAGTGCTCTAACTTTAGCTACAACTAGACAAATTGCGTAGTAATAGTAAACTTTCTGAGGTAGGTATGAACCGCAGCCAACGATAAAGACCGGCCATGGCGCGTTATAAGCAAGTCGGCGGTCACGTGATCTTAGGAGTCCCAGGATTCTTATTGTATTGCTTAATATATTATAAGTTTTTACACAATTTAAATAAATTAACAAAAAATTTTAGTTCTTTTATAGGCAAAAATTGAAAAAAATATACAAAATTTGCACTCTAATATCTTCAGGTACATATATTAGGTACATAATATCTTAGTAACTTTAAATCTATATAAGTCTTTCAAAATTGGATATATCAAACCTAAGCTTTTAGTTTTTTAATTTTTCTTTGACTGTCATCATCTTTGAGTTCTTATTCAAAGATTTATTAGCAGACACTAAATCATTGTGCTTTTTAATAAAATTATTTTAAAAAACTTTACAGGCCCTTAAACTAATTTTTTCAAGCTTTGACAATAGTTTATCTCCACAAAAACACTCGCTAGAATTATCTGAAGAAAAATTTTCAATATAAAACATTTCACAATAATTTATTAAAAAGAAACAAGCGATTTTGTGAATAAGTAAGATGGTTTTCCCATTCAATGAACTGAATGTAGTGGTCGTCAATAATTTTTTGAAAAATTACCCAGCACAAAGTTTAATATCTATTTCAATAAAGTGTAAGTTAACTACCAACTCATGTTCTTTTAAAAGCTGTATCTTACTTTTTAATTATTTCACACTACCAGAGAGATTACTATCTGTTAACAATATTTTACAAATCAGTTTTCTTATATTGCGAGGGTGCGGAAAAAATATTACCTTAGAATTGTAAATTGACGTGTATGCACTGGATAACTGGATAAACAAAGATGAAGCCAACATTAAAGTGTATCCACCATATCTTCGATTCTCAGGTTACCTATTCAAGAGACCTAATTGTTCAATAAGAAATGACAACTGAACACATTTTTCACTCTCACTATCGAAAATGTCAATAAGGATGTCTATTACTTGATCAATCTTATCCAAGATCATATCTTTTACCACTTCTTTCCCGTTTGCAACATATTAGGTTTCAGTTTTATAGTTGGACCGACAAGGAAGAACACTAATTACACGTTCGCGGCATTGTTTATCTTATAGGTATTTTCTTTATAATTTACTCATTAGCTATTAATTATTTTAACGAAGCCCACTACAGTCTTTTTCGTGGGCTGCGTTATTTTAATAACTTTAATAAAATTCACATAAAATTCGTGCCCGAATTAAAAAAAAATCGACGTAAACAAACATACCAAAACTGAACACACACATGTTTTATAATGACAGCGGGCCGTGAGGCGTTTTTTTGTGGGACTCCTACGGTCACGTGATATTTCCGCGCCCGGGCCGGTCTTTCTCGTGGGCTGCGGTATGAACTCTATAAATTGCATGTATCCTTTTAAAGAGCTAAACATAAATTTAAAAAGCTGTTTAGCATTTTTATCTCACGCAAAACACGAATTTTCGTGAGGTTATAAAATATCACCTCCATTTAGTAAGGTGCTGGAGAAAATATTGAACCTAAATTTTTGATTAGGTGAAGTTTATATTAATTTTAAGCCCCGAGGTGCAAAAAAAATCAGTAGGTACCGAGAGAGTTAAAAACGTTTTTTATATGTGAAAAATCACCTGGGAGGACAGGGGTTATTCAGGCTTGGATGGGATAGGCGGGCAACCGGGCAAATGCCCGGTGGGCCAATACAATTTAGGGCCGGTTGAGCCGCAGGCCCGATGTACCTATTCCAAATTATTAATATTTATTTTTGTAAATTTGACAAACGAACTAACTAAAACATTAAACAACTTTACAAAAATATCTAGAGCAGTATCACAGATATTAATAAAAAAGGAGATTTTCTGAAAGTCTTTAAACACCTTGTATCTCACAAGGTCGGATGTTTAGGACATGCATACGTATGTTTGTATGAAGTTTTTTTTCTCAAAATGCAAATTACGTCCTTTAAAATTAGCATCTTATTTAATAACAAAACCTATATTAATAACAAAATGCCTTCGTTTTCTTTGCCGTAAAATTTTTGTGCCGAAGCGAGCTGAATAAAAAAAATTGCCAGGGCCGGTTTGTTTGAGCCCATCCAACCCTGGGGTTATTTAACGATAAGTCCAAAAGAAATTAATAAATATTTACCAAGTATTGTGCGGTATCATCCTAAATGACTTTGTCTTTTAGGTACACAGTTTTTGTCGTCAGTCGCATGGCGGTAAAAATCGCATCGTATTGTACACGCCTTCGCACAAACTTGCGCAGGAAGGTGGGATGATAAAAGGACACATCTATCTAAATGCGTTTACAATACGCCGGAATTTTCACCAGGACAAAATTTTTCACAGAAGAAACAAAATGAACGGTGTATATTAATTCTAAGCTATTGAACCGAATTTCATTGATTCAATATACACAAATATTAAAGTAAGGAACGTTTAAGGATTGACGTGAAAGACAATTTTTTTGAAGAATTCCACAATGAAATATCAGCAGTAAGTACATCTAGAGAAATTGTAATATTGGGAGATTTAAATAGTAGAACAGGTAACAGAGTAAATGATCTGACAGTTGGCCAATATGGAGAAGATGTTGTTAATGATAATGGAAACCGGCTTATCACAGTATGTGAGCAATTAGACCTAAAAATCCAAAACGGTTTTTTCCAACATAAGAAAATACACAAATATACCTGGACCAAACCCTCACAAAACCTGAAATCCGTCATTGATTAACTTATCACTAAACAAAAGACAAAACTAAAAATTCAAGATGTCAGAACAAAGCGTGGATCAACATGCGGAAGTGATCACTATTTTCTGGAGACCAAAATTCTCTTTCCTTATCAAGGCCGAAGCCTCCATCAACAAAATCTTGATGATACAGTGAATGAGGAAATTGATCACTGTCAATATATTCTACTAAGCCTAGAACATGACAGCGTAAAAAACTTATACAAAAAGAGACTGAACGAAAAACTTAATTCAAGTTCAGGTGAAACCCCAGATGAGGAATACGAATGTATCACATTAAGCATCCATCAAGCTGCAAAAGAAGCACTAGGATTAGTGGAAGAAACTCCTAATAGAACAAAACCATACTGGTGGGATGCTGAGATTGAAAGTGAAATAGAGGAAAAAAGGAAATTATATCACACGTACTTATCCCAAAAGACAGATAGAAGCAAAGAAGAATACAAAATCGCGCAATCAAAGGTGAGAAGAATGATCAGTGATAAGAAGAATCAATCATGGATGCAAAAGTGCCAGAAAATAGATTCTTACTTAGGAGGTAGGAGAAGTACCGAAAGCTGGAAAACTATAAGATCGATCAAAAAAGAAACATGCAGAGATATTATTTCACCAATACCAGACAAAGAATGGGATGAGCATTTTAAAAAACTTTTAACTGAAGATAGAGCAGAATTCAAGGAAGACGAAAGAGACAATATCATTAGAACGATGGGATCTCCAGTACCCCTCACAATATCTGAGGTCAAAAACGTGTGCAAAACCTTAAAAAGCGGTAAATCTGCCGGACCCGGAAATATCCCAGCCGAACTTATTAAATATGGCACTGAAGAATTGTTTTGTAGATTACGGAATCTTTTCCAAGGATATTTAAATGGAGCTGTAGTACCAACTGAGTCGAAAACGTCATATATATCCACAATACACAAAAAAGGAAGGAAAGATATATGTGACAATTATAGAGGTATATCTGTAACTAGTACGCTAAGCAGAATATATGGCAAAATAATAAGAAATAAAGTGGAGAGCGAATATAAAGATATGGAGGCAGAAGAACAAGCTGGTTTCAGGGCGGGTAGATCGACTTCAGATCATCTCTTTAGTATAACCCAAGTTATTGAAAAGAAAATGGCATACGGACAAGAGCTCCATCTGCTTTACGTAGATTTGCAGAAGGCATATGATAGTATACCACTAAATCTACTTTGGAAAGCGTTGGAAAAGACAAACATAAGCGTACAACTAATTAAGGCCATCAAAGAGTTATACCGCAATAGTAAGGCAAAAGTTAAAATAAAAGCAAAACTAACCAAAGGCTTTCAAGTAAATAAAGGTCTTAAACAAGGTTGCTGTATCTCGCCTACGCTCTTCAAGATATATTTGGAACAGGTCCTTAAAGTCTGGAAGAGAAAATGCCAAAACATGGGAATTCCGTTGAATGAAACCACCTTGTATACTTTATGTTTCGCCGATGATCAGATAGTGGTGGCTCAGGATTATGACGACCTCGAATATATGACACGAAAACTAATAGACGAGTACAATAAGTGGGGACTAGAGGTTAATATCAATAAGACAGAGTATATGTGTATTGGTGGAACGAAACAGGATCTAATCTTAAATACTGGGCAGCGAATTCAGTCCTGTGATGAGTATAAATACTTGGGTCTAAAAATTACAGCTGACGGAACACTAGACAAAGCTATAAAAGATAGAAACGTACAAGGAAGAAAAGCAATAACTTTATTAAATGGAATAATTTGGGACCAAAGTATATCAAAACATAACAAAAAGCTTATATATAACACCATTGTAAAAAGTATTATTACATACGGCTCAGAAGTATGGCCAATCAAAGATAGAACAGAAAAAATGCTTTCCGCTACGGAGATGGACTATTGGAGAAGAGCAGCAGGGAAATCAAAAAGAAAAAGAGTTACCAATCAAAGAATAAGAGAAATTATGACAGTGGGTGAACGTACTCTAGTGGATATAAGAACAAAACAACTGGTGTGGTACGGACATGTACAAAGAATGGATGATGGAAGACTACCTAAACAAATATTACAATGGAAACCAACTGGCCGAAGAAAACGAGGAAGACCAAGGAGAAGCTGGAGAGAAGGAATAGATAGTGAAATAAGAATAAGAGGCCTAGATGATGAATTATGGGCAAACAGAAACGAGTGGAGATTGGGTATCGGAAGACGTAGAACGTTGTGAAACCGATAAATATATATACGTTTAAGGATTTTTACATCATATTAATTTTCGTGTACATTGAATCAACGCTTTAGTTTCATTGGTCGAAAGTTAAGTATATTTTAATTGATATTACGTACCTCTTTCGTTCTGTGGAAGAGGTCATTTTGGTAACAAACCTTTTTGTTAAAATAAAAGGTTATTAAGATGGTAAAATAATTCAATTGGGATTTGGAGTTTTGCCCTGCTTGTTTTTTATTGTTTAATATTTTTTATTTTACAAAATTTTCTATTTTTACGGAAATAATCATACTAAAAAGTAAAGGCGCTTTTAACCAAATTTCTTTTAGTTCCTTTCATACAAACATGCCTAAATGCTGTTAACCAAATACAATCAAAAAATTTGTTCTCTCCATACTCACCGTTTAATTAAAAGATTCAACATTTTAAAGAATTTAACTGTAAAAAAATATTCAGGCCAAATAATAAATTACTTATGGGATAAAAGTGTATGGAACTATTTCTCCCGAGCATAAAATTAGAGATTTCTTTGAGGTATAAAAATTCACTTTTATCACAAAGTTACTTTTGAACAAATTTTATATTTTTTTTTTGTGTTTTAAGCTTTTTAGACTTTTTAGAGGCTTTACTTATAGCTGTGACATTTATTTTTCATCTCTGATTTTTACTTTTTATCCATTATCTGTCACATTTCTTCCTTGATTTTTACTTTTTAACTGTGACCCGTGACTTTTTATTCCAAGGATAAAAATTTACATACTTCTCATCCGGGGATTTTAATCCTTAAACCATTTCTAAGTGTCAAAAATATGATTTATTACAAATTGGTTACAAAGGACAACGAGATAAAGTATAAAAAATAGGCTTTGACCAAGAGAGCGAAATATATATTAAAGATAAAGTGGCACTTTTAATCCTCAGGCGCAAAATTTATAAATTGATAAAAACGCACTTTTACAACATTTCATACGCAACTTTTCGCACTTTTAAACTTTCTTACCAATTTTTTTTTGGGGTTTTTACGGTTTTTTATGTTTTATCCTTGATCCCTCACTTTTCACCCATGTGTTATACATTTTCCTGATCTGTCACCTTTTCTCCCTGATATATACCTTTTTCTACCCTGATATATACCATTACTTCTCACAATAAGAATAAAAAATTACACTTTTATTCCTAAAATGAGGGACAAAAGTGTAGTTTTTTACCATAAAAAGCAAAACAATCATTTAAAAACAGGCATTTCGGCGTTCATAATTTACCCCCGCAATGGTTTCAAAAAAAAGAAACTAAGTATTTGGTCAGATTCCCATGGTCATGGTGGCCATCACGACAGAGACTGTGACGATAGCAACGTTCGTATATATTAGTACCTCTTTTATATTTCACAAATGCGATTGACCGCTGTGATCGCGAGAGTTTGCCCTAGTTTTGAGTGATACCACAATAATAAAGCGCTGAGCGCTTTCTGTGTTGCAAAGATCTAAAACCACGCCGCAAAATGTTTTAAACTAAACCGGCTTAGTAGTAAGTCGTAGTAGTAATAACTAAATACATTTCTCGTTGGATTACACTTGGTTATAGGTATGGAGGCATCAAATACACCAGAAGCCAGAGCATTTTGATACGAATCCTCGCATGTTTAGCCCCAAGAGACAAATATAAGAACTGCGGCATAAAGAGGTCGATGGCAACAGTTTGCAATTTTTGATGTCTGCGTTGTTATACTCCTTTGTTTCAAAATAAATGACGCTTGCCGAGTTCACGCAAAAATCCAGTTTTTGCCAACTAAGAGCTATTTATGAAAATGTCGGAAAACGTCCATAATTTTAAAAATATCCTTTTCCACGGGAAACGAGCGAGTTTGCTTGTTTTGCCATATTTTTTATGGTTTCCTTCTGTAGTGGAACAATCTTGTTGCAAGGGGCAATGGTTTTATTGGCTCCTGTTATGTAGAATTATACCACTGATTTTAACAACGGAAAATTAAAGAGAAGTGAGTATAAAAAAACAGATTGCAAGTTACGCCGACATATGTCTGGATTATATAGCGCGCTATTGAGTTGTAGTAATATGTAATACATTTTTCAATGGACTAAAATTACTTATGGGTATGGAGGCAATAAAATGTGTCATCAGCCAGAGTATTTTGATACTAATCCTCGCATGTTAAACCCCAAGAGACAAATATAAGAACTGCGGCATAAAGAGGTCGATGTCAACAATTTACAATTTTTGATGTCTGCGTTGTTATACTTCTTTTTTTAAAACAATGACGCTTATTTTAAAAATATCCTTTTCCACCGGAAACGAGCAAGTTTGCTTGTTTTGCCATATTTTTTATGGTTTCCTTCTGTAGTGGAACAATCTTGTTGCAAGGGTCAATGGTTTTATTGACTCCTGTTATGTAAAATTAGACCACTAATTTTAACAACAGAAAATTAAAAAGAAGTGAGTTTAAAAAAGCAGATTGCAAGTTACGCCGACATATGTCTGTCTTAAATAGCGCTATTGAGTTGTAGTAAGTTGTAATAAATTTGTCAATAGACTAAAATTACTTATAGGTATGGAGGCATTAAAATGTGCCAAAAGCCAGAGGATTTTGAAACTAGTCCTCGCATGTTAAACCGCAGAAGACAAAATATAAGAACTGCGTCATAAAGAGGTCGATGGCAACAGTTTGCGATTCTGATGTCTGCGTTGTTATACTCATTTGTTTCAAAACAAATGACGTTTGCCGAGATCACGCAAACATCTAGTTTTTGCCAGCTAAGAGCTGTTTATCAAAATGTGGGAAAATGTCCATAATTTTAAAAATATCATTTTCCACAGGAAACCAGCGAGTTGTTTACTTGTTTTGCTATATTTTTTATGGTTTTCTTCTGTAGAAGAATAATCTTGTTGCAAGAAAGAATGGTTTTATTGGTCCCTGTTACGTAGAAGTATGCACAGAATTGATTTTAGTATAACAACTAGATTAAAAATAAGTAAACTCATCAAAAATGGATTAGTACAGAGAAAAGGGGCGCGTCACACAGAATTAAAAAAAAAAATTGGACAATTTAGAGAAATTTTAGTTACTCCAAACAGATAGAGAAAAGTCACAGTGGTTTATAACTTTTTTATTTAAATTATAATTTCATTCATCTGTAAATTGATTTTTTTATCGCTCTTTATAAAAAATTTAACTCGAGTTTATAAAACAAGTATTATGCCAAATTAACCTAACTAATAGTTATAATTGGGCCAAATCGCATATGCAAGTTTTTTGTGAAACATAATGAGAAACTCCAGTCTCAGAAGTGTGTTGAAAACAAGGTCAAATTTCACTTTATTTACATTTTACAAGGGGTACTATAAAAAAAAAAATTAAAAACTATTTAAATTATAGGGAGCACATTTGTAAAATATCCAAACTAGGTTAACCTAATAACCAATTTTGTGTTGTGTTTGAGATATATTGTTTTGGGAAAAGCAAACAAAATCATAAATAAGTAGGACACAAATAAGTTCATGGAACAGCGTGACGCAATGCATGGGGATGCTGAATTTGGGCCGCTTGACAAATATACTGTGTTGTATTTATTTAGGATACACGTGGTTGGTCAAGGATTTCTTCCATTTCCACGGCACGTGACTTTGCAACCTTAGTTTGTGTAAGGTCACTGTATACCGAAGTTAACTTCCTATCAGCCTTTCGAAGCTTAGCTCTTTAGCGTTCCTTGAAGTGGACAATATTACTTTTACAGAACTTTCAATTTATGGGGGAGGGCAGTAAATTAAACTTTTGGTGTTTTTAAATTTTTCCCATATTTTTATCATAGTTCCTATCAGTTTTCCAAAGCTCAACTCTCTAGCGTTTCTGGAAGTGGGCAATGTAACTTTGACGTAACTGAACATTTATAGGGGAGGGAAGTTAATTAAAATTTTGGAGTTATTTAATTTTTTTCTATAGTTTTATAATACTTTCTATCGGCCCTCCAAAGCTCAGCTCTCTAGAGTTTCTGGAAGTGGGCAATGCGAGGGGTGGGACACTCCTTAAATAGGTGTACAAATTTGGTAAAAGTATTTAATAAATACATTTAAATAGCTTTTAAATACTTTTAAATACTTCTAAATACAATTAAATACCTTTAAATCCCAAATAAATACAGTATTTAACTTAAATACTTAAATAGGTGTACAAATTTTTATGAGTGTGGTACCCCTCGGGGCAATGTTACTTTCAAGTAACTTTTCATTTATAGGGGTGGGAAGCAAATTAAAATGTTGGGGTTTATAATTTTTTTCCTATAGTTTTAGCATATTTCCTATCAGTCTACCAAAGCTCAGCTCTCTAGTGCTTCTGGGAGTGGATGTTACTTTTACATAACTTAAGTAAATTAGAATTTTAGGTTTTTTTGGTTTTTTCCAAGGGTTTGGTCATAATTTCTATCACTCTGCTAAATTTTCACTTTTAGCGTGTCTCGAAGTACAGTAGAATTTTGATGATCTATACATGAGTGAATGGCAATTTCGACCATTTTTAATTTCGTAACTACTTTAGTACTTTATGTAGATCTATGAAGATCTACGACTGTGCAAAGTTTGAGCTTCGTGGTCCATTCTGAAGTAAAGTTTTAGATAATTTAAATATGGGCTGAAATGTTTCAAGAAAAGATGGTACAGCAGTTTACGCCGCGAATTTGAACGGGCACTGCCGTGCCCTCAGATTTTTCAATTTTTATAAACTTTAGTGCTTATTATATTTTCTTGTAAAATGCATAGTAAAAAGCTTGTACTACAAGAGGGCACTGTATCGTTTATTCTGGGGTAAACGTGTATACACAACAAAAAGAAGTGGAAAATATCAAAAATGGTTAAAAGCGTTTTGCCCTAAAAGTGCAATGCTCCTTTCCTTACATACAAAATGTACAGCAAAGGCCGTTTTTTTTTAAATATTTAGAAATAAAATTCTGGATTTGGGTTTCTTTTTAAATAACTATTTAAAATTAATATCTATAAAAAATAAATGGATCCATGACGGATCTGATACCTTCGTAGCTAGCCTATTAGAACACTTAACTCCAGAGATGAGCCTTGAGGATAGTTTTTTGTAAGTATCTTGGAAACGAAAGTCCTATGAAGTTTTAGGTTATTACACAAATTATTGAGAAAAATGTGATCTACTATATTCCGAAAACTCCCATCAAAAACTGTCATTAGAGCAATTCCACGCCAAGTCATCCAATTTACAAAAAAAGTGTTGCCGTGACATTTAATTTTTTTCTTTAATCATGCTTACTAAATGAAACAGGTTATGCTTAACCATTTTTGCACAATTTTAGATTTTTTAATCCAATTAGTCTGTTGTACAGGCATTTGAACAGTCTAAAAACGGGCAAAATGTGACTTTAAAGAAAAAAATTATGCTCATAGTAAACAGCACCTAAAAAAAATTAACCTATAATTTTGAAAACATTCATAAAAGTAGTTTTTAAAAACATGTTATGTTTAGCAAAATCTTTTATACTGGCTTAATTAGAGCAATTTAGAGAATATCCAAATAACGCAGAAATTTTCGAAGTTTTCATATTTTTTTGGGGTATAAATGCATGGGCGCACCCAGCCTTAGATTTTGTTCTATATTTTCGACATATTTCAGAAAAAAAAACACAAAAAATGGCTTAAAATTCGAAATCATAAGGCTTCGCCCCCCCCCCCAAGGCCTCGGGCCCCCTCCAAGACATATTCCTGGGTGTGCCACTGATAAATGTAATGTTTTCTTAAATTTTTGATACAGTGTTGGAAAGCTATACTCAAGGACTATATCTTCCTTGTATAAAACATATTTAAAAAGTAGACGTTACCTTGGAGTTCCACGAAGAAGTTAAGAATGTCTGGGAAATCTCTCAACTTCAGCATCAAACATGACCCTGTCTATCGGGGTGCTGGTGGTAATCAAGTAGAGTAAATTTTTCACTGTATCATATACTTTTAAAAACAAGAATAAAAAATCTGGGTCTGTAATCCTTAAGGACATTTTTTTGTTATTTTAATATTTTTAGTGATGTTAAATTGCATCACAAATTACAGGCGTGGCTCTACGGGGGGGATACATAGAATACACCTCCTGGTCACTATGCAAAATAGTTTTGTGAAATATTTATTGTGATATTTTCCCCCAAAATAAAGTTTCTAGATCCGCCCCTACAAATTAAGGTTTATCAGAAGGTAAAGTTTATTTATATGAGCACTGTTCAATAAATTATGATCTAAACTCTCTTCATAAGGTCACTACACGATTTTTTTAAAAGTTTATTTACTTTTTTAGCAGTTACCTACTGTCATATTTAAAAAATCGGAAAAGAAATTGAGTTCTATAATTTCAGAAACCGAACAAATTTTTTTTCTGAGCTTGAAGATGGCTTGAACTAAATTTAGCATATATGTTAAATCATCCAGAGGAGTGAAAGAATGGTGTCCAGTTGTTGTTTGTTTGGGATTTTAAAACAAATCGTTTCACAGTACCTCCAAACGCATCACATGGGCTTTTACCCTGCGTTAGTTTACTAGTTAGTTTTTTTAATGCCCAGTGGCGTATGCATACATTTTCCAAGGGGGTTGGAAGAGGGGGCTTGAGTAAAAGCAAAGTCCTGGAAAACCATTTATTTCTTCTTTCAGAAAAATTCAATCTTTAGGAGTAAGTAATTAAAAATCGAGGAAATCATAAAATTTACTATTTTTTTAAAACTATTTTTGCCATGTCAAAAAAGTGAGGTTAATTTTTTTTTTGTATAGGATTATCCAACCAATATTAAAGATTTCTTCCGTCAAATTTGTTTTTACATAAGATTTAATATAATAGAAATAAAAAAAAATAAGGCCACAACTGATTTTCTTCGTTGTTTTACTTTTAAAGTGGCCTGTAAAATACGGGAGGCGACATTAAAAATTAACATTTGTTAATTTGGTATTCCTAAGGACACCAATACATGTTATCAAAATTTGGATTTTTTTCGTGACATGGCAGCTACCCCCATTGGATGATTTGGCGTGGAATTACTCATTAGCATTAATGTATTTTGATCAAAATCTTACTAGCTCGTTACAGTGTCGATCACTATTCTACCTGAAAAATTCATGCAGATCGGTTCAGCGGTTTAGGAGATATCGTGTTACATACAGACATATACACATACATACACACCAAACTAGACAGACGTTACGACGATATTGGTAAGATCCGAGAACAGCTGTGTTTGCTGTATTCGGCTAAGATAGCTTCAAATACACCCAAATAACACACTTTCGCACATCTCGAATTTTTTTTTTTTTTTCGTCGAAAACAATACGTTCTATAGCCATTGCTGAGGGGGCTAGGAAGGTAAAAATTGCAAAATTAGGCTTTACCACCTAGGTCAATTTATTAAATAGATATCAATGTTTTTCGCTTGGAATGTCGTATATTTACGTTTTTTTACACGGTTGTAAAGACATTTAATAGAACTTCAAAACAAGATACTAGGGACTTCTCAAATACCAAATTGCAAATAATGCAAGGACCTAAAACTATAAACAGCAAGCGAAATTAAAGAAAGAAAAATAAGAAAAAAAAATTTCTGTCTTCGGCCGGGACTCGAACCCGCAATCTCTTGCTTTGTACGCAAACGCTCTTTACATTAAGCCACCGAAGACTATACAAAAATTTTTGGAAAACTTCCATCTATGCATGTCTGCGGTGTATCAGTACAAGAACCCTGAGAGTTTCTCTCTCTATAATTCTTCCTTCCCACTATCAAAGGTATGAAAACTCAAATTAGACGTAAAGTATCAACGTCTGAACATATGAGATCACCTTTTCGTGTGTTGAAATTTCTGATCGCAATGGGCGATTGCCAATATAATTCTCAAATACCAAATTACAAATAATGCAAGGACCTAAAACCGAGGGGTGGCTCGACCGCCGATTTTTGTACACCAAAAGGAAATACCTACGGTATATTACCTACGGTATTTCCTGGTATTTGTCAGTATTTCTTGAAATTTCAATGGTATTTCCTAGTATTTCCCAAGCAATGGTATTTCCTAGTATTTCCCCCCTAATATTTCCAATGGTAGTTCTTAGTATATTTCCCGGTACTTCCCAAGTGTTTCCTGGTATTTTCCCTAACATGTACACCAAAGGGAAATAGCGAGCCACCCCTCGCCTAAAACTATAAACAACAAGTAAAATTAAAGAAAGAAAAATAAGAAAAAATTTTTCTGTCTTCGACCGGGACTCGAACCCGGAATCTCTTGCTCTGTACGCAAACGCTCTCTACATTAAGCCACCGATCACTATACATAAATTTTCGGAAAACTTCCATCTATGCATGTCTGCGGTGTCTCGATACAAAAACGAGAACTCTCAGGGTATTAACTCGACCAAGCAATCTAACTGATCTCTATAATTCTTTCTTCCCACTGTCAAAGGTAAGAAAACTCAAGTTAGACGTAAAGTATCAACGTTTGTATAGTCTTGTATAGTCTTCGGTGGCTTAATGTAGAGAGAGAGAGAGAGTGTCTTTAATTTCTTTCTTGTTGTTTATACTAGGGACTTATTGGAATAAAGCCATTCAATTATAGTATCAGGCAGTATTTGAACAGTTTTGCATTGGAATATGACAGCTAATCTTTCAACATAAGGATTTGTTTACTATTCGAACCGAAATAAATACTGTAACACCCTGTAGTTTTACTAGGTTCAACTTAAATGCACTCGAAGTTTTCTAAGTAGTTGATTTCATAAAAACTTTTATTCTAAAAAACTTTCAAACTAAAGTGTATAAGAAAAATACACAATAAAGTAAAATGAAACTTTTTATTAAGTTGAAAACTTTACACCGGCTAAGTAATATGTATTTATTTTTCTAAAAACTGCGCAAAGTTATACTTTTCGGTATAGTACGCAAAAACAGTTCGATGAACGACTCTAAGCATACAAAACTGAAATACTATGGCCAAGAGGATATCAAAAAAAATTGCGCCAGTGGGCATGCAGCTCTAGCCACCCCGTGGCCGGGGACAAAATGCGTTGCCGCATGACCGGATGACGCATATATGCGTCGCTATTTTTATATTAGTTTTCAATGAAAAATAAATATTTCTAACATATCTGAGGGCACGGCCGGCAGTGCCTCGCCAAGTTCGCGCGCCGTAACCATCTTTTCTTGAAACATTTCAGCCGATATTTGACCTACGTAAAACTCTACTTCGGAATGAGCTACGAATCTCAAACTTGCACAGTCGTAAATCTCCATGGAGTTAACAACCCCTCCAAGTTTCATCGAATTCCATAAAGTAGTAAAGTAGTTACGAAATTTCAAAAAACGTCGTGCCTCTACTGTACTTCCAGACATGCTACAAAGCTGAAATTGGGCAGACTGATAGAAATTTTGACCAAACCCCTGGAAACCCCAAAAATTTTAATTTACTCTCCTCCCCTATACATTTAAAGTTATGTAAAAGAAGCATTGCCCACTTCCAGAAATGCTAGAGAGTTGAGATTTGGAAGACTGATAGGAACTATGATAAAACTATAGGACAAAATTTAAATACACGACAATTTTAATTTACTTCTCTCCCCTATACATGTAAAGTTATGTAAAAGTAACATTGTGCTCTTTCAGAAACGCTAGAGAGCTGAGCTTTGGAAGGCTGAAAGGAACTACGATAAAACCATGGAAAAAAATTAAAAAACCTCAAAAATTTAAGTAAGGCATTGCAAAAGTTTTGAACAATATTCCGCATATTTTACTACTTTAAAAATTAAGTATTATTCAATTCCTTTAAAAAAGAAGTGAAATCATAGCAAAAAAAAAATTATGTAAAAAAATGCCAAGTACGCGAAATTGGCATTCTGTAAAAAGAATTGAGATAAAACTAAAGCCAATACAAATTTTAAAATGAAAGGTTCTAGTTTGGAAATATTTTTCTAAACTTGGCTATTACGGCTGTCAATGACTCTTAGGCACAGTACTAAATTGAAGATAAAGAAGTTTGGCTGTAATAGCAAAGTTTAAAAAACATTTCCAAACTAGTAAGAACCTTTCATTTTGAAATTTGTATTGGAGAACTTGGCTTTACTTTTATCTCAATTCTTTTTACGGAATGCCAATTTCGCGTAATTGGCATTTTTTTACTTGAAATGTTTTTGTTATGATTTTGACTTTTTTTGAGCAAGAAGGCTGATTCTCATTTTTAATCATGGCTTTACTGCAGTTTTTTTCAAAAAAAAGATCAGAAATAATGAATAACAAATGAAAAATAATGTTTCACCATGTGTTTCCGAAAAAGTCTGTTCGGCCGGCTAACGCAAATATGCGTCGATACGTCTCGCCCGCTCAAAATACATTCACGCACTGATGCATAGTCATCATCATCATCAGTCGACCGTATCCTTTTTTAAAGCATATATCAGCTGATTGAAGGTAATTTTACTTTTGTGCAAAGTAGTTTTTAATGAATTTGTGACAACTGTATTAATCTAGCTGCTGTCATTAATAGCATCGGGGGCACGGCAGCGGTTTAGACGATATCGTGCTACAGACGGGCGCGGGCTCGGAAGGTAAAAATGAGTAAAAACCGTTTTTCCAATTTGGTACCCAGACCTGTATACTTAACACTCAACAACTCTTTAGTAAGACTGCTGTAAATGTTTGATATGTTCAATGTTTTATGGACAAAAATGTAATAAGGATATGAACTTTTGACATTTGACCTTTTCGACCAATGCGGATTCAATGGTTAAATCGCAAACTGGGTTAGAGAAACTTCAGCAACAGCTACAGCTTTACGTATAAGCTACGCGTACACAGCTTTAAAGCACCTTAATAAAAATAAATTTAAAAGTAAACAGGCGCTTTTTAATCAAATAAAGCAAAGGTTGAGCTACAACTTTGTGAGGCAGGTAGGTTGTACAAATGTACTAAATAAGTATATCATAAAAAATACATTTCATGTAAAAAAAAGCCAAGTACGCGAAAATGATATTCCGTAGAAAGAATTGAGATAAAAGTAAAGCCAAGTTTTCCAATACAAATTTTCTTTTTACTAGTTTGGAAATGTTTTTTATTTTCGGTGGATGGCGCTTCTTGCGATAGTTTTCTCACTATTTACATTTGATTAGAGACAAACCCGTCTAATTAACTTCGCAAGATTTGTCACATTGACCAGCAGTGTTCTGAGGAGTCCCATAAGGACGAAACAGTTAACTGTCAACACTTGTTAGGTATTGGACCCCCGTGAGGTTAAGCTTTCAGGCAACCCACGGAAAAATATGAAAAAAACAAAAACTCCTTTTTGCCCGATTAGCCACGAAACTTGTTTGATTTTTAAATTCACAGGTACGAAATTCCACGTTTGGTTTTTTAAACTTTGCTGTTACGGCCAAACTTCTTTATGTTCAATTTGGCACTGTGCCTAAGAGTCATTTGCAGCGGTGTAGAAAGACATTTCCAAACTAGTAAGAACCTTTCATTTTAAAATTTGTATTGGAGAACTTGGCTTAACTTTTATCTCAATTATTTTTAAGGCGTATTATATTTTGGCGTACTTGACTTTTTTTACATAAAATATTTTTGTTATGAATTCACTCCTTTTTTAAAGGATTTGGATATTATTTAAGTTTTGAAGTAGTAAAAAACTTTTGCAATGCCTTAATTAAAATTTTGAGGTTTTTTAATTTTTACCCATGGTTTTATGATAGTTCCTATCAGCATTCCAAAGCTCAGCTCTCTAGCGTTTCTGGAAGTGGACAATGTTACTTTTACATAACTTTATATGTATAGGGAAGGGAAGTAAATTAAAATTTTGATGTTTTTAAATTTTTTCCCGATAGTCAGCTCTTTAGCTTTTCTGGAAGTGGGAAATGTTACTTTTACATAACTTCACATTTATAGGGGAGGGAAGTAAATTAAAATTTTGGTGTTTTTAAAATTTTTTCTATAGTTTTATCATAGTTCGGCCTTACAAAGCTTAGCTCCCTAGTATTTCTGAAAGTGGACAATGTGACTTTTACATAACTTTATATTTATACAGGAGGGAAGTAAATCAAAATTTGGGGTTTTTAAATTTTTTCCTATAGTTTTATTATAGTTTCTATCAGTCTGTTAAAGCTCAGCTCTCTAGCGTTTTTGGAAGTGGGCAATGTTACTTTTACATAGTTTTACATGTACAGGGGAGGGAATTAAATTAGAATTTTGGGGTTTTTTGATTTTTGCCAAGGGTTTGATCATAATTTCTATGCAAAATTTCCGCTTTGTAGCATGTCTGGAAGTACAGTAGAATTTTGATGATCTATACATGAGTGAGTGAGTGACTGAGAATTACGACGTTTTTTTGAAATTAAAAACTACTGTACTACTTTATGATAGTCCAAAAAATTTGCAGGGGTTGTTAACTCTATGAAGGTTTCGTAGCTAATTTCGAAGTAGATTTTTAGATAGGTCAAATAATGTTTCAAGAAAAGATGGTACAGCCGTTGCGCGAACTTGGCTGGGCTCTCAGACGCTCAAGCTGAATGATAAATATAAAGATACAAAAGCCAAATACAGGAAAGGCTATGGCACCCTAGTTAATTAATATGCGTTTAAAACTCGGAATTGTTTGACGTAGAAGTTACGCAATGCATTAAACGAACTGTTCTCTGCAGACATGGCAGTTAGACGTCACAAAAATTAAGAAGATGTATAAAATAGCTTAGCAACAAAATTGAAAGTGTGTGAAAAAAATCGCATGGTGAGCCGTTGTAAAATGAAAGAACAAAAATGTCCTGCTTGCATGCTTCATAAAATATTTCATTCAAGAAAACCCGTTCACAACACATGTTGGCAAATTACCATAGAAAACGGTACGTAGAGTAACAAAAGATATTAAGGGATAAAAAGCTACATCCCCAAAAATAAGAATTCAAAAGTGCACTATTTAACGCTAATGTGCGAAATAGTATATTACATAACAAGAGAAGAAAGTTACAAATTTTACAAGAGCGTGAATGTTGTGAACGAGGCGCTAGCCGAGTGAAACAACACGCGCGTGTCCCAAAGTTACTTTCTATCGAGTTGTGTAAGCTATTTTGCCTACGAACACTATTGAACTATTATCACATAGGTAAAATATTAAAATCAGATTTTCAAAAAATTTATAATTTTAAAATTATTTAAAAAAAAACAACTTTCTCCTAAATGCTGATGAGGCAGTACCTATAAAATAATAAAAGTTCAGTGAACGAACTTCACTTTCATGTGTCAGCAATTATGGCCCTGGCAACGACCTATCGCCAATAAGTGCTGACGCAGGAAGAAAGTTGTATTTGGAGGTGCTGGCTCATTCGCGGGTATCAGTAAGTAAGTGAAAGTAAAAGAGTACAGAGCCCAAAGATGTGTCCTGACATGTGTCATTACAAGTAATACTGTAAGTATCTTTATATTTATATTGGATATAATTTTATAAAAGAAACGGAATTTTAATATTTCCAATACATGCCTTAAACCATTACATTTTTTTCATTCCAAAGCTATTTAATTTTACATTTAAATAAAATATATATTGGTAAGGTTGTTTAGAGACTGACGATCCTCATCTTCTCCAACAACCCTACCAATATGACTCGCACCCTATAGTCGCGAAAGCCGGGGTGCGACACTATACTAATTTTTGTGAAAATTGGTCTTGACTTTTGCACAAATCAAATGAAATTGCTTTTCCGCACATGTGTGGAAAAGTATTTTCCAACACATGTGCGGAAAAGTATGGTCACAGTTAACGTCATCGTACACTTTTCTATAGATGTGCAGAAAAGTACTTTTCCACACGAGTAAAATTCAACGTTTTCTGAGGATTCAAATTGTGTAAAATCCATCATTTTCATATGTGGTCGTAGAAAAAAAAGTTTATTTAAAACCGGAATGCCGGCCTTCAGAATTTACCCTACATGGTTTCTGATACTGGGTTACTTTATGACGTTTTCTTGTGGAATTGAATACGTTTTCAGTACTTTCACTTAGGTATTACGAAAACGTAAATCGAAACGTATATCAAACTTTGTTTTCATTGGACAGGTCCAAGGTGAATACCAATGTTTTTTTTTGGTTCGTACCGGAACCAAATTCCCATTTTTTAAAATTTACCCTACTTCTTTCTCTTATTTAATACTGTGTAAACAATACCACCAACGTTATTTGTGTTTAAAAAAAATATTTTTCAACATCATGTTTTTTTCGGGTTTTTTTGCGTTTAAAGAGAAACCGCTGATTTTCCAAAAAAATTACAAAATATAAAAAAGATGTGTATTGACAAATTGTATCCATAGTGTGCTATTATTTTTAGCATGGGTTTAAAAGTTTTCCAGTTATGCTCAAAAAAGTACGAAATTTACCAGACACCAAAACTTTAAAGTTTCAAAAGTTTAAAAAATGCTCCAAAAATTAAAAGGCTTTAAGATTCTAAATAACATAAGCTATTTTTTTTTGTAGTCTGTATTCTGTTAAATATGTCGGTTTAAATATGTCCGACCGACGATTTTGCACCAATGTATTCCCGACTATTTTTTGTACATTAGGGCAACTTCTGGGGACTTAAATGGCACATTGTTGGAAAGGTAATTTAAAGCCCTACCAAAAACTACTAACTATTTTTCTTTTCATATTACAGCTTTCGTCAAAAATTTTAAAAATCGAAATTTTGGTGTTTAGGGGTAACCTCAGGCCAATTTCGTAGTTTTTTGAGCATAACCCGAAAACTTTTTAGCTTATGGTAAAAATGAAACACACTGTGGACATAACTTATCAATACACATCATTTTTATAAACTAGGATTTTTTTAAATCAGCAGTTTTTCTATAAAACGCAAAAAACACTAAAAAACATGATGTTGAGGAATAAATTTTTTTGAGCCACAGAAACATTAAAAATGCAACAATATAAATAAAAAAAATCATTAAAAAAAAATCCGTTAAGAAATAAAAAAGTTGTAAATTTTCCAAAATTCTTCTGTTTTTCATATTTAAGCCCCCATATTTTATTTGCCATGACTATGGCAGATGTCTAATAAGTGGAATTATGTTCCCAAAGGTAAGAGCTTTCAACCCATGGAGTTAACTTTGCATTAACATGAAAAGTGCATGAATGCCTTTTGCGCGAATAGAGTATATAGGGTTTATTTATATTTAACTGGACTGACCTAAGAACGGTCAAGATCAAAAAAGTTGGATCGAAACCAATTCAATCGAGTATATGTTGTGCAAAATTCCATAGATTAATATAAGGAAAATTACTAAAGTGTTTTAAACAGCAGATTTATTTATAAACGCTTGACAATTATTGCCACCAATAAATTTAATGCAATTTTGTTAACAAATATCTGCGTCAAAATTATAACATTTTATAAATCAAGTGTTTAATTTTATAAAAAAATTAATTTGTGTACATAGATACTCAAGTACTTATTCATTAATGCGCAAAAGCGGGTAAAATATTGAAAAGTACTGACAGAATTATGTATTTATAAAATCGCTTAAAACTTTCGCTGTCTTTTTTTTTCTGGATTTGAGATAATTTGTTTACAGCTTATTCGAGGGTTGTTTTTAAATTTTTTATGTACTACTGAAATAAAACAGTAGATAACTTTTAAAGACGTTTCTTGAAGTATTCTCCACGAAAATTAATGCACATTGACAACTGGTTTGACAGTTGTCAAAGCTGTAACTCCACTCGTTTGTTGGTACTGTCAAAATTATTTTTTTTGGCGACTGAAATCTTTGACCACGCAGTTCATTCTTGATTTCCGGAAAAGTATAGAAATCATTGGGACGTAGGTCGGGACTGTATGGAGGATGGTCCAACAATTCGACGTTTTATTGGGTTAAAAATTCAATGGTTTTTTGTGCTTAGTACGAACTTGTATTGCCTTGGTGGAGGATGATTCGCTTTTTGGGGTTCGTTTTTCGAAGCTTGGAGATGACTTTCGGCAAACAATTGATGATGTATCAATCAGCAGTAACAGTCCTTTGATCCGCTAGAGGAATTGATGCTACATATGCCCTGCTTTTAAGACAAATGTTGAGCTCATAATTTTGTATATACTTTGAGAATGGATAAGTTTTGTTGGCTTTTCTTTATTTTGGAACACCCAAAAAGACGACTGACGTTTATTTTCGGGTTCATATAAGTAAATCCACGTTTCATCACCACTGTAAATGCTGTACACGTTTTTCGAGTTTCCTGCTTCCAAGCAGTCTAAAGTTTTCTGACACCTATTAACCCTAGCTTTTTTCATTTCTTCAGTTAGCAGATGCGGTATCCAGCAGCAAACTAATTTTCATACCCCTAATTTTTCATGCAAAATTTTGTGAATTGAGGTCTTTGAAATCCCTTATGAAGCCGCAATCTCGCGATATGTCACCATGTCGATCTTCCGTGATAAGCATGCGCACAGCATTGATATTTCTTTGGTGCACCTGGCCTTAGATGGTCGCTAAGGCTAATCCGTCCACGCTTGAATTCTTCATATCAACGAGAAACTCTCGACTGTTCCTTTATTACCGAAAACAGAAAATTAACTCGGCAAGGCATTATTGTTAAGATAATTTCCTTTGAAAGTTGTCAAAACGACTGAAAAACTCTGTTTTGTATGTACTGTGTCGATTATAAAGGTATACCCCAAAAAACATTTTTGGTAATGCGTGGAAAACTTAAAATGAAAAGAGCTCGAAAAGCGCTTTGCTTAGCTTATTTGAAGCAATACCTGTTAAATATGACATTTGCACCTCGTATCGTTTTAAATAATATAAAATATATAGGGTGTTCCAAACGTTGGCAACATAACTTAAAAGACCTTAAATATCAGATTTGACAGGTAGGTATAGCTTAAAATGAGCTAACTATGGTCCCTTTTCGAAATTAATATACTTTAAGTTTTTGCACGCTGCTGTGCTAAAAAAGTTTTTTGCGGTTTAAATTTATAACCGATAACACAGTACCCCGCACCGCAAACTTTTTTATCATCCATGCCGGTTGCCGTTGGTTATGAAAAAGTTTCTTCGTTCTCAACCGGTACTCGAATCCAGACCCTATGGCGTACATAACTAGAAGTTCCGGGTTCGAAGCCGGGCTGAGCACGAATAAATTTTTTTTTAATTTTTTCTTCTTTAATTTCACCTTTTCCCAACTCAATGAGTTAGGTAAAAGGTAAAATAACTGCGAAAATAACGGGATCTGTAAATTTATCATTTATCTGAACTATGAACTTTTTAGCAATAATTACAGAACCCGAAAGGGCCCAGCACGGCACAGCATCAGCAGCTTCCAGCTACAGCTACATCGATTTCCCTCGCTCTGAACTTTGGCATTTTCCTGGTTAGAATTCCTGTTAAAGTATACATTTCTTTCATCGAGGCAGTGAAGTCTCAATAATCACCTTTAGACCCTTTTTTGATTGATGATGATTCAAAAAATACAAAAAGTAAAATCTTAATTAAAAATATTTTTTATTAAGTTACTTGCTTATTATATTATTTTTCCTTTCGACTCGACCCATACAGAGATAGTACAATAGCTTGAGATTCGATTTCACAACCAATCAAAATAGAAAGAGTGGGTAAACCATGCGTTTGACATTACATGGCACTGGTAGACAGCCTAACACTTTTATCACGGCCTTGTCAAAATGGCGGAGCAACTCATTTTTAAAGAACTTTCAAATTTCGCATAGCGTCTTAGTTCCGATGACAATACAATAATATGGTTTCATGGGGTACCTACCTCCCCCCTAACGGGGGGGGGGGGGGGTGGAGAGGGGGTAAAACTTTAGTTTGTCCGATTTCCACCAAAATTGGTTTTTGAGGATGAGAATTACGAATTTTTGATCAGATTACAAAAATTCAATATGGCGGATTCAAAATTGACGATTTAATTTCAAGTTTTTCTGATTACTTTCAACTGACTTCCACGTATCCGAATAACTTTAAATTTCGCATAACGTTATAGTTCCGATGAAAATCCAATAATGTGGTATCACTGACTGCCTACCTCCCCCCTAACGTGGCGGGCGGAGAGGGGGTAAAATTTTAGTTTGTATTTTGTTTAGTATCAAATCGTTGGACGGCCTTCTCATCGAAGACTTAGATATTTAAAAATTGACAGGAAAGACTCCCTGCAATATCGATACGCTAGCTGAAATGCATAGACTTAGACAAATCTAAAAATTAAAAAATAAATTTAGAAAAAAAAACTTTTTGAAAACAAGCTTTTATAAAATGAACTAAAAAGCATAAAATAATTTTTTGAGTGTTCTGATATCATAATAATAAAAGCGATGGGCGTACTTAATATTAGGTAAATGCCTTTCCATGCGCATTTGGTGGATTGTCCACAACCGATGATGGAACGACTCTTCTTTTTCAATGTGACAAAATAAATCTACACACTGCCGGTCGCGGATGATCTGCCTAATATGAAACAGGCGTAATAATGTCCATCCATATCAGAAAGATGTAAGGGTAGCTTGAGTAGGGTTGGGTTGGGTTAAATTATCTACCCTTAAATTTCTCTGCTATAATATAATGAATTTGGATTTTCACTAAACTTTGAGTTACCAAGGCTAAAAAAAAAATGGGTTAATTATCTTTAATACGCCCACCGCTTTTATTATTCTGAATTATTTTATGCTTTTTAGTCCATTTTATAAAAGCTTGTTTTCAAAAAGTTTTTTTTTCTAAATTTATTTTTGTTGCATTTTTGTAGAAAAATAAAGAAGTTCTCGGATTTTTCCTACTCTAATGGAAAAAGTAATGTTTTACGACCTTGAACAGTTTCTAACAGTTAGATTTCATCCCAAATTTAGTTAAAAAAACTGGCAAGAAAAGCCAGAGAATCGAATGTCAATGGCTAAAAAGGCCGGAATGGCGGCTATTTTTGATTTGCCGCTTTTACTTTGGGCAAATCCGTGGCCGCTTACCATGAATAATGTTCATCTCCGACGGCCGACACGATTAAGTACGAATCGATGATCGCTAGCCCCTCGGGTCTTCTCGGCCGCAAACCATATAGCCACGGATCACCAACCTAATGATCCGTGATATAGCTGTCTGCGTTATCATGGGAATGGTAGGAGCGTAGGGGTTGCAGATCGCTGTTTTAATGCAAAAAAGGGCGCAACTATTTTGCAGCCAGTCTGATTAACATGATAAGATGAAAGTTTTATATGTTATTTATAATGTTTTTGGTTGAAACAAGTCAATTTAAAAAAAAAAATAAGCGTGTAAAATTTTGATTTTCATTTCTGTTTTTTTACAGTAAGAAATATTTCTAAGTTATTTAAAGGCGCAAATTATTAAGTAAAAGAAAAATAAAATATTCATAACTCCAACCCTTAAGTCACTTACGCCCCCCTGGGTTTAAGGCTTCTGAGTGTATCAGGCTGCAGATTCGGGGACGATAACGATGTGATCTATATCACTTTATGCAAACAGAATAGCTTAGAATCGTCTCATTAGCAGGCAACCAAACATATCGTAAGAATGCGCGCCCAGCGTACAGACAAGCATGTTGAAGCGATTTTTGTTTTTCGTTCGCCTGTGTCTATTCGATATGCCGCGGGAGAAAGACCTTCGTTGGTTGTCATGACATCGTCGCATGCTTTCGCACGGCAGGTGTTAAACGTGTGTCCATTAATGAAATATTGTCCGGTCACAGTAAACGGGTCGGATAGGTCGCCTGGGTTTCTTGGTAATCTGTGTATAATCATATTGTTTACATTCGATTCTGATTCGGTTTTTATTGTAATTAATTTGCATAATGTTTCCTGTTTACGATGCAATGTGTGTTTTACTGGAAAAACCGTTTTCGAGGGGGAACGACGATGACAAAAAACTTTTTGAACTTTGAAAAGCCGTCTCCTATATTAAACGGAAATAAACCTGCTAATGTTTAGACAAAGTGTAAATTCGACATTTTAAAGAAGGATAGACGAATCATCATGAACTTACTACTACCTACCTGATTTAGCTTATTTAACCGAATTTAGGTAAGTTCTTTATAGAATAGGTATTTCCATTATTAGCATATTATTATATTTTTATTTTTTATATGTGTATAAAAAATGGGGATAGAGAAATCCTGCGTCATCAATTGCGAAAGTGACGAGCCGCCACTGGCCTATAGTCAAGTGTCCCAGAGTATGTTTAATCTTAACATTTTCTTGGATCTTTAAAGTTAATTTTCTTACCCCTCATAGCGTTTTAGACCCATCGGGATACCACAAACCACAAGGTACATAATACTCGTTAGCTGAATGTATACTTTGAACTCCTACTTTACTCTAGCAAGTGCCGTGACGTCATTTAGTAGCAGCGAGAGCCTACAGCTAACGGAGCTAAGGTCAAATCTAAATAAGTGCTCTTGTGCTTGCAGCTGCTTTTAGGGTTTTACCTAAGTTTTAGCATATTATATAGCATGCACAAATTTAAAAGTTAAAACCCTACTTTACCAAAAAATTTTCAAACATTTTTGAGGTTTTTAAAATAGGTACCTGTAGAGGATTTTTTGACTAAACCCCATATCATTATCTTTGAGTTAACTTTTTACAATTTTTTTTCGTTGGTCTATGCTATTTGTTATGGTAAACAGCTGCTAACTGTCAGTCAAAAAGTTATCTCAAGTAAACAACTTTTTTTAAATAAAATAACAGATTTGTGAGCAGTTCCTCAAAAGAGGAACAGGGTAGCTCGTTAAAACCGGTGTTTTATCATTATTGGGGTACATCAATAGGAGCGTAACCATAATGCGAGTATGATAACTCAAAAGCTATTAATTTATTATAAATTTAATAAAACTAATATTTTACCTTATAATAATTATTAGTGTTTTGGAGATTATTTTCAATATTTTCACCAAAGAATATAGAATATAATATATACAGGGTGTTAATAAAGTATGTCGCCAATCTTCAGAGGATGATTTTTTGAGTGATTTTAAGAAAAATACTTCAAACAAACATGCTTCCGCAAATGCTTAGTTTTCAAGATACAAAAACAACCAGTAGCGTATATAGAAAAAGGTTTCGGGGGGGCCCGAACAGTTTGGGGGGGGGGGGGGCGAGACTCCATGAGTCCGTATTTTATGCTATTTTATGTTTGTATTCATGAAATATGTCGAAAATATCCAAAAAAACCTTAGCTTCGGGGGGGGGGGCAGCCCCCCCTTCTAAACGCCACTGCATATAACATTAAGCATAACAAATATCAGGAAAAAACTATAGAGTGATATTTTTTCAGGGGTCATGCTCCCTTTTTTCCCCAAGAACTTTTTTGCAGTAAGCCAATGATGGCAGCTTCAAAAATATAAAATAGATTATACTCCATTTCATAATTTTTGAGATAACTTTTTGACAGTTATCAGCTGTTTATCATAACAAATAGCATAGGCCAACGAAAAAAAATTGTGTCTCAAAAACTATGATATGAACTGTTCTTGTTTTATTTATAAACTTTGATCTTTTGCTATTTTTTGTACCTGACAGTTTAAAAAAAAAAAACAAAATTTGTACCCTGCTGAATGACATTAAAATTTAAAATAATATTTAGGTACATCACAATACTTTAATTTTATGCCAGTTTTATTTAATGTCTCAATCAAAGAATATTATCCGTTTTTGTCTTTTTTCTCAAAAACGTTAGAGATACAAAAAGTTGCGGGAGATTAAAAAGTTTCTGAAGGCAAGGAATTCATCTTAAATTTTTGAATCTGCCAGTGACTTACTCCAAAAAAGTTCTGGAGGGAAAAATGGGGCATGACCCCGGAAAAAATATTACCCAGTAGTTTTTTCTTAATATTTGGCATAATGAATGCCTTGTAGCTAAATACACGTTCCAGATTTGAGCTAAACATCCCAAAACCTGCATGAGTCATAAAGAAAAATAAACAAAACAATTAAAACTTTAGCAACCTGTATCTCGAAAACTAAGCAGTTGCGGACCCATGTTTATGCAAAGATTTTTCTTTCTCTTTCTTTTTCTAAAGTTTGGCGACATACTTGAGTAACTCCCTGTATAGCATGCAGAAATTTAGAACTTTATATATTAGGCTTTTAAAATAGGTGCAGTTTTTCAGAACATTTTCTTACTACCTCCAAAGCACTTTTTTTTCAATAAAATAACATTGATATGTATTGCGAGGAAATACCTAATAAAACAGGCTTGTGAGCAGTTCCTCAGAAAAGGTGTCTATGAGCTACCCTGGTAGCTCATAGACACCGGTGTTTTGTTCTTATTGGGGTACAACAATTGCAAAGGCGGATCTAGGAACTGTATTTGGAGGGGGGGGGGGAATATCTTGATAAATATTGCATAAAGCTTCTTTCCATAGTGACCAGTTGGTGTATTCTGTATGGCAAAATTAAATAAAGTTTGAGATTTGGGGGGGAGGGCATTTCCCCTGTGTCCTGTAGATCCGCGCCTTTCAATTGGAGCATAACCACAGGAGAGTATAAAAACTCAAAAGCTATTAATTTATTACAACTTTAATAAAACTAATATTTTACGTTATAATTGGTGTTTGGCAAGTTTGGTATAATTTTAAAAAATTTCACTTTATATTTTAAACGATTTTTATAGAAATGTCAAACCTATCGAAATAAACACAATTTAAATATAGTTCATGACAAGGGTACCTGTATATTGACATATTTGGATATGTCAAATACGGAAGAGCATAAATATGGGGCATACTCATGCATTCACACAGGCGATGCTTGAAGCCAGGACCCCTGTTCCGTTTTCGGTTAGACAAGATTTCGGTTACTGCGCATGCGTCAGTTTTGGTGGTTTTGGAACATACTTCGTTCCGTCACTACATTATTTGACAATTGGCAAAAATCATTATATATCGATTTTTTTTTCTAAAAACTAATTGATTCGGTGAAAATTTATTTATTTGTGTATTAAAATTTTAGTTTTCCTAAAACTAATTGTGCAGATTTATCGTAGACACCGTGAAGAGTGTTTAATGGCATCTATAAACCAATCTTAACTTTATTTACAAATTGTAAAGAAAAATACAAGTACTATTACCTGGGGAATGGCTCTCCCTTACTTCTTCCGGACATTTTTCCACAAACCACACATGTTTTACGTGAATTATTTTTCTTTTTTCACAGAAAAAACATAATTTTATACAACAAACGCAAAACATAGCAATATGTAAATAACCAACAAATATGGCGTCGACCTACACAGCAGCTGTGTGTCGTGACGAAACACACGCATGCGCACTTAAAAATTCGCGTCTGGGAATTTAAAGTTGCCATTTCCAAAGCAAGCTATGAGTGCTTCAAATTTACACCAAAATAAAATTTTCATAAATAAAAAAGATAAGGCGTCTTCCCCTCCGTCGTCGAACCTCGTAAGTGAGGGTCAGTTTTTTTATTTAGTATTTACATAGTATTTTCTAAATTAAATCCCATAAAAGAATGACAAAGCTTTAGGTTATCTAGGCAGCTTAGTTTTGGCATTATTAGTTTCAGGTTTTAAAGCGCAGCTCGCCAATCTAAAAATAGCAACACCAGGACAGGAGTGTTTTTTCCATCTCCATCTAAATAGCAATAGGTAACGCAGGCAGGAGTGTGCTAACCGCCAGCGTCGAAGCAAAGGGGTGGCCATAGAGGGCAATGCAATGAAGAATGCGGTAACTTCAAATTTGACGATTTTGAGATTTTTATATACAGGGTGTCTCTAAAAGGTCTGTACAAAACCTTAGCACATATTCCTGAGGTCAAAATAAGTCGATTTAATGCAAATTACCTTAGTCCAAAATTACTCCGTTTCAGAGATACAGGGTGGTGAATTTAAAAATTAAAAATCAATTTTGTTAAAATTTATGAACATTTCTCAACGCATTACTTTAAAAATTGGTACTCGGGGGTTTTTTGAGATGCCAAACCTAAATATGGACACTTTTTCACTGTGGCCGTTAGAGGGCGCTTCACAATGCTCGTCTTATGGTTTAAAATGACCATAACTTTTTTCTCAATGTATTTTTCAACTTTTTTTGTTGATAAAATAATTTTCTGAACTTTTCTAAGCAAAAAAGGTACTTTTGATAAAATCTGCTAGGGTGAGCCGTTTTAGAGATATTTCCGTTTTTAGTGTTCGATGCCGCAACGGAATATTGAAATTATTTTGGATCAAAAGATTTTACTGCTACCTTTAAGGATTAAATTTAGTCAGTAAATGAGTTATTAATTTTTTTTTGTCGTTTAATCTTTTTCGGTAGGTATTAGTCAATTTCTGGGAAAATAGTTTCACTTGGTTCAATTAAAATAAGAAACACCCTGTATCTCTGAAACGGAGCAATTTCGGACTAAGGTAAGTTGCTTTAAATCGACTTATTTTGACCTCAGGAATATGTGCTAAGATTTTGTACAGACCTACACGGTCTTCTAGCCGAGAACGCAACAACTACATAATGCGCTTCGTTCTTGTCTAGCAAAAAGGGTAAAACTAGTCAAGAATGTAGTATTTGCGAGTCGGTCAACAAATACTGCGCTCTTGAGTAGAAAGCTAGCACAAGTATTCTTCTATAGTTTTCTAGTGATAAATGCAGCATTCCAACGTTTACCACTAGTAAATGAGGCACGCTGCATTTCTGCCTAGAAATGTTGATTCAAAGCTAAATACGAATTTGTTAAGAATGCAGTCTCTTCGATAAAATGTACATTTTTTTTTCAGAATTTAATAAAACCTATGCAAACCATACTTTTTTATGATTTTTCATCATCCTGCAAAAAAAAAATCAAAAATATGCATTTGGATAGAAATAGAGCAAAAAAACGTTTTTTGCGTTTTTCTCATAACTAGGGTTTTGTAAGTAACTGCGTTCTTTATAAGGAGGGCAGGATGCATATATTATTTTTTCAAACATATAAATAATATTTCTAAATATATTTTTTAAAAAATGCAGGAAAAACCTATTTAACCGATTAGCCACGATTTTTTTTTGTTTTAAATATTTTTTCTAAATAATTTTATTGTGACAATTTCCGGGCTGGGGCCAGAAAGGCCCAAAGTCTACCCCGTAGCCAGCCAAATTTTTTTTAGTTGTAGCTCTTAGTAAAAAAAAACAAATGCCTTTTTAATTTTTTTTACAAAAATTAATTTATTTTAAGTGTTTTACCTTCCTAGCCCGCATAGCAATGGCTAGAGAAGGTATTATTTTCGACGAAAAATTTTTTTGTGAGATAACGTCAAAGATGTGATATATGCATGTATTTTGACCTATCCTGCCAATATCGTCGTGATGCCTGTCTGTGTGTGTGTATATTATTCCTGTCTGTAACACGATAGCTCCTAAAACGGTAAACCGATTTTCATAAAATTTTCAGGTAAAATATTGTTCGACACTCTTACGGGCTAATTAGTTTTTGGTCAAAATCCATTAATGCTAATGACAGTTTTTTGACAATTAAAAGCTTTAAAAAATGGTAACTCTTTAACGGAGCATCGTATCAAGACACTAAAAACCCCCTGTAGCTTAAAAACGGCTTGCTATATCACAATCCTTCTCTTGAAAATCGAGCCTCGTAAGTGGGGGTCAGTTTTTTATATCCCCTAGAAACACCTAACACCCCCCCATATTTTCCAAATTAAATCACATAAAAGAATGACAAAGCTTTAGGTTATCTAGGCAGCTTAGTTTTGGCAGTACCTATTACTTTCAGGTTTTGAAGCGCAGCTCGCCAATCTAAAAGTAGCAACACCAAGACAGGAATGTTTTTTCCATCTCCATCTAAATAGCAATAGGTAACGCAGGCAGGAGTCAGTAGCGTGTCGTGGATAAAAGGGCGAGGGGGGGGGGGCGAAGACCTAAAGGGGCGCAAATATAGGTATGGGAGTCAAATAAATTACAAACCTTTTTTTAAAGAATAACACTATTAATTCTATTTTTTTTCTGAAAGGACGCCAGGGGCGCCAAGCGCAGAGGGGCGCGGGGGGGGGAAGGGGGGGCTGTGCGTTTGCCCCCCCTGGCCCCCTATGCGACACGCCACTGGCAGGAGTGTGCTAACCGCCAGCGTCGAAGCAAAAGGCTGGCCATAGAGGGCAATTCTGTCCTCCTTATGAAGAATGCAGTAACTTCAAATTTGACGATTTTGAGATTTTTATATATTATGGTGTAAAATGATGTTCCTCATCGATTGGCAAAAACAAAATTTGAAGAAAAAAAAAATCATGAAAAAAACGTATAACAAATATGCAGTAACTGCAAAACGTCACGGTCTTCTAGCCAAGAACGTAGCAACTACATAATGCGAAGAAGTTCTTGTCTAGCAAAAAGGGTAAACTAGTCAAAAATGCAGTATTTGCGAGTCGGTTAAGAAATACTGCGCTCTTGAGTAGAAAGCTAGCACAAGTATTCTTCTAGTTTTCTAGCGATAAATGCAGCACTCCAACGTTTACCACTAGTAAATGAGGCACGCTGCATTTCTGCCTAGAAATGTTGATTCAAAGCTTCATGAAATACTAACTTGTCAAAAACGCAAGAACTTCGATAAATGTACATTTTTTTTTCAGAATTTAATAAAACCTATGCAAACCATACTTTTTTATGATTTCTCATCATCCTGCAAAAACAAATTCAAAAATATGCATTTGGATAGAAATAGAGCAAAAAAACGTTTTCTGCGTTTTTCTCAAAACTAGGTTTTTGTAAGTAACTGCGTTCTTCATAAGGAGGGCAGAATGCATATATTATTTTTTCAAACATATAAATAATATTTCTAAATATATTTTTAAAAAAACGCGGGAAAACCCTATTTAACCGATTAGCCACGATATTTTTTTGTTTTTGTTTTAAATATTTTTTCTAAATACTTTTATTGTGACAATTTCCGGGCTGGGGCCAGAAAGGCTAGAAGTCTACCCCGTAGTCAGCCAAATTTTTTTTTAGTTCTAGCTCTTAGTAAAGAAAAACAACTGCCTTTTTAATTTTTTTTCACAAAAATTTTATTTATTTTAAAAGTTTTTTACCTTTCTAGCCTGCGTAGCAATGGCTAGAGAAGGTATTATTTTCGAGGAATTTTTTTTTTTTTGAGATAAATATGTGTTATTTGAATGTATTTTGACCTACCCTGGCAATGTCGTCGTGATGTCTGCCTGTGTGTATATTATTTCTGTCTGTAACACAATAGCTCCTAAACCGCCGAACCGATTTTTATAAAATGTTCAGGTAAAATAGTGATACTCTTACGGGCTGATTAGATATTAGTCAAAATCCATTATTGCTAATGACAGTTTTTTAAAAACTCAATTAAAAACTTTAATAAATATATGCGACAAACTTATCAACGTCAAATTTATTTAAATCAAAATAAATGAAGGGAAATATCGGTCCTCTAGCCTTGTTTAAAGAGAGAAGCACCTTCCGTCCTTGTTAATTCGTAAGCGTCGGAAAATAAAAATAAACAATTTTTTTTAAATATTTATAGGGGTTGACGGTCAAACGTGTTTGTTTAATATGTTGCATGATGTTTGATGTCACTCACCGCTAATAACATACCAAATTATTATAGTAAAACGCCAATGAACTTGGCAAGAAAATAACATAACCAAAAAATGTGAGTTTGAGCGATTTCTGGCGTCTCTGTTTCTTTAAAATATATCATACACAGTGGCGCACCCAGGAATATATGTCTTAGGGGGGGGGGGAGGGGAACAAGGCCTCATGATGCCATATTTCATGCCATTTTTTGTGTTTGTTCATGAAATATGTGGAAAATATCTAAAACAAAGTCAGGCTTGGGGGTGGGGGTGCGGTTCGGTTTAATTAATTTTTTTGATACTGACCTTTTTGAGCGATACTAAGGCAGGATATCCGGGGGCAAAGGGCCAAGGAGACACCAAAAAAGAAAAAAAATAATGTTTTTCATAATTCTGAGCTCTGAAGCTGCAAATAAAATTTTTGGAAAATAAACTTTTTTAAAAATATTGTAGAGATCATTTTTGCCTTCTGAAGGCAGTGGTGCCGTTCCAGAGGCGTACAGAAGAAAGGGTAAATTTTGAAATATTATTTTTTTTTGTAATATTTTTTATCCTTAACACTGTTTTTTTCAAAAAAAGTATTTTTGGACAAAAACACATTATACACAGTTAAATAGTAATAAAGTATAAATTTAAAGTAGGCGTGCAGCATTTCCCCACTTACATCCCTCAGAAGTGCTCTTTTACAGTATTTTTCCATTTATTTGCAAACTTTAAACTTAACAAAAAACAAGTGCCCTCCCTCCCCCCACTTTAAGTGAGGTCGACTCGGAAAATTTAATTTTAAGGTAATACTAACCAGAAATAATTTTATACTTCCCTTAATTATTATTTACGGAGTTACAAAAATTAATTATTAAATTTTTGTTTCATTTGAGGATTTTTACAAATACATGTATTTTTATTTCAAAGCGGATATTTTAAAAAGGTATGTATATCTAACTTATTAAATATTTAACTGTATACAATGGGTTTTTGACCAAGAATACTTTTTCCGAAAAGCACTGTCTTCAGGATAAAAAATACCACAAAAAAATCAAAAAATTTTATTTAATTTTTTTTTTCGTACGCCTATGGGATGTGCACCAGAGGGTTCTTATGTACACCGTTAAAAAGCAAATTTTGTTCGCTTGAAAAATGTTCACAACAAGATTTTTTGGGTGGGGCGGTGGGTTCCCCTTCGTAGAATATTCTGGGGAGTCTTATGTCTATCCCTACCAAGGGTGTTGCTTCTCTCATTAAACGCAGCATCTGACTATGTGGGGCCTGAACTACTGCCCCAATAAGGCGGCATTTAAATCCGCCACTGTATCAAGCGAGAACTAAGACCACCGTGCTGACGCACTAGACCACCAAGGCTACTAAGTGTATTTACCTATGAAAAAAAAGCACACTGTACCAAGGGAAGTTCAAGGGGGTCATCCCCCTGGAAATAATCAATTAATTCCATACAACTGCCAACAAAGTACGAAACATTTCCAAAATTTTATTTTAAACTGTTTCCCCCCTCGGAATTTATTCCTAGTGGCGGCCCTGCGCTGTGCCCACCCTTTCAACACGTGTTTTCAAAATAAGTAGGTAGGGAGGTAGATATATAAAGTAATTTAAATTCAGCTAGACATAAACCTAGTAAATTCCGAACCATACAGGCAGAGCCTAGCTCCATAAGCCCCAAAACTCGGTTATCCCACAGCCCTCTAGATCCAGATCCAGACCCTTCTCATCATAATAATCGAGCTAGCTGGCTCTGACGGCATGACGTCAGACACGGGGGCGTCCAATAGCGACACATCCAAACAAAACGGCCTGTTCCAGTATCAGGACCGGGTCTAACTTAATCCAAAGACGAGGCTACCAAGGTTTAACAACAATAACGCCCACTAAAGCTGCATATTTATAAGTCCAAAATAAAACAATGCTCGAAAATTAATTTATTGGGATAGAAACAAATCATTTCAGCGAATTCGTTGGCATTTGGTAAAAAGAAAATTCGGAAATAATTTTTTCCGACTATTTTCATAGTGTATAAGTTTCTGAGCATACCCACGACCGGTTTTATTTTATTTGCCTTTGCACCCATCGTCTCATGACAATCCACTGGAAAAAGCCAGATTCAGACCACAATGTATGTATAATAAAATAGCCCGGGCTTGGGCCACTTACCTATTTATATTATGGAAACAGAAAAAAAATATGTTGGTTGATCACTATTCTATTTGTGATTAATCCATGAACTAAAAATGCTGTAAACCCGTCCCTGGCCACAGAGCCGCGCGCGCGTCTCCTAGGCGACCGGGCGTTGTGACGTCAGAGCGGTCTAGTGACGTCAAATGATCGTGATGCTCCGTTGAAGCGCCGATCCTAGAATAAGGAAACCCTTCAGAAGGATATTTATTAGGTTTTGCTGTATTTTTATGGAAAAAAAAAACAAATATTATTAGAATCAACGAATAAAGACTTTCATGTTCATCATCTGGACTACTATGAGTCATCATTATCTCCAGCCGAGGCTTCAACATTTGATTATATTTTTTTGAAACTTATTAGTTTTAAAAGCAGCTTTTTCGAATAGCAATTATTTATTTAAATGTAATTTTTTTTCAAAAACGTTTCTTTTTTAGATTTTTTTTTCAATGAATTAAAAAAAATATTTCCATAAACTACTGTGTTACTCTTAGGAGGTCAAAATTGATGTTATCCTAATCTTTGTCAGTTGATCGCAAACGTATCCTAACCTGTCCAGAAAATCTCTGACCATTTTCCTCCAAAAAATTTCTCCAATAGATAGTGCGATCAATTTACGAGGGTTGGGCTAAGACCAATTTCGTCATCACACAAGGAGGACAAAAAGGCTAGTTTGAGGCAATAACATTTCAAAAAAATGTTATTCAAAAAAATGTAATTTGAAAAAAACGTTTTTCAAATGCAAGTTCAAAAATTCTAAATTTTATTTACACTTTTAGAATTTACAACTAGCATAATTTAGACAGTCGAAGTAATTAAAATTGTTCTTAACTAATTTTCAATATTATATCACATTTCACAACAATTGATGATGACGGCAAAAGTTGAAAATTCAAACATTCAAAAGTTGTTAATATCAAAAAGCCCCACCCCCAGATCCACTGAATATTGACACCTAAAACATGATTTTTTCCTAAACATCAGGATAAAAATTTATCGATCTGCGCTCAAGCCCCCCCCCACGATTCCTTCTTCCCGATTCCTCCCCCCTCAGGATTAATTTCTGCGCTATTGCAAAATTAAAATATTACACAAAGACCATAAATATAAAAAATATAAAGTATATTTAAATAAATATAAAAAAAAGAATAAAACAATATTGAGTGTAAAATGTTACCACATATTTTCACGGAAATTTTACACTGATTTAAAAAATCAAATAAAAAAAAGTGATAAAATTTAGTTTGACAGGAGATTCTTGATAAATAAAAAACTGTAATTAACGAAAATCTTACGACCGTTTTCCCAATATATCCAAGCTTTTTGAAATAGCCCTTTCTGAAAAGTTCGACCTCGAAAAGGGCGACTCAGTTTTTCTCCATCTCCCTTAGAAATATCTTAAACCCATCAAATAAAATATATTTTTACCTTCCTAGCCCAAGCAGCAATGGCTAGAGAAGATATTAGTTTCGACAATTTTTTTTGAGATAACGCCTAAAATTTGTTATTTGACCTATTTAAGCAATATCGTCGTGATGTCTGTGAGTGTCTGTGTGTCTGTCCGTAACACGATAGCTCCTAAACCACTGAACCGATTGTCATAAAATTTTCAGATAAAAGAGTGATACTCTAACGGAATGACAGTTTTGTTACAATAAATTTTTTTTTAAAAATGCTAATTTTTTAACGGAGCATCTCAATCAATGTGGTTAATATATTTTGCTCAATAATTTGTATTATGAAAAAAAACTTCGTAGGAGCTTTAGTTTCTGAGATATTTACAAAAACTGTTTTTAAGGCTGAGATGTGATGGCTTCAATGAAAGTGTGCTAATAGGCTAGCTCGGTAAGGTCACTATATCACGAAATTTTTTATGAAATCATAACAAAACAGCGGAAAACGCAGAAGGCTTATACATGAACACTAATCAGGAGTTATTCTTCAAACAAATATACAGAAATAAGGTCAAATTTGTACAAAAAAATCTCATTCTTGACACAACACTATTCACTAGTCGAGCAAGAGGCATATCTTCATCGCTGTCATGAGCATCACACTCAATAACATCGTCTTGCCAGTCTACTTCCCTAAAATCTTCAGTAGTATCGGAATTAAAAATTGTTCTATAGTAAGTTTAATGCTTATAAGGGCCTATCCTTACATAATGCTCAAGGGGGAAGGGGGGTTTTGGCCTTCCGTTACACTCAATGTTATTTTATTTTGTTTTTTGTTGAAACTGCGTTACGAGGAGGGGGGGGGTAAAAAATCCTGAATTTTTGCGTTGCGTAATTTAAGAACGCTCCCTAAGGTTACACAATATGAAAGACAATATATTTTTTAAATATTTCCAATATTCCCAATAGTTTCAATATTTCCGAGACACTTTCGGAAATTTCCAATATTTCAATTTCCATGGAAATATTTCCATGGAAATATTTCCATGGAAATATTTCCATTTACATCACTACTCTTATCATATAAACTAATGGAAATAAGTCATGACGTAACCGCCAAAATAAAAAAAACAAACCATAATAGGCTAGCTAGGAAGGTATCAAATCCGTCATGGATCTCTTTATTTTTTCCCATGGTTTTATACAACATCTATCGATTTCTATTTCTCTGAGACAGCGTCTCCTGCAAAGTTATATATCGACGCCGCTTCGCCTGCGGATCGTCATTTTACAAACTGTGTGCATCCGAGGCGGCCGCGACGACACCACGCGAAGTGTCCCGACAACACCCGATTGAGCGATCGCAAAAAAAACACACTAGTCCATCTCGTCAACCCCCACACTAATATAATATAGAGAAAAACTACGCATCTTTTTATATTTTTCTACTTTTATAATAAAATAAATAGTTGTTTTTTTAAATATAAATTTTAATATATTATAGCCGGTAAAATTAGTGTTACACTCAATTTTGTGGTACCTACTTTTGAATATATTGATACGCTTTTGGTAAGTACAAACATCCTCATTCTAAATCAGATTATAAAACGTTTATCTCTGTTTTTACATCTAAAATACTAAGTACGTAATAGAAAATTTTAAAATAAGATGTTTACTATAAATTTATGCTATAAAGTTAAAAGGGAAATTTTGAAGGCCGTCCCTGTGCATACCTCTGGGAGTCAATTCTTCAATTAGATTTGTAACGTTTCGCCTATAAACTAATATAGGTAATTATTGGAAGAATCAACCCCCTCAAAGCATTAATCGCATTCTCAATTGGATCATTATTATAGGATCGATGTAATAACTTTGGCTTGCAAAACAATATGTCGTCTATTAAAATTAGTGCTTACTAAGCAGCGACGTATTCAGAAATTAAACATGAGGGGGGGGGTTAATTTTTCTGGGGGGGACTTTAGCCCCCCTCTTCTGCGTAAGCACTATATTACGTGTTAATTTAAGTTACTCAAGGTTAAATTTAGTGCTAATTAAAGGCTAAGTTTTCAAACGTTATGCTTTATTGTAGTTTCCGAGTTATGGATTTGGCCTACAATGCTATTATAACTATCGTTTACGATATAGAATGTACACTCGGGCTCAGAAAAAATGTTGCAACTCAAATGTTTAAGAACAATATAATTTAAGCTTACCTAATGGCAACAATGCATTTCTTCCTATTCTTCGTTGCCAAATGGTGCTGAATTAATTTTCAATACTTTAGTGTGCCTAATAAGGGAGTTGTCTAAAAAACAATCAATACAATAAGCAGTGGCGTAGCCAGAAATTGAATATGAGGGGAGTTTCGGCATGTCATCTCAAAATACCTATGTAAAAAATACAAATAACACAATATCGATTTATTTAACAAGAAAACTACCTACAAAGGAATAAAATAAATAGTGGTTTTTTTAAGTAAAAAATTTAATACATAGCCGGTATAATTAGTGTTACGCTCAATTTTGTGGTACCTATTTTTGAATATATTGATACGCTTTTGGTAAGCACAAACATCCTCATTCTAATCAGATTATAAAACCTTTATCTCTGTTTTTACATTTAGAATACTAAGTACGTAATAGAAAATTATAAAATAAGATGTTTACTATAAATTTATGCTATAAAGTTAAAAGGAAATTTTTGGAGGCCGTCTCTGTTCATACATCTGAGGGCCAATTCTTCAATTAGATTTGTAACGTGTCGCCTATAAACTAATCGGAGGAACTATTAAAAGAATCAACCCCCTCAAAGCATTAATCGCATTCTCAATTGGATCATTATTATAGGGTCGATGTAATAACTTTGGCTAGCAAAACATTATGTCGTTTATTAAAATTAGTATACTTACTACTTAAGTAGCGACGTATAAATTAAACATGGGAGGCTTGATTTTTCCATTTTTCCACGGGGGACTTTAGCCCCCCTCACCAGCGCACGCACTATATTACGTGTTAATTTAATTCCAATGTTGTCCTTTTCTAGGAAGTTTCCAAAGTTACTCGAGGTTAAATTTAGTGCTAATTAAAGACTAAGTTTCCAAACTTTATGCTTTATTGTAGTTTCCGAGTTATAGATTTGGCCTACAATGCTATAACTATCGTTTACGATATAGAATGTACACTCGGGCTCAAACAAAATGTTGCAACTCAAATGTTTAAGAACTCTAATTTAAGCTTGCCTCACAACAATGCATTTCTTTTTGAAAACAATTAAGAAAATAATTCTCCTAAATCAATTTTTAATACTATAGTGTGCCTAACAAGGGAGTGGTCTAAAAAACAATCAATACAATAAGCAGTGGCGTAACCAAAAATTGGCAATAAGGGGGGTTTTGGCATGTCATCTCAAAATACCTATGTAAAAATATACAAATAAAAAAATTTTTTATAACAAGAAAAAAACCTACAGAGAAACCTAAAACGTATATTTACAAAAGAATATCCATTCTTAGTTTTTTTACAGCTAAAATATCTAACACTTCATCTTCAGAAACTGTAATATCATAAGAGCCAATCCATTCGATCTTTTTTTACCAGACCTTTCGCAACAGCAAGTTGTTTCTGGTATAGTAGCCATAGTTTTAAGTTATTTGTATACTGTTGGGGAAAAATTTGGAATTTGGATAGTAACATTCTAATGCATCAATATAATTTTTGGGTTTATGCTCTAAATTTCTAAAAAATTTTGACCAGAGAACTAATTCCTCCTCTGTACCAATTGGATCCATTTCATAAAATTCAATGAGATCCATTATTGGTTGTCCATTGGGCTGTGGAAAGTTAAAACGACTTTAACATGTCTTTATGACGAATTTGAGGTTTGGTCCAAAATTGAAATGAGGTAGTTCCCTTCCCCCAACCCCCCCTGGCTACACCACTGCAACAAGTTCAAGTGGTCCGAGAAATAAAATGCTCGCCGCTTTGAAAAATGTTGAAGACCTTCTTAAGCAAAATACAGCTGGTTTATTTGTATAACTCTATTTGTACCTATTTTTTGTACAACTAGATTTTTTGGTCCTATAGGAAGAGAAACTTATTTTTATAGATTTTATATAGATTTTCGGTCAGATTTCTTTTAAATTTCAGTATGTTGTAGATCTTGATGCCCTGATGAAAAGTTATTATTGCCCCATTGTCCTCCAACCTATGGTCCTAAGATATTGGAGTCCACAGTTTCAGCTTTTGTGCATTTTTCATGAAAAAACTATTACTATTAAGTTATTTATACCTATTTTGAAAAACGTCACAAATATAGTTTAATATCCAAACAAAATTATTGTACCTATTAAAAGTTCGTTACATTCAGTGGCGTTCCGAACATGAAAGTTATTAAAGAATATTTATCCAAAAAACGATGTTTTATATTTAACTTAATTTTTCTTGTTTTTTTTACATCTTTTAGAAAACTCCCAAAGAAACCAGAGTATGTATATGTCTTCAAAACAGACCAACTGATTTTTTACACATATGCGTATACTGGTTTCCCTAGGAGTTTTCTAAAAGGTAAAGACAAAACAAAAAAAATCCACCGTTTGTTTTTTTAAATACTTGATTGTTTTTTAAATAAATATTATTTAATAACTTTTATGTTCGGGACGCCACTGAATGTAACGAACTGTCAATAGGTTCAATTTTTTAGTTTGGATATTAAACTATACTTATGACCTAACGTTTAATATATAACAAACAATAATATGGAAATGGCCTGTAAGAGAGAAACAAATCATAAGTTGGAGGACAATGGGGCAATGATAATTTTTAATCAGGGCATCAAGATCTACATCATACTGAAATTAAAAAGAAATCTGACCGAAATCCAGCACCCATAAGCTCCGGAAAGGTTCCCTTAAGTGATATTTTTAATGTCCGACTTGCGCAATGCGCATTGTGGGACGGCTCGACCACAGCCTTACAATGAGCAGGAAAATCAAAAAAATATATAAAAGTTTTAGTAAAAGCTTATTTTTATTACATCATTGTTGTTTGTAACTATTTATCAATTCTCGAAGAAACACTTTTTTCTCTAAACGTTTATTTGTAGAAGTTTATTTGGACTTTATACAATTTATTTTTAATTAGGGTTTATTCTGTTTGCATTCGATTTGCAGTAAATTGCGCTTTTGTTTTTACTGGAAATGGACGATTGCGACTCACAATAAGGGAATTAAAATATTGAGATAAAGCACGTGATAAACGAATTAAAAAGTAAATAAAAAAATGCAACGTTGAAAAACAATAAAGCAAGAACTATTTATTTACATCCCTCAAGGAGAGAATTGAGACAAAACTATTTAGAAAGACTCAAAACGATCTTGAACTGCTTTGCTTTCCTGCTCTGTTAACTTTGCGAACGCCCAAAATGTTTACCATTTGTGAAACCATACTCTGTTTAAACTTGAGTGGAGTGGGTAAAAGGGAAAAATCCAATTTTGCTGCAAAAAGATTCAAGAACCGAATGTTTTGATAAATTCTTATTTGTTGAAGATAACGTTACGATACGGAAAACGAAAAAACGAAATATCCCACGCCATACAGTAAAAACGAGAAAAGCACGCCTTATCCACGAAACCGATCAATCTTGCGGCTAAATGGAAAAATTTCTCATATACTTATGTGGAACTCTCTCTTAACTGAATACAAACCATATACCGATTGTAAATGATCGGGTACGGATCTAGGAATTTCATTTGAAGGGGGGAAATTTTTTGCGTTTTTTATAGTGACCAGCGGAATATTACAATTTGCCGCCACCTTCTCACCGCGGCTAATTTGCCACCGGGCTAACTCGTGCCGTCGCCGACTGGATTTGCCGCTGGCCCAACTGGCTGTCGGCCCCTTTTGCGCGCCGGGCCAACTTGCCACCGGCCGCCTTAGTTTCAGTTTGCAATTTTGACAGATGTTTAGAGTTCCAGTATTAATGCAATTTAATATTTTTTTATCACAAAAAAAATCAAAATGGCGGATCCAAAATGGAGGATTTTTTTCATTTATGGACCGATATGTATTAAATTTTGTACTTTGGGTTGTGTAAGGCCGCTGAATTTGATAATTAAATTAAATTTGAAAACAATTAAATGGCGGAAATTTTCATTTATGAGCCGACTTGTATTACTTTTGAAATTAGGGTGACTATTATGATTTTTTGATTTAATACTTATCGGTTTATAAATGGAAAAGTCCGCCATATTGGATCGCCATTTTGACTTTTTGCAAGTTTAATTCAAAACTCATAACAAGTGATCTTGCACATTACAAAGTTTCCAATTTAATACATATAAGTATATTAAGGAAAAAATCCACCATTATGCATTAGTCATTTTGATTTCTTTTGTGAAAAAAACTAATAATTAGCGACTATAGACACCGCAAACTTCAAAAATAATACACATCGGTTCATAAATGGAAAAGCCGCCATTTTGGATTCGCCATTTTCGTTTTTCCAAAGTTTAAATCAAAAATCATAATCAGCGACATAAAACACCACAAAGTGTCAAGTCAAGTGTAGCACGCACGTACCCGTTAATAAATAGAAAAGCCTGCCATTTTAGATATGCTATTTGAATATTTTTTCAAATAAAAAATTCCGTTATTTTGGATCTGCTAATTTGACTTATATTTTAAGTTTAATTCAAAAGTCATAATTAGCAACCTTAAACGACTATTTTGGAAAAGTCAAAAATTGTTTTACGTAACCTTAACCACCGTATTGAGACAAATCGGTTTATAAAAAATAGAAAAACTCCGCCAATTTTGATTCGCCATTTTGAATTTTTTGTGTTAAAACTATCGAGGTAGAATTTCCTTGATGGTTAAAACTCTATACCCCTGTCAAATATAAAATATGTAGCTTATCGGAAAGTAGTTGACAGGTGTCCGTAGCCGTATGGGCCGGTCCAGTACCTTATGGGCCGGTACTTTGTGGGCCGGTGCCTTATGAGCCGTTGCCTATTTTTTACTGGGCCAGCTTGCATTTCCCCATCCAGCCCTGGTAGTTGAAAAAGAATTTTAGAAAAAACTATTTTTTTTGTTATAAAAGTTCATAACTGCCATCTTAAACGCAATATTTTTGTTGATGTTTTATGTTATTAGGAACAAGTCTCTAACTAGACATAACAATAACAATGATTTTTTTTTAATTTAAGCGAAAATAAATTTATGTAAGCGAACAAAAAGTATTAAGTTTTCTTAAAAATATAAAATATTAAAAAATACGAAAAAATATAAATAAATGTTAAGTGTTATGTCATTTTAACGAAAATTTTAGGATAATTTTAAAAATCGAACATAAATAGAGGAATTTCATAAAATATACCATTTATGTAATATCTTAAAAACTAAAAGTAAAAGACTGTACAAATCTCTAACATTTGTTATCTTAAATCAGTTAAGCTCCACCCATCCATCCACACCCCTAAAATAGCGCGTTTCATACTGACATTAGCTGTGTTTTAAATATACTACTACTACTATGTCGGTTTAGAACGTTTTTCTACGTTGTCCGACGCATATTCTTCACCTCGTTCGATCCTGACAATCATCCTCTGTCAGATTTTTTTGACTCATTGATCTTTGGATTGACTGTTGCCATTCTAGTTTAGGACGCCCTCTTTTTCAGCGCCCTATTGATTGCCAGTCTAGGACCTGCTTTGGTAATCTTTTGTCGTTCATCCGTTGTACATGGCCGTACCATATCAGTTGCCTTTTAGTGATGTCATCCGTTATGCTTCCCTCGATTTCCATTATTTCTTTTATGATCTCATTTCTTATGTGATCTATTCTAGATACAGTGGCGCACCCAGGAATGTGTCTTGGGGGGGCCCCGACAGCTACACAGCGCGCCCTCAAAAAAGTGGCGGCCAAACAAAAAATGCACCAACCAACACCGAACCGAACCGCGCCGTAGAATTTTGAACCGCACCGTCTCCAAAAAAAAAAAAAAAAAACAGGTCGTCATGTCTTTTCGCAACTACGCCACAGCTTGGGCTTGGGAGGGGCCCGAAGCCTCCTGATGTCAAATTTTAAGGTATTTTTCATGTTTTATCATCAAATATGTGCAAAATATATTAAAAATCTAAGGCTTGGGGGGGGCCCGGGCCCCGGGCCCCCCCCTGGGTGCGCCCTTGCTAGATATTCCCATTGATCTTCTTATTGCATCCATTTCGACACTTTCCATTTTTGTTTTGTATTTTTCTGTTACGCGACAAGTCTCTATTCCATACAACAGCATGCTTTTGACCATTGTTTCATATATGTTAAATTTTACATTCTTTTTTATCTCTCTGCTCCATAAAATACGGTTAAGACACCCAATAACTTTTTCCTATTCTTTTTTCAATTCTCTACAGTCTGTTCCTGTCTTAAATATATAAATGGACAATCAAATGAATCGCAAATGTAGTGACGTGTATTTATCTATCGAATTAAGTATTTTACGTATTTAATTAATACTTATATGGTTTCACCTTAAAAACCCTGAAACCTGATAACTTATCGTAAAAATGCGTGTTGTTATTTGGTAAACACGTATTATTCTAGATGTGTCGTAGGTATTTACAGCTTGATCACATGTTTCGTGACGTAATTTTAATTAAATACAGTAAAAAATTATTATTTTTTTATGTTATAAAACTGAGAGCCACTCAGGCCTACCATCTATTTATATGACAATCTAGACTTAATTGAATGGACCAATAACTACCCTTGTAATAAACTGCGCATGATCACTTATTCCAGTGGCGGACTGGGAATAAAATAAGAAAAGTATGTCTACTAAAGCAATCAAGATAACATACTAATAAGTTTTCTGAAGCTCAAAACAAACAAACAAATTTAATATATTTTTTTTTAGCAAAAAAAAGTAATTTTATTTTTATTTTATAAAATTGAACGCCACTGAGGCAGTCCATTGGATGATTTAAAGGTACACTTTACTAAATGTGCCAATAACTACCCTTGGAATAAACCGCGCCGGATCACTTATTCCAGTGGCGTAGTAAGAATAAATTAAGAAAACTTTGTTTATTAAAAAAACCAAAATAACACACTGACAAGTTTACTAAAGCTTAATTAATAAAGGAAATATATATTATTTAATTTTTTTATTTTATGAAACTGAGCGCTACTGAGACCTAATCTGTATTTGTGACGATAAGCGTTGAGAGTCCATTGGACGGTTTAAATCTAGGCTTTATTAAATCGGCCAATAACTACGTTTGTAATAAACTGCGCAGTATCACTTATTCCAGGGGCGGACTGGGAATAAAATAAGAAAGCTTTGTTTTTTAAAGGAACTAAGATAACATACTGTCAAGTTTGCTAAAGCTCAAAACAAACAAGTAAATTTAAAGTAAATAAAGTAAAAAATTTTATTTAATTTATATTTTATAAAACTGAGCGCTACTGAGGTCTAATCTGTATTTATGGCGATAAACGTTGAGAGTTCACTGGACGGTTTAATTCTAGGCTTTATTGTAAGTAATTTAATATATTTTAAAGCAACTAAGATAACATACGTTTGCTGAAGCTCAAAACAAAAAAGTAAATTTGAAAAAAAAATAAAGTGAAAGAATGTTATTTAATTTTTTTTTATAAAACTGAGCGCGACGTAGGTCTTCACTGTATTTATGGCGATAAGCGTTGAGAGTCCATTGGATGCTTTAAAACTAGGCTTTATTAAATGGACCAATTACTATCCTTGTAATAAACTACGCAGGATCACTTATTTCAGGGGCGAACTGGGAATAAAATAAAAAAGCTTTGTTTTTTAAAGGAACTAATATAACATACTGTCAAGTTTGCTGAAGCTCAAAACAAATAAGTAAATTTGAAATAAATAAAGTAAAAGAATGTTATTTAATTTTTTATTATATAAAACTGAGCACCTGTATTTATGGCGATAAGCGTCCATTGGACGGTTTAAATCTAGGCTTTATTGAATGAGCCAATAACTACGTTTTTAATAAACTGCGCAGTGTTTTTTTAAGGAACTAAAGATAACATACTGTCAAGTTTGCAAAAGGTAGCTCAAAACATACAAGTAAATTTAAAATAAATAAAGTAAAAAGATGTAATTAAATTTTTATTTTATAAAACTGAGCGATACTGAGGTCTAATCTGTATTTATGGCGATAAAGGTTTATTGAATGGGCCAATACCTACCCTTGTAATAAACCGCGCAGGATTACTTATTTCAGGAGCGGACTGGGAATAAAATAAGAAAACTTTGTTTTTTAAACAACTGAGATAACATACTGTCAAGTTTGCTAAAGCTCAAAACAAACAAGTAAATTTAAAATAAATAAAGTAAAAAAATGTAATTTAATTTTTATTTTATAAAACTGGGCGCCACTGAGGTCTAATCTGTATTTATGGCGATAAACGTTGAGAGTTCATTGGACGGTTTAAATCTAGGCTTTATTGAATGGGCTAATAACTACCCTTGTAATAAACCGCGCAGGATTACTTATTCCAGTGGCGGACTGGGAATAAAATAAGAAAAATTTATTTTTAAAGCAACTAATATAACATACTGTCAAGCTGACGCTCAAAACCAACAAGTAAATTTGAAATAAATAAAAAAAAGTAATTTAATTTTTTATTTTATAAAACTGAGCGCCACTAAGGCCTACCCTGTATTTATAGCGCTGCGCGTTAAGAGTCCATTAGACGGTTTAAAAATCGAGGCAATTCGCGCAGGATCACTTCTTCCAGTGGCGGACTAGGAACAAAATTAAAATACTTTGATAACATACTGACAAATTTACTGAAGCTTATATCAAACAAGTGATTTTTTTAAATAAAATGACCACAATAATAATAATAATTGATTAATATTTTATTTACGTTATAAACGAAGTTGATGTGTGATCTGGTCATTTTGATTCGACATGATATATTGTGCGATATAAACATTTTTTATTTTTACACATTTTTAGTGTTTAATGAAATATAATTAGCGATATTATTTTTACATTAAAAAAGATAAATAACTGGCCTTGCGTACTGATCGTCACTCATTTGTAAAAAACACACGATATATTGTTAATTGTTAAACACGTTTTTTTTTAAGTTTCTGGGAATATTTTACCTTGCTAATAAACAAACTAAGTATTTATAGTTTTTTTTTAATTAACAAAGTCTCCTCTCATATTCTGCTTTAGATATTCCTACCGTACGTAAATAAAAAGACACAAGGGTTGCCAGGTCTAATTTTCGAAAGTGCGGGACACTTGAAAAAGGAAGGACTATCTGCACTTATTTGGAAATTTTGCGCCACATGTTTTATAGGTCGTTATCAAGCTTCTTGCATATTTATACACCTGATTTTTCATTAAATTGTATACTTTAATATTCGATAAAATTCAAAATGCAATCTAAATATGTAAGTATGTATTTAGAAGAGATATTCAACACAAACTGGCGATGGCCTATATTCCAGTTTAGCGCATCACAGATACAATTACAATCATGTTAGATACAACGTAAACAGACACGTTCAATTAGTTGGCCAACAACATGATAAGAATTACACTATATATCAGAATGATTAACCTCAGTTAAACTTCTTTTAATAACATTAAATTAAACAAAACTATTCAAGAAAAAATAAAAGAAAGAGCCAACAAATAAAAGTTGAGAGAGCTATAGAAAATAACAGAAATATGACATGTCTAAGGCCGACTCTAGGTAGCTATGAAATAATTAAAATAAAGAATATGAACGGCATATAAACTAACGTTAAAGAGGATATTATAAATATCACACAACTATTTTATACAGAATCTCAACAAAAAGGGAAGAATCGCGAGAAACCATGAGCAAAATCCAAACTAAAATAAAGAACATAAACTCAGAGCTACAACCTGAAATAAGAAAAGCGGAAATAAAGAGAGCACTAAAGAAAATGAAAAATAACAAACCACCTGGAAAGGACGGAGTAACGGCAAAAATGCTAAAATACCGTGGTAAAGCTGTAGTTAATACCCTCCATATTCTCCTGAATAAAATACTAAAAGAAAAAAAATCCCAAACAACTGGAAAGAATTAATAACCATTATTCTACACAAGAAAGGCGATACACCTAAAAAACGATCGACCTATAACACTCCTCAATGTAATTTATAAACTTTTCACGAAAATATTAACAGATAGACTAACAACAAAATTTGATGGATATCAATTAAAAGAACAAGCAACTTCAGAAAAGGTTTCAGTACAGTTGACCACCTATTCACCATGAAAATCCTAATAGAACGAGCCAACGAATACAACATTCCACTCTATAATGCGTTTATAGACTTTGAAAAAGCTTTCTATGGCACTGAGCACTGGGCAGTAAAAGTATCTTTAATTGATTGCCGAATAGATCACAGATACACAGATTTAATAGCCAATATATATAGCGAAGCAACAACATCAATCAAAATTCACGAAGGAACCAAGACAATCAACATAAGAAGAGGTGTGTATGTATGTGGCGGATAAGAAATAAAACTAAAGTAAGGGATGTCAGAGGAGAATTAAAAAAATTAAAATGGAAATTGCCGGTCATAATATCAGACAGAAAGATAGATTCAAGATAAAGGGCTCCTTTCTGACTTTGTTAATAAATCAATATACTTTTAATTTTTTGGCAACGTTTCGACGAATATGTTTGGCCTTTTAAACCCTCCTTAGATTTAAGGTGTCGTCAAACTTTTTTCTTTGCGAAAATTATTGAAAAAAATTCCTGAGTGCACATGCGCGATATGTTAGTTTAGTAGCTGTAAAAGTAGTGCGAGGGGTATCTTTTATATTTTGAATATAGATACATAGATGGCGTCCTGATCTAGTGTCGTTACTAAGACATACCCTAAATAAATCTTTACCTAACCTAAATTTTCCATTTCCCCAACAGCAAACATCAAAATAATGAGATAAAAAACTTACAGTAAAGAATTAATAACCTGCCATTTCTTGTCTGTGAACTTCAATGATGTATGTGAAAGACTGAAAGTGAATGACAACATTGTCTTACAAATTGTATGCTCAGTGTCAAGAATTTTCGCGAAGAAGTTGGGCCTCTCGGCAAAATGAAGCTAATTACGAAAATTCAACCTTTACCTCATCACTTATATAATAGACCGGTGTACTGTGGACTATTTTGATGCTAACGCTGCAAAAAAAAATCGCAAGCAAGTGATGTCTAGTCAAAAAGGACTGCCAAGTTCGCTTAACATGGTGCGCAAAATTGAGTGAACTGCCACTTATACTTCCACAGGGACATGGACATTTCTAAAGCTTTTTCCATAAATTAAAACACAACAAAACTTTACACCTAACCTGCATAATTGCTGAAAGAGACTTTTAAATAGCCTGGAAAAAATAACTGTTTCGTCCAGCCAGAGTCAAACTGTGGCCAGAAAAAAAATAGCGTTTTATTTTTAACAAAAAACAGGCCCACACGAATTCTTTTTAAAGTTAAGATCTGACTGATTGACATCACAATTTTGCAATATGTTTGAGTTTATTTTTGTTTTAGCAAATTGATGATTGTTAATTTTCCACCGCGTAGTACAGTGTCTTCATTTTAAAATGCAAAAACCGATTTATAGTCTGTGTATCTTGTTCAATTTAGAAAAACACGAGAAAACTCCCTCAAATACACATATCTGATTGGTTGTCGCTGCTAATTTATCCCAGTTTTGACACAGACCATATTATTTTTGCTGAAATTTGATATATGGGTTTTGGTAAGAGAAATAAATTTTATTAAAAATGATGTAACTATTGTCAAACGTGAAAGAAATCACAAGCATAAACATAGATACATCCTTGGCGTAGACCAATCAGAAGCGTGTATTCGAGGACGATTTATTGTTATTCTTTAATTTGAAGAATAGCTGCACTGCTATCGCAAAGTATATTCACATTTTCAAATGGAAAAACTGTACAGGAACATGTATAAAGTTTTGCGTTAAGAAGAAGCATTTTTGAAGTCTTCCACCCATCTTACAGTCCTTAAGACCTTGTCTCCTGCGACTTTCTACTTTGTTTGAAAAAGTTTAATCTTGAAATCTTGACCTTATTAGAAAGCCCCTTATTTTCGCCTGTGGGGACGAAAGACCTTTGCTATTAGTTGATTAGCAAAATATTGTGCCCAAGCAAGGGTTATATTCCTATGGAATTTGGCTAGGCCAAGTTAATTTCTGGATAGAATGGAATTTTTCCCGAAAAAAATAATGTATTAGTTAACCTTGATTGTGTATGTTTTTCGTTTGTTTTTCTGTTATCCTGAATATATAATATATGCATCAATAAATTGCAAATAGTAAATATTTACAAACATTTTAGAACAAACAATCAGAAGATCCTTAAAAATTTACCATTTTAGCAAATATTTGCCGGAAAAAATCAGTGTAACCTTGTGTTATTTAAATTTTATCAAAAAATAAGTTTAAGGAATTTTATAAAGAATTTTCATTTATTTTACCAACAACTTTAATTAAAACTTTTTAAAACTATCACAATAGTTTTTTATTTGGTTGCATCTAGTGACATTATTCAAGTTTTTGGACAGAATATCGTGCAGTGGTGCACCCAGGAATATGTCTGGGGGAGGGGACGTTACCACATGATGTCGTATTTCACGCAATTTTATGTTTTTAATGATCAAATATGTGATAAATATCTAAAAACAACTTAGGGTTGAGGGAGGGGGCGACGTCCCCAACCCCCTGAATGCGCCCATGCAACTTATAACACACACATATATACCACACACCCAGTGTTTTTTTACATTCGTGTGGGGAATTAAAAATGATAAAACCATAAAAGAGGTAATAAAAGTTTGGTTAAAAACTAAAATTTAACCCCGGTCTCGTAGTTTGAGCTGAGTTTTGTTGTTTTGTTTCGAAATAAATTTTATCAAAGAATTTTTGGCACACTGCCACATATAACATAACATCCAGACCGAGACGGTACAGTGGTATTATTTGCTAAATTTTATAGAGTACGGGCGCAAGCAAATATTCTAAAAAAAATGTAAAAAAAATAGTTTTTAAAAAATGAGACACCCATGTATGGAAATAACCCACAAGCCCTTGTTGACCAATAGGAATGCTTTAGCAATCACGTGATTATTTTTTCGACCAATAAGCGCTATTAAACAGAACACCGTTTGGCTTTGATCCAGTGGCGTGTATTACCCACTAATATATTAGTTTTATTATTTTGCCTAACCAATGGCATTTAAAAGAAAAATCTAACAAATATCATGGCACTCTATTTAACGATGTTTTAAGACTAGGCCAAGTCCTGCTGGCACACTTGGCAAATTTGTGGCATTTTAATTTGATCATGTCTCTTAGCAAATAAGTTTTTAATATTAAAACTTTGGCCTTAAAACACGAATACAAAAAAACTCAATGTCTCATGTTTAGTCTAGGGAAAATTTTAAGTTGCAAATCGGTTCTCAACAAATTTTGGTAGCCAACTTTTTGTAGAAAAATATTTAACAGTTGGAATGAAAACTAAACTTTGTAAAAGTAGGTATAAAAAATAGATTTAAAATTAATATGCTATAATTAGTTTATACTTTTTAATCACTTTCATATCATTTAATTTTTTCCTAAGAATTTCTAAAAAATTTAAAATAAAATAAATCTTTTTGAAGCTGTCTGAAGATTAACCGATTTACTTTTTTAAATTTATAAAAACGTTTTCTCTAAAATTATACTGTTTCCCAAAAATTTGTGATTCATAATAATATGACTGTATTGCATGATTCTCCAAATGTGTATTTCAAATATTTTATATCTAAACTAATATACGCAGTTAGTAAAATTTTTGGTAAAACCTACCTATGATCCGTGTATCACTTTATATAGTATTTGAATTTGTAGAAGTCTGATAGAAAGCAAACGTGGATCTGGTTCAAAATCTAGGTGGGTGGGGGGTAATAGTCATCGAAAAACTTATTTGTAATGAAAAAAATTCTAGCTAATTTTCCTATTTTCCCTTTAATTATTAGCAAAAAGTGCATATTTTTTGTCTCTAGTGGGGGTAATTACACCGTTACACTCCTCTCAAATCCGCGCTTGATAGAAGGGATACGTAGGGCTGGGGAGAGAGCTAGCTCTTTACTGTTGCTAGCTTAACGGCGCATGGCGCATAGAAGTTCAACCTTATGGACTTTTCTTATGCAAAACCAATATTGCCGCTGCTATTCGATCGCTGATTGGTTGAAAGAGCCCATGCTACGCGTTTTGCAGCCTATGCAAGTTTGTGTGTGATGGGCTTTAGTATGAATGAAGAATGTTAATAATAAAAATATTTAGGCGGGATTTTTAAAATTAAATATATACGTCCCCTGTCCTCCTTTTGGGAGGTCGAAATCGGTGTTAACATAAAGAAAGTATAACCTAACCGTGGTGAATTGAGCGCAAACGTATCCTAACTGGGGTGTGCCCGGACAGGTTAGGATCCCTTTTGCGATCATTTGACGCTTAGGCTAACACCGATTTCGACCTACCAAAAAGAGAAAAGGTGAGGGAAACTATAATTTTTATAAAAATACGAACATTTTTTTATTATTTCCAAAAAACAGTTATTGAAATTTTTTTTGAAAGTTACATTATTTAAATTAGACTAGTGGGTATCTATCGCAGATATGATTACAAGTTTCGGCTACTGCACCGAAAAGTAAGAGAGAAATGTTTAAAGGCGTTGGCAACTCACGCCATCGTTTGGAAACCCTTGTAATCTGTGCTGACACCTGCCTGATGCAGTATCTCCATAGCCTACCTAACAACAGGTAGGCTGTGGTATCTCCATTTGTAAAGAGCTGACCATTGAGTTGTATAAAGTATAGAAGTCAATGGAGCTGACTCTCTCCCCAGCGCTATGTGAAGGGATTATGTTATATGCGCATCACAAAAAATTTCTTATCTAAAACTGTATATTCCTTTTCTGGATTTGACATAAAAAGTTTAAGGAATACATGTGGTCTACAATTTAGTATACCTATCTCTTTATCACCAGTGCATGTAAATTTTTTGCAAATTAAGGAAACAAATAATGTTTTAATTACTCGTATACATAAATATAATTACACGGACAAAAAAAATTATAATTCCTATTTATCCAAAAATATTATCGCCATATTGATAATAACACGTGTTTTAAAATAGGTGATAATGGGTAATAAACACCTCGGGATGAAAACTGACAAATCACGGATAAAAAGTGAACATCAGGATGATAAGTGATAATAAATAAATGGATCCATGCCGGATCTGATACCTTCAAGTAAAGCCATGCAAATACTATATCAGCCTTGAAATCCGTTTTTTGTAAATATCCAAGAAACTCAAGCTCTTTCGAAGTATTTGGTTATACAACAAATTACTGAACAAAATGAAGTCTACTATATTTCGAAAGCTGTATATTGATACAATGCTTCGTTAAAAAGGTAACATTTAAAAAAAAATTTAATTGTCAAAAAACTTTCATTAGCATTAATGGATTCAGCTCGTGAGAGTGTCGAGCACTATTTTACCTGAAAATTTGATGAAAATCGGTTTAGTGGTTTAGAAGCTATCGTGTTACGGACATAAATAATATACACACAGTATCTCGCGTCGCAATGGCTAGAGAAGGTATTATTTTTGACAAAAATTTATTTATGAGATAACGCCGTAAATATGTTATTTGGGTATATTTTGACCTATCCTAGCAATATAGTCGTGATGTCTGTGTGTGTGTGTGTGTGTGTGTGGGTGTATATATTTCCGTGTATTCATATTTTTGTCCGTAGCACGATAGCTCCTAAGCCGCTGAACCGATTTGCAGAAAATTTTAAGAGAAAATAGTGCTCGTCACGTAACGAGCTGATTAGATTTTGGTCAAAATACATTAATGCAAAACACTTTTAACGGAGCATCGCATCAATATGCGGTTTTCGAAATATAGTAGACCACATTTTGCTCAATAATTTGTGTTATAACCAAAAACTTTGTAAGAGCTTTAGTTTCTGAGATATTTACAAAAAACTGTTTTGACGACTTATATACATAATCATGGCTTCACTTAAAGTGTGCTAGTAGCTAGAAAGGTATCAGATCCATCATGGATCCATTTATTTCGGCTTTAGGATTTAGCTTCATTCTGTATATTTGTTCGAACTTTGTTTCCAATTTTAAGACGGCTTTTTCATACACTTGAATTTATAAAGTGTTAATTTTGTTTATTACTAAAAAAATCAAAATTGCGGACTAAAAGTGCAGACTCTCCTGTGTATAAACCGATATGTAGGTGAAAGGGGGGCAAAATAGGATACTTAATTTTATAGGCTTATTTCTCCTATATTAAATAATCACCATTGCGTTCGTCATTTGTAATTAATTTGGCTAGATATGTTATCTTTATGTTTTAATTTTCAGTTTAAGCGATTTAGAACTCCATGATACTTTTATTTTAATTTTTGTAAAAAGTTGACTTTGCCCCATTTTGTCCCGCATACGGGGCAACTTGGGGTACCTATATATGGCGAAACGGGCGGGACGGTTGTGTAATTTAGAATTAATCAAACAAGTTTTGTGGCTAATCGGGCAAAAAGGAGTTTTTGTTTCTCTCATATTTTTCCGTGGGTAGCTTGAAAGCTTAACCTCACGGGGGTCCAAGATCTAATGGACACCTAATAAGTGTTGACAGTTAACTGTTTCATCCTTATGTCCTGCTAGGTCAATGTGACAATTCTTGCGAAGTTAATTAGACGGTTTTGTCTGTAATCATAAGTAAATAGTGAGAATACTATCGCAAGAAGCGCCATCTACCGAGATACGAGAGAAACAAAAAACAAAAGCAGGCGAAAAACTGCTATACATATCGATCAATGAAAAGATCGAATACAAATAAAAGAAAACAAACTATCGTCCGTGACCTACGACAGCTCTTCTGTCTTTCAGACCGAATCAATGCATATTGCATTTTTACCCGTCATCAAGACACGTGAGCGTCAATCAACGGAATTTTTCAGCCAAATTAATAATAAAGAATTACTATTTTTGTGACAAGTTTTATTTATTAAAATACTTATTTAAAAAAAAAGTTGTAGTAACAAGTACATTTATAAATTTAGTATTTACAAAATTTATAAAGACTTACAGCGACCTAGTCTTCGCTGTCGACTCTCGTACACGGAGTTTGCGTCCATTTTTTGCAAAGACAACATAAAATATAACTTTCAGTGAAGGTAACAAAAACGCTTTGCCCCAAACTACCAGTTAAATTCAAACAAAAATTATACACAGTTAAGGGCTAATGTTCTAATACAACGCGTTTAATTGTGAATAATACATAAACCCACAAATTGTTCAATGTAAACAAAATTTTGGAAAGTTTGTAAAAAATGTACTTACCGTCACAAAATGCGCAAGCTATTTTTACAGTAAACAGCAGTTTACCTAAAACTGCGATATCCCGTTTTACCCCCGTACCCATTTTGCCCCCTTTCTCCCCTACCCATCTCCATGTTTTCATTTTAGTCTGTTGTGTGCCCTAATTATTTTCTAGTCTTTGGTAGAGCTGATATTCGAAAATTCATTATTTGACTAAAAGGTATTTTAAATTTTAATTTTTTTCCTATTTTTGTTTAATTTCAAGCTTGTTAAAATGCATGTCACCTATAAACAAATAGATGAGGGCGTACAATGAGTCAATTTTGCGCAAGAATACACAATTTAAATTATTGTTCTAGATAGATTTTTTTTAAATATTTTGTTTTGCATAGATTGCATCGTCCCCAAGGCTAGACTATTTAATTTGGGCCAGAATTCATATTATTAATCCAAGGCCTGCACCGGATAGTTGCAGTTAACCTAATTTAAGTTAATTTGATTCAGTTTTCTAGCCAAGCATGTGATGTGCATTTTAGGAGTATTATTGTAAACACCTCTAGTCTATCAGTACAGGAGCCATCTTTGTTAGTAATGACTAGTTTACCACCATAATCGAAAAGGCAGTAGATAATTGTATAGCAGTATAAAGGAGGAAGTATTAGTAGTAGTAGTGTGGGGTAGGCTCTAGGCCTGGCGCCTTTTTCGCCAACCCCCAGGCATCTCCCCTACTGCGTCCTTCCTTCGCTAAGGAATCTGCCTGTCTTCTGTATAGAAAGGCCAGAATATCGAGCCACCTCAGATGCAGAAGGTTCTCCATCTCAAAGGCTTCCTCTTCAAATACCTCTCTTCTTGCCTCCTTATATGCTTTACATGATGAGAGGAAATGCGCCGAGGTCTCGTCCTCGGCCCAACACCATTCGTACTTCCTTCCTTGTAGGACGCAGTGTCCGGTTAGGACTCCCACTATGGCTCCCACCTCTCTTCATGTTTTACGGAGCAGCCAGTCCCTACGGGGGTATCCTGTCACATACTCCTTCGACTGTCTGGCTTTTCCTGTGTTGATCCATTCCTTTTGTATCTAGTTCTGGGCCCACTCTGCTAGGGCCGACTTTACTTGCAGTCTTGGGAGCCCTGGTCCGATGCATTTTTGCCGGAATCCACCCCTGGCGAGTTCGTCCGTTTTCTCGTTTCCTAAGGCTCCCATGTGGCCCAGGACCCATACGAGCTTCACCTCTCTTACTCCGGCCAGCCCCTGAAGTTCATCCGCGTACTCCAGAACCAAACCCGCGGACATGGTTGGTTTGCTCAGTGCTTTTAGCGCAGCTTGACTGTCTAAACAGATGCAGAGGTGCTTTCATGTTTCGTTCCTAATTTCTTCCTCCCATGTTATCGCCAGTATAGCGTGAATCTCCGCCTGGAAGACTGTTGCATTGATAAAGGAAGAAACTCAAGAATTAAGGACGAAAACGACAGCATGCAAAGAAACGCAGTAGTTTTTTGTTTGAAAGAGAACACCAATTCACACAGTAAAGAAATAAGCTTTATATCTAAAAAACTAACAAAGATATTATTATTTTTTTAAATACAACAAAATAGTTTTTAGTTTTTGAACTTATTAAAACGTCAATTAAATTACTGTTCTAGTGCGAAATCATAACCTACAAAAATTTTCTGTAAAGTTCATGTGGCAAAAGTTAAAAGCAAAAATTTGTGAAAAAACATGGAAAAAATTGCAATCGTGGATTTATGACGTCACACACACGCTCTTACTTAAATTTGAGGCAAACATCCAGCGACTTAAAATTGAGTGATCCATAACCAATTGAATTGGGGTAGTCTAAAACTTTCTTCCCAAGTTTTTTTTTGGTATAAAAAAGTTACTATTTTTGTAGTATTTTTCCAAAAATTCATATCTTATTTGTACAGTCGGGGACTTTTTAAATTGCCGCCATCGAAAATAAAAAATATTCCTATTTAAAAGTCGGAAACGTAGTTTGAACGAAAACAAAAAAATGGTGAACCTTACCGCTGTCTGTATACATACATATTTAAAAATATTTTTTTTCATGTTTTCACATGATTAATTCTGACAGAAAATAAAAAATTTTGTGTGCTTAAGACCACACGGCAGAAGTGTAAACTTCAACAAGGCGAAATTAATAATACCTTTATCTGCATCATCATATCGCTCGCTGAATGTTCCTCTCGCAGTTAGTCGACTCGAGCCGACTTCACCCGAGTGAGCGTTAAATAGCCGAGCCTGACGGCTCAGTTCAATTCACTACCCATAAAAACTGCTAAACGCGCCTAAAGAAGTTTACACTTCAAAAAATACAACGGCAACTCGAACGGCAATTTAAAAAGTCCCCGACTGTACCAAACACAGCCTAGTTTTTAATCAAAGAAAACCTAAATTTAGTATATATTTTTGGATTTAAACAAAAAGAAACAAATTTTAAGTTTTTGTAAAATAAACAGTATTACGTATCAATCAATACCTATTTTATGTTCTAAGGCTTTTTTTTGTCAAAACATAGTAATTTATAAATGCAATAAATATAACCGAGTTTGTAAAATAAACATGCACGGTACACCAGCCGTAGTTTTTTTTTACCAAATTTTTTTTCGAGTTTTAAACAAATCATTGTTACTGCCAAGGTTGTAAAAATTGAAATTAACTGCAAAGGTCGCTTATTTACTACAAAAATTTTTGTCAAATAACCTTTTCTAGGTTTACACAAAAAAATTAAGCAAGGTCAATAAAAAATAGATCCATGACGGATCTGATACCTTCCTAGCTCATTAGCACACTCCACGCTATATCAGCTTTATAAACAGTACAAGTTTTTTTGTAAATATCTCAGAAACTAAAGCACCTACAAATTTTCGGGCTATATCACAAATTATTGAAAAATCTGTGCGAATATCAAAACAGAATATTCGTTAAGAAGTTTGCATTTTTAAATTTTTTTAACTATTGACTTTTTTTGACCAAAATTTTCGGCGTTATCTTAATTTTGTTTTTTATCGAAAACAACATGGTTACCTTCTCTAACCATGGCTGCGCAGGCTAGGAAGGTAAAAAGTGTACAGGCCTCGATCCTAAAAAAATAGTTGATTTTTTGGGGTTGTCATTTACACGGGCTATTATGAAAGGATTGATTGATTGAGATGATTTTACGATATTCTTAAATCGTTACGATGGAGTTTCATGAAGTAAAATGGTCTTCGACATCATCCTGATTTTTCGCAAATTTTTATGGGAATAAAAGGTTATTAAAGAGGTTGAGATGTTTAGAGAAATAGTTTTTTACGGTTACAGTTTTAAAAAAGCTTATATTTTTTGATGATTTTTTTTACAAACTACAAAAAAACTTTTCAACTTTTACAGTTAAATTTGGTATAAGAAATTCCACAAAATTAAATCCCTACAAGCAGTTTTTCCCCAAAATTACACCCAAGAACCTAAGTCTACTCAAGGCCAACAAAAATATACAGGCCACGACCCTGAAAAAATCAGCTGTTCTCTGGGGGCTGACTTTTACATTGGGTCTTATGGGAGATCAGACGTTTTTTTAGGATATTTTCAAAATGGCACTACAGATTTCCGCGAAATTTCAGTGAAATATTCTTAGACACGATCTCGATATTCTACCAAACTTTTGTATGGATGCAAGATGATTAAAAGGTTAAAATCTTCAAGATTTAGCATTTCTTATTTTGAATTCAAATTACCCGCCATATACCGCATGCCAACTGTTATATTTGACATGTATTTGACTTTGTCATCAGTGTTTGTCACATTCGCGTCTGCTTTAAATTTAATTTTTGTGTGAGCTAATGAAGCGGCTCTGAAAAATTAAGGATTACTATACATTTAGAAAAAGTTGTTCTGCAAGAATATAGTAAAAACAATCTCAAAACCGGCTTTATTTTTAAAAAAATTAAATATTCATGAACCGTCATTCCAACTTCAATATTTTAAAGACAATCAGCTGTGTCGTGAGGTGACCATCAAAAAAAAATCAGCCCCGGATGTGACGTCAAAAAAGTGAAGGATCGTGGCCCGTCCGTTTTGATAGCCCTGGTCTACTTGAATTCAGTGGGTTTTTTAGAATAAAGTTCGATTTTTTTTTGTTTTTTGGTTATTTTCAATAGTCAAATGTAAACATAGTCATTGTAATAAACATGTGATTAGACCACGCGTCGGAACAGACAGTTCAAAAAAAAATAGTAATACGTAATTTTTTCATTCATTAGTAAAATAAGTACCAACTTCCTTCCTTCATCCTTCAGGCTACGTCATAATCGGTGTGTTTTTTTATACTTATTTACAAGGTGTTGTGTAAAATGTATTATTAGTTTCAAAGTTATAAAACTTTTGTTTTATATTTAAGTTTTATCCCATCCCTAGACTTGTAAAAAACGTTTTAAAATATACTGTATGTTAAGAAATTAATGCATGGTATATAAAGCTTCAAAACAAACTAAAAAAAATTACAAATGAATGTTACATGTCAAGCTAACAGATAGAAAAAGGAATGAATGGATAATAAATAAAACAAAAGTAAGGGAAGTAACAGGAGAAGTAGCAAAATTAAAATGGAAATTTGCCGGTCATAATATCAGACAGAAAGAGGATTGATGGAAAAAGTGTATTGTAACCTGGAGACCTTGGGAAAATAAAAGAAGTAAGGGAGGACCCCAAATGAGATGGGCGGACGATTTGAAGAGACATGCAGGAGGGCGACCGACACAGAAGAATGGAAGATATTAGGAAAAGCCTATGTCCAAAGATGGATCGAAGAAGGTTAGATAGATAGAGAGAAAAAAAAATATTATACAGGAACCACAAATTGCATTGAGTGATTAAACGCGTAAAAACCAAAATTACATTCTTGAAGACGTCGACTGATTCTGAAATCTTTGACCACGCAGTCCATCTTGATTTTCGAAAAAGTATAGGTCATAGATAAAGCATTTTTGCTTCGGTTCAGTCAGTGATGCTCGACATATTGTTGGGTTAAAAACTCAATGGTTTTTTGTGCTTTCTGTGAACATGCAAAAATGTTCTCGGTTTAGTTCTATTTTTCGACTGATTTGTTAACTTAAAAAATTTACTGAAGCCATAAAACAACAGTAGACTCACGCTGGTGTGAACACACGCTTGTGTGAATCTCCCAGTAGTGTGAACAGTAAGGATCAATGTATTATAGCAACATAAAGAGTAACGAGTCTCGATCGTATGAAAACGGAAAAGAGGTGTTAACCAAATGGTTAGATTTAGGGGAATTACCGAGAATTACTTAGTTTTAATTCGTTTTTTGTGGTAAATACTATATATAGTACCATTTTATGTTTTGCTTTGTAAAATGTCAAAAACCAAGAAGTTTTTAATTTTTGCTTCCAGAGGTAAGTCTGAAAGGCGAATCTGAGCACGAAATGAAGACACCTGAAAAAGTTGCAGTAAAGTATGTTTTGGAATCACTTAAAGTGGTTACATTTATTATAGTCAGTAGTAGCCACTCATTTTAAATTTTCATAAAAATGTATAATTGTAGTATTTGTCGATACTTTAAATTGTCATGTTCAGCAGAAACTTGTAAATTTGCTCTAAATTATTAGAATAGTTACATTTAAAAGTTGATAGGTATAGTAGACCTTCCGCAGTGTAAACGGTCTCTTTCGTGTTCACACTAGCGCGAGTCGACTGTATATGAAGGGTCCAGTGGAAAAACGATGAAATTCCATTTTTCAAAAAGTTGAGTAAAACGAAATTTAAAGTGGGAGTCTCATCGTTTTCCACGGTGCTGCCTATTTTTAGTCCGTTTTGATAGCCCTGCTTTTAGTAACGATATTCGATCAGTGTCGCCCTCTATGTTCCCACATGAAAATATAAAAGACAGCTCTCGCAGTAATTATTTGATCTGTGACACACTGGAGATAAAAATCCAAATAAAAATTTAAGAACAATGCATTGAAATATGTAATCTTTATAGGAATCAAGTACATAATAATATCCTTATAATGCGGTGATGAAAAATGAACGACTTGGTACGAAATGACAAATAAACATTTCTCCAAGATGATTTCAATGTGCGTCACCAAAAAATTTCGCAAATTTTAAATCATTCAGTTCCCGTATTTAAAAAAAAAGTCAATTACCTCTTTAAATTTCAAAAACAAGTTCAGCTGCTTTGTTCTAATAGTGCAAAATAAAATATTCACTAGATATTGGACATAGTCTATCTTAATTTTAACGAGTCTAGTCACTCACAACAATTTCATAGACATTCCTGTAGATCGAAACCTATTAATTTAGTTATTTACCTAACAAGTGCGGAAAGTGGTACTTTTCGCACGCGACGGCAGTTGCACGAACGAGGCGGATCGGAGTTTGGGCAAGTCGTCAAGGGTGGAAAAGAAAGTTTCCGCAAGAGTTAGGTACAATGTTTATCCTACGAGTGTTTTTGTCCATCTTGTTTATCAAAAAAACATGTTTTAATTAGCAAAGATTTTATAATAATGCTAGAAAATGATACAATAGAATAGTTACATAAATCATTTAATTAGTCCTAAATATCTTCATTTTTAACAAAACAAAAATCGACGGAAAAGTAACTTTTCAGCACTAGTGCACGATTTTTTTACTTTTCCACACGATTTTTTTAGGTTCGGAAAAATAATGAAACAGGAATTTTTTATCATGATATATTAATAAGAAATTTTATGTAAAGAACATATAATTAACAATAACGAAAAAGTTAACGATGGTAAATATTGAAATTGAAAGTGCACTTTGTGTTTGTTGCATGCTGCAATATAGCAGATGTCGCAACATCTTGAAGAGCGTCGTTTCTTATTTGAATTTAATTGATTGGTGTTTGGCCCACTACAGAAATGCATTGATTAATTTGCTGCTGAGAATTACTAGTGTAGTGTTATATATTGGTCTGTACAGGCTGTAACACATTACAGGATTCTTCCTTCGGTGCTTCTGGTAGCATCGGTACAGCAGCACTTCTTGAAAATGAAACTTGTGTGTAGGACGGATTTTCATTTGGAAACGATTGTGAACAGGAGGATTCCCAACGAAAAATCACGTTACACGTTAAGGAGCCTGAAGTGAGGTATTTTCTACTGACATATTTGGTTAAATTATTAAAACTTATTCTTCCTCAACGGTACTGAATACTCTAAATAATAATTAAACATCAATAAACATTTTTTTTCAATTTTGTTGCATGCGTTCCCAAATCTGAGAATGGTTTTAAAAAAGTAACCTTTATCTGACACCTGTTAGAACCTAAATCTGAGAGTGTATCCTTTACTGACAGATGCTGTCTAAATCAAAAGTTGAATGGTTTCTTCTTGTTCTGACATCCCTGTCAGAATTAGGTATTTGAAAAACTTGTTTTGTAATAGTTATTTAAACAACAAGGTTTGAAAACTACTCTTTGCACACGATCGAGACAGTTTGGTAGACCGAACCGAAGGCGAGGTCCACAAGTCGAGGGAGTGTGCAAAGAGGTTTTCAAACGAGTTTTTTACAATATTTTTTATACGACTGCTAATAAAGAAAGAAAAATCAAATTTTAATTTAACTTGTTTTTATTTCCGATATTTTTACAACAAAACTTTAAAAATTCAACAATATTTTGACGTATCTAATCAACAAAACATACGAGCAGTGACGGTTGCTACGGAACTAAGCCAACTTATATTGATGGGTGACAACAACAAAAATCACAATGACGGGAGACCCGTATGCAGAAATGACATAGGCGTGCGCAAAAATGACATAAGCGTGTGCAAAACGTTTTGCACACAGCCTGCGCAAAATGCCATTTTCAGATCGTGTTCTCCGTGCGCAAAACCCCCTTTTACAAGACAGGCGTATAAAAAGAATTTAAATAAATGGATCCATGAGGGATCTGATACCTTCCTAGCTAGCCTATTAGCACACTTCAAGTGAAGTCTTATTATTATATATCAGCCTTAAAAACAGTTTTTTTTTTAATATTTCAGAAAATAAAGCTCTTGGTTAAAAACCGAATATTGATACGATCCTCCGTTAAAAAGTTATCATTTTCTTAATTTTTGAATTGTCAAAAAACTGTCATTAGCATTAATAGATTTTACTTAAAATCTAATCCGCTCATTAGTGTGTCGAACAGTAGTTGCGTTCGGTATTTACGCCGGATTAATCTTTTTGATCGAAATCGTTCGTTAATTCCATCTAGATCTAGGGAAGGTAGATCTGAATCGTTCGGTAACTCTGCTCAGACTAGTCCGACGTAAATCTGGTTGCTCCGATTAATCTGAGATTGTGACGTATGTTGTGTATTTGTTTTGTTTACAAAAATAACTTTTTAATGTAAAAAGATTAAAATCGAATTATTTGATGTTGAAGACAATAAATTATATAAATTTCCGACATCGCAGGAAAATGTTGTCAAAATTATAGCTGAGCGTGAGTTGCAATATGTACATAATATTTTTGGCTATATTTAAGGTTATAACCATTTATAAAAATTTGATCGATTTGATCTGGATCGTTCGTTAATTCCAATTTGCTCAGACTAATCTGTAATCACGTGACCAAAAATCCGTCACGCCTGAGATGCAAATACCGAACGCAGCTTGTATTTTACCTGAAAATTTTATGAAAATCGGTTCAGCGGTTTAGGAGCTATCCTGTTATGAACAGAAATAATATACACACACACATGGGCTAGGATGACAAAAATATTAGCGTGACCATAACTTTGATTTTTATCCCATTCTAATGAATTTTAAAAGAAGTTTTGCTGTCAAATACTACAGGTTTTTTAGGTTTAAACTCGTGCCGATAAAAGAGAATCCACTGGTGTTAGATTATTTACACTATGGTACCTATTGATAGTTTAAGTTAGTTGTTGCAAAACGAAAAAAGAAACAGTTAAACAGTTTGTTTAAAATTATTTAACAAAACAACTGAAATTTTGGTGGGCCATTCACCTTTTGTGTGTAAATTTTTCGACTAATCAATTTGAATTATCAGTTCTTGGTATTTACGGATTTTTAGGTCATTATTGCACTTATAAAATTCTGTAAGCCTGATAGGCAAATAATAATAATCATTTGTTTTAGTGTAAAACTATAACTCATTTTGTTTATCTGGAGTTCTACTTTGTAGTATTACCTCTGTTGGCTCAGGCAATAAACTATTCGCCTCGGGATAAAAACTTCTACTTTAGTCCTTAAGTTTCTATAAAACTTATTTATTTATTAAAAAATAAAAAGACACTTTTTATGTTAAAAAAATTCGACATTTGTAGGAATTAAAAAACGTTGTGTTTTGTTTAGAAATGCACATTTTTAAATAAATTAAAAGTTACAATGGATATTCAAATATTTGTGGCGACTATGCGACTAATAATAAAACTGGAATATTCCAGATTTGTTTTTATATCTGATACCTAAGTGTAATAAAAAGAAAAGCGTCATTTTTACAATGTCTCGTTCTCGGTTTACAACTTATCTTTAATCCAAAAATAGCGAAACTTTCCAAAATTTAGAGGTTAATGAATTGCGTATATTTATATTAAAAATACTCTTTTCGCAACCTTCAAATAGTTTTTCTCAAAGTAATTAGCTTTCTAAATTTAAATTTTTAGAAAAACAACACGGTCAAATAGTTTTCTGTGTACGCATCCCGCCTTAGTCTAGTTATTTTAGAAATTAAATAAAAAATATTTATTAAATTTTGTAATTAAAAACAAAACCGACATTATGTAGTCAGGGGGCTGAGGGGTATAAGGATCGTCCTTTAATAAGGCCCACCCGTCGTTAAGAAACTAGGTTAGCAATCTCAAATCTGGCAAGACGTTAAAATATATTTAGGGAAGGGGGACAAAATGGGATACTTAATTTTAATGGATTAAGTTGGCTAGATTTGTTATCTTTATATTTTAATTTCGAGTTTAATCGAGTTAGATCTCCATCATGCTTTTATTTTTATTTTTGTAAAAAGTTGACTTTGCAACATTTTGCCACGCATGCGTGGTAAAATGTGGCAAAACGGGCGGGGCGGTTGTATAATTTTGAATCAATTTTTTATAAAACAAGTTTGATTTATTAAAATACTAAGCAAGTTTAAAATACTTATTTAAAAAATAAAAAGTTGTAATAAAAAATACGTTTTTAATAATTAAATTTAATATTATTTACAAAATTCGTAAAGAATTACAGCGACCTAGCCGTCGCTGTCGACTCTCGTATACGAGTTTTTTGCCCATTTCTTGCAAATACAACATAAAATACAACTTTCAATGATGGTACCAAAAAAAATAAAAAAACATTTTATGGGTAAAATGGGGTATAAGTTACTAGTTATAATAAGGTCTCTCGTTTTGCCCCCATGAGAAAACCCCGTTTTACCCCCATGAAAAAAACACGTTTTGCCCCAAACCAACAGTTAAATTCAAACCAAATCATACACAGTAAAAGGCTAATTTTACGGGCAACGCGTTTAATTATGAATAATACATAAACCCACTAATTGTTCAATGAAAACAAAATTTTGAAAAGTTTGTAAAAAATGTACTTACCATCACAAAATTCGCAAACTATTTTTACAATAAAATGCGCAAAACATCACATGTTGAGCAAAAAGGAACTTAAGCAGAGCCGACCGGAACCAATCATATTGCCGAGCGTTGAACCAGTCATGGAGATAAAATATCTAGTATTAAGAGGTTTTATTCTTGCGCAGTTAGCCATAAAATTTATGATATTGTCATGTATGTAATTTGGGCATGCTATCCAGAACTTGGTTGGTTGACCTGATGTAAAAGTATTAGGACGTCAACCTAGGAAGTATGTGGTGCAAACGATTTATGTTTAAGATTAAGACACGTTTGTAATCACATGCTTCTATAAAACCAATCAAGAACGGATAGTCGGGGTTCAGTTCAGTGAGTACGCTAAGTACTTAAGTTCTCAATAGTCAAGTATCGAAACAGTAAATAGATTCAACTCTCGATCAGAATCTCTTTACTGTTTCTATACTTGACTATTGAGAACTTACGTCCTTAGCGTACTCACTGAACTGAACCCCGACGATATGTTCTTGATTGGTTTTATAGAAGCATGTGATTACAAACGTGTCTTAATCTTAAACATAAATCGTTTGCACCACATACTTCCTAGGTTGACGTCCTAACACTTTTACATCAGGTCAACCAACCAAGTTCTGGATGGCATGCCCAAATTACATACATGACAATATCAATTTCTTTTAATTTTCCAGGGCTTTGTCTTTTCAAATATTGTCTTTATTATAATAATAAAAATAAAAATAAGAAATGGATTTTATTTACGTTTCTTTATTATTTGCAGTTACTTATTTTATTTAAACACCTAAACAACATTTTTGTATGATAAAAATAAGTACGTAAATATAGATCATTATAAGTCTTTCTATAACACCGATAATAAGGGCCAGGCCGATGTCAAAAATATTATCTAAAATGTATTTAACTACAAATACTAGCTTAAATCCGAAAAAGCTAGCGGACCTGGGGGAATATATACCACTAGAAAATCTCACATATATTATCAATCAATGCATAAACGGACATCCAGTACCTGATGATTGGAAAATTGCATTCATATCCTCAATAGATAAAAAAGGAAACAAGCTCAATTGCAACAATTACAGAGGAATTTCAGTAACCAGTACTCTAAGTAGATTGTATCTAATAGAGAATGATTTTCATGAACAAGAAGAAGAAGAAGACCAAAGTGGGTTTCGTGCAGGCAGATCTTGTAGTGATAATGTTTTTTGTCTTAAACAAGTAATTGAGAAAAGGAGTGCCAGAAATATAGAGACTCATGTTACCTTTGTGGACCTACAAAAAGCATATGATGCCATTGTAGTAGAAAAATTATGGATAGTGTTAGAGCAAACTAATATTAATCATACATACATAAAAGTGATAAAAGAACTATACACGGAGAGCAAATGTAAAATTAAAATTGGAAATCGACTTTCAAAAGAATTCCTGGTAAGGAAAGGCTTAAAACAGGGATGTTGTATCTCTGCAACTCTTTTTAAAATATATATCGCAGTAGCTCTAAAAAACTAGAAACGTAAAGTACACGGCATGGGAATACAACTTAACGACCGATTTATCATATACACACTAAAGTTTGCTGACGACCTAGTAATTGTAGCTAATGATAAAGAAGACATGGAGTATATGATGAGAAAGTTAATGGAAAAATGCCAAAAGTGGGGACTAACAGTGAACGTGTACAAGACACAATACTTATTTATTGGAAACGAATCAAGTGAGTTAGAACTAGACAATTGACAAACAATATCTTCAAGCAATGAGTATGTATACTTGGGTGTCACATTTGATAAGACATAAACAGACTGAAAAGAACTAGAAAAAAGAATAGTAAAAGCAAAAAAGGTTATTGGATGTCTTAGCAGTAATTATATGGTAATATCAACGGTGCAACTAGCAGAATTTTGAGCTCATTCTTAATATTTGATAAGTAATTTTTGACGTCCTAGAAAAGCTAGAAAAGTTATTCTGTATTTTTTGACAGGAATATTTAAAAATAAATAAATCAATGGATGTCTAGTTGCATAAATTTATTATTAAGGTTTGGTTAAAGTCCAAATTTTTTCGAAATTATCTATCCACGTGCAAAACGAAACCGTTTTCCTGTGTGCCAAGATTTAAATGCATTCCTGTATAGCATTGAAAATTATGATTTATGAGCGACCAAAATCTATCCACGACTATCCTAGCTACATTTAATAATATACCTTTTTTATTGTACTAGATTATATAACTATATGCTTTACTGAAAACCATGCCTAAGCCTAATATTAAAAATACTTATAACTAACATTGGGGATATTTTAAAACGCTTAAAATTTTGACAACTTTAACAGCCGGTATGGTTATTTTTCGTTATCCTAATTAACGATAACTACAAAATTATAGGGACTTTATTCTGACAGATTTACAAAGAAAACTGATAGCTGACCTCTCAAAATTGACATATCAAAGTCAAATTTAAAAATAAAGTCGCTAACTTTCATTTAATAAATACAGACACTAATAAATCCGGCTCATAAATACACAAGGGCTGAATTTTAAAAGAAAGCAGCTTCTTTTTATATGTAAATCTGTCACAATACGGTCGATTTTAAAATAAGGTCAGGTTTTATTCCAATAAGTGTCTAATGCCGAGTCAAAAAAGAGTTTTAGAAACATCTTAAGTCACTGATCACTGTAATTTTCTGTATTTGTCATTTGTCAAATTCTATCGCTGTTTACCTTCTTGATTTTATTTCTGTACTATATTTTTATATAAATCAAAAGAACACGCAGGCTTCTGAATAGGTTTCAGTACAGTAGAACGAACCACCGAATGCAACATTTTACTACATATTGCGTTTATAGACTTAAGAAAGCTTTTGATAGCATAGAGCATTGGGCGGTAATAATAGATCACATATTCACAGATTTAATAGCCAAGGAACCAAGCTAATCTTGAACGTGTCTCAGGAATATTGGCAATATTTAAAAAATGCTTGCCTATAAGCATTAAACTTACTATAGATCAATTTTTATTTCCGATACTATTGAAGATTTTGAGGAAGTAGACTGGCAAGACGATGTTATTGAGTGTGATGCTGATGACAGCGATGAAGATATGCCTCTTGCTCTACTAGTCAATAGTTTAGTCTGTAAAGAATGAGATTTTTGTTGTACAGACCTTATTTCTGTTTATTTGTTTGAAGAATAACTCTTTATTTGTGTTCATGTATGAGCTTTCTGTGTTTTCCGGTGTTTTATTATGATTTTTATAAATATATATTCCCTTTTTTCTTATGTTTTTTATATTTCATATATTTCCAATATTTCCAATGTTTCAGAAAATATTTCCGGAAATATTTCCGAAAATATATTTCTGGAAATTTTACAATACTATGTATTGTTAAATGTAAAGAAGTAAAATTATATCAGTTTCAGATCAGGCGCAATGACTTCGCAATTCAATGATGAAGTACTTAAACGCATTCGTTCGGACGCGGTTTAATTAGGGAAGCAGAAGCGAATGAACGAATTCGTTCGGTTGTGCTTGTCATAAAAAAAACTTATTATCGGAAAAAATTCTTGATCCGCTCCTGCTAATAATTACGATGCTCCTTGCTATTACTCTTAAACCAAATAAACAAACCTTAAAATTGATTGTTGTACGGGCTTCAATATAACGCAAACATAAAGTAAATGATTATTGTGTATTATTTCATACTTTCAAAAATATACGGTTTTTATCGATTTATTATTGTAACCAATTTTTACGTTGTTATTAAACGAAACATCGGTTTCTATGAAAAAGTAGGTCCAAGCCTTACGTAATTGTTACCAATTCGGAAATAAAAATGTTTAATAACCTAGTTATATTTTATTTCCTTAGATCAACCAAAAAAAAATCTCTTTTAAAGATAATGAAAAATAAATGCTCATTAGCACACTCCCAGTGAACACCATGCTATATCAGCCTTGACATACTGTAAATATCTAAGAAACGGAAGCTCATCAAAATCGATTCAGTGGTTTAGGAGCTATTGTGGGCCGGACAGACATACACACACACACGGACAGACGTCACGACGATATTACTAATATAGGCCAAAATAACACATTTTCGGCGTTGTCTCAAAAAAAATGTTTTCGTGGAAAACAATACAAGGTAAAAATTGACTTAGTTGCTTACACCTCCCTAAGCATTACCACAGTGTGTGCGGGGTGTTAATAAAGTATATCACCAAATTTCAGAGGATTATTCTTTGAGTTATTTGAAGAAAAACAGTTTCTATAACAAATGTTTAGTTTTTGAAATACAGTTTGTACAAGTTTGATTTTTGTTTCTTTTTGAGATCTGTAGCTCAAATCTGGAACGTGTATTTAGCTACAAGGCATACATCATTAAGCAAAAACAAACATATCAAAAACTGCACGAGATATCAAGAAAAAACAAACAAAAAATTCAAACTTTATCAAACCTGTATCTTAAAAACTAAGCTTGTAGACCTATGTTTATAGAAATTTTTTTTCTTAAAATCAAAATCGTAAATGTCGTTTTGCTAGAAAGGGGTGGTCAACTTAGGAATTTGCGACAAATTGTTTTTTTTTTCACGACAAATTGACGACAATTGATTTATATATTGATAATATCCACTTAAGTGGTAAATAATGCACTTTAAGTTTAAGGAGGTTATTCCTACCAATACAACAGTGTTTTTTTTTAAATTTCCACTGGTAAGTAATAAAAATATTATTTCCATAGGCTATACAATATGTAATAACATAAACTATAAGCAAGGTCAAGTTCAAAACCCTATGGTAGCTAGATTGGAGACAGTGGCTCACCCAGGAAAATGCCTTGGGGGGGGGCGAAGCCTTATGATGAATTTTAAGCTATTTTTTGTGTTTTTTCATGAAATATGTGGGAAATATGTAAAAAAATCTTAGGCTTGGGGAGGGCCCAGGCCCCGAGGACCCCCCCTGGGTGCGCCCATGGTGGAATTACAATACCTTTTTATTACTTACCAGGGTTTTTGCATAGTTGTTTTTTGTAAACATACACAGGTTAGTGATCCGTGCTAATACCATCGAAAATTTCCGTGGCTATTATAAATAAAGCGGAGGTGTAATTATGAGGGGGATAAGGGGATGCTAAGCCCAGTAAAGCCTAAAATTAGCTCCCCCAAACTAGAAAAGCCTAATTTCTCCGCTGGGCGAACTGTTCATGAAAATTTCCGACTCTACCTCTTTACTTATACCTTTGAATCTATGAATTATGCAATACCATCAAAAATAAAATAAGCCAGTCATTAAAGCGAAAAAAAGATCCCCAGCTTGCAAAAGGTGTTGTAGTCGCAATTTTAACGTATATTGTTGACATTTGAGTCCTAAAAAAAAAGAGTTTTCGACCTTGGGGGGGGGGGGGTTTCCCGCGCCATCTTGGATTTAGTGTGCACGAAAAGGTTTTGACTAATAGCCTATAAAATGAGATATCACTGAATTCTCTGGGTAGTAGTACATCTGTTTCCAATGTATTTCCATAGTATATGCAAATTAACGAAATTATTCAGTTTTATGTCATTTTCTCAAACGGTAAGCATTTTACAGAAAGCCTGCAATCAACTTTATTATAGAAAATTAAATTATCTTTTAAACGGTATATCATTGAATGGGCCAAGTCCACGGTTAGCACTTAATTGGCATCCATAAATTGGGGTTATTTTTTAAGATCACGAAAAAAAAATGTTTTTTTAGGTTTTATTCAGTCTTCAAAGCTTTAAGGCTTTTTCTCTAAAACGTAAAGTAACCAAGTTTTCTAAAAAAAACCCTTTTTGTGCACACTAAATCCAAGATGGCGGGGCAAGCCGGCCCCCCTAAGGTCGAAAAATCAAATTTGTTTTTAGGAATCCAATGTCAAAAACATATGTCGAAGTCGCGACCTTTTGCAAGCTAAAATTCTATAATTCTATATTATCCGTGAGCTTGAGTCGATGGCGCCGTAATCTTAACGTACCGTGTGCTTATGGGTACGTGTCGCACTTTCGACTTGGTCGTTCCATAAGGCGGCAAATACATGTAACTCATTGTAAACTTTGACTAAAAACTGTGAGAATAATCCTAGCTATAGATGAAAAGTGCCACTTTATGGAAAAATTTCTATAAAAGTAAAACCAAGGCAATTTATAAAAAATAGGTACCTACTATCTTTGCAAGTGGAATCAGTACCTATCATAAGAGTAACATGATAAAAATGTGATTTCGTAGATAAGTTAATTGTATTTGTATTTGCTCCATTTATTTTGACCTTGGGAAACCTCTGGAAAATATGTACAGTTCGCGCCAAAAAAAACTGTTACCCCTAACTTATTTCTCCAATTTACACTTTCAACATTTTTTTTGGATTTAATAAATATAAAAATATCTTTTCAAAGTTATATATTTTCGTGATTTTTAGCCCTTAAAAAAGTAATGATGATTTTGATTAGACCGTTTAGATCAGTTTATTGTGGGTCGGCTATTTCAAATTATTAATTATAAAGGCCGGCTAGAATAGAATGACGCACAAAAGAGATGGCTTCAATTAGCGCTATCTTTCTTTGTCCAGTGGCCTAATTTTCTTAAAAAGAAATATTTTTTCAAAACTTTTGTACTTAAAATATTATATAGGTACCAACCTATTTCATTAAGCCTTGTCCGCACCAAGGGTAACATTGTTAGAAATATGTGTTTCTAACAATTTGAAAATTTAATTGGAAAAGTTAATAACATTTGTGCCTAACTTTTGTTGAGTAACTTTGTTGGTAACAAATGTAGAAAACAACACAACAATGTTGCTGACAATATTTTTTTAACGATGTTATCAACAAGATTTTGTTTTCCATCACTTGTCGGTAAAGATCAAAGAAATGTAAGATGTTAGAAACTTTTACCAATTTTATGGTCGATTAAATTAATTAAATATTCGAAGTCGGCACTTCACATCCAATTTTTTAAACTTCCATTACATCGAACCTCCCGAGTCAATAAGTCATCACACTTTAGGTCTTCCAGTAAATCACTACCGCTGTATCTCTTTCTACTTTTTAAAAACGTACCCACTTTTTTTCTCTTTCTTTTATTTGTTTCACATATTACTACACATTTCTGCTGCACTTTTTCTTTCAACTGTCGAAATCAGTCTGGACGAATGTATTTGCACAGGAGTAACAAAACAACGTCAGCAACATTTTGTTGGAGAAAAATTTCGTAACAATGTGTGAATGTTTGGTTTAAAAATTTGTTGAAAAATATTATCATCATTAACTTTTTTGTTACTAACTTTGTTTTCAACAATGTTTCTTGGCGCGGACAAGGCTTTAGGTAGGTGCGTACAAATCTAGAAACCTAAAAAAATACCAATTGATTTTCTAAAAATTGCTAAAATCCAAAACCATTCGTTATTTAATTTAAAATTGGAACCACACAGTTTTATTAAAAAATTTTAAAAAAGTAAATGATACGCCACTGTTTCTCTTTATTGGTGTAGAAGGTGTGAATTGTGAACGGGTCCGGGTCGCTTTCGGCCTACCGGTAACAATAGAAACCCAATAAAAGGGTGTGAATAATGAACGGGCTGGAGTCGATTTCGCTAAACGTACCAGACGAGTACCGTATTTTCTTGTAATATTAAAATTTTGTTCATAGTAAATTTTCTAAAAATGAAGATCACCCAGTAATTGCTGTAAACAGCGGGAGATAGATTGAGTTGGGCCATCTCTTTTGCACCTTCTGGTCGGACTATGTAGGTAATTAGAAACTAGATCAAAGTCTACAAAGTATACACTTTAACTAGATTTTATCTCGGTCGCAACAAAATGCTATTTTACAGATTTTTCGCAGCGATTTTTTACACACAAATTAAAACTTTATTATATAAAAATTTACCAGAATAAAACCGAAAACGAAAAACGATTTTTTTTTACTGAAACTGTACATTTTTGTAACAAACCTACACTCGTGAAAATTTTCTGCTCAAACAATGCTACAATTTATTGCGATGTTATAAATGATGCTTTTTATAAACAAACATTAAAAAAGATGATAAAAACTATGTGGTTTCATATAATCTCAAAAGCGGATCTGGGCCAAAATCTAGGGGGGGGGGGGGTAATGGTCGCCGGAAACACTATTTATGTAATTATTTAGTTTCTAAGGGGGAGGGTAATGTAATTATGCGTTTAGCTTGATATTATTTGTTAACAAAAATCCATATCTGTTTTTTCAAGGGGGGGTAATTACCACGTTACCCCCTTCATACCCGCGCTTATGTAATCTTAGGTACCTACACCTAAGCAAAATACCGAGGTTGTGGTGACATCTATTCATGTGGTTTAATTTACAGGATACACACATAGTTGGTTTTAGTAAAAAATATATTGTTATTAGTTTTAACAAACGTGAAATTTCGTACCCGTGAATTTAAAAATCAAACAAGTTTCATGGCTAATCGGGCAAAAAGGAGTTTTTTGTTTCCCTTATATTTTTCCGTGGGTAGCTTGAAAGCTTAATCTCACGGGGGTCCAAGATCTAATGGACACCTAATAAGTGTTGACAGTTAACCGTTTCGTCCTTATGGGACTCCTCAGAACACTGCTGGTCAAGTGACAAATCTTGCGAAGTTAATCAGACGGTTTTGTCTCTAATTAAATGTAATTAGTGAGCGAACTATAGCAAGAGGCGCCATCTTTTATTTGCATTCGATCTTTTCATTGATCGATATTGTATAGCAGTGTTTTTCCCTGCTTTTGGTTTTTTGTTTCTCTCGTATCTCGGTAGATGGCGCCTCTTGCTATAGTTCGCTCACTAATTACATTTAATTAGAGACAAAACCGTCTGAACTTCGCAAGATTTGTCACTTGACCAGCAGTGTTCTGAGGAGTCCCATAAGGACGAAACGGTTAACTGTCAACACTTATTAGGTGTCCATTAGATCTTGGACCCCCGTGAGGTTAAGCTTTCAAGCTACCCACGGAAAAATATAAGGGAAACAAAAAACTCCTTTTTGTCCGATTTTCCATGAAACTTGTTTGATGTTATTAGTTTTAGTTTAGTTTACAATACATTTCATAATTTTTTAGATAACTTTTTGACACTTACCACCTGGTGGTCATAAGAAAAACATAGGCCAATGAAAAAAAAATTATTCCAAAAATAATGAAATAAACTGTAGACCAGTAATAGTCTTTTCTAATTTTCTATCTTTAAATGTATGGATTAAAATTGTCAAGTGTTATTGAAAATGTCAATTTTTTAATAAACTATTTATTTTTGAATTCGACTTTGTTGTGTCAATTTTAGAAGATCAACTGTCAGTCTAGAGTGTAAAACTGTGAAAATACTGCCGGGCGCTATTAAGTGGACCTCACAGGGCCAATAATATTGTCAATATTTTTATATGCTTCTTTCTTTATATAATTTGAAAGAGAATGACAAGAACAGAATTATTGATAATATTATTGATCGTGTGAGGGCCGTTTTACTGCATGACTTTATTGCAATACTAGTTTTCTGTGAGCTACCATTAACCTAATGGCAAATTTAAATAACGTTGCCCAGATGCTAAAACCCCGTATCTCAATACGAGTTTTATTAAAAATCTGAAGTTATATTCCATCGATTTCAAAACCTAGTAACTGGATTAGGTCACAAAGGGCATGTGCTGCGCTAAATATAAATTCCTCATATCTCGCGACCAGAATAAGTCAGTGTCAAAACCTCATACTTCTCATTTCCTAAGAATTGTGGTTTTTGAGATACGAGGTTTTAACATCTGAGCGACGATAAGGCATATCTTAAAGTGTTTGTCATACCCAAATACCTAAAAGCATAAATACAGGGCATACTTATGCATGGGCGTAGTCAGAGTTTCGCTCAGGGTGGGGCAAAAAAGCAAAAAAAATTACAGTCAGATAACCTAAACTTAATTTAATATTGACTTGCAAGCATTGTGAATAAACCTTGATAAAACGTCTTAATAAATGAGCTTAAGCCAAGATTTAATATTAATTTGCGAGCATTGCGAATAAACCTTGATAAAACGTCTTACTAAATGAGCTAAAGCCAAGATGGGGCAGGTGACAAGCCAGGGTGTACTTATGAATTCTTACACGTGATGCTTGAAGCCAGGACCCCCTTAACTGCGTATGCGTCAGCGTTGGTGGTTTTGGAACATACTCCCTTACGTCACTACTTCATTTGACAATTGTCAAAAATGTAAGGTTATGTCTATTAAACCACTCTTAACTTTATTAACTAATTATAAAGAAGAATACAAGTACTTGCCTTTGGAATGGCACTCCCTTACTTCTCTCGAATATATTTCCACAAACCGCACATGTTTAACGTAAATTATTTCCCATTTTTAAAAAAAAAAATTACAATTTTACACGACAACTGCAAAACACCGCAAAATGTAAATAAACAACAAATATGGCGTCCATCCACACAGCAGCTGTGTGTCTAATAGCGATTTCGGCTTTTGCTCGAAAACTGCCCTGGAGTGCTTGAAAATTGCTCTGAAACGGATGCATGCGTTCGACTTTAAAAAGAGCAGTGCCCTAAAAAAGATTTGCGTGCTTGACTATTGCCCGCAAATCTCCGAGCGGGTGCTCTGAATTGCTCCATCTCTTTTGACAGAGCAACGTTTCAGATCAAAACAAAAACATAACCCCACTTTTTAGATATGATTAATTTGTTTCTACCTTTGGTATATGTGTGTTTTCCATGTTTTGCATTTAGAAAATATACATACATATACTACAATGCAACAAAAAAATTTACATAAAAAAATTATAAACCAAGAATATTTTTTATTTGTTCAGGTTACAAAAGCGATCAAGTGTTCGCCCTTGCTCCGAAGAAAGGCAATCCCGCTCGATCTTAGATCAATCCCGGGGTGCTCGGAGAGAGATTCGTGACGTTACCGCTCTACCCGAGAGTGATTTCGGAGCAGTGAAGCCGAAATCGCTATAAGTGTCAAAACACTTTAAGTTTGCCATTGTTGCCAAAGCACGCTATAATTACTTGACGTTTTAATTTTTTGAATTAGTATTTATGCTCTAAGGTTTTTAGACTTACCCTAGACATATTATACAAGTATATATTTTTGAAATCAAAAAGAAACAGTAAGAAGTCTAAAAATGTGATAAAATACAGTGTTTGGTTAATAATACTTGATTTTACAATTTTTTTTCAAGATTGCCAAAATGAATACCACTTAAATATTTAAACTTTTTTGAAGCATGCACATTATGGAGGTGATATTTATGAGACAGTCTGTAGGTACCTACTTTTTTTATACGAGATGCCTAATTTTATTTTAAAAAGCAATAAGTACCTAGTATTATTTTTGTTTAGTTCAATACATTAGCATAAAGTGTTAATTATTGTAACATTATTATGGATATGGATAATAAAACCTCGTACTTCTTACACATGGTTGAAAATTGTTATGACAAACAATTAGTAAACAAGAACACATTTTTTTATGCTAAGTAACGACGAATCAACACCTATATTATATGGTCAGAGAACACACGTGTTTCAAATCGATATACAGGGTCTTCAGTTAATAATATCATAACAAAAACATTTAATGTAAAAAAAGCCAAGTACGCGAAAATGGTATTCCGTAAAAAGAATTGAGATAAAAGTAAAGCCAAGTTCTCTAATACAAATTTCAAAATAAAAGGTTCTGACTAGTTTGGAAATGTTTTTTTAAACTTTGCTATTACAGCCAAATTTCTTTATGTTCAATTTAGCACTGTGCCTAAGTCATTTGCAGCCGTAATAGCCAAGTTAAGAAAAACATTTCCAAGCTAGTAAGAACCTTTCATTTTGAAATTTGTATTAGAGAACTTGACTTTACTTTTATCTCAATTCTTTTTACTGAATACCATTTTCGCGTACTTGACTTTTTTTTACATGAAATGTTTTTGTCATGATTTTACTCCCTTTTTAAAGGATTTAGATAATATTTAAGTTTTAAAGTACTAAAACACGCGGAATATGGTTCAAAACTTTTGTAATGCCTTATTAAAAATGTTGAGCCTTTCAAAGCTCAGCTCTCTAGCGTTTCTGGAAGTGGACAATGTTACTTTTACATAACTTAGCATAATTTTTATGGGGGAGGGCAGTCAATTAAAATTTTGGGGTTTTTTAATATTTTTCTATAGTTTTATAATAGTTCCTATCGGCCTTCCAAAGCTCAGCTCTCTAGCGTTTGGAAGTGGGCGATGTTACTTTCACATTACTTTACATTTATAGGGGAAGGAAGCAAATTAAAATTTTGGGGTTTTTAAATTTTTTCCTATAGTTTTATCATATTTCCTATCAGTCTGCCAAAGCAGCATGTATAGGGGAGGGGAAAAAATTAGAATTTTGTGGTTTTTTGATTTTTTCCAAGGGTTTGGTCATAATTTCTATCAGTCTGCCAAATTTGAGCTTTGTAGCATGTTTGTAAGTACAGTAGAATTTTGATGATGTATACACGAGTGAGTGGCAATTTCGACGTTTTGTGAAATTTTGTAACTAAACTAAACTTGGAGGGGTGATAGATGGGTCAAATATGGGCTGAAATGTTTCAAGAAAAGTTTACGCCGCGAACTTGGCCGGGCACTGCCGTGCCCTCAGATTAACAAGAAATAGCGCTGGGTCAATTGTGCGCAGGGTATTTGCGCGCGGACAAATGCGCGCAACCAATTGCGAGCAACAAAGAACGTAAAATTAAAAGCCTACAACAATTTTATAACAGGTTCGGATACAGACGCTTCTGCAAATGCGCTAACCCTATCCTGCCGAGGTGGATCAGTTGACCTGGTTAGGTTAGTAGGCTAACTTGTCTCGGTTACGTTATTATACAAAAAAAAACTTTCGTAACCAGATCAGGTTTAGGTCCCGTAGGCGAAACATTTTGCAGTTTTATTCTACAAATTCAGGCTAACTATATTATTTTTCGGCAATTGTATATTCAAAGTGGTACAATTTCGGTAACAACAAAGACACTTTTTCATGTGCAGCAGCACTAAATTTTACATTTTTAATAGAAAAAAACCTATTCTTTATAAAAATTTTGCAGTGTCGTAAACAGGGGGGTGAGGGGCTTGATGGCTGGCCAGTGAAAATGGACTCCTAAAACATGACTTTTTTTCAAAAATGAAGATTAAAATGTATCTGCGCTTGAGCCCCCCCAGCATTAATCTCTGCGCATCAATACGCCCTCAAGCCCCCCCCAGGATTCATTTTTGCATACGTAACTAAATCTTGGGAAAAGGGGTTAACTATCCCTTGTTAGGACGTCGATGATTTTACCTCCCATCCCTTAAAATAAAAAGCCTTACTATAAAATGCACTCTGTAATTTTTCAAATTTTTAATATGGGGTAAGAAGTTACAAATGAGGGTAGATTGTGGCATTTTAAAGGCCAAAAAACACCGGGCGTTGGCACATTAAACAGCGCTCCACATTAAAATCGATTTTCTTGACGCGACCCGCTTTCCCACGCCTTATTTTTCCATTTCCCCATAGATAACATATTGTAAAAATGTAAAATTTAAATTTTCTACTTGAAATGATTTTAATTAAAAACATTTTTTGTAAAAACCCCGAAGCAGGTTAATTTGTTGCCTCAATGAATTTTTTTGTATCTAAAAACCCACTACCTCAAACTATAAAACCTCAGTATTTACCAGGGGTTAAGTACTAAGTCTATAGACTTGATCTCGGCCGGTCTAAGAGTATTTTTTTAATACTTACAGGTCAAATAACTTCAATCATTTGGTTCGCGCTAAAGTGTGCAATAGCAAAATAAGCATATGTCCCAGGGACGTACTCTTTAGGTCCCGTTAAGTCCCATCATGCTCATCCTAAAAAGTACGTTTTTAAAACTTTCAAAATGAAACGTTAAAAAACGTCCAATTTGGACGTTTTTAAAACATTTTTTTTACGTCTCTTTAGGTCCACAATATTCCCGTACTTAAAAATTACATTTTTAAAACGTCCCAAAAAGGACATTTTAAAGCTGAACAGGACGTTTTTAAAATGTACTTTTTTGGTACCTTAGGAACTTAACTTTTTATTGCCTGAAAAGTACGTTTTTAAAATATACTTTTTAGATCTCTTATAGCCCATCGCACCGACTTTTTTTTTCGTTGCTTAGCCTAAAGTGTTCCTTATTACGCCATGTTATTATTATATTAAGAAACGCTTAAGCTATGGAACCGAAAAAAAGTCAGTGAGATGGACCCTAATTAGGGCCCTAAATTTGGCGTACCTAAAAAGTAGGTTTCTAAAACGTCCCCAGAATAGACGTTTTAAAAACGTGCTAGGTATGACGTTTTGAAAATGTACTTTTTAGGTTTCTTTTAGCCCATCGCACCGTTTTTTTTTTCGTTACTTAGCCTTAAGTGTTCCTTATTACGTCATATTATGATTATATTAAGAAACGCTTTAAGCAAAGTAACGAAAAAAAAGTGGGTAAGATGGACCCTTAGGGCCCTAACTTTGGCTTACCTAAAATGAACCTTTCTACGATACTCAGATTGGAGTGGAGTCAAGTTTTAAGAGGAACTTGAAAAGGCCCAATACGTAAGGGCCCATACAAGGGGTCCCGACGCCATTTTTAAAACGCCCCGGAACCTTTTTCAAAACGTCCCTGGAACGTATTTAAAACGTCCCCTAAAATGTTTTTTAAACGTCCCCTAAAACGTTTTTAGACATCCCTGAACAGTTTTTTTACGTCCTCGTAACGCTTTGGAACGTTTCCGAACGTCTTTGGAACGTTTATTAAGCGTCCCCAAATTTAGCAGAACCTATAAAAATAAATTTGACAAACGTCCGAAAAAGTTTCTAATATTTTTTAAAAACGTTTTGGGAGGACGTATTAAATACGTAAAAAAGACCCACAAAAACGTTCCAGGGACCTTCCAGGGACCCCTAGCGGATTATGGGACCCAGGCGTATGTTTTTAAGACGTCCCCTAGGTAAGAAATGGACGTTTTAAAAACGTTTTCAAAACGCACCTGTGTTACTAGGGAGTTTTATCTCAAAAATGCAAATTAATTAAAAATAAAGAAAAACCAAATAAAATTTTTGTAACGATATTGCATTTTTTGGAAAACGTGTCTATTTTAGTACTACCCCTGAGGGGTGATTCGGTTGTTTATAAAGCTATAGAAATAATCAATATTCGATAAAAACATTTATTAGAAATTAATTCCAACGTCTAACTAGGTTTGTTTTAATTTATCCGTGTTAAATCGCGTCGTTTTTTCTCTTTTCACAAAGTGTTTAGGTATTTTTACAACACCCGGCCCTTTATTTTGGGAACAATTTCCTAAAAAGCCTTGTTTCCTGATTTTTTAATAAAAACCCCATTCTAATTATGCTTTACGAAAAACCTTTTGCAAAGGCTTTCAATTCTTGTTCATAGTTCTTCAATATCTAATATTGAATACGTGTATAAACAGGACCACAAAGGCAATGGTGGAAGGGTTTATTTTAGGAACTTGAACGACCTAAATATTTTGTTTATAAAGGCAAAGGCGCCAATACACGGCGCGCGGTAGTTAGCGCCAGGCGTTTGTTTGAAGTGACGTGTGTATACGTTGCCATGTTTCGCGCCGCGTAGCTTTATTTAAAAATGCTTATTTCCATTTGAAGTGTGCGAATTTTACCACCAGTCGACGAAACCAGGCACGCCGCGCCAATGCATTCGTACTATGCGCCAATGCATTCGTACCATGCGCCAATGCATTCGTGCTATGCGCCATGTTAAGCCGCGTATTCATTTGAGGCTGAATTCGCATGCCTCGCTGCGACACCAAACGAATGCCTCATTTGCAGTCATGCTCGAGTGAATACGCGCCTTGAGACGAAATATATTTAACTGAATGCTCGTTTAGTTCCCACTTTGATCAAATGGCGTCGCATGCCGCGCGGCTACAGTCGTGTTGCTGTTGGCTACGCCTTCAAGGCACTCACACAAAAGTATGAGCGTTCAGCCTCGCAGCGAGGCATGCGACTTCTGCCTCAAATATGGCCTTTACAGTTGAGACTCTAGGCCGAAGCGAAAAAATCCACACGGTCTGTAAAGGCGGCTTAAACCTATGAGGTGTCGCAAATAAATATCGATACTTTTTTTCTTACAAACATATGTAATATTATTAAAAAGTACAACAAAAAAGATTAAAGGGTAACCCCTGATCCTTTCCCAGTTTAAAATTTTGTTATTTAATTGCCACATCTTGTATAATATTTGTTTAGATATTCGTAAGCTATAACTTGCTTCAAACAATAATATTTACTTTTTTTTCAGAATTTCATATTGGTTAAGAAACAACATATAAGAACTGAATTAAGGTAAGTCTTAAAACATCCAAATATTTTTTATAACCAAATACGTACCTAAAAATTAAACTGAAGCACATGGTATGTACGTACAGACAGTGGCGCACCCAGGAATAAGTCATAATTTTTGTTCATTAAATATGTCAAAAATACGTAAAAAAAATTAGGTTCCAACAGTGCAGGAGCTAACGTGGGCCGGACACGTAACTCCATTTTTTACAATGGTACAGTAAGCTCCGTTAATAGTTAGGGTAAATTGCCCAATCGTTGGCAGTTAAAGAGCTGTTTCATTTTTGAAACGAGTTTTCACACGTCTATATTATTTTTTTTATTATTTTAAGCTACTTTTTCGAAATGCCCAAAGGTTCTACTTTCTACCTATTTATCGAGTTTTAAATAACCTGTTTTTATCAAATAGAGGAAAAAAGTCCCTATAATAGTTGGAACCTTAAGCCTATTATTGGCTCTCATATTTTACCTATTATTGGCACAATAAAAAACAATTCACACTTTTGTAATAAAACAGTGTACTTATTATTTTAAACCTGAGATAAAAAGTGACCAATCAGAGCAAAAACTAAAAAAATCCGGATACAAAGTGACTAATCAGAGACAGATAAGTAAAAATGTAAAAAAAAAGAACATTACAACCTAAAACCCAAAAAAAACTAGGAAAAAAACTCTGAAAATAAATTAAAAAGTGCTAAAAATAGCGTACAGACCTCGACGAATAAAAAGATAAAGGTCAATATCAAAATCGAAATTTGGATATCAATTTCGATTTCGATATCGATTTTGTATTGGATATCGATTTCGAATTGATTTTGATTTCGATTTGATTTCGATTTCAAATTCGATTACTATATATGTATTTTGACCTATCTTAGCAATATCGTGTGTGTGTGTGTGTGTGTGTGTATGTGTGTGTGTGTGCTATTTCTGTCCGTAATACGATAGCTCCCAAACCGCTAAACCGATTTTCATAAAATTTTCAGGTAAAAAAGTGTTTGACACTCTAATGCAAAATTTAAAAAATTATAATTTTTTAACAGAGTGTCATATCAATATGCGGTTTTCGGAATATAGTAAAAACTTCGTAAGATTTTTATTTTCTGAGATATAAACAAAAAACTGTTTTCAAGGTATATCATGACTTCACTTGAAGTGTGCTAGGAAGGTATCAGATCCTTCATAGATCCATTTATTTTTTTATCGAACATAATACTTTGTATAGCCATTGCTGCGCGGGCTAAGAACGTAAACAACACCGTGTATTTTTAATTAAAGTAAACCATTTTACAATTTACGCAAAAAGTTTAAAATTTTACTTAACGGTGCTCACGTTAAAAATAGTAGGTAATTTAAAGACGTCATTATCTTGAAAAGTGTGAGGCAAACAAAAATGCTGCCGTCATTTTCGAATTTTTTGGCGTAGGAATAATAAATGCTAACATTTTTGAGTTTGAGTCACCCAAAAAATTGGCCATCGCGCACATGATTCGGGATGTTTACAACTTTTTCTCTTAATTGTTTTATTTTCTGGAAGACTGTTTGGACATAAAGTTGGCTAATGGTGTGACAAATATAGCAATTCTATTTTGTAAATGCCAAAAATTAAATCTGTTTTCATTAAAAAATACCCAGCAAAAACAAAAGTAATGAGTATTGGCAAACAGTCTACAGAATCCAACATTCTATAATATGACGAATTTATAGAACATGTCTCAAGGTTTAAATAACCGGGATCTGTTACTACCTTAATGATAAAAGGGAATGTGATAAAAAACTCAAAACATGAATTTATGTAAGCGAAATATCGTAAACGGAGTATCTGATAAATGATTAGATGCTAAGAAGTGCAGGTAGCGAGAGACAGCCTATGACTATTGTAAAAGAGTCTAACATAAGTTTGCATACGAGAGCAATGGGCACCACCACAAACTCTGTTCTAAAGATGTTTACAACTTTTTTCTCTTAATTGTTTTATTTTCTGGAAGACTGTTTGGGCGTAAAGTTGGCTAATGGTGTGACAAATATAGCAATTCTATTTTGTAAATTCCAAAAATTAAATCTGCTTTCATTAAAAAATACCCAGCAAAAAGAAAAGTAATGAGTTGTTACTGAAATTTTTCTGTAATTGTTGCCATCCAGCTTGTTTCCTTTTTATGAATTAAGGATATGAATGCAATTTTCCAATCATCAGGTACTGGTATAATACCACTTATGCATTGATTGATATTATAAATATGTGAGATTTTCTAGTAGTATCTCTGATCCATATTTTAGCATTTCAGCGTATGTTCCCTCAGGTCCGCTAGCTTTTCCGGATTAAAGCTTTTTAGTACTATACTTTATTATTTCTTTTTCGATGATTACTTCCTCTCCTTATACTAGAGACTGCTTATGACTATTATATATATATATATTATATATATATATATTATATATATATATATATAAATATATATATATATATATATATATATATATATATATATATATATATATATATATATATATATATATATATATATATATATATATATATATATATATATATATATATATAAGTCTGTAGATTTTCTTAAATCGACAATAACTTACCCATATTTCTAAAATACGTAATACCTACATCTAGGTAATATCGATAATATATTCAACGTCATATTTTGCACATAAAAAAAATATGGATACTAAAATTTAATTGTAAAAAAAAGATTTAAAATGTGAACAATAGATACTTATTATTTTTTGTCTTATTTCACGGTATAATGTAAGTCTTTGGGTTTTAAAAGTTATTATAAATATTATATAGATATATCTTCAAAAAACAAATTTTGAAACAATTAATAACAGCATGAATACAACCAGTGGCGTCTATAAGGCGAGGGGAACCCCCCCCCCCCCGAAACTACGATTTTGTTAAATATTTTCTACATATTTTATGAATACAAACATAAAATAGCATAAAATACGGCCTCAGGGGAGGGAGTCTCGCCCCCCCCCCCAAAACTGTGTTGGGCACACTTTGAATTTTTTTCTATATACGCCCTTATACTATGAAAAATTAAAGAGAAAATATCGCAGCCAATAGGAAAATAAATTAGACTCGATCCGAGTTCGTAGGGTGAATAAATAGGGGTGTATATGGTTTTCCACGGTTTGTTTTCAGAAAAACTAGACCTAGAAGAACAGAAAAAGGTTAAACACAAGAGTTATAGGTAATAAAAGTATCTACAACTTTATTATCAGTGGCGTATTTAAAAAAAAGCTTTGGGGGAATCCCCATCATGAATCATTTTAAGTCTAAAACCACTTAAAGTCGCCAATTAATTAGTATAGATAGCAACAAAACAATTTTCCTAAACATTACAATATCCCTGCGGTAACGTGCCTGAAGTTTGTCAAGTTTTAATATTCAAATATTGCCTTCAAAGTGATGGAGATAATAGGGACATTTTGGGTTAGTCAAAATAACAGAAAATTTGACAGCTGTTACCGTTAATGTTACTGAGATAAAGGCAAAAAAGATAGATTTTGGAACACTAAAGATAAGCATAAGACAAACGTTATATTTTCTACTTTTTGTTTAATATATTTGTTTATTTATTTTTATTAGATTTATGGCTTCTTACAAACCAAACTACCGAAGTCCCTAATAAATGAAAGCTATTCTATAGGTTTTGTTATATTTTATGCAAAGAAAATTAAATAAAAAATAAAATAGCTTGTCACAAAAAATCTGTCTCAGGCGGTAACAGCTAATTTTTCTGAAAAAAAAATTCATTTTACATTACAACTTAAAGTTTTATTATAAACGGAAGTAGTAGGTTATAGAGGACCGCGACGAAAAATGTCGGAGAGTTTTTGAATTATTGATAATAAATCGCTATGTGTTTGAAAAATAAAAATTTATAGATTTGAGGTAAATGATGTCCTTTTTGTAACGTGGAATATTTTAAGAATACCGATAACCGTAAAAACCGTTGAAATATTGAACAAAACTAAAAAAAAGTGTCATAAATTTGGCTTGGTCGGAAAATGCTAAAATGTCCCTTTCTGTAACTCCTTTTTTAGATGTTACAGAAATCTCTGCCTTGATATTTTTGACCATAATCTATTTTTGTAATTTTATTTTGTTATGTTATTATGTCACAAATTGAGTGCTTGTTAATTTTTGTCCCTTCTGTAACACAAGTTTTCAACCAATTTTTTTTAATTTGAAGTTGTCTTTTAGATACAACTTAAGTAAAATATTGAATTATGTTTCGTATTATGTGTATTTTATTCATTTGTGAACAAAAAAATTTAAAAATAATATATATCTATAATCAAAATCTCTAAAAATTAGTTTTTAATAAATATTTTGCTATTTATTATAATAAACTTACTGCGATGTGTATTTTTTAATTAGGTTCTCACAAGCTATCTTATTTCAGGCATATTTTAACACATTTGAGAGGTTTTTGAATACCTAAGTAATATGGTAACAACTACCACGTTACAGAAGGGACAAAGCATTTACCATTCCAACAATCGTGTTATAAGAAACGCAACTCGCATGTAGCTTACCAGCTTTTGGTGACGCATAATAGTTTAAAGGTTACACATTCAGTATACAACAATTTTTGTTGATACAAAAACTTTTGATTTTGTTCCAAAAAAAAGTGCCGTATAGCGCCAATTTCAGACCAATTTTTTACAAAATGCCATGTTTTTGTAAAACAGTAAATTGACAGATTTTACTTAAAGTTCAAAAAATAATTTTTTTATCCGATTGTGAAAAACAATTTCAAAAATAATTCTGCGTTGGTGAAACTTTTTATGAGAAACCATACTTGTACTCTAAATGTTATTGTTTTTTTGACCAAAATTATTTCACGTCTTTAGCTTGCCAAATATTTTGGTTTTGAGCAGGACAATGAGTATTCCAAACAAAGAGACCTGATTGAATTGAAGGGAGTAAATATACAGGGTGTTTTACGAACATCAAAACCTCTTTGGGTATTTAGAGTGCGGATTTGGAGAAACGCTCGGACAAGTTGATTTTGTTTGCGAGGGGGACACTAGTTGGCTATCTTTAAATTTTTGTAGCACGAACCTTCTTTGAGGGTTACACTTTACCCCTATATTTGAATAAGGAAAGCAGGTCTAGTGATACCTTGTTTTGAAGGCCTTTTGAATGTCCTTACAACCGTGTTAAGATTTCAAAAATCTATCCATTAGTTTCAAATTTAACATCGACTGATGAAATAAAAATTTAATTGAAATTTTATATTTTTCGGATTTAGTTTTTATTTTATCATTCCATGTTAAATTTAAAAATTTGAAAGCAAATATCTCAAAAACTCATCAATGGATTTTAGAAATTTTTACACGGTTATAAATATATTCAAGGGAGCTTCAAAACAAGGTATCACTAGATCCACTTTCCCCATTTAAAATATAGGGGTAAAGTATACCCCCTCGCAGACAAAATCGACGTGTCCGAGCGTTTCTCCAAATTCGCACTCTAAATACCCAAAAAAGGCTCTGTTTTGATCTTCGTGAAACACCCGATATTATACCGCAAAACTGTTTCAAACTGGAAAGCTTGATCCAAAGCGAGGGTACAATTTACCTTTAAATTACCGTCAACTGGACCTAAGGAAGGAGCTAAATAAAAAATTATAAAAAATAGTTTTTTTTGCTCAGCCAGGACTCGAACCTGGAACCTTTGGCTATTTACGCTCACGTCCTACCAATTAACCTACCGAACACATATGTATAAATTTTAAAAACTTCCACTCAGGGTTTTAATTAAAACCTTGCATCTTTTGAATGTGATTTTTTTTTTAAATTAATCAATTACCACATAAGAAAATCATCTGTACTAACCATAGAACCATCCATGGTAAAAACAATCTAAAAAAACACAGTTTCCCAAACCAAAACCTTATACCACAATTATTTAATTTATTTGCAACCATGAAAATTTTGTTTTAATTAAAAATTTATCCTGGGAAAAAACACATAACTATAAAAAAAAATCCATGGGTGGATACAAGGAATTTTACTACTTGTATATCGCCCTTCATCGCTAACAGCGCGGCGGAACAAACTTGCGTTTTAAAATCAGACATCATGTTGATTTTAAAATGGGCATCAATTTTGTCTCAGGTGTTAATCAAACATTTGTTTCATGAAAATCGGTCAAATAATAAAAAAGTTATTTAAAAAACATTTTTAATACATGTGGCCTGTTATGCAGTGAAAAAGTGAAAAGCTATTTTTATACGACTGTCTTGTAAAAGGGGGTTTTGCGCACGGATAACACGATCTGAAAATTGCATTTTGCGCACGCTGTGTGCAAAACGTTTTGCACACGCTTATGTCATTTTTGCGCACGCCTATGTTATTTCTGCATACGGGTCTCCCGTCATTGTGATTTTTGTTGTTGTCACCCATCAATATAAGTTGTCTTAGTTCCGTAGCAACTGTCACTGCTCGTATGTTTTGTTGATTAGATACGTCAAAAAATTGTTGAATTTTTAAAGTTTTGTTGTAAAAATGTCGGAAATAAAAACAAGTTAAATTAAAATTTGATTTTTCTTTCTTTATTAGCAGTCGTATAAAAAATATTGTAAAAAACTCGTTTGAAAACCTCTTTGCACACTCCCTCGACTCCACCAAACTGTCTCGATCGTGTGCAAAGAGTCGTTTTCAAACCTTGTTGTTTAAATAACTATTTACACTCTATTTAATGACGTGTATATCAAATATGGCGGCCATTTGTAATAACAGAGGCGGCTATCGTTCCAAAAAAACTAGATGAACTGAAAAAAACGAATTAACGTATTTCCATAAATTGCTGTAGTGGCTTATAAAAACTACCAAATTTTTAAGACTGGGACGATATTTATATTTTTCTAAAAAACTCTTGGTTTTTGCTCCATATTTTGAAAAGCCCTTCAAGTATTTTTTTAATATTATTAGTATTAATTATTTTTTGTTTAAAAAAAACAGATGTACACCACTGGAGAAACCTATAAGTAATCTAGAAAACGCACCTTTACCTTACCATCAGTGAATTAATGGGTAATTTATTAGGTTTTTTAATTGATTCAATAGAAAAAAAAAACAATGGCATTGTATAAACACTACGGGTCAAGGTGGCCATGCACCGCTGAAGAATCCGTACTTTACACTTAGAATCAATATAGTTTATTATTTATTGTTAAGGTAAAAAGCTGCTCATACACTATAATATACAGGGCTCGACTTCGAACGTTTAGCCTTTATGAAAAGCGTATAAAAAAAGGATGAACTTATGGAACGCAAGAAGTCAGTGGGGGACCAAAGACGCGCATATTCAGGAGCGTTTGCCGCTGTGACTCAAAATTCATTAGTAGTTTTTTATTACTAAACAGGACCAATCAAAGTAAGACTTCCACTTTTAAAAGACGAAGAAATAGTCGTTATTATTTATTTCGTTATTTTAGCTTTAATCAGGAAATATTAAATCGAGAAAAATTCAATTTTTTAATAATTTTTTCTTATACAATAACCTTGCTCTTTTATTAAAGTCGCGCTTAAATGCCGCTCAAGTGTTGGATCTCTTGGCGGCGGCTCACGAAGTCAAGTTGCTAAAAGTCACCATACACTATCCAGGAAACAGAATAGGGGACAACATTTTTGGGGGTAGGGATGTACGACAGCCCTAAACCTCTTGCCCCTCTACTGTTTTCAGTCTGCCAAAAATAATAATAATAACATAATAAAAATAAATTAGCAAAGAACCAGGCACATTTTAAATGAGATTTCGAACAATAAATGATTTTTAGTTTGGTGTAGATCATGAGCTCTTGATCAAAAGCTCTCTTGGGTGAAAAAGAAACCTATGAATGGTTTCGGAAATATAGTGTTTCTAAAACAAAAATCAGCCTCTCGAGATTTCGCGATGAAAAACGTTTTTTAGTTGAAGAAATTTTAGGTTCAAAATAAATGGTCGCTAGGCGCGGATCTACGGGGTGGGGGGAAAATCCCCTACCTTCAAATCCCAAAATATATTTTGTTTTGACACACAGAATATACCTTCTGGTCAGGCTCTAGAGTTCCAGGGACAATGAAATTTTATAATTTTGTTAACACAAACAATTTAAACTGGCGAATAAAAATTGATTTATAATCCGTTTTGTCTTAAATTTGAAACAATACCTAATACAACTTTTGACTTAAATCTAAAAAATCAAAATGGCGCTTCCAAAATGGTGGAATTTTCCACTTATAAACAGGTATATATCAAATTTAGAACTTGAGGTTGTTTATTTATTTATTTATAAGATAACATGTAAAAATACAATGTAATCGCAGTTTAAAGTCGCTAATTTTTTTTTTTAAATTTAATTAAACTAAAAATAAAACTCAAATTAACAGGTCCAAAATGACTATTTAATAAATTTTGTGTCTTCAAGGTTGCTGATTGTGACTTTTAAACTAATTCTAAAAAAAATTAAATATAACGGATCCAAAATGGCGGCCTTTTTCATTTATTAACGGATACATGCCGTAAAACCTGGCAGGTTTAAACCTGTGTATCTCTGAAACTAAAGGCATTTTCACAATGGATTATTTTAAAAAACTGCCATGGCATTTAGTACTCAATTTATACAAAAAATAAAATTAATCAAAAAATTCCTTTTATATTTTTTTTTGTGTATTTGTCTCTATTTACCCGCCGATGGGGTGTATAGAGACGCCTATGTAAAGTTATATACACAAAAAAAAACGCCAAACAATCTCTAAATTATAATTTTTTTTAATAGCCCAAAACTTCTAAAATAGCTGTCCATAGCATTAATGGATATGTATTAAATCTGGAACTTTCACTTAGGAAAATCAAATTGGCGGTTTCGAAATAGTGGACATTTTCATTTATAAACCGATATGTCATAAATCATGAAATCATAACAGTCCCCTAAAATTTCAAAATTAATAATGTCGGATCATAAATGGAAATTTCCGCCAATTTAATTTTTTTTAAATTTAGTTTAGTTATCAAATTTAGCCGCCTTACACACCCCAACGTGCCAAATTTATTACATATTGGCTCATAAATGCCAAAATCCGCCATTTTGAACTCTCCATTTTAATTATTTTCAGGTTTAATTTAAAAATCAAAATCAGCAACCTTAAGCACCCCAAACTTTGGTTTATAAATAAGAAAGTCCGCGAAAAAACTATTAATTTGCATTGTTATCGGAACTCTAAACACCTGTCAAAATTGCAAACTTGAACTACGGCGGCAAGTTGGCCCGGCGCCAAATCGGGTCGACAGCGAGTTGCGGTAAGTTGGCAGCGGCCAATTGTCCGATTCCCCGTGGTCACTATGCAAAACACGTAAAATTTCCCCACACAAATGAAATTCCTAGATACGCCCCTGATGGTCACCTTGTTTGTACAATTTACTTTGTATCGATCCTTGTGTGTCCACAATAAAACAAACATGGCCTTGATTTATCCATTAAAAATGGATGATTTCACTCCTGGATTATTATTAGATTACAAATTTAAAGTTAAGTTTATACATGGTGTTCCATAACTTAGGGGCCATAGTGCAGCAGGTGATATAGTTTTAATTATACGCATTTGTAATGACGTCACCAGATGGGAAAAAAACGTATGGCGTAGATATTTTTGTCAATCAATGTTTTTTGATTGACAGTGACGGATACTTCACATAACCAATTACCTACCTATTTAAATCATAGACACTACTTTTTTTAAAAAGTTTATTGTCATCGCTGTTTATAATCACGGTGGATAGAATATACCGGTGTTCCGGATGAACCGGATCATATAAATAAATGTCGAATTTTCACGTCACTAGTGGTCCAGCTGATTTTTAGAAACGAAAGTTAGATATGATATCAACAACTAATATTTTTTAATTTTTTTGAAAACTAAGGCAATTTTCGTACTATTTTTTAGTATATTAGTATATATAATTTATTTAAAAATTATTTTAATTTCAAATCATTGCTCTTGTTCTAATACATGACTTCACCCAATTTCATATTTTTACTGCGTTTTTTTAAAAAGTTATGACCAAAAAAGTTTTAAAAATCGCCAACTTTGATGCTCTGTATCTCGACAAAGAAAGAATTTTGACCTATGCATTATTGGAACTTTTTTATCAGACATGTTGGCCTATGGCCCCTAAGTTATGGGACACCCTGTATAGTCGTTAAAAAGAAATAAATTTTTGCCGGTTGCTAATTTTTTGCTGTTACGTTTTTCATGTCGATATTTTTACATATTTGGGCGAGGGACATGGCGGTCACAGCAAAGCTGGTTTTTAGCTTATTGGTGTTTAGTATGTTGAGTCTAGTATTTGATTAAGAATTTTGACAATCTGGTATGAAAAAGATCTCTCAGAAAGTTTTGTGTGATGACAAGGGAAGGTAAGCCTACCTCTAAATCTTAAATTAAAATTGTTGACATGTAAATGTCGTCTTGGATGCATGTTGAGCCATTTGCTAATTTTCAGGGTGTAACTTATGGGTCTATATTTTCTTATACCATGTAAAAGCCTCAGACATGCATTTTGTAATCTTTTATCAGATTTGATTTTGAGGCATTAAGCTGTAGACAATGTTTTTCCGATATTTCAAAAATGTTTTGTAGGTCATAGTTGATTGCAGCTACTGCCTATTTTGATTCTTCCAATTTTAAAGAAAGATACCCCTGTGTATCATCAGCGTAACAATGATTCTTACATGATAAAGATTTTGGAAAGTGCGAAACATAAACTGAATACAATAAAGGAGATATGATTGAGCCTTGTGGAGAACCTGACTGCAGAGTTAGAGAATTGGAGAAATGCGAGCTTAGCTTTAAAAATTTGTACAGTAATAAATGAAATAAATCAATATAAAAAGTGTCATTCTTTAATTGCCTTTTTATAAAAAAGAAATTGTCATGATAATTGCCAACTTTTTCCATGGAGTTGCCATCTAGAATAAAAGAAATACGCCACGGGATTATGAAATTGGCAACTAAAGAAGTTTTCGTAACAAAAACTCCAGCTTAACGTGGCAAAACTTATGATTACCACTAGTCAATGTCTGGAAACTTGTTAAAAACTAATTCGAAAGAAACTAAGCTCCCTCTTCAAAGCAACCCACGCTATTTTAATCCCCACACAAATGAAAAAACGCGGTAAAAACTTGAGCACATTTCTACGAGATATCATTTTTCTGTCATGTTGAGATATGAAACTAATCCCCAGCTGCTTTTAAAAATTACTTTGCCAACTGGTGGGTACTTGAGCTAACACGGCTTTTTAAATTTAAAGTAACTTTTATAGTTATATCAGCGGTTGACTTCGGTAGGCTCCCAACAAATAGCATATAGGAACTAAACAATTACGATTTTGAGCTAATTATAAATTCACTGTTAATTAGCAACTACCAGAAAATTAGTACCCTATACCAGGAACAGAAGAGATTATTTGAATTATTGCTTTTGTTGTTTTTTAACATATAATATACTATTAAAGTTCGTAAATGAATGTTTTATTATCATGTCTTGTGACGTACTTACGTGTTTGTCGTAAAAATATGTTGTCTGGATAATTTAAATTTTTATCATTTCCAGCCTTGAATACCTATACACATTTGCACAAAAACTTTAGACGTTCGCCAGTCATAAATGTTTTATAAAAATTTTCGAAAATTCTTGAGTAACCGTTGGCAATTATAATAGCAATTCTATTTTTGGATGCAACTGCTCGAAAAGGTTTAAGGAACATATACACCACTCTAAAATTAAAAAAAAAGAGAAGAATACATCAATACAAGTTGTAAAAGCTTTTGAGGTACCTATTGATCCATCCATTTTACAATTATCGTAGTAAGTAAATATTTTCCAGTAATTTTTGTCGAGACCTTCTTAAACCGTATTTCAATGTCACCTAATAATACGCTAATCGACATAAAGGTTACATAAAGTACATACAGCGGATTATCCCATACGACAGAATAAATATTTAATTATGCAGTACGCCTACTCCGCAATCCAAACAGTAAATTTCATCAGTAACCCTACAGGGCGTTGTGCCTGTAAATTAATTAAGATACTATTTTATAGGCACAACAAGAAGAGAAATTAGAAATATTAGAAAGTTAATAAACCAAAATCGACTTAAACTATCAGCCAGTTGTATATGTATAGTCAACCACGGACACCGGTGTTTCGGAAAAAGGCATTTCCTTCCTCAGCATGGCTTGCCTGACACAAGGTAGAACAAACTGACTACAAGATACAAGGTAAATCAAAAAGAATGAAAAAATAGGTGAAACCTATTTTTCATTCTACGAGTGAAACGATAGCGAACCAAGGCGGGACGAAAATGTCCACCGGTCTATAAGGAAGAAAGACATTTCGTCACAGTTCAACCAGACAACTGATATGGTATGGCCATGTACAAAGAATCAACGACGAAAGATTACCAAAGCAGGTCCTAGAATGGTAACCAATAGGGCGCAGAAAAAGAGGGCGCCCTAAACTGGAATGGCAACAGTCAATTCAAAGATCAATGAGTCAAGAAAAACTTACAGAATATGATTGTGAGGATCGAAGGAGGTGGAGAATAGGCCTCGGACCACGTAGAAAAATGTTCTAAATCGACATAGTAGTACTTCTAGATAGACTTTGTATTTGATTTTTCCTCAAGAGTTGTAATTATTGGATCCCATGAGTTATATAGAAAAGGAAATAAAAACAAACAATAAATTAATGATGGATTTTCTAGAAATGGCGTCGCGTAAAAATATTACGACTTAAATTTAGACCAATCTTAAATTAGAAAAAAAAAAACAATAAAAATTCAAGTGTCCTCGTCGTCATGAAATGATAGTTTTATTGGTATTTAATGATCTATAAAATAACGTAATTTATTCCTCATGTAAAATAGAATGTTTTTTTTTGTTGTGAGAATCAGTGACGAATCCAAATTTTAACGCTCTTATAGTCAGAAGAAAAATCGGAAAATGCTCTCCGTTTTCAGTCCATAAGCATTTAATATTACTTTTGGGTTACCCACCATTTCCCTCTAATTTGAATATCCCGGTGGCCAACCCGAAATATCGAGAGGGACGGAGAAAACCCCCAAAACCCTGTTTTTTTAAGTATTATTCAATTTTCTCAATAACTAACCTTTTTATCGAAAATTGCAAAAAACAGTTTTTTGTGGAAAACGAAATTCCCTGTTCAACATTGTATTGATCAATAACGTTAGAGAAAGGAAGTACATCTTCAGTGGCGTCCGTAAATTGGGATGATTTAGGAAAAAACATGTTTATTATAGGTTTTATAGAATTGTCTCAAAAACTACACTTCATGGGAAAAAAATAAATTTATATTACATATGTATTTTATCTATTTTAAAAAAAATTAAGCTTCTTAGAAAAAAAAAACTTTTTACCTTATTCTATCCTACTGACGTTAGCCTTTAGGAAAATTTGACAAAAATGTTTTTTTTGGTAATGTTGACAATGACCCCAATGTACGGACGCCTCTGGAGAGTTAGCCATATTGTCTATCACATTTTGTGATACACTGTTTAAAAGAAAATTTGTCCACCCTAAAGTGGATAACTTATAATGTCCTAAAAACGTCGATTTGCAGAAGGCATATGATAGTATACCACTAAATCTACTTTGAAAAGCGTTGGAAAACACAAACATAAGCGTACAACTAATTAAGGCCATCAAAGAGTTATACCGCAATAGTAAGGCAAAAGTTAAAATAAAAACAAAACTAACCAAAGACTTTCAAGTCAATAAAGGTGTTAAACAAGGTTGCCGTATCTCGCATACGCTCTTCAAGATATACTTGGAACAAGTCCTTAAAGTATGGAAGAGAAAATGTCAAAACATGGGAATTCCGTTGGACGAAACCACCTTGTATACTTTATGTTTCGCCGATGATCAGATAGTAGTGGCTTAGGATTATGACGACCTCGAACATATGACACGAAAACTAATTAGTTCTTAAGAAAATTTGATAAAACCTGTAAAAATTTTTTAAATTTGGTGATTTTAAATAATTACTTAAAACTTAACACCAGTGCAGCGGTATCTATGGAATAATTTTCCCTTTTTTATACAGCATTTCAAACGAAATTTTATTGTCTACGACGAAGTATAGAACACATTTTTGGATAGAGCTTGCTTTTGAAGAAAATCGAATAAAACGTGTAAAAAACATGTTTTTTTTAAGCATCCAAATTTCGTTAAAATCGGTTTATCGGTTTTTGAGTGATTGTGAGGGATATGATATGATATGAACACACCGACAGGCATTATTGGCCTTTTTTTGAACCAAAGAACTTATTTTAAGTGAAAAAAACAGGTTTACTCATGATATGGATGCCTAAAAATACTCGATTTTGCTAAACACACTCTCTCTCTCTCTAAGAGCATCGTCAATGTATCATAGCATAATAAAAAATAAAAATTTTAAATATGCAGATACTGGGTTTTTATGACTTTTTTATTATTAGTAACATCAAAAAAATTCCGCGGTGTTGTTTTTCATATTTGTCACTCGTCAAAGCAGAAAAATAAAAATATATGCAGTAAATATAGAACTATAATAATATACTTTCTTTCTGATAATTATTCTCTAGTTTACTTTCTTTGTAATAGAGTTTTCTCTGTTTATGTTTGCTCCCAAGTATGTCTTTACTTTCGTCTTTTTTGTTAATATACTGGGACTTTCCATCAAATTAGGATCAATCGCCCAGTTTCGCAAAATTTTAGCAAAATTAAAGCATTTTTAAACAAACACAAACAACCAAGTACCTAGCCAGGAATCGAACCCGGACGGCCGGTGTGGGTTACTTTCGTCTTTACTATGAACACCATTATCATCCGCGTTGACAGCTATCTGAGTTGATTTGGGACCAATATATCCGCTTCTCTCAATCATTCTCACAAAAGCTTTAAGGACCAGATTAAACAGTAATGAAGATAACGCAACACCTTGTGTTACTCCTGAAGTTACATAAAATGGCTCTGATAACTGGTTAAAAAAATGTGTATCACCCCTGTTAGTCCAGGCATTATAGAATTTTATTATATAAATTTGAGTTTTTGACCTTGGCGGTTCCCTCCGTCATCGTGGATGCACAAAAAGTTTTTTTTTTAATTACTTGGTTACTGTACGTTTTAGAAAATAAAGTTTTAAACAAAACCGAACCAATACAATAAAATTTCGTACAAAAACGCTTTTGTACGTTTTTTTTGGTTTTTGAGTTATGACGCTAAACATTTCGTCACCATTTTGGATTTTGACAAATTTTTTTTAGTGGCCTTTAACTTCGAAACTGCTTATTTTTGACAAAATCTGTAATAACATAAAATAAAAATCACTAATAGCCTATAAAATGAAACATCACTGAGTTCTCTGGGTTCATTGCTGAGAAAAATTAATTCAATAATAGCTTTAACACAATTTTATGATAGGCCGTTTGAAGGAACATTTTATTTTATCTTAAAAGGTGTTTTTAATATTTTCCTTAAAATGCTTAGTTTTTTTGAAAACTGAATAAAATCTTAAAAATCATTTTTTTTTCGTGATTTAAAAAAAAGGCTAATTTATGGATGCCAATTAAGTGATAACCGTGGACTTGGCCCACCTCGATGATACAAGGTTTAAAAGATAATTTAATTTTCTATAATAAAGTTGATTAAACACTTTCTGTAAAATGCTTACCTTTTGAAAAAATGACATAAAACTGAATAATTTCGGTTTATTTTGCATCTACCATGGAAATACATAAGAAACGGGTGTATAGTTTTTGCAAAGTCACCTGAAATGTTCCTAATACGGGGTTCTATCGATTTCATGAAATTTTGCTTCAATCTGCCCTTCAAAAGTTATCCAAATTCATATAAAATCTTCCTGGTATAATTTCAACCCTACCGACAGAGAAAAGGCGCGGCTCTTTGCGGTCCAAGCACAAAGTATTTGTTTTCTGACCGACCCAGCACAGGAGGAAAGACGGCACCTGATTGGCAGTTTTTGAGATGCGCTTTTAATTGCTTTCGGGACCCCTTTAGTCGGCAGTATGCAGAGATAGAAAATAAATCAGTGTCGTTTCTGTAGGTGTAGGAATAGAAAGTTTTATTATCTATTTTTATTTCTTTAGTTTACGCCATAATTAAATGAAATATTTTTCATGAGTATATCTACCTCCGCCCATGTCACTTTCTTTAAAAGCCGATGGTCGGCTTTAACCTTTGTTCAACTGACTTTGCAAAAACTATACTGCTTACACTTTAGGGTTCGTATCTCAGCAAGAGTACTACCCAGATAACTGAATAATGTTTTTATTTTAACTTATTACAAATTTTCTAGAAAATAAGCAGTTTTAAAGTTAAAGGCCACTAAATAAAAAAATTGGTCAAAATCCAAAATGGCGGCGAAAGGTTAGCGTCATAACTCGAAACAGCATTTATGTAGGAAATTTTATTTTCTTCAACATGACTTAATTTAACAAAAAACCTTTTGGTGCACACTAAATCTAAGATGGCAAGAGCCGCCCCCCTTCCCCCCAAGGTCGAAAACTCAAAAACAATGTAAACAACATATGCCAAAATCGCGACTACAACACCTTTTGCGAGCTGGGACTCTTTTTTTCGCTCCAATGACTGGCCTATGTGTAAACTCGATCTTGAAAAAAAAATACCTTTTGGAAAAAATTAATGTCATCATTACACGCTCACACACATACACACGCAAATCCAAAGTTTTTGGCAAAAAACCAAATTTGAAACGTATGAATCACGACTTTTCAGCTGAACTTCGGGGATATTCCGCGAAAATGTTTTTTGAAGGTGTACCTCGCTCAGCTTTGGGATTAGTTCATAAACGCGACTGTCCGTAAACACATTAAAAATATTTTTAGAAAAGAAGCTTGTTTTAAATATTTTTTAAAAGCAGATTTAAAATATAAATATACCAGCCTACGCTAAGCAAAAAAAGACAAAACAAAAACATTTTTTTTTTAATTTAAAATTATAGTGTCTAAACTGTGATATTAAGTCTATATACTGTGCGAAAAAAAACGTCAAGTTGTGTTTTTATCAAATCTGTAAGTATATTTTTTATTTTTTTTTTGTTGTTTACTGCCTGGGTAAATCATACATGTCTTAAAACTTTGAATGACAAGGAAGTGCCACCTTGTTGAATAGGTAATATTCTTCTTCAAATACTTGGTTAATATTTGACATGGGAAAAAAGTTTTGTGCCTAAAGAATCTTTAGGGAATCTTGTTTAATCGGTTGTTTGTTTGAAAATTTTAAAATCTAAAATAAGCTCTCTAGGTGTGTCTGCAGGTATAAATGATTGCACTATACACAAACAGTGCGAGCGAGTCGTTTGCTGCGAAATTTAAACCTAACGCATAGTCATAAAATTTGGTTATAGATATTGCTAAATTAAATTGAAATGCACTCTTGCCATAAATTTGTTGAAACATTGCATTTGATATGTCGTAGGTTTTTGACAATTTAAAGACGCAATTTATAAGGCACCCAAAAAGTTTTGACACGATTTGTAATCTAATAAATTAAAGCATCAGTTCAATACCAAATGTATAGTTCGTAAAATGTAACTTTTTAAATAAGCACCACTGTTTGCCAAATCTTGATGGTTTTTTTCAGTAGATTTTTCTCAAAAACTCAAAGAATAATAAACAGATTTCTTTTTTTGCATTTAATAGCTTGATTAGGTCTACCGCATTTCGAGATAGAGCAAAAAATGAAAATGTTAAAAATGGCGTTTTTTAAAGAAATGGGTTTAAAACGACTCTCTTAAGTAACCAAAAACAAAAATTCAAAATTTTCTGATTATTTAAAGTTTTAAGACAAAACGCTGATATCTCAAAATCTCTAAATTTGGTTATTTCCATGTATTTTACGTTTCCAGATTTTTTAAAGCTACTGCGATATATATTTTAAAAAGAGTTGGAGAGATACAACATCCCTGTCTTAAGCCTTTCGTTACCAGGAATTCTTTTGAAAGTCGATTTCCAATTTTAATTGAAGATTTTAACCCTTTGTAAAGTTTTTTATCGCTTTTATTTTATGCAACAAATTTTATGTATCATTGATATTAGTTTGTTCATAACACTGTCCATAATTTTTCGCCTGGAACGGTATCATATGCTTTTTGTACAAGCTACAAGATCTGCCTGTACGAAACCCACTTTGCACTTCTTCTTGTTAATGAAAATCATTCTCTATTAGATCTCTAGAATCCTACCGTCTCTACGAATCTCTAAGAATCCTACCGTAAAATCTACTAATTGGAATTTTTGGAAACCTCACCGGGAAATGCTTATTAATATTGCACGTTAGCAGTTCCCAAATCTTCACAGTTATTTAAGCTGTAAGTATTAAAAAATCCACTTATACTGGTCGGGACAAAGTCTATAATATAGACTTAGTACTTAGACCTTGGTGTAGGTGCCAAGTTTTAAGATCATAGTAAATACTGGTATAATAATTGTTTTCGAGAAGTTTGCTATTAAAAATGTTAAATGGTGATCTGGAAATTTTGAAAAAAAAATAAAAAATATAGTTTTTGCAAAGTCAGTTGAACAAAGATAAAAGCCGACCATCGGCATATCCTTTACAAAAAAAAAGACATGGGCGGTAGATATACTCATAAACATTATTTCATTTAATTATGGCGTAAACTAAAGAAATAAAAATAGATAATAAAACTTTCAATTCCTACACCTACAGGAACGACACTGATTTATTTTCTAACTCTGCATACTGCCGAAAAGCACACCTGAAAGCAATTAAAAGCGCATCTCTAAAAATTCTGCCAATCAGGTGCCGTCTATCCACCTGGGCTCGGTCGGTCGAAAAACAAATACTTTGTGGTCGGACCGCAAACAGCTGCGCCTCTTCTCTGTCGGTAGTGTTGAAATTATACCAGGAAGATTTTATATGAATTTGGCTAACTTTTGAAGGGCAGAATGAAGCAAAATTTCATGAAATCTATAGAACCCCGTATTAGAAGTTATTCATATGACTTTGCAAAAACTTTACCATGTTGTTTTCTATAAAAATTATTACGGATAAAATCGATAAAAGGTATACTGCTGATGCTGGTTTAAAAATATCTCTCTTATTTTCTAAACCCACGCTCTTCTCGTCCTTATATTTAATCGTTCTCCTCATTAAGTATACTTCAGGCGAGTGACGGATCCAGGATTTCTGAAGGGAAAGGGTCAAGGAGGTAACAAAAATCAAAATTTGATTTTCTGAGCTTTGAAATTACGTACGCATATAGTCCACAGTACACCGGTCTATTTAAGTGATGCGAAACAGACTGAATTTTCATAAATGGCTCCATTTTGCCGAGACGCCTGCCCAACTTTTTCCTCTTCGAAAATTCTAGAGAATGATTCCAGAGTGCGCAAGCATATGCATATATTTTTCAAGCGTCGGCCTGACTTAACCAAGCATACGATTTGAAACAAATTTTTTAAGCCACAAAAAGGATCTGGAAGGACAGCTGGAGAGTGGATTTCAGAACCAACCAAAATAGAAAGAATGGGTACATATGCGTTTGACATTACCATTAAAAACGTGGTGAAATGGTGGGCAGCCTAACCAAACCTACTTATACTTTGATTTTATCACGGCCTTCCCAAAATGGTGGAGACCGTCAGTTGATGTTTTTGTTTTGTTTTTGTTGAAAAATAAAGAAATTCTCGGACTTTTTCTACTCTAATGGAAAAAGTAATGTTTCCGGACCGTGAACAGTTTTTAACAGTTAGATTTCATCGCAAATTAATCAAAAAAAACTGGCAAAAAAAACGGTTGACAAGCTCTTGACGTTTCTAAACCAGAGAACGAAATGTCCATGGTTAAAAAGGCCGGGACGGTGGCCATTTTTGATTTTCCGCTTTTACTTTGGTCAAATCCAATCCGTAAATAGAACCAGGGCTATCAAAACGGACGGGCCACGATCCTCCACTTTGTTGACGTCACATCGGGGGCTGATTTTTTTAATGACGACACAGCTGATTGTCTTTAAAATATTGAAGTGGGAATGACAGTTCATGAATATTTGATTTTTTCAAAAATAAAGCCGGTTTTGAGATTGTTTTTACTATATTCTTGCAGAACAATGTTTTTTAAATCTATGGTAATCCTTAATTTTTCAGAGCTGCTTCGTTAGCTCATACAAAAATTAAATTTAAATCAGAAGCAGATGTGACAAACACAGATGACAAAGTCAAATATAACAGTTGGCATGCGGTACATGGCGGGTAATTTGAATTCAAAATAAGGAATGCAAAATCTTGAAGATTTTCATCTTTTAATCATCTTGCATCCTTACAAAAGTTTGGTGGAATATCGGGATGGTGTCTGAGAATATTTCACTGAAATTTCGCGGAAATCTGTAGTGCCATTTTAAAAATATCATAAGAAAACATCTGACCTCCCATAATACCCAATGTAAAATTTAGCCCCCCGAGAAGAGCTGATTTTTTCAGGGTCGTGGCCTCTATTTTTGTGTTGGCCTTGATAGAACATTTATTTAGACAGTTTTTGGTCATGCCCAAAACGGCCGACGACCTACGCTATTTGACACTGTTGACATTTGAACGTCACATGTAGTTAACGGCTTCCGCCGCAAACGGACGGTTACCAAGAGAATGTTGACGTACGACGTGCGCAGATTTATTTTTTACCTTAACTTCTCTTGAAGCTTAAGCGTCCATCGCAACGGCGGGTCAGATTTTCTTTATTTTCCTGGAAGTAGCTCAATTTTTGGTCCCCCTGTACAAACCTATTATAAAAGTTTTTATGCTTTGCAGGCTGTTATTAGTAAATAGTGTTCTTAAATTGGAGCAAGTGGCTGTGGCCCGTTTCGTTTGGCGTAAAGTGTGTCAAATCTGGAAATTCTGGAGTGCTTTCCAGCCGCGAGAATGACCTACTTTCCGCATTTAACGATTCTTGCGTGCTTTATTGATCCACACAGACTGCCATGGCTAGACTACGTATACACCCTACTCTACGACTCTTCGCCTCTAAGTGCAGTCAATGGACATACAACTTTTGACAAAATAAAGGAAAATATATTCTGAGCTCTAATTTTTAAGTTTTCTTTTAATTTGTTAAACACACTTTGTTTCATGTTACAATCTAGTCAGCAATACTACCTAATTCTTCCCGTTTAACTTTAATAGAATAGATACATTTTGGAAGGGAAAAAATAGTAACAGCAGTGGTGTATATAGAAAAAAGTTTCGGGGTGGGCCCGACAAGTTTTGGGGTGGGCCCAAGATAGTTTTGGTAGTGGCCGTATTTTATGCTATTATACGTTTGTATTCATGAAATGTGTGGAAAATATCTAGAAAAATTTTAGCTTCGTGGAGGGGGGCCCCCCACGGCCCCCCTTATGTACGCCACTGAGTAACAGCATGAAAACTATTGACATTTAAAGAAAATCTATCGCAGCCTATATGAAAAAAAAATTAGACACGATCCGAGTTATTGGGGTGAAATGGGGCGAGCTTTTAGGGGTAGATGTGGTTTATAATGACTATACAGGGTGTTCCAAGTTAAGTGTCCACCATTGCTAATTAGTAGAATTTTTAACTCTCTTTAAGATGCTGAAATAAAAAAAAAACAAACATCGTGTTTTCGAATTTTTAAAAAAATCATAAAACAAATTCAGTTGAACACCTGTATTTTTTTCTGATAGGTGTTTCAATACTAAGCAAAACTCTTCTGATTTTTTCCTAAAATAAAATATACCGAACGAGTGGGGAAAAAGGGTCATACGAAAAACGAAAATCTGCCACCACCAAATAATTATCTGGTTAATTATAGGGCTGTCAAAATTACCTCTAAACGGGTAGAAAATAAACTTAAAAAAAAAAAAAATATATATATATATATACATATATATATATATATATATATATATATATATATATATATATATATATATATATATATATATATATATATATATATATCTAAAACATCTAAATGTTATTGTTATGTCTACCTAAATAATTGTTTCTAATAACATCAAACATCAACAAAAAAGTTTATAACAAAAAAAACTTATTCATAAAAGTAGTAACAATATATATATTCATAAAAACTTTCAAGCATAATTTTTTTCAAAATCATTTTTATATCTAATTATTGATCCTATTTTGATACACTAGTTTACAAAAATTTTTTGCTTTTTTTAAAGAAGTTGTTTAAAAAATCGTCAAATTTGATGCTTTGAGTTTTCAAACGTTATTTGAACTAAATATTTTTAGCTCACACTTATACTATACTATAGTAGTGTGAGCTATGGAGATCCTAATTTTTTCGAGAAAAAAAAGATGCTCCAATTTCAAAATTTTTTATATATCTTTCCGTTTCAGTTAATTTTGAAACTTTTTTGTCGCGCCGTCTGTCTGTCTGTAACGACCAACGCGCATAACTTAAAAATCGCTTGCCCGATTTCAATGAAATTTGGTATCTAGGCTGGGTCTTGGGTCGAGATGGATGGTCCCATTTAAAAATGAACAAAATCCACCGAACACAAGCCAAATAAAAAGGTGTTTAATAGGGAAAGTGAATCTAGTGATATCTTGTTTTAAAGGCCTTTTGAATGTCCTTACAATCGTGAAAAAATTTCTAAAATCTATCCATTAGTTTTTGAGATAATTGCCTTCAAAGTTTCAAATTTAACATGGACTGATTAATTAAAAATTTCATTAGAATTTCATTATTTTTCGGATTTAATTTTTATTTTATCATTCCATGTTAAATTTGAAAATTTGAAAGCAAATATCTTAAAAACTAATCAATGGATTTTCCGAATTTTTACACGGTTGTGAAGATATTCAAGAGAGCTTCAAAACAAGAAGTCACTAGACCCAGTTTTCCTATTCAAAATATAGAGGTAAAGTATACCCCTCGAAGGGGGTTCGTACAAAAAGATAGCCAAAAAGTGTCTCCCTCGCAAACAAAATCGACGTGTCCGAGCGTTTCTCCAAATTCGCACTCTAAATACCCAAAAAGGCCTCTGTTTCGATGTTCGTGAAACACCGTCTATTATGAGTCATACCATTTACACGTATATATTTTAAAAAATAAATGTTTTAATTTTGGAGAAGTGAGTGATTAGGGACTTATTGCAATAAAGCCAGGCACTAATTGTGCTGGGCACTATTCTGACAGTTTTGCATTATGAGAACAGCTGTCTTTCAAAATTGGGCCTTTGTGTATTATAAGAGCCGGAATTAATAGTGCCGCCACTATTAATGGAATAATAAATTCGACTTTGGTATGTCAATTTTAAAAGATTAACTGTCGCTTTTCAATGCGAAACTGTCACACTAGTGCCCGGCACAATTACTACCTGGCTTTATTGCAATAAGTCCCTATTATAACTAAAAGAATGTTATTTTATTTCTTAGGAAACAGCCTGTATAATTTTAAACTTTCTATTAAAATAGTTGTACTATAAACAAGTGAGCTAAAATGAATGAAAACTTTAGGCGAAATGCTTACTTCACGAAAAATAAATAAGAATTATTTTTATAATTCTAGTGAAATTTTAAACAAAACACAAATTTTCCGTCTAGTTCTGACGTAAAAGTTAAAAATTCCCAAAATGTTTTTACAAAATGTGACGTTGAAACTATATATAGGATTTTTCACTCCTGACGATTAAAAAAAGAAACAAGCTGGATTGCAAACATTACAGAGGAATTTCATCAACCAGTACTCTAAGTAGATTGTACGGTAGGATTCTTAGAGATCTAATAGAGAATTACTTTACGGAATCTAATAGAGAATTATTTTACGGAACAAGAAAAAGAAGAGCAAAGTGGATTTCGTGCAGGGAGATCTTATAGTCTTTTGTCAGGTAATTGAGATAAGGAGGGCCAGAAAAGAACTATATAAAGGGTTAAAATCTAAAATTTTAAAATTGGAAATCGACTTTCATAAAAATTCCTGGTAAGACTTAAGAAAGGGATGTTGTATCTCCAACTCCTTTTAAAATATATATCGCAGTAGCTCTAAAAACCTGTAAACGTAAAGTACACGGCATGGAAATACAACTTAACGACCGATTTACCATATACACACTACAGTTTGCTGACGACCAAGTAATTGTAGCTAATAATAGAGAAGACATGTTAACTGAAGAATACCAAAAAGGGGGTTAGCAGTAAGCGTGAACAAGACACAGTACTTATATATTGGAAACGAATCAAGTGAGTAGAACCAGACAAAAGACAAACAATATCTCCATGCAATGAGTATGTATACTTGGGTGTCACATTCGATAAGACAGGAACAGACTGTAAAGAACTGAAAAAAAAGAATAGTTAAAGCAAAAAAGGTTATTGGATGTCTTAACAGTATTTTATGGAGCAGAAAGATAAAAAAGAATGTAAAATTTAACATATATGAAACAATGGTGAAAAGCACGCTGTTGTATGGAATAGACTTGTCGCGTAACAAAAATATACAAAACAAAAATGTAAAGTATCGAAATGTATCCATCATAAAAAATGAGATCATAAAAGAATAAATGGGAAGCGAGGGAAGTATAACGGATGACATCACTAAAAGTCTGACATGGAACGGCCATGTACAACGGATGAACGACGAAAGATTACCAAAGCAGGTCCTAGAATGGCAACCAATAGGGCGCAGAAAAAGAGGGCGTCCTAAACTAGAATGGCAACATTCAATCCAAAGATCAAAACCTGACAGAAGATGATTGTCAGGATCGGAGGAGGTGGAGAATAGGCGTCAGACAATGTAGAAAAACGTTCTAAACCGACATAGCAACACGATTAAGCGACTAAAAAGGAATTTTATCAGCTTAACTCCTGATCCCTTGAACTAGTCAACCGATTTAAATGCATATTTTATACAGGGTGTCTTTGAATAGCATGCTAATATTTAAGCAGGTACTTCTACTTCTTGGGATCATTTTTAAAAAAAGCCTTATATTAACAAAAGTTAAGACGTTTAGGATATACAGGGTGTTCCAACTAAAAGGTAACAGAGGTGTTTTTGAGTATTTTTCATGTGAATTTGGAGAAACGCTCGGGCACGTCGTTTTTGTTTGCGAGGAGGACACTTTTTGGCTTGAAATTTTTGTAGCACGCACCATCTTCGAGGGGTACACTTTACCCCTATATTTTGAATAGGGAAAGTGGGTCTAATGATACCTTGTTTTGAAGTTCTATTGAATATCTTTACAACCGTCTAAAAATTTCAAAAATCTATCAGTTAGTTTTTGAGATATTTGCTTTCAAATTTTCAAATTTAACATGGAATGAAAAAATAAAAATTAAATCCGAAAAATATAAAATTCTGATTAGATTTTTATATATCAGTCCATGTTAAATTTGAAAGTTTGAAGGCAATTTTGACACGGTTGTAAAGACATTCAAAAGGCCTTCAAACAAAGTATCACTAGATCCACTTTCCCTATTCAAAATATAGAGGTAAAGTATACCCGTCGAAGGGGGTGCGTGCTACAAAAATTTCAAGATCCAAAAAGTGTTCCGCTCGCAAACAAAATCGACGTGTTCGCGCGATTCTCCAAATTCGCACGAAAAATATCCAAAAACATCTCTTTTACCTTTTAGTTGGGACACCTTGTATTTTCATATGAAGTTTATTTTTCCTAAAATGTACCCAAGATTCAAATTCTTAAACACCCTGTATTGTAATACATCATACATTAAATAACATATTTATTCAATCTTATACCTATAATTACAGTGACGCACCCAGGATAATGTCTTGGGGGGCTCAAGGACTCTGGGCAGGGTCTGAGGTCTGTCGTATTTTGTGCTATTTTATCGTTTTATTCATGAAATATGTGGAAAATACCTACAAAAATCTTAGGCTAGGGGGGCCCAGGCCCTGAGCCCCCCCCCCCCTGTGTGTGCCCATGCATATACATTTAATTTTTTTCAAAACATTTAATATTAATTATGCTTGTATTTTATATTTTTGTTTTATTGTTTCAGGGAGAAAAAGCCGTACCTTAAACTGTGTTACCAAAAACAAGAAAGAAAAACTTTTTCAGCGCACTCTTAGACTACAAAAAAATCTCAAAACTTGTGATTTTAAATGCTTTAAAAACAAATATAGAAGCTACACCACAGCAACTTATAAAAGACATACTATATAGAAACATCACTGAGAGATTTAACATTTTTCTTTACAATTCATTTCCTAACGAAACTCGTTCAAACAACACAAACTTTCGAAATTTCAAAAACCCAAACCAAACCAGATTCAAAATGCATATAGAAGTGCAAGTGGCTTTAAACTTTGTGATTTCGTACTTGTACAACAAACTTCCCAGGAGGAGGGTAAACATTTTTGGAGAGGAATTGGAAAAAGCGCTAAAAGACAAATTCCAGGGACATTGGTATCCCGAGAAACCGTATAAAGGCAGCGCTTTCAGATGTTTGAAAACCGGAGATCCAATCGATAAGGTACGTGTAATTTTAAAATAGGAGAAATATCCCGCTCAATAGCGTGTCAACTAATTTTTACTGAAATAAATCCTTACTTAACCATTTTATACACCTTATGGCTTATCAAAATTAGGTAAAACAAGTTTCGTGGCTAATCGGGTAAAAAGGAGTTTTGGTTTCTCTCATATTTTTCCGTGGGTAGCTTAAAAGCTTAACCTCAAGGGGGTCCAAGATCTAATGGATACCTAATAAGTGTTGACAGTTAACTGTTTCGTCCTTATGGGACTCCTCAGAACACTGCAATGTGAAACTCTTGCGAACTTAATTAGACGGTTTTGTCTCTAATTCTATGTAAATAGTGAGAAAACTCACAAGAAGCGCCATCTACCGAGATACGAAAGAAACCAGAACAAGTGCAGGCGAAAATAAACTGCTATACATATCGATCAATGAAAAGATCGATTACAAATAAAAAGAAACAAACTTATCTGTGACCTATGACAGCTCTTCTGCCTTTCAGACCAGATCAATGATTATTGCGTTTTTATCCGCCATCAGACACGTGAGCGTCAATCAGCGGAATTTTTCGGCCTAATAATACTAGCAAAGGTGAAATTTAGTACCCGTGAATTTAAAAATCAAACAATTTTCCTGGCTAATCGGGTAAAAGGGAGTTTTTGTTTCTCTCAGTGTTCTGAGGAGTCCCATAACGGATACAAAAATCAATTATTTTGGGAACCAGAAAACCGATTTCTTTAATTCGTACTTCGTTGTTCGGGGCAGAGACAAAGCTTTTCTACGAATTTAAAAAAAGTCAAACATTTTTACGAAAAATAAAAATAATAATAAGCCTCTTTTAAGGCTTAAGCTTAATTCTGTCCGCCATTGAAAAATTGGGCGAATTTCGATTGTGATTATTAAAGAGCAATTGATGTTTTGAGTAAAAGTTATTTTATAAGGAAATTAATGCAGAGAAAAATTCTTTAGAAGACAGTCCAATAATCAAACAAAGTTTAAAAAAAAATTATGAACAACTGAACCGATTTACAAATTTAAAAAATTTCCGTAACGTAAGAGCTTCTTTAAAGGGTTGTTTATTTCTGTCTGCTAGCTTGGAATATAAAAGGGCGGGAAAAATATTTTTTATCAAAAACCTAATTAATTCCTTGCAAGGTATAGTTTGTCCCATTAAAATCGATGGTACAGTTCAAGTCATAATGAAAACCAATTTAGCCGTTTTTTTGGCCCACCCAATATTTTAATTTATGAACTGCACCAAAACGTAAAAAATAATAAGGAATTTGAGTTGAAACGGACTTGGAAACCATATACCTACGTAATATTGGAAACACATTTTTCTGAACAACTCATTTTTATTTGATTACAGTCGTTAACCAGCTTTTATTCGACCACCCTTTTAGTTAAAAAGTTCGCAATTTTTTAATTAAATTGTATTGTCACCAGAGCACTATACATAAACCATATGTTCTCTCTAGCTCACCAAGAATCTAAAACTGCTCTTGCACGATTTTACACAAAGATAGCTAAATTCATAGACGAATTAGTTTACTGTGGCTAAATATCAATCTAAATAAAACCGTATGAAAACTTTAGACCTCCAATAGATCTGTTTTAGCTTCCCTAAATTTGAAATATAATTAAAGAAAACCTGTTTCCAGAACTTAGAAAAATAATAAGATTTGTATCTCTTTTGAAAGGTACTGGAGCGCGCTGCCGTCGAAAGCGGAGTACCCATCCAGGACATCTTGGAAAACTTACCTCAAGAACTGGCTGTGTGGGTCGACCCAGGCGAAGTGAGCTACAGAATTGGAGAAAAAGGGACTGTGAAAATCCTATTCAGTGATAAAATGGATCCCTTAGAGGACCATTGTGTTGATAGAGAGGTAGGTAAAAAACGCCAGGGTAAAGTCTAGAAATATGAAATGACCGGCACTGCACTTCTATTCATTGTCAAGATTGCTCATTAGACTGTTCTGTTCTATTCACTTTACAATATCCAGAATATCGACATATTTGATTATTTGCAGCTCTTGTTCAGAGTTGTTGGGTCTAGTGCCTGTTATCTCATCCTTGAGTAGACCTCAAATCCTGCCACGAGGTGTCTTGACGAATTGGTAAGATAGGTTCGTTCTACTATTAACAGTACAACGTTTTCTCAGTCCTCTCTAGCAACCATCTCAGTTTTGAGCCAGCTTGGTCAATCTACAAAAATGTCGTGTTTATCTGCAACCTCTTTCTGCTGCCCAGGATTATGAGTCAGCTCTGAACTTGCACCTTCCTCACGTCTAGAAGGATCTACGGAATCGGTTCCTGCTCCGCTCAGCGCGAGCTTATTCACTTTCTCGTTGCCTGGCACTCATGTATGCCCCGAAACCAAAACCAGTGCCATGAGTTTGTTATCGCTTAGGGTTTCTAGGGCCTCTCTTGCAGAAATCCTTCAGCAATCTTTAGTGTTGCCGTCATTACTATGGCCTACACCACTGCCTGAAAAACAGGATCCTTCTCTCCGAGCAAGTAGTTCTTCTGAACTTTCAGTTTTTCGACGTGTACCTAATATTTTCTCTTTTTCCTGTCATGGATTTATGGGTATAACGCACTAGAACAACCTGCTCAAAAATAATGCAATACATCCATCCTAATATTCCTAATACCTGGGTTCTCTAGGGACAGCTTTGGTCGGTCTACAAAGTTATCTTGTTTCTCTGCAACTTCCTTCTGCTGCCCAGGATTATGACTCAGCTCTGAACTTGCATCTTGGTTACGTCTAGAAGGACCTACGGAATCGGTTTCTGCTCCACTCAGCGCGAGCTTATTCGCTTTCTCGTTGCCTGTCACCCCTGTACGCCCCGAAAACAAAGCCTGCGCCACAAGCCTGCGCTATGAGTTTAGGGTGACGGACTCTAGTATTGCCGTCATTACTATGGCCTACACCGCTGCCTGAAAAACCGGATCCTCCTATCCGAGCAAGTAGTTCTTCTGAACGTTCAGTTTTTCGACGTGTACCTCTTATTTTCTCTTTTTGCTGTCGGTTACTATGGATTCATGGGTATAACGAACTAGAGCAGCCTGCTCAAAAATATTGCAAAACATCCATCCTAATAACTGGGTTTTCTAGGGACAGTTGAAAATGATTCTTATATTTTGGTAAACCCTACTTAAACCGATCCATTTTTTTGACAGGTGACAAAGACTTTTAATCCAGAGGCGCAGTGCTTCAGGCCGATCGAAGCCGTGGCGAACAGCATGAGCCAGCTGAGCTTGTCGCCAAACGCGGTAACTGTCCAGCAACCGTTCAATGGAAACAATAACAACAATCAACACAACAACGCGCACGCGCCCCAGTTGCAAAACAAATTAGGTAAGAATATTTTGGTCAAAAAAACACTTTAACCAGTTTATACAACCAACCAAAATAAAAAAATAAAGACGGAGGTTATCAATCATTTGACATTTCTAAACCAGGGAAAGGAAATGTCGAGCTGTCACAGCAGGAGAACGGAGCCATTTTGAATTTGCCACTTTAACTTTGATTAAATCCAATCCGTTAATGTTCTATGACGTGACTTCAACCGACACTAAATTAACAAATAAACATTTTAAGGAACTCAATAAGTACTGAAATGAGAAACACTGAATTCAACTAAAACGCTAATTAGGCCTAATTATTATTATTTTCTTCTAGGACCCGTTCCTGCGCAACCTCCTCACCTAGCGCCAAATAGCGGCGCGCCTTCGCCTACCGGTCAACCTGGGCAAAACGGTTCATTCAAAGGATCACCTTCACCGGCACCGACATTTATCCCGAGATCCACTGCGCCGTTGACTTTTACCACCGCCACGTTCGCGCAGACAAAGTTCGGCAGTACCAAGTTAAAGACAAGCAGCAAGCGGGCTAACAGGTAGGTCAACAGGAGACGTATTTATCCGGCTACTTCTACAATACATGGTTCAGCCTTGGAAACCCACCCATTAGCAAAAGAGCATATTTTTCTGCGTTGGAACATTGTGATATAGGTAGGGCTAGGTTAGGTAAGGTGGCACACCACTAACTTGTAGTCTGAGCTGATCTCACGTAGACCTTACCACATGAGTATTCAATTAAACCAGCCACAGCTGTGTCTCTCAGTTCTTCTAGATCTTGGAAGCATAAAAAACCTAAAGCGTTACATCTCGCCCTGGCAAGGCTAGGGCACTTACACAGCAGATGTCTTATGCTCTTAGGCTCTATCTCATCCCTGCAATTAAGGCAGTAGTCACTTTCCCGCCTGTATCCCAAGTAAGGTATCCATCCGTCCTCTACACATCCCATCTTGGTCACAGATGCCTTGAGATGCTGCAGGTTCTGACCCACCCATCTTCTCTCTGCTAGCCACCCATCTTCTCTTTGCTAGCTTCACCACCGATTTAGTAATGAGAGCCATGTCGCTTTGGTTAGGCCTCATTACCTGGTATTTCCGAGTGCCCTGGAATGCAACAAAGAATGACCCGATGTAAATGTTCCTGACGTCTTGGAACAAGGTTCAAGTTAGTGTTGCAGGAGTTCAGCGCCTTGATCGCAGCATGAATATCCACCGCCATGCCACCCCCTTCATACATTCTATTGATACTTCTTGTATTCAACCAATTCTCAAATGGTGAGGTGTTTATTGTGAAAAGCCCTGTTGTCAATCTTATATTTTTTTCTCCCAAGTGTGAGAAATAACCTCGCAACGAATGAAACGACGAAATGGCCCCTTTCTTCTCTGTCGTCTCAGAACTCCTGGAAGCAATTTTCCAAGTAATCTTTTAGTATCGTCATGAAAAGATGATGATTTCTGGTCCCACTGGATCAGCTGAAGATCCACCAAGGGAAATCAACCAAGTCAGTTGTATCTTCTCACGGTTCTTAATGCAATGATGCATGTTCCTGATATAGACCTTTCTAGGTCTATATAAACTACCGCCTCTGTGGTTACAGTAGAGAGCCCCTTGCAGAAAAAAAAAACAATTTAAATTGTAGTTTGTGGGATCTTCTCTATGGTGATGTCAAAAACCAGACCACCCACCGTCAGCCATATTAACCTCTGTCACTTTGTTTTAGGATGTCCCCTACGGAATTTAGCAACTACATCAAACATCGCGCGATGCAACAGCAGCTCCAACAACAACACCACTCCCCTGGAGGCAGAGCCATCTCTCCCGATCCCTCCCAATTCTACTTCCACCCTCAGGCGGGCCACTATCCTCCTCATCAGTTTCCACCCCGCGGTATGTTTGAGTCTTCCAACCACTTTCTCGGCCCTGATATGTACCAGGGCAAATTTAACCAATTGCCGTTCGAACATGGACCCATGGGCGGTCAGTTCCACCCTCAAGGGGGTGTAATGAATTCGTCACACCCTTCCACGCCCAACACTCCGCCCCAAGAAAATGGAAAACTAATGGACGGCGGCAATTGGCCCTACGCTGCGACTGGGCAGTACCAACATCTTCTGGTAGCCAACTGAGAAAGGATATAGTGGAAGGGACGTAATAGGATAGTTTGGGAAGGTACTATTAGGATCACGGGTAAATACCTAAGAAAACGTAAAAACTGCAAAATATTTCATTTTAATGTACGCAAACATAAATCTAACGCCATTTTGTACACTAAGAATGTTTAACTGTATCAAACGCCTTTAAAGAATCTTTGAAAACAATCACAAAACGTTCGTTTTGCCAAGATTTAATAAATAGTACCTTCCCTACCAAAAAAAAATAGGCGATTCAAATGTCCTTTTCATTTTTGATATTACTTTAGTTTCTTGTAACATCACATTTTCTTTTCTCCCAAAACATCACAAAAAGTGATTTATAAAAAATGTACATTTTTGCCTTCTTTGTTAAATTCTTATATGTATACAGTTCCTAATTTTTATTTTTTTATAATCGCTTTAAAATATGTAATTTATTTTATTTTTCTTTTGCTAAAAAACCCGAAGTATGAAAAATGATTATTGTAAATATTTGTAGGTTATAAGTTTTTTTAAAACCCGATGACACTTAAAGATTCTTAATGATGTTAACAAAGCTACTTTTAGGTACTGATATAAACTAAAAGGTGGCGTAGTTAACTAAACTGAGGATTAAAAAATCGGGTATAGAAACTAAAATGTTCCTTTTTAACATAATATAGGAACAAGTGATCTCTAATTAATCTTAATTGTAAATAATATTGTATAATCTTTATAATTATTTATGACTACAATATTCAGAAAATACCATATTTTTGTAGAGCCCCAGAAAAATTTAATATTTTCAAAATATCTAAAAGAAATGTAAAACGTTAAGAGATTTACGTTTAAAAAAAATTGAAAAGGCATTTGAATCGAAACTTTTTTAATGCGATAAACTCCCTTCAAAAAACTAAAAATGTCTCATTTATTTTTAGTTTTTAGTATCTCAGAAATTTTTAAAATACATTTCGGAGATCATACATTATAGAATACGATACTTTTTAGATTTTTATAAAAAGTAGTTGTTAGTGAAAAAAATATAATGTAGTTGTTTCTTACTATGGTGTTTTACAGTATTCAAAATAATAATTAGAATGTTTTTTCCTAAAATTTTTATATTATATATCGTATATGTATTTTTTTATTTTTGTAATAAGATAAGCTCAACGTGAAGAAGAAAAATGATTACGTCTAGTCCCAGAAAATTTTAAATAAGTGGTTTTTGGCATATCACATTTATTTTTTCTAATGCACCTACTTTTGCCATATGTTTGCAATTTTACCACAATCCAAACCTTAAAAATCTGTTTTAAGATTGCAAAAAACATTGTAGAAAATATTTCATTCTACTTTACTTCGTATCATTATGATTATTTATCTTTAAAAGATTTTATTGCATATATATATTGTTGTCATTGCTTCATCAAATGAAAATGACAAAAAATAACAAATTGCAAAGTGATTTTCTACTTAAGTGTTTTTGTTTCGATTGTGGCAAAAAAAAACTGTAATTTGTTTGCATGCAGGTCTAGATAAAGTAGTTTGCTTGATAAAATTTTCGTTTTGTAGATTTTTAATATAAAATTATGATTTTTTATCGCTTTAGAGTTTATATGATTATAATAATTTTTGTTACTTTTTCACTGACTTTTTTTCTTATATTTTTTATTTGTATTGTTGACTTTAATATAATATATTTTGTTATAAATATAATTTTTTGGTTGTTTTTGTGCTTTATGATTTTTTGGATTTATGTGCCTGAACATATAGCAACAGGATAGAGTAAGGTACTCCCCACTGAATGAAAAATACACACGACAATTGTACAGCAGAATCTTTTTTCTTAGCCTTTTATTTTCTAACATAATAATAAAAAAAATTTCCGCAGTATCACACATTTTATATCGAACGTTCATAGTTTTGGAGCTATTAGCATATACCTATTATGTTGTTGCTGTCCTACTCACCACAAACTTAGCGTAAGTTTTTACACACACTGCACTTCCAAACCATTATATCGGTTGAAAAAATTGTTTTTATAGCCTTTTCTTCCAAAAAAAATTGTTTCTAATTTTAAAAATATCATGAAAAAAGACACAGTAAAACAACTGAAAATCTCAAAACTAACGAGCAACATTACATCACGCACATAAATATACCTGTGACGGAGAAACCACTGCCGCCAGTTAGGTTTATCGGGTCAGTCTGACCCGCTGCATCTCTTTTTCGCGCGGCGTTCTGATGAGTCTAAAATAAATCTTTACAAGGCGGTTTTCAGTCTATAGAAAGGCTCTTGTCGTATTTAATCGAAAGTATTTCTTTCGCCCTCAGAGCGGGAGAACTTGACAAAGCAACCTATCGCGACGTATTAGGATAAGTTATAGAAGAAATATCTATCAATCTATTCTATCTATATTTTTTTATCTTTTTGTGTGACATATTTTCCTACTTTGGTCATAGCTCTTGTAAGCGTATCATTTATTTCATGTATATTTTCATTTTCGCATCTTAAGTTTTGAGTTAGCTGTTCCTTTAGCCTTTCCTTGTATATAGCTTTATTTTGTGTAAATTTATTGATGTTCATTGTTATTATTAATTTTTATTTTCATTTCGAAATTGCTATCAGTGCAGATTTTTATTCTAACCATCCTGTGATCACTGCCTGCTGTAAAGCTGTTAAGGACTGTTTTTCTCAGTAGTCAGTATGTTATCAATTTCGTTTTTCGTTATTCCATTAGGGCTGAGCCATGTCCACTTTCGTTGCGGTTTCTTTTTATAGAACGAATTCATTGCATAAAGGTGTCTTTCCTCTAGATAATTCATTAAGGATGTGCCGCTGTCATTTTTTTTCACCTTATCCAAAATCCTCTATTTTAGTTTCTTCTATGTTTATTTTCTTACTTAATTTTAAATTGAAATCTCCCATTATTTGTGTTAGATGGGTTTTCTGTTCTTCCATAGCTTCTGAGATATCTTCACAGAATGCTTCGATGTGCTCGTCATCGTAGGTAGAAGTTGGGGCGTATACTTGTATAACTTAAGTGATTTTCTTTTCATTTTAAGTGTAAGATGGGCAAGGCGATCTGAGATTCCTTTAATAGTATGAAGGTGTTTACTTACGGCTTTATTTATTATGAATCCTACTCCGAAGTTGCTGTTATCTTCGTTACCTTTATGTTATAGTAGATTACCGAAGTTTAGTTTTATTCGGTTTTCTGATTTTCGACGGGTTTCTAACAAGCCTACAATGTCCCATTTTATTCTTGTCAGCTCTTCCTCCAGTTCATTAATTTTTTTGTCAATGTTTTACTAGTTTTTGAACGTTGATCCTTTTTGTAATGAGCGAATTTTTGCCTCCCCCAGATTCCTTGAGGCAGACCATAGAGGTGTGGGATTCGGATAGAAATATACTTCGCTCTATATTATTCCTTTTATCGTTCTCTATCGGGCCTAACAAAGGTCGCGTTATATCGTCTTTGTTGCTGGTTCAAAGGATATACGTCACATAACAGGAAGAAAATCTTGTCCCAGTTTCTTCTGTCTCATTCCCTATCTAGCATACTAATATCTCCGAAACTACAAAAGCTAGATAAAAGTGTGTGTATTCTTATATCATTCTCTGTCGAGCCTGAAAAAGGTCGTGTTTTATTGTCTTTGCTGCTGATTCAAAGGACATACGTCACATAACAGGAAGATCTTGTTCCAGTTTCTTCTCTCTCATTCCCTGTGTGTGTGGTATTGCCGAATTTTAAAAAAAGTTTATTATTATTTAAGAAAATCTACAGGTTGTCGAAAATGCAAAGAAGGCTGAGACATCCCTGTACAGTCAAGCTTGTAAAAGTGCAAGTTATTTGAGCGAGTAGTAAAATTCCTTCAGTAAAAATACATAATTTTAAAGGAGTCTAGAAAACAAAAATTAGCATCAGAGCAAAGATAAAATGGACTCCATTACAGTATATTCAACCGCTAAATATTTTATTTTTATAGTAAAAGATATCGCTATTTTTCCTTAAATAAATTAAATTTTATAGATAATTTTGTTAATTAATTTCTTAAGTACACATATTATTAACTGATAAGAGTAAATTTTACACAAAAAAAACCTGATTTTCAACGAATGTAAGTAGGTAATCAAAAATGTAGTAGTGAATTATCTTGAAACGCTTATATTCATCTCAATTTTGAAAAAACAATAGGGAGTTTTTGCAACGCTTAAAATTTTAATAACTTTGACAGCAATTGTAGTAGTAGTTAAGAAAATACATAATATTCCAATACCCACGGTAATTCCCCATATATGATGCAAACATAAGTTCTCGCGCGGATTGGTTGCTACTAAACACATATTATGCATATTATTTCCATATAGTACGTATTATTCCAATACCTTACGATGCATGCATGACGCAAACATATTTAATTTATAAGTCTATCCTTTTTGCGGTCCGTAAGATAAAATGTCCTGATGGTTATACTTTTACACATGAATATTCGTTACGTCAAATCATCGGCGCAGAGTTGACAAAAACCCTATCTATGTATGTAAATTTGGTATCTATGCATTTTGTGTATCTTTATTTCTGAATGTTTGCATCAAACGTCACTCATTGTGTAAATTAACAGGGAGTATTGGAATATGACATATATGGTTAACAACACTACCAAAACCACGCGCTAAAAACTAAAGTTATGTCAGGTTATTAGTCACATGATTATTACGAGATGCATTCAGTAATGGTGCAATGTTTCGCTCCAATCTATAGTAATTTTTGGAGATACTGTAAAACTAATACACCCAGTTTTATTAGATATGTGACTATAAACCATCCCAAGAGCCCAAAAAATTTTAATTTGTAATAATATTAGTCCATAGAAAGCGCTGACGTGACGTCGCCAAAGCGTTCTCCTACTTGAACGATGTGATAGTTTCCATCACATGCTTTGGCCAATCGCAAGCTTTAAATTAACTCCTAACCGTCAGCTTCACCTACGATCCGACCGAAAAACGTTCAGTCGGTACGGGGCATGAGAACAAATCTCATTTCAAACGCGTAAAACTAATTCACTAGCTCTGAAGAGCGGACGACTATTGTCATTAGTCGAAACAAGTCATTTCGCATAACACGCGATCACTCAGAGTTTGCTATTGGTCAAAGCGTGTGATGTTGATGGTCACATCGTTCAAGACCCAGAAGAGATGTGCAGAAAGATAATGTGTTGTGTTGTCCCTTTAAAACAAAATTGAGATGAACCCAGAATGAAAATATAAATAATATTTCATTCGAACAAATCTTGTGATTGAAAAATGCTTTACATCTTGAGTGAAAAACATTGTGTAGGAAAACTAATAGATAGGCAAATCGAAAAATTCCAAAAAAGTTAGGAAATTAAAAAAAAAGAAGGTAAAGAGCAGAATATTCTTATTTGGTTAAAAAACACATGTTACCTGAATGTTTAGTGTAATTTCTGGTGAATTTTGGCTAAAATTTTTGGTACCTAACCACTTTTTGCCAGATTAAAATAAAGCTTCTAAATATAAAGAAAAAAATAGCTTTTATCAGTTATGAACAGACCGCAACAGAGACACAAAATTTTAGCCAAAAAACTACCATTCGCAGCTACAAAATGTACATGATTCGTAAGTTAGTAGGTAAATTAAAAACAAACAAACAAAAAAAAAGAAAACTAGTTTCTCAATAATAGAAATGATACTCAATGGATATATACTTATTTTATATACTTGCTTGTGTAACTTTGGCGTTTTTCTATGATAAAAAAATATCGTGTATATATCCTAAACAATTAGAGATAGAATTTTTGCATGTCATATGGCCACGCTAGAAAAAAGTTGCAAAAGTTTGGGTTTTTAGTGAGGTATTTACACAGGCCTTGTTATTTTTATAGTGTAAATTTTAATTTGTTTTTAATTAAAGTTTATTACACAACAGTGTTCTTAAAAAAAGTTTTCTAATTTTCTTTATTAATAGACACTTTTTCGAACACAATACGGTTATATTATTATTGTAAGTTCAGGCAAAAATTGAATTATCAACTTTGACACTATTTATCTTAAAAACTAAAGTTTTAACAACAATGTATTAAACTTGTATTTTTTATTTGAGGTCTTTCATAAAGCAGTAAATTTTGGTTTGTTTTATACTTACACTATTTTTTTATAGTGACACAAATAGTCCACAGTACACCGGTCTATATTTAGGTGATAACTAACAGGCTGAATTTTTGTAGGAGCTTCGGACTGACTCAACCAACTCGGCAAAATAAATCAAGGTACGAAAATTCACTTAAAAAATCTCATCAATTAAAAAAAAAGAAACCGATGTACTATGGACTAAAAACATTAACGTTATGTTAATGACTAAAAATTATAAGCTCCCCCCTACTAAATCAAGTACCTACAAGTACAAATTACCAAAAAAAATCTAAACAATTCCAAAAAACCCAAAATTTTCCAAAAAAAAAAACGTGAGTCATATTAAGTGTCTTTTTAGATGTTTTATATTATTAAAAAAAGAAAAAATCTGTGTAATCATTATTAAAATAATATACTCTAAATGTATGCAACATTTTTAGGAAACTTTTACCAGCTCTTAAAAAAATCTCAGTGTATTTAAATTATTTAAGTATAATTAATTATATTAGAGACAAGAGCAATAAAATGTATAACTCGTTTAGTTTTTTGTAGTCGTTTTAGTGTGTACAGGGTAAAAAATCCCTTTGAAAGGTGCTAAATAATTCCCAAAATCACAAATTGTCGTTCAACCACCCTGTACTTTTTGACACCCGGTATATCTTGTTTTTTAATATACATGGTCTAAATGGTATGACTCACAATATTTTAATGGGTCAATAGAGGAAGTCAAAATAAGAAAAAACTTCATATAACATTGGGGGGGGGGGGGTCAAAATTCTTTTGTTTTCGAGATACAGAGCATTAAAGGTAACGATTTTTTGGTTATAACTGCTTAAAAATGTGTCATCTGATATTCCTTTATTTATCTGTCAAAAGCCTGTTTTGGGTTCTGTAGGCAAAATTAATTCAAAAGTTTCGAAAACAACTAGAGAAAAACTGACCAACCAGTGAAAAACCGCCAGGAAAATATAGGACTATAAGTTGAGGATGTATATAAGTGGCACCGCGTCATAGCTATGGTAAACCAAATTTTGTGGCAAAATCTAAGAAAAGAAGCCTTAAAAAATTATTGTTTTACTTTGTACATGCAGTGTGCCGCTTTATATGTCTATAATAAAACACCGATACCTTTTAAAGGAGAGATAAAATAGGTACTTAATAAATAAAGATCTGAAACATAAAAGAGAATCCAAAATATAATTTGTTTTGTAAAAAGTCGGTCCCAATTTGTTTGACATTAAAACAGTCAAAACAACAACGAATAGACAACGTCAAATCCCAGCAAAATCAATATGTTCGTAACAACCAGACAAGAGTATATATGTTCCTTTCTAATAAAATCGTTTAGAAGAAGACATAAATAAAAACCAAGTAAAATAGTAAGCTAATGACTAATTAGTGCAGTGCCTCGTTTTGGGAATCAATACAAATAAAAAAATTACAGGAAGTGCGGGTCCTCTACACCCTTCCCGCCCATCACGGTTTTGATGACGCGGTGCCACTTTAATACAACATCAAGTATAGTAGCCTGCGTTATTCGAACACAAGTAACGCAAACATTATCCTTTAGTAAGGGACAACGTTCAAACCAGGTAACGGCGCATGCCTAAAATAAAGTATAAGTGAAAAATTCGACATGCAAAAGATCCCTAATATGACATTGTGTATTAAAATAGGAACAATAATCAGATATAAAATTGATTTTTAAAACAATTATGGGGGCAAATTTTTTATGAAAAACTGTTGTTTATTTGTGATAAACTTTTATAAATGCTATATTAAACGCAAATTTTTTTTGTTGTTTTATGTAATGTAAATAGAAGTAAGTGTTTAGATACATATTATTGATATTTTTTTAAAAGTTTTTGTAAGCGAAAAAGAAAAGTTTGAATTTTTTTTTGTAGGACACTGACAGTTTCCTCAACTTTTCACTTAATCAAAAAAAAGTATACTACATTTTTTAATCATAATGAGCCACATTATTTGGAAGAGAAAGATTTTCTTTTTTTGCTAAAATCCTTGTTCTCCCCAATCCTCAAACTTTCAAAATCCTATGTCATGGTTGGGTTATTTTGGTCTCCTCTACACGAATTAGATAGTTCCTCATACAGCCGTTAAGATATTGTGAGACATGCCATTTACACCCCGCATATACCTCTTAACATATTTCAAATCTAGCCTATAGGCCCGAATTATGTTCCTTAACTTAGATTTCTATTTTTATTTGAACATTTACTGACGCAAGTGATTAAATCGGAGGCAGATAAAATGTTTGCTGTTTATTTTTCGTATAAGGGTACTGCTTTAGACTTTAGGACACTCATCCTGGAGCAAGCTCTATAATAAGTGTCCTTAATCCTAATCCCTTCAAGCAAAACGTCTACCTGTCAAATTTATCTTTAATAGTTTACGAGATATTCAGATTCACGTATTAATACCTCGTGTTTTTAAATTGTCAAAACGATTATTTTTATTTGATTTATTTTTTAAATAAATTTTTATTCAGGGTGTTTCCTAAACATTGTCAAAAAAATTGCGAGGTAATTCCTTGTACCATTTAAAGACTTTTCTGTATTTTGAAAATTAAAAAAATTAGTTCAGTTCTACATATAGTGATATTTTTTAAAGCTTAATCGGCTTTTTCATCCCCTGATTTTTTTTCGGTGGTGAATTGTAAAATACAAAATGAATTGATTTATTTTATCCTGAAACGTTTTGCTCTTACTGCTACCGTTCCCGAGCAAAAAAATAAAAAATGATTCGCAATAATGACTATTTTAAAATATAATCGAAATTTTTACATTGCATGAACTTCTAGACTTATCTTGTTTTAAGTTTAATATTTATTTCACACAACAACCTTTCTTTAAAAAAAGGTTTGTATGGTTGGAATTAATTAAAGTAGAATATTTTAAAACATATCTAATATATCTTATAAACTATAAAAGTGAAATTTGACAGAAGGGCGTTTTTTAAGGAAAACATTTATTTTTTACTTTTTTGTAAACTATTACTACAAATTCTTATTAAATTTTTAAATAATAATCTTTTATCTCTTTTTTCGAACTTTGAATGTAGTTTAGTGATAAGCAGAAAAGAATCACACTTACTTAATATTTAAAATTAGTGAGAACGGTTTTTCCATCCCGTTTAATGTAAGCGAAAAAAAATTATATAAATGTGTATAATAGTCTATAATTTTTCATATTGTTGTACGATTTTTAAGTTTATATTAAAATGTTTGTGCATTAATAATTTTCCTTGTTTTTATTTCAAAACTATATAGACGTCCTCGATAATTTTGACAGGTACGTCTTAAATATATCTGTACTGGGAAAGGGTCCCTAAAAACAACTGCTACAAGCGTGCATGTTGGATCAAGGCCAGATAGCCCTGGTTGGATTTCAAATGAACCAAAACGTATGGCTTGGCTAAATTCAGGGTACTGATAACGGGTGCCGCTCTTTTCTAAGCTAAAAAACACCCATTATCAGTTACCTTAGGGATAAATACCTTAAAAACCAAGTAAGCAGCTACATCAACTCAAGATAATAGAAAATTATTGAAATAAAGCCAGGCTATAATAGTGCCAGGCACAATTTTGACACCTTCACACACGGTGGATAGAATAGACCGGTGTTCGAATCTCATATATATATATTATATGTGTAATAAAAAATAAAGCGGGCTAAAAAAAATAACGACAATACGTCTAGAAAATTATATTTTATAAGAATGTACTAGAAAACAGTAGGAAAGAAGAGAAGCCTTCAAAAACTTCAAAAAATATTAGTTGTTCCGTTATTCATATCATATCTAACTTTTGTTTACAAAAATCAGCTGGACCACCAGTGACGTGCAAAATTCGACATATATATATATATATATATATATATATATATAGAATTTTGCACGTCACTGGTGGTCCAGCTGATTTTTGTAAACAAAAGTTAGATATGATATGAATAACGGAACAACTAATATTTTTTGAAGTTTTTGAAGGCTTCTCTTCTTTCCTACTGTTTTCTAGTACATTCTTATAAAATATAATTTTCTAGACGTATTGTCGTTATTTTTTTTAGCCCGCTTTATTTTTTATTACACAAAACTTAAATTACAAGTCAAACTGAATGTGATCGTTTAGTATCAAAGGTGAACCAAGGACTTGAGAAGTAAACAAAGATGTAGGTCAGCGGATTATTTTTGAAGCTGAAACGAATACATTATTTTCTCCGAATTTTAATTTTTGTGTAAAAAGAAATGAAGCGGGCTAAAAAAAATAACCACTGGTACGTCTGAAAAATATTATTTTATGAGAATATACTAAAAAATAGTAGGAAAATTGCCTTAGTTTTTAAAAAATTCAAAAAATATTAGTTGTTCATATCATATCTAACTTTTGTTTACAAAAATCAGCTGGACCACCAGTGTCGTGAAAATTCGATATTTATAAGATCCGAACACCGGTCTATTCTATCCACCGTGGTTTCCACCCAACGATCCTAAACACACTTATAATCGTTGGTTTCCACCATGCACCCCGATTCAAAAAACGCATCACGTGATGGCCTATGGATTAGCACCGACTTTAAATGCAGGGTCACCTGATGTGTTTTTTGAATCAGGGTGGGCATGCATAGGTGGAAACCGGATGTAGAGTTCCAAAATACAAAAAACTTTCATAAATTTAAATTAAAAAGAAAAATTAACCTTAATTTTGACAACGTCAAATCACCGCATTGACAAATTGTCAACGTCATTTGAAAGCAGTCCCTTTCAAATTTTATTGAAAGCTTTTGCTTTTTTAATCCAAGCCATACGTTTGGGTTCAATTGAATCCAATATGGCGGAACGCTTGTAGAAAGCTTTGTCTAAAATCGGTTTTACATGTAAGCTGGATTATGCTAGAAAGAGAGAGCAATATGACTTGTCCACCTGTAGTGAAACACATTCATCATAATCTACTCAAAACAAAATGTTGGAAATGCGGGAAGAAATTGAAAACTGAGGCAATTTAAATTTTAAACTGAATATATTTATTATTTTTGTAATATGATTTTGCCAGACGAAAATAATAATTTAATACACATAAGAAGTCTTAAATTAAAATTGAAAAATAATTTAAATCAAATAAAGTCACTACCTACTTAATCTAGCCCAATCAACAATTAGGTATGTTTTTTTTTAAACAAAATAAGGATTTTCGCGTATTTTTGCTGTTTGAAAACTATAAAGTAGAAATTTTATATTTAATTTTATAGGAAAAGGTCTAGTAGCTAGTGTCACTAAGAACGAAGTACAAACTTATTATTAATGACCCCAGTAGCAGCAATTTTTAAATGGAATTACAGCCACTTCATTTAGCGGACGCCTGTGTATTCTTGAAGCTAGAAGCAACCTTTTACCAAATAATTATATGATATTTTATGGACATAAAACATAAAACTAATCCGTGTGGCCGCTCACACTTTAACAGTCGGGCGAAAACTTATTTAAAAAGAAATTAGTTTAATGGCTTGGTCGAGTGGATACCCTGAAAACTAACGGTCCTACACTGTGACAGTGACCGTGATATGGAGTTTTGTACTCATAGTTTCAATGGTCTAATAGATGTAGCGTTTTTTGTTTTTTAATTTCACCCCTGATTAATATAGTAAAATAAAAAAGTTTTTGAGGCACACTGTGCAAAAGTGTTTTGTCAAGGTGAATTTTATTATTTATGGTATTTACTTTTTTCCAAAATAAAGTCCATTCTGGGATATACTCTGTATATGCATACATACAATAAATAAAGAAGTAAATACAATACATGTACTAAAATACCTCGTTGATGCCGATGAAATAAAAGCTTTGGAAAAGTTTTCCATCGCTTTATTTATTTAAAACTGTACCTAAATTCCCAAGTGTTCGTTGATAAAAGATTATTTTGTGTTTTGCCAATAATATAAATTTGGAATTTCCAGATTCTGGAAACCAAAGATTTTCCTTGCGGAAATCTGTTTTTCTTAAAACTAACCAAAACGTCTTTTTAAATAACTTTCTTTTAATCTTAATTTTTCGTAATTTTTCAGGGAAAAACCTGTTTTTGCAAGAAATTTCTATGTTTTATTTAAATAAACTCACAATACGTTTAAACTTTTTTTAACTAGCAGATTTTTCATCTGAATTTTCCATATTTTTCAATATAAAAAGCATACTTATTTCCGCAAGAAAATCATATTCGATTTTCAGAATCTTAGCTCTCTAAAGAATCATCCAAAAAATTTTTTTTTAAATCAACAGATTTCTAAATAACAAAAATTCACGCCAAAAGCTAGAAAAGAAAATTAAAATTTCACGCTTATGAATAATTTTCGGAAAAAAATAGTACAATTTAATTACACTTTTGGATTTTCTCCATCTGATTTCAAGTAAACAAAAGGTAGTTTTTTTCGGAATTTATTTATAAGCGGAAAATTTTAATTTTCTTTTCTAGCTTTTGGGGTACATTTTTGTTATTTAGAAATCTGTTGATTTAAAAAAAATGTTTTTGGACGATTCTTAAGAGAGCTAAAATTCTGAAAATCAAATAATTTTCTTGCGGAATTTAGTATGATTTTTAATTAAAAAAAAAAAGGGAAAATTCAGATGAAAAATCTGCTAGTTAAAAAAAGTTTAAACGTATTGTGCGTTTATTTTAAAAAAACAGAAATCTCTTGCAAAAACATGTTTTTCCTGAAAAATTACGAAAAATTAAAATTAAGAAAGTTATTTAAAAAAAACGTTTTGGTTAGCATTAAGAAAAACACATTCCCGCAAGGAAAATCTTTGGTTTCCACAATCTGGAACTTCCATTGAGATCTTCAAGACCCAACTATTTTAAATAATAGATTTATTGCTTTATTTTTAAGGATTTATATTATTGGCAGAACACAAAATAATCTTTTATCAACAAACACTTGGGATTTTAGGTACAGTTTTAAATAAATAAAGCGATACAAAACTTTTCCACAGCTTTTATTTCATCGGCATCAACGAGGTATTTTAGTACACGTATTGTATTTACTTCTTTATTTATTGTATGTATGTATATAATGGACTTTTTGGAAAAAAAGACCAAAGTGCTTAAAACACAGGGAGATTGAGTTGAGCCATCTCTCTTGCGCCTCATATTATTCTGGCCGGACAGTGTCTTATTTTCGAACAAATTACGGTTCGATTTTTTTTAAATAATTTTACCTACTGACAAAAAATTTTTCGATGTTTTTGTGGCGACCCTAGTAAACCAAGTTTTCTGCCAATAAAATTTTATTAAAATATTTGGTAAAACCTTGCTTCTAGTTTTAAGAATACGCACGTAGTAACTTTTTTTAGTACAAACGTCGCATCCGTTTTGATGTAGAGTGACTGATACTACCTTTAAACCAAATTAATTCTGTACTATCTTACCTTAATTACCCAAATACAGTCGATGGTAATCGTTTGCACCGAAAGCGCAGTTGCATTTCGGACATTTTCTTTGCCTAGTTTCGTATCGAGTCTTAAGACAGTCGTAGCAAAAGACGTGGAAGCACTTCGACAACACTGCGTCCTTTCGTTTCACTTTGCAACTGGGGCAAGTTAGGGTTTCTTTGTACTCACGGATTTCTTCCATCATTACCTATTAAAATAAAAAGGTTTAGAAGGTGTTTGACGGCATACTTTGCGATAAAGAGTAGATAAATATTTTTTATTTTATATAGGGTGTTCAAGTCGGCACTATTTCTTTGTTATTTGTAAAGCACAGTTGAAGTATACTCGTATTTTCCGCTGATTATATTACAAAAGAAAAGTCGAACAACGCGTACGTGAATTTTAGTAAAAAGTAAAATATTTACGATTTTTTGTTCGCTGGGACACCTGGTTTACCATACTTTTAATTGATAGGAAATTTAATTTTAAACAAAAGTTGTCCATGACTTTTTCTCCTAAAAGTAAAAATAAAATAGATATTAACAATTTTCTAATCAAAGGCAGACAGCTTTCGATAGATTTATAAACCAAAGCCGATATCCCTCATGCTTAGGAAAATTGTTAATAACTGTGGTATTTTTGACTTTAAGGGAAAAATTCATAGAACAACTTTTGTTACAAGCAAAATTTCCTTTCTATTGGCGTTATTGCACACCGAGTGTCCCATTAAAAAATATGTGTTTTTTACCAGAACTCACCTACGCGTCATTTAATTTTCTCTCTATCGTCACCATCGTAATCAGCAGAAGAAGTACCACAACTTTGTTTATTAAACCGACCCAGTAGCAACGACTCTGTATGTTTTTCAAAAGAATACCCATAAGAGAAGTCTTTATTTTTGTTTTTAAGTTAACTTATAAAGTAAATTAAATTACAAAAAAATGCTAATTACCACACTAGAATGTTTATTTTTGTATTTCCTTTTGGTATAATATTATAAATATGAGGAGCTTGGTGTGAAAAAGAAGAAAAGAAGATAACTCAATAAACGTACCTCATCCAGGGTTGTTCCGGATATTTCCATCTTCTTCATCCTGTCAGCCTTACGTTTGAGCTGAGCGATTTCCTCTTGGAGTCTCTTCGTCTTGTAGGCTTCAGCTTCTAGTGAGCTGGTTTTTTCTGCAACTACTTGTTGAGCTTCCTTCATTTGGGAATGGTATTTTTCTATAAGAGATATGTACACTTAGGAGTCTGTGGAATGTTTCAGGTATTTCTTGGAAACAGACCCCTACCTGGGCACCTTGATTTTCTAGAGATGAATTAACTTGAAAACCACATCCTGATATCGCAACCCGTGTGTACGCAGTAAAGGGTTTTTCAAAAGTCTGCATAGGGAGGGGGCCTGTATCTTTTTTATTTATAAAAATTTTGTTTTTGATTTTTTATAAACAATCTAACTTTTAAATTATATTTCATCTGTGACTTTTAGTTTTTGAGATATATAAAATATAATATTGTAAATTCTTTATGCAATGAACCTTTTATTTTTTATATTTTTTGTTTATTTTATATTGTTTTTTTTTAAATTTTATATTTAAATTTTTTAACTGGATTTGAAGTATTTTAAAACCGTCAAGTAAAAAAATTCATCAAAAATAAAGAGGCAATTAAAAACAATAAAAACATTTAACAAATATTTTAAGTGTGATAAGACATTTAAAAAAAAGTTTAAGCTGATTTCAAAATTGTATAAAAAGAATAAGGCTATTCCAATAAAAAAATACCACTTTACATAAAAAGGTTTATTCCCATAGAAAAATACCAACTTTATGTAATGCCTTAAAAAGTGTCAGATAAAATTTAATAAAACAGTTGACCGTGCTGGTGCGAATCATAGACACACAAAAGCGAATGAAAAACAACTAAAAATGCTTCAAAGAAAAATTCTTAGTAAGATCTTTGAACCAGTACAAACCGAAGATGGTTATTGACGAATACGAATGAATTATGAATTACAACAGCTAATCCTTCGGTCTTTTATATATTTTGCATAAAGGAACATAGAGGGCGACACTGATCGAATGTCGTTACTAAACCTTAACCTCAATCTTAACCTAACCTAAATTTAAAACGTCAGTGTGATACATACAGGGTGTCCCAACTAAAAGGTAACAGACGAGTTTTGGTTATTTTTCGTGCAAATTTGAAGAACCGCTCGTCGATTTTGTTTGCGAGAAGGACACTTTTTGGCTATCTTGAAATTTTTGTAGCACGCACTATCTTCGAGGGGTATATTTTACCCCTATATTTTGAATAGGGAAAGTGGGTCTAGTGATACCTTGTTTAGAAGGCCTCTTCAATCTCTCTACAACCCTGTAAAATATTAAAAAATCTATCAATTAATTTTTGAGATAATTGCCTTCAAACTTTCAAATTTAACATGGACTGATGAAATAAAAATTTAATCAGAATTTTATATTTTTCGGATTTAATTTTTATTTTATCATTTCATTTAAAATTCGAAAATTTGAAAGCAAATATCTCAAAAACTAATCTATGGACTTTCGAAATTTTTACACGTTTGTAAAGGTATTCAAGAGAACTTTAAAACAAGGTATAAAATATAGGGGTAAAGTATACCCCTCGAAGATAGTGTGTGCTACAAAAATTTCAAAATAGCCAAAAAGTGTCCCCCTTGCAAACAAAATTGATGTGTTTGAGCGTTTCTCCAAATTCGCACGAAAAATACCCTAAAACACCTATGTTACCTTTTAGTTGAGACACCCTGTATAATTTTATAGCTACAGGGAATTTTTTAAGTTAATAAATCAGTCAAAAAATGGAATTAAACCCAGATTATTTTTGAGCTATAATAATTTTTTACAACATTTGAAGAAAATTTTCTCAACAAGAATGCCTTGCCGAGTTGATTTCTTATTTCGGTAATAAAGCACCACATCAGACGACAATTTCTTGTTGGTATGGAGAATTCAAACGTGGACGGATTAGCCCTAGCGACGATCCAAGGCCAGGTGCACCAAAAATGACTGTCACCTAGGAAAACATCTATGCTGTGCGCATGCTCATCACGGAAGATCGACATGTGACATACCGCGAGATTAAGGCTTCATTGGGGCTTTCAAAGACCGCAATTCAAAAATTTTGCATGAAAAATTAGGGGTACGAAAATTAGATTCCTGCTGGACACCTGTTAACCGAAAAACAGAAAGAAGCTAGGGTCAATTTCTATTTCTAGATCCCCTAGAAATACCTGAAACCCCCCAAAAACATTGAATTTGGGACACCCTGTAAATCTTTGAGTATTTCAACATACTTTTGATGCTAGTCCCTGTGAAAAGCATCTTCGTAATCTACGAACTAGAGGAATGCACAAGAACAACTTTACACCAACATCTAAATACTAAGTGTCGCCTACAAACCCAATAACGCAGTAATCATGTCACGTTAAATACTAAAAGGATCACACATAGGTTAGGTATCACTTACCCAAATGCAACTTGAGATCAGCCGCCGACTGCGCCGACTCAATAGCTTTTCTTTTGTGCATTTCCATAGCTTGCTGTCTTAACTGCAACTCTTTTTCCACCGTTGCCAGCGTGTTCTGCAGAATTCTCTCTTTTTCCTCAAGCCTTCGAACCACTACGTTGGCCGCTTCTACTTGTTGCGTTAGAGTGGTGACCTAAAGAAACATGACAGAAAATAAGAATTTTGTTTAAAAAAAACATTTTTGAAAAAAAATTAAAAACATTTTAAAAGAATAACTGTATCTATTAAAAACATTATATCGTGTCCCACAGTTAAGTAACTATAACTATATAAGGGATTTTTAAAACGGTTTCTACAAAAAAGTAGACGGTTTGGAAACATCAAACACAAACATCAATTTCGTTACAAGGCGCCTTTTTTCCGCCCTTTTTTCCATTTAAATAAAATTGTATATTTTACCTTGGAAAATTTCGGAAATGGTAAGTCATACAATTTTGGTTACATTATACATACATACGTTTTCTTCTTTTATGCAAATTGTTTAAAAAAAGATGGCGTCAGTTGCCAAGGCCTTTAAACATTATTTATTTATTGGAAATAATTAAATTTTTTTCGTAATTTTTAAAAATTATAGCTCCCATTTCCTCTTTTTGAGAGGTCGAAATCAGTGTTAGCCTAACCGTTAAATGATCGCAAACGGATCCTAACCTGCCGAGGCACGCCTCGGTCAGGATACGTTTGCGATCAGTTCACCACGGTTAGTTATACTTCCTTTATGTTAACACCGCTTTCGACCACTCAAGAAGAGGAAAGGGGAGATATAGTTAAAAAAATCCCGCATCAATATATTTATTGTTTAAATCCTATAATTTCATACACGTAGAACTGGCAACACTAAAGAGCCGACCCTTTCCACAGCCCTACGTCAACACACTCTAGTAACGTAAAGCGTGAAAGAGAGTTAAACAATTTACATAAAAAGAAAAGAGAAAGAAAGCACAATGTCATCTAACCTCAAAATTATTGCACCAATAGGAAACGGCACGCATAGTGGAATTAGACGCTTCTCTAAAAAAATACTGAACCGGACACCACAAAAAAAAGTAACAAAAGAAAAAGGTCTAAACTTTAAAAAAGTAAGAGAAGGAACACATCTTACCGATTCTTTCATAACATCCTTCTCCTCTCTTGCTAACTTGTGCAGCTGATTCGATTTTATTCGTTCCGACATAAGCTTAAAGTTGGCATCGTCTTTTTCTCGCAACTGCTGAATAAGGCGCGAATTTTGTTCTTGCATATCTTCAAACGCTTGGCCCGTAACCTCCATTTCGTTCAGGAGCGCCTCTTCCTCTTGAGAACTAAAAATTTTAGCCAACACAGGGTTGCTGCCAAATAATCATAGGGTTGTTAAAATTTTCTGGGTAATTCAAATTGGGTAATTTTAGGGGATTTAAGCTACTTTCAGGGAAGAGAAAACTGACTTATTGTGACGCTTAAATTTTAAGAGAAGTTACAAGGTGAAAACAGTATCTCTGAAAATTTTTGTATAAAATGACGTATTGGTCAATATGATTTTCTTTTATTCTTTCAATAGTTTGTTTTAACAGTTAGGCCGCAGGGTAGTGCCGTGGTATGGTCGTCGGCTTCACATGCAGAAGGTACCTGGCTAGCGTCTCGAACAACGATGCAAAAACAAAAAAAATCCGTCGCCCTGTCTCCAATTTTCTTTTCAGCTTTCAACAGCCGTCATCGAATAAGCATGCGATGCGAGGCACGCAAAAAAATAAGTTGACCTTGGACATCGAGAATATACGCAAATGTAGTCCAGGAGCCGACACGCAACCAGCCGAGGAACCAGGGATAATAATCCAGGAGCCGACCACGACTGTTGCGCTGAAAAGGAACGAAGTCTATCGTCTACAACCAAGTTCTGCTGGGACGATAGCGGTGTTAGGTAAGTGCAAGTCTAACATGTAGCAGGATCACCTTTCGGAAGGGGTGTAAAAGCGTGGGTCCACTGTGTATACTTGCTACGCAGTATAAGGATGCCTGCCCTCGACAAAGAGGTGTCAGGCAAAAATTAAGTTCTCTTGGAGAAAGAAAACTTGCATCCTAAGGGGCACATGCATCAGTTTGTTATATGATGTACGGACAAATCGGTATTTGCGAAAAGGGCGCGCCGTGTGCCTAGTTGTTAGACCAAAAATGGTCTCCCCACCACTACTACTTCTACTACTATATCGCACCAATATTAAATTTTCAAAAATAAAATTGTTACCTTTTCCTAAAATGGAAACATTTGTAAAACCCCCTGTAGTTCGAAAACTATTCTTCTCCTCTTGAAATTGGAGCGTTACAAAGAGGGGTCGGTTTTTCTCTAACTCCTCTAAACTTTTCTTAAGCCCACCGAAAATAACTCAGTTGAATCATCTTTTACAAAGAATGGATGAAAACAAAATACCAAAGTATTAACTGAATCAGACACTGTCAGAGAATAAAAAGAGAAACGCCCGGAATGTGCTGGCAACAGGGATACACAAAGATACGTCCTTATAAGAACAAGAGCGATAAACGAAAATAAATGGACACTGGAAATCAGAAAACAGCGTACATTATAAATAATTAAAATATAGAAAAAAAACTCAAACTTACCCGACAAACGATCGCATCTGATGAGCCACACCAGGCCAGCTTCCGTCAGCTCCAGGTTTTTGGAGCGCAACCTGTTTTTGAAGTTCGTACTTCTGTTCTTCGAGCTGCTTGATTTTTTTCAGGGCATCGTCTTGGGACATTTTGTGTTTGTCGTCCCTTTTATAATCCTGAAAATATATTTGCAATTTGAGTTAATGAGCATCAGCACGTCTTAAAAATTTGAACATGCACTGCACCAAGATGCATGTCATAGCTCAATATTTCTTAAAAGACAAGTTGCGCCATCTGTCCTTTTCTATGAGAAGCTTCTACGCTTAGCAGCTTTGAATAAAAATTGATTGATGTCACTTTCTAAAAACGATATCGCAGCGCTAACAGTGGAATGGAATCAAGTTAAGACATCTATCTGTTACATGTAACATTTTGTCTTTACATTGATCTTTGGGCTTTTGTTACCTTATCCATGTTTGAAGTGTCTAGGTCTGGAATCCATAGGTAAGTACCGGAAGGATCAATTTCTCTACTTCTTATATTTTTTCTTGGTTTATTCCGAAATTGATTACTTCATCTGTGTTTCTTATGATTTTTGTTTTAGTGTAATTCATACCCAAGCCTATATTTTTAGCTGCTGTATCCAGTTCTTCCAGCATTTTTATCATTTCTTCTTTCTTATCTGTTATTAAGGCGATTAGATATCTGAGCGCGAAGGGTCAAATAAACGACTGGTCGCAAGGACCAAGACGGCTTTGCCCGAAGGGGAGAAAACTAGAGATATCCCAAAAAAAATTACTTTAAAGTTAAATTCGCCCCGTCTGGGAAAAACAGACGTCTATTAAACTAAAAACAAAGGAAACAAAATCGGCAACACGCTAGAAGCTTACCTTCTTTCATTTAACAGCAGTTCCACACTTTCTCGCGGCCGCGGCCTGTTCTTGTGGCTGGAATTTCAGTCTTAAACTTAACACCACGTGTGACTTCTTTCAGTTTCTTGTCGGAAGTGATTTCTTCATTCCCCTGTCAAACACAGGGTGGCGTTTCAAACTCCCAGCGTGTGAAAAAGCGCGCATGATTTTACCAAAATGATCAGGTGATCAAAAAGAAAATAACTTTCAACAAAGAGAGAAATTATCACCTGATCGGAACTTTTCCCAAACAAGGACTTTCTTTTTTGAAGGTTTTTGCTGAAAGCCCAAAAATATCAAAACAAACTTTAAGGTTAGGTTTTCCAAAAAATTCAAAATAAAACAAAATCAAAAATAACTGGCAGCATTAAACAGCGATATCGTTAGCATATCTTAGGTGATTTAAGTATTGTCCACTTACTTTGATGCCTATTTCTTCCCAATCTAACATTTTAAAAACATCTTCTAGGGCCTGGTTAAATAGTTTAGGCGATATTGTGTAACCATGTTTGACACCTCTTCGTATGCGGATTGGCTTGGTTCCTTCGTGGATTTTGATTGATGTTGTTGCTTCGCTATATATATTGGTATTAAGTCTGTATCTGTGATTTGTTCGGCTGTTAATTAAAGATGCTTTTACTGCCCAGTACTCAATGCTATCGAAAGCTTTTTGAAAGTCTATAAACGTCATATACAGTGGAATGTTGTATTCGTTGGCTCGCTCTATTCGGATTTTCATGGTTAGTAGGTGGTTAACTGTACTGACACCTTTCCTGAAGCCGGTTTGTTCTTTTGATTGAAATTCGTCAAATTTTGTTAATATTTTCGCCAAAGGCTTATAAACTACATTGATAAGTGTTATAGGTCGATAGTTTTTTAGGTCTGCTCTGTCGCATTTCTTGTGTGAATAATGGCTACGGATTCTTTCCAGTTGGTCTTATTTTTTTAAAATATTTTATTCAGGAGAATATGGGGGGTATGAACTACAGATTTATCTCCATCTTTTAGCATTTCAGCCGTTACTCCGTCTTTTTCAGGTTTTAGTTCTGAGTTTATGTTCTTTTTGTTTGGAGTTTCTTTATGGTTTCCTTTTTATCTGGTATAATTCTGTATAGAATAGCTGTGTAATATTTATAATATCCTCTTTAACGTTAGTCGTTTAACGTTTATTTTCTATCAATTTTATTTCTTGGCTTTTTCCTTTATTTTCTTTTATCAGTTTTCTTATAGTTTTATTGTTTCTTTATCTCTTCCAATATACAATTTTCTCTCTTTTTACCTTTTTACCTTCTTAGCGTATCATTTATTTCATCTATATTTTCATTTCCGCATCTTAAGTTTTGGGTTAGCTGTTCCTTTAACATTTCTTTGTATATGGCTTTATTTTGTGTATGTTTATTCATGTTAAGTTCTTCATTGTTATATTGTCAGATATTATTAATTTTTCTTTTCATTTCGAAATTCAATACAGATTCTTGTTCTGACCATCCTCTGATCACTGCCTGTTGTAAAGTTGTTTAGAACTGTTACATTTCTAACGATGTTTTTCTCAGTACTCAGTATATAATCAATTTCGTTTTTTTGTTATTCCATTAGGACTGAGCCATGTCTACTTTCGTTGTAATTTCTTCCTGTAGAACAAATTCATGGCATACAGGTGTCTTTCCGCTAGACTCTAGATAAATAATTAAGGTTCGACGAAAAACGTACCTGCATTTTTTTCAACTGTTGCCTCATATCCTCCAGATCAGTTCTAAGTTTTTTCTCGGCGGCCATAAGCTGCACTTTGTCCCTTTGCTCCTTGCTGACTCCCTTGTACATGTCCAGAAGCAGTTTCATCTCTTTTTGTTCGTTGAGGGCTTTTCTAGAAGTAAAAAATAAAGATACCAATACCAAGTTTCATCCTAAGCACTGCTCATTCATTCATTAATAATAATTCGTAAAGAAAATAAATATTAAGTGTAAAGAATTACACAACAGGTAATTTCATAACAAAACACCAACTTTTTGTAACACTAATTTAAAAATGACATATAAAATTCAGTTTAACAGAAAAATTATTAATTTGAAAAAAAAAACTGTAAAAAAGCATTTACACTAAAATGAAATTTTTGTAAATAAAAAGGTTATACACTCTCTCCCGAAAAGAAGAAAACCCCATAGCAAACGTGGTGTAAACTTTCGCTTGAAAATTGGGACTTGCAACTAGGGGTCAGTTTTTTCGTTTCTCCTCCTTGGGAGTTTCATTGTACTGTGATCAGAAAGAGACTACTACTTACTTTAGTTGATTCTTTAAATCCCTAATCATTTCGTTCTCCGCTTTGGCCCTCTGTGCATCCCTCAGCTCTTTATCCGTCTTAGCAGGGTCCTTTTTTATCTGAGCCGGTTTGGTGCCCTCCTTTTTCTCGCCTGAGTTAGCTTGGTTCGGGTCAGAAGAGTCACCAGATTGCTAAACAGAAAGATTACATAGAATCAGTATGAATAAAGTCAATAAAAAATTAATTCGGGGTGAAAAAAAAAATGGTCCGATGTTAGCCGCCTTAGCAGTATTATATCGAGTTTATGCCTAGACGCCAGGCTTCCACAATGCAGTGATCCTATTTGTAGCGCCATCTATTAACGCTTTCTCCTATTAATGCGTTGAATACTTTCTGTGTATGAATTTGAAGTTAATTTGCAATAATTATTAGTTGAACGTTTCCTTAAACTGTCACTTTTTTATATTATTAATATTATTGTTTTGTGTTTGTGTATAATGTTTTTTTTAGATATGTAATAATATATGTTTTTGATAGTTGTTTTTCACGAGAAGTGGGCAATTTTGTTTGACAGCAATGGGTTGGCATTACATATCAATAACTTATTGTCAAAATTTGAGGTTCTCACGTTGACAAAACTTCCACAGTAAACTAATATTAGAAAGGACAAATTGTATTTCAGAAAAAAGAACAACAGTTAAGTAAGTTTGACAAAGTTTTATTATGTGTTAAACGGTGTTAATAAATAAATAATCAAAGTGAACTAATTGACTCGTCAATTAAAAAATTGAAAACAAACTAAGAGTTATAAGAATCTACAACGCGCAAAACAATGTAACTCGTGCGCTACGCGATAGATGGCGCTGCTTAAATCTCACCAAATCTTACGAATTCGTTTAAGAGCAGAACTTGTGTGTGTCCCATCTATTACCGTGATTACTAATTTGTTTTATTTTTGTTGCCAAAATTTTAAGTATTTCATAACTTAAAATATTAAAAACTTGAAAATATTTTTCAGGGAAATAACACAGACAAAGACAGAAACTCATGTATATCTATCTCCCAAAATCTCTCGTGTTTTTTAAAGAACTGCTGCGTTTAAACGTTCAAATACCGTTTGTAAAAAAACACTGTTTTAGCCACTGGTTGTATAACCACTGGTTGTATAATCTACAATATTCCTACCTCAGTCTCTCCCTCCTTTTTCTCCTCGCCACTACACGATTCCTCCTTAACTTGCAATCCTCCCTCGTCTTTGATTTCTGGCTCCTCCTTGATTTCTTCCTTTTTAACCTCCAGCTTGCAGTCTATATGTTGATGGGAGCCTTAATTGAGAAAGATATTGGTAAGGTACTACAATTAAATGAATAGAATCACTATATTCGGTATATCGAGCAGTATTTACACAACATCCTTGAGAAAATAAGTAATGTGAAAAAAAAATGAGGCAAAGGAAAGCATTTTTAATTTATTTAAAAGAATATTCGGATATAAAAAGTGACAGTAGTAAAGACAAAAGTACCCCGATTCCCATAAGGTGTAAAAAACACATTTTGCCTTATGAGACCTTCATTTTAGGCATGGGCCCCACAAGAACCTAAAAATAGATTATTTTAAAAACTGTATATACTTTTTAATGTGAATCAAATAATAGGGCAAAAAAATTACCGAACACCCTAAGGCCTTTTTGTATACGCCATTGTTTTAGGGTTAGTTCTTAAAAAATAAAGTATTATTTTAAATAAAAAATACATGTTTTTTGAATGAAATTCTTTTACTTTCGTTGGGTGCACTATTATCGTTTACTATTAAATCATAGAGCTGTATGCTGTAAAATTCAAATATTTTGTAAAGCTATCTGATTCATACACATCACAATAAATAAGTTTTGCTTCCCGAATATAGTAGATACTAACTACAGAAAATTTTATCCAATTTGTTAGAATAAAAATTGTTAGTCATACGAAAAAAAAATACTAATACTTTATATAACAAATAAAAAGTTTTTAAAATTCACATACCTATCAGGGATAGAATTGCAATACAATATTAATGAACAAATTGATAGAAATAGAAATTTTTTCTTGTCAAAAGGAAAATTAAAAACGGTAAAAGCTAAGGCATTGCAACAGTTTTGCACACTATTCCGCAAATTTTACTACTTTAAAACTTAAATATTATCCAAATCCTTTAAGAAAGGAGTGAAATGATAACAAAAACATTTCATGTAAAAAAAGGCCAAGTACGCGAAAATGGTATTCCGTAAAAAGAATTGAGATAAAGTAAAGTCAAGTTTTCCAATACAAATTTCAGAATGAAAGGTTTTTAGTAGTTTAGAAATGTTTTTCTAAACTTTGCTATTACGACTGCAAATTAACTCTTAGGCACAGTGCTTAATTAAACATAAACAAGTTTGGCTGCAATAGCAAAGTTTAAAAAAACTAGAAAAAACATATGATTTTGAAATTTGTATTGGAGAACTTGGCATTACTTTTATCTCAATTCTTTTTACGGAATACCATTTTCGCGTACTTGGCTTTTTTTACATGAAATATTTTTGTTATGATACACAATTTTAGAAGGTTTCTCTACGTGATAGATACTGTATAGGTATCTGGGGGCACGGTAGGGCCCCGCCAAATTGGCGCATACCTATATATTATATATTTCGCTATAACCTTTTCTTGATTTAAATGCACTTATCAGAAGACTAAGCAAAACGTAATATTTGCTTTCATGGAATAGCTGGTAGACCGATTAAGATTAAAATCTTCCAATACGACCTTGATAGAGACCTGTATGTATGACATATTTTAAGAATTTCGCTAAAATATGTCATACATACAGGGTCTCTAGACCCTGAGACGACAATACAGAGGACTGAATATATTGAAAAAGAACTGCAAAAATGAAGAATATGAATTTCATACCTTGTGATTGATTTAATTTGTTTTGCAATTCTTCCATGTCCTTTTTAAGTTTGCTTAATTCCAAATTCGAATCTTTGTATTTACGTTTGTATCTGTGAACCTAAAAAAATATTTATATGCATGTGTTATTATTCCTACTACTACTACTACTACTACTACTACTATGTCGGTTTAGAACGTTTTTCTACGTTGTCCGACGCCTATTAGATAGTTTAAGTTGTGCTACGTATTTTTACGTAAGCATGAAATTTGACAGTTACGCAAGCGCACTTCGTCACACCGTCATCAAGGTCACGTTAGGAGCTTACGTATGTACCATAAACTAATACAAAGACGCCTGATCCAAAAATGGCCCCTGTTACCGAAATCTCATACCAGATGGCTATACGCGACGGTGTAAATATTAATTGCTAATTGTCTCGCCTGAATGAGTCGGCGGTGTTGCCATACCAAAGACAATTATACCTATCTACTTTACAATTCTCCTACTTTCCCCAGATTGATTTTTCAATAGGTGGACAGTTAGTGAGTTCGCGTAGACAACCCTTGGCTTGGCAATTCTTCCGCTCTTTTGAATGTGGTGCATTAAAGAGAGAGAGCCTCTCGGGAGCCCCGGTGTGTTTGGTCGAACTCGATCATTATGAATAAGGTATTTAGAATTTGGTTGGTATACCGCGTAATTTAATCAAATATTATTCCTTTTCTAGCTACTGCCTATTTAATATGCTTAGGCGTTTACGTTTTCGACTTATACATATATAAATGTATATATACAGTATGTCCTCCTAAGTTGGAATCATATGGAAAACTTTTTTATTTATAATTTTAGAAAAAAAAGTTATTTTTCATAAAAAGTTCTGCATTATCTAAATCTTGGGAGGGGATAATTACCCCCATTATCCCCTTTCCTTGCATACGCGAATGGGCAGATGAAATTCAATTTATAAGTTGGATTGGCGGATTTACTTTTTATAAATTTTAAAAATAAGTATAATTTTAGTTTTTAACAATCAATATTTAGTACTTTTTACTTTTTTTTTCTATTACAAAGCTTGGTTTTAACGACCGAAATTAAGCGGTCCGTTCAATGTCGTTATAACCGATATTTACTGTAGTAGCACTACATATTAAAGAGTTTTTAAAATTTGTTAAAGAAAAAAAGAGATTTTTGGTAATAATTTTGAGTATTTCTATTTATTTTTAAATAATTTTGTCATTTAATTATTACCCCTATTGTCATGCAAAATTTCAAAAAATATCGATTTTGTTGTAATTTTTCAGGAAGTTATAATAAATTAATTTTTCAGGAAGTTATAATAAAATATAAAATGTGTGTGTGTGTGTGTAATATGGCCTTGATCGAGCCAACTGGCCAGCATTTCTCATTGTTTATTACAAGGGAGTAAAAAATATAAAATAAAAGCTGTTAAGTTTGGCACCCTTTTTCTAAAAAACAAAGAGGTTTGATGCAAAATATAATAAGAAAAAAATCCTTAGTTTGATCTTTTCTAGCGCCTATTAGTTTGCTATTATTACACCCTGATATAAGGGCATCGAAGAAATAACTGTTATTTCTTCGATAATAAGGGCAAAAGAAAAAAATATGCCATCTATGTATATTTTATATTTATTGTGTCATACCGGGTGGGCAAAAAACCGGACAAAATGTTTATCGTTATAGCTTTCCAACTATAGATTTTACCAAAGCAAGCAGTAGTTTGCAGGGAATTGATCGGACAATTGTGTAAAAGTATATTTTTGTCCACCATCTTAAAATCCCAGATGGCAGACAGAATCAAACTTGACCTTGAAAGAGGCTCGTTTATTCTTCTGTTACGGAAATTTTAGATATATATTTTTGTTTGTCGAAAAGCTCTATCTTTGCTACGCACAACGAGATATGAATCGTTTAAATCGGTTTAGGCCCCTAAAAATTAATTTTTGCTTTAACAATATTCTTTTACATACAGGTTAACGATTGATTGCTTTTAAAAGATCACAAACAAAATTTGCCGTCATTGTAAAATCCAAAATGGCGGACATAAAAACTTTACTTTTTAAAAAGGTTCGTTTATTTTTATATTCCGAAAATGTTTTGAATTTTTTTAGAACTATAGAAAAATTTTACAGAATATGCGATTGTCTTGCCATTTCTATGTGCATTTATTTCCTCATAAATTCATTACTGGTAAACCGACAATTAAATAAAAAGCATCATGGCAAAGATCAAGTTCATTAAAGATCCGTATTTAAATTTTCAGCCATCTCTAAATATAATATGGCTTACCAATTCGAATTTGACCCTCCATAAAGGGTAGTTTTTTCTTATGTTGAGAGAAATTTTTCGACCTTTTTTTGAATTTATTTAAAAGATCCTAGGTCCACCACGCACAAGTTAATCATAAAAAAATAAATCTTCGCAACATACAAAGAAGCGATCCTTCATAGAAGGACAAATTTGACTTTTGTTCAATTTTAATAGTTTTGATCAAAGAGCAATCGGGTATCACCATAATTCTTTTTTTTTTCATTGAAATCGATTCAGTGAGTTTATAACGAAATTATTGCAGACAGAAATTGAAATAACAGTTGCTATAACAATTCTAATTTAAAGAACCACTGAACCGATTCTAGAGATTTTATAGAATCCATTCAGTATTAATGGAAGAATGGATACAGAATTAAGGAATAATATTTCGGGAACCACTAAACCGTTTTAAAATTAATGTTTCGAGATCCACTAAACGGATTTTAATGATTCGTAACTAGTTGCATGAGGGTGGCGAAAACAGAGCGTTTTTAAGAGTTCCAAAAATCCGTAATATAAGAATTAAAAAGCCTCTTTGAAACGGGCAAGATTGATTCTCTCAGCCATCTTAGAATTTATAATATCAAATCTTTCTGCTTGAAAGCCTAATCAATTGGTTAGTATAGTTATAACAAAAACATTTTGACCGGGTTTTTTTGGTCCACCCGGCAGATATGAGTACCGGGTTAAATTACAGTTTTTTTTTATTAGTTATACAGACACACCCTATAATACTCCAAAAACTTTTTCAAGACTAATTTTTAACTAGTTTTGGGTTAAATCGGGAAGGGTACACAAAACAGCGGCGCGCGGGCCTTTTGAAAAATTTGGATACGCAGTAAAAAATCACTAAAAGATGTTAAGTAGAACCGTTGTATGATGAAGATCCATCAAACAACGATAGAACCAACAACTTCGTAACTTTCATTTCCGATAAATTTAGAAAATACTTTTTAGTGCTGGTATAATAGGGTGGAGTTTACTTATTGTGTGCTAATTGGCTAGTCTAGGAAGGTATCTTATCCGTCATGGATCCATTTATTATTACTTAATAAATAAAATAAATTTATACTAAAAACACCTTGGATATTTATTAAAGATTCTATTATTTGATTCACCTCGTGGTTTTTTAGGGCCGACGGGATTTTAAAAAGTTTGCATTTAATAAGGTAAATTACACCAAAATAAAAAAATTTGTAAATAAAAAAGTTGTAGGCCACCTTCATAAAGTCAGACTTTTCATAATCCCCTCGTATGTCTTCATATTTACATAAGTTTTTATAAATTTCGACTACATTGAATTTGACACACCCGGTAGTCCCTTTGCTACTCCGACACTGTTAATTTCTAGACAGAAAGAACACACAAAAAGAAAGGCGGGCGAACGCTTATTTGAGCAAAGAGAACTAAATAGAATGTAAGAGAAAAAAAAGCGCAAAGGTATCAAATTAAACTTTTGTTTGTTAATTATTTTTATAAGAGGTATTTCATATGCAATATATTTTTCCTACGACCACACATGAAAATCATGGGTTTCACACCATTTTCATCCTCAGAAAACGTTAGGTTTCACCCATGGGCAGAAATTTTTTGAAAAATACTTTTTGCACATGTGTTGCAAAGTATCTTCCACACATGTGCGGAAAAGCAGTTTCATTTGATTTGTGCAAAATTGAAGAACCGTTTTTACAAAAATGAGTATAGCTCATCAGTGTTCGTAGGAAAGATAGCGTACACAACTCGATAGAAAGTAACTTCTTACACTCGCCTGTTGTTTCACTCGGCTGGCGCCTCATTCTCAACATTCACGCTCGTGTGAAATTTGTCACTCTCTTCTCTTGTTCATATGTAATAGACTATTTCGTTTTTAACCTTACCATATGAATAATAAGGTTACTCGTTCCAGACCTTACTAACTAGAAACCACAAAAAGGGTCCACTTATTACAAAAAAAGAATGAAACTGCGCCTCCTTTCAAGGGTCAGTCCCAATCCTTTTTCGTTGTTTAGGGATAAAAACATAAAAGATAAAAGTGTCACTGTTTATCCCTGGGATGAACAGGGATAGATCAGGGATAAAAAATTAAAATCAGGGATGAAACGTGACAGGTAAGGAATTACAAACCTGGTTTTTAGCGCATTTGATATTTTAGACAAGTCATTCTTATTTGATTAAACAATCGTTTATTAACACTATTTTTATACACCCCACGCTTTTACCTTAGTCTGTTAAAAGTCACGTTAGTGTACTTAAAATTTTTTAGTTTTTTATACAGCTGATGATTTCAGTTGAACCGTTTAACTTAAAAGTGTTTTACGTATTTTTGAATTTAATATTTGGCTAAATAAAAAGTTTAAAAAATTCAGACAAATAAATGTAAAAATAACTAAATGCAAAATTTTTAAGTAGTTATACTACTACAATGAAAAAAAAAACAAATAATATATAAAACTAAAAAAAAGTTATGAAATATTCTTGAAGATCAGTTTCTAGTTAGTTAGGTATCTATTTATTTATTTAATTTAATTTTGGATAATTTTGAAGTAACCAAGTGCTTATTTGTTTTTTAAAAGATTTTTTTGACCTTTTGTTCAGTTCAGATGGTAGCAGGTTAAAGAGTTCTTTTCCAATGTATGTTTTTCTGTACATTTCTCGAGTTTTTTGAACATTTTCCGTGTTTTTCTGACCATTTCCCCAGTTTTCCAGGATTTCCGAAAATTTTCCCAGTTTTTCCGAGCATTTCGCGAGGTTTTTCAAACATTTCTAAAGTTTTTTGAAAATTGTCCGAGGTTTTCTAAACATTTTCCGAAAATTTCCCGAGTTTTTTCTAACATTTCTCGAGTTTTTTGAAAATTTTCCAAGTTTTTCCAAACATTTTCCGAGTTTTTCCTGACATTTCCGAAAATTTCTTGAGTTTTCCCAAAAAAATTCTGAGTTGTCCGAAAAATTTTAAAGTGTAAGGACTGTACATTTGCCTCTGGCCTTAACTCTTGGAAGTCAGAAAATATATCTACTTTTTCTTACCTACATATCTATGCCTACACTGGGCAAGACGCGTCCACCCCTACAGAAGGTTGCATGTATACTGAAAAGAGTGACTGAAAGATTTTTCCAAATGATTTTGAATTAAATAAAATATCGGCAACACTGCACTATGGAGTAATCACAGGGGCAAAAACGCTTCCTCTCTCTTTTTTCCTATGTAAATTATTGCATAAGAAAAAAAAGACAGAGCGAGCATTGGAGTTCATGTGGTTACCTGCTATTACCAAACGAATAGCGACATCAGCGCCCTCACCGGTCGTCACCGGCTGATTTCAAAGGTCCTCAGTGCGTGAATTAAAGAGTATGCTATTGGCCTAATGAAAGCTGAGCGTCTATGATATTATATTAGTTTATGGTATGTACGTTAGCTTACGGCAGTCTGCGGGCACCTTAACGTTACCAAAGAATAGAATTGGTTGATTCACCGATCGATAAATGAGGCGTAGACGATAATTTTCCGCTTCCAGTACAAACGATTCTTTGCAAATATATTCCTACTGTAGTTAAAAGATAAAAAACAAAATTGTAACATCAAAAAAACACAGTTCCGAATTCCATATTCTCTGCTATTAGTAGACTTGTTATGGTAACGTAAAAACATTCAACTTAAACTCAAATTTGGAACAAAACCTAGAGCGCTTAACGTGCAGTTTTACGTAAAAATACGTAGCACAACTTAAACTATCTATTCTCCACCTCCTTCGATCCTGACAATCATATTCTGTCAGATTTTTTTTATCTCATTGATCTTTGGATTGAGTGTTGCCATTCTAGTTTAGGACGCCCTCTTTTTCTGCGCCCTATTGGTTACCATTCTAGGACCTGCTTTGGTAATCTTTCGTCGTTCATCCGTTGTACATGGCCGTACCATATCAGTTGCCTTTTAGTGATGTCATCCGTTATGCTTCCCTCGATTCCCATTCTTTCTTTTATGATCTCATTTCTTATGTGATCTATTCTAGATATTCTCATTGATCTTCTTATTGCATCCCTTTCGACACTTTCCATTTTTGTTTTGTATTTTTCTGTTACGCGACAAGTCTCTATTCCATACAACAGCGTGCTTTTCACCATTGTTTCATATATGTTAAATTTTACATTATTTTTTATCTCTCTGCTCCATCTGTTATTATTCCTTTGACATGGATTTGAAAAATTCTCATTCACTCCGAAACAACTTAACTAATTTTAAACAAGTATAGCTAGGGATACTATCTGGAGGGCAATACCTCATCAAAATCAATTTACAGGTTCGAACTCTACGTGCGCATAAACAGACACACACGCACCCCCACGACATCTTGATCTTATAATTTAATTTTCACTGTTGTAAAATAACAGTATAATATTTAACTCTAATATAGTCCTGGTTAACAAAACAAAACCATAAAGATACAAATACGAAAGAAAAATCAAAAAAATCACACTTAATAATTTAAGTTAAGCTCTATATGTTAATAACCAAATTCAAAATCTATTCACCGCGTGACGTAATGCGTGGAAATTACGAATTTAGGTCGTCTTACCAGCATACCGTGTATATGTGTATAGTCCCTGCCAGTGGCGTATATAGAAGAAAGTTTCGGGGAGGGCCCGAGACAGTTTCGGGGAGGGCCCGAGACAGTTTCGGGGGGGGGGGAGGGGCAAGACCTCATAAGGCCGTATTTTATGCTTGTATTCATGAAATATGTGGAAAATATCTAAAAATTTCGGGGGGGGCCTGGGCCCCCCGGGCCTCCCCCTTATATACGCCACTGGTCCCTGCCATACGTAGTTACACTATTGTGACTTTGGCATCAAATAAACATATTTCGTAAACCGAAATATAATAAAAAGTAAACATGTCATGTTGGTATAAAATTAAAGGTAAAACTGTCATTGCCTCTGGCTAAAAGGCAATTTTACAGATTTTTTTTCATTTTTGTTGGCTCTGGGTACGCATATGAAAAATAAAGAGGTTGTAAATCACAAACGTCTAACTGCCTATGACAAGGACTATACCAAGAATATATTACGACAATATTATGATATTTGCTTACCTCTCCCTTCAACTGCTGCGTATTATTCTGTAGAGACGTAATCAAATGACGCATTTCTCTATTGATGGGTCCCGTTTGCTCATTGGCGGCCAAATTTTGTTCAAATTCGATTCTTAACATTTCGTATTCTTTTCTCAGCTGCGCCAAAAAGTCCTCTAGCTGCATTACCTCTTGGCGTAGTTTTTTTTGAGCTATCAGTTCTTCACTCTAAAAAAGTATTATTCCGAATTCCAGTACGAGAGATTAGAATAAGGTCGTCGAAAGTGGAAACAAAGATCGAAAGACAAACGATCGAAGAACAAAAGATCGAAAAACAAAAGACAGGTAGATATTTGTAATTTCGATAGAGCATGAGTTTTTGCGTAAGATAAACAATGTTGGTTAAATTGGAAACAAGTAACGCTATTCCGAGCCTTATCAGAAAGAAAAAAATACAGGGGTTTTCAGTGTCGAGCAAAAATTAAAAATAGTTTTTTTCCAAAAATTGAAATATTGTCGCAATATTGTCAACAAATTTAACATAATCTGGTTGTTTAACACTTTGACTCCCATAGAAACTATATTTTTTTCGATTTGGACCACACGTTCACAGATTGCTACTCGCCGGCACAAATAAATTTAGATTTAAAAATGCCCTCGTGGTGCCATTTCTCCACAAAACCTCGGACCAGCCACAAAAACATTTAACCAGACCAATAATCCTATTCATAAGAATTAATGCAATTCGTGAGCCCCGCGTTATCACAACCTTAAAATATCGATCAATAATCCGTGTAATGGTACACATTTCAATAACTTTTTGTGTACCAAAAATGGTACACATGGAGCTCAAAGTGTTAATATTAGCGAACAATCTAATGACGCATAGAAGTTCAAAACTGGACCGATTTCAAAGACTTTTGGCATGTTGTTTTTTGAAAATGCTAATTTTTGCCACCAAGAAAAAAATTGCACGCACAGCCGTCATTTTTAATTTGGATCTGTTAAAAAGCCTCATCCTTGTCGTGAATAAAAAGGTATTACTTGTTAAAATTGGTCATGAATTAAAAAAGATAGAATAAAATGAACAAGGTGACCTTTAGCTATAAAAATCACTAAAATTGACAATATTCACCAATCATAATAAAGGGTTTTTGGTCAGCAAAATGGTTATCGTTATTCTGAGTCGGCGCAGTAGCGACCTGTCATGCCACAGCGATTCACAACAATGCAAAACTGACGCATTCAATTATCTTTGCCATTAAAGCTTCATGGCTTATTCAAATATAAAACATCCGAATTGCAAATAAAATAATATTATTATTATATTTTTCTTTCATTAATTTGACGGTATTGATAATGCACATTAGTTTTTAGCATACGTGGTGACTGCAATAGCTAAAAAAAAGTATAGTTTTTTAGATATTGACATGTAAATATTGAAACTTTTTACAATTTAAGGCGCTCTAAAATGTGAACTCAGTGTCAGACTTAGAACAAAACAGTCTTTTTTTTAATTAAAATTGATATCTAATTCCGTTTAAAAGTTATTAAATAGGATGCATTTTTATGGCCACACTGTAGATTATATACCAAGGGATAAAAGTGGCATTTTTTTGCCGAGACAAAGAGTTTGTAGGATAAGCGTAGCAAGGACTACAATTTTTTGGGGGATAAAAACTTTTATCACAAGATTTATTATTTATTTTCCGAAATTTTAAGAATAAAAAGTAACATTTCTTTTCAAAACAGGCTAATAATGAGATATATCTTAAAAGGACGGGCGAGGACGGGTGATATATTGTAATCATTAAAAGCAGTAATATTATGTTTTAACGTTATTAATTTTGAAGGTGAGCTAGGTGAAGCTCTAAAGATCTCAAATTTTTATTAAATTATTACTCATTTAAAAAAAAAATGTTTTATACTATTAAATATCTATAATATTATTATTAATATGATATTCTAAAAGTACTTACCAATAGCTAATTTATCCATATTAAATTCTTTTTAAAAAAACTCTCACCAATAAAAATAACAATGTAAACAGCTCACTAATTTGTTCCATCCAGGACTGGAGACAAACAAACCAAAAAATGCAACACTTTAGCGACCTAGCGCAATTCGGCGATAGTGAGAAGTGGAGCAAAGAAAAAAGTTAGTATAGGTCATGATCTTAGTGTAATAGTAGCTAAAAATTGACTTGCTTAAAGTCATATAGAAGTCCCAATGCGTTATTTTTAGGGGGTTTTGAACCACTGTGTGAACGAATTTTTTCCAAGCATTCTACTTTTTTTGAAATCCCTATGTTGTTACTTATATTTGGGACACCCTGTATACAAAAATCTACAAAAAATACAACATTTTTAAAAGTTTGGGACATAAATTACTGTACGCAGCGGGAACACCAAGTTTAAAATAGTGGAAAAGCCGAAATTTAAAAAAAAACGCTATGCAGTTTTACCTCCATCAATTCAATATTCCTTAAATGAGCGTTTTTGCTGGTTTGAAGCTGTTGTCTAGCTTCGTCAAGCTGAGTTTTTAGTTGCATCGATTCGTTATAAAGTACGGAAAATTGTGACTGAAGGCATTTGTATTCTGTGGTTTCGACTATGACACTTTCTGGAAGCTGACGAATCTGAAACCAATACAACAAATAAAGTCAAAAACTATATTCAAGTAAAATACACTATAGTTGATATTGTATTAAAGTGGCACCGCGTCATAGCTATGGTAAACCAAATATGCGGCAAAATCTAAGTAAAGAAGCCTTAAAAAATCAGTTTTTCACTATGTTCATGCAGTGTGCCGCTCGGGGTTTAATGTTCGAAGGATAAAACACTAAGACCTTTTAAAGGAGAGATCAAATAGGTACTTACCTAATAAATAAAGAACCGAAACATAAAAGAGGGTCCAAAATTATATTAAAATGTGCGCAAATATTGATTTAGTTGCAAAAACGGTAATTTGTTTTGTAAAAAGCTCCGTCTTTATTTGTTTCACATAAACAGTCAAAACAACAATGAATAGAAAATGTCAAAGCCCGGCTAAATCAATATGTTCGTAACAACCAGATAAGAGTATATTATGTTCCTCTCTAATGAAATCGTTTAGAAGACATCAATAAAAAGCAAGTAAAAGAGTAAGCTAATGACTAATTAGTGCAGTGCCTCATTTTGGGAATCAATATCAAAAAAAAAATTAAAGGAAGTGCGTGCCACTGTATGTACCCCTCTACTCCCTTCCCGCCCATCAAGGTTTTGATGACGCGGTGTCACTTTAATACAATATCAACTATATTAGTTAAATTTATTAACAATACAAAACCAGGTTTAAAAGTAAATTCCTATATCTCTGAAACGAATAGACTAGTGCAGACATTTTTGAAAGGGGAACAATTACTAACAGCATGAAAATTATTGAAAATGAAAGAAAATCTATCAGAGCCAGTAGTAAAATAAAATTAGACCCCGAGTTATTGGGGTGATATGGGGTGCGCTTTTAGGGGTGCAGAATGGTATTTTCTAGGTCTACGACTTTTGTTAAAATATTTTTTTAGCATTAAACCTAATATAAAGATTTTTACTAAATGTAACTTGAAGCACTCTCTAAAAGATAGCTCTTAAACAGAAAAAACCGCATTAAAAGCGGTTTACAATTTCGTGTTTTATATTTTTTATTTAAAAACTTACATCCATTTTAAGTTTTTCCACTTCCTTAAGAGTTTCTCTATGGGTTGAGTGAAGTTTGTCCAATTCTTGAAGGCGATTATTCGCTAGCTCCTTCCATTCTTCGACTTCCTTAGTAAGATCTTCCAATTTAGCCTTAAATATAAACAAAATGTAGTTTATATACCTTAAAAATAGCCATATCTACCTAAGGGCCCATCTCACTGACTTTTTTGTGTTCGTTCGCGTAAGGGAAGCCTTATTACGTCATTTTATGATTATATTAAGATACACTTTAGGTTAAGGAACGCCAAAAACAGTCGGTGAGATTGTTCCACAGTTTGAGGATGATCATTTACATTTAAAAACAAAAACCTAATTTTAACGCCTACGAAAAAATAAATGATCTGAAGGAAGAGCTGACAAGAATAAAATGGGACATTGTAGGCTTGTCAGATTCCCGCCGAATAAAACTAAACTCCAGAAATCTCGTATATCATAAAGGTGACGAAGATTACAGCAACTTCGGAGTAGGATCCATAATAAATAAAGTCAACAGTACTATTAAAGGAATCTCAGATCGCGTTGCCTATCTTACAGTCAAAATGAAAAGATCATTACTTAAAGTTATTCAAACAAGCTTGAAGAACTCTATGAAGACATCTCAAAGCTATGAAAAAACACACTTACACTAGTAATGGTTGATTTCAATGCCAAATTAGGTACGAATATGAACATAGAAGAAACTAAAATAGGGGATTTTGGATATAGCGAAAGCAATGACAGGGGCAAAACCTCAATGAATTAACTAGAGGAAAAACACCTTTATGCAATGAATTCGTTCTGTAGAAAGAAGCAACGAAAGTGGACATAGCAGGATCAGAACAAAAATCTACATCGATAGCCAATGAGAAATGAAAAGAAAAATTCATAATAACAATGAACAACTTGACATTAATAAACTTACACAAAATAAAGCTATATACAAAGAAAGGCTAACCCAAACAGCTAAACCAAAACATAAGATGCGAAAATAAAAATATAAAAGATATCGCACAAAAAGAGAAAAAGAGAGAAAATTGTATATCAGAAGAAAAAAAAACTAAGCAAAAAAGGCAGAACCTAGAGGAAAAAGGAAAAAGAACATCGATAGAATACACAGAAATAAATAAAACTATAATAAAAATAATAAAAGAACATAAGAGAAAGATTGAAGAAATAGGCCATGTTGGGTGAAGTTGATTTATAAATCAAATAAGTTCAGTCGTTCTCCACTAATTTTATTATTAAAATGACATGTTTCGAGAGCATAGGCTCTCATGTTCAGGTTGTACACTAAAGAAAATTAGGCCTAATAAATGACAGGTACCTGCAGGTTGGTACTATGCTCTTGAAACATGTCGTTGAAATAATAAAATTAGTGGAGCTGATTTATAAAAGAGCCAAAAAATAAAAGTTGAGAGAGTTACAGAAAATAACAGAAATATGAAATGTATAAGGCCGACTCTAGGTAGATATTAAATAATTAAAATAAAGGATATGAACGGCATAGAAACTAACGTTAAAGATGATATATTCTTTTAATTTTTATTTATATTTTTTTATTGTATTTGAAAAAACTGCCTTACAGAATAATTTCCAATTACAAGGTCAGTTAACACCTAAACTTAAAAACTAATAACTTATAATAATGATAATTTAGTTAACTTCGCACTGGCACATCGATATATCTCGTACATAAAATTAATCTTTAAATAACTAATTCTGATTGTAGAATCATATTGTAGAGGTCGCGTTGACTACAATTAAATATATCTATTATAAACGATATAAGGTTTGAGTATTCACAGATTTGATATAAAGGCGAATGTTTAAGGTTATTTGTTCTTGGTTTGGCAAGGTAAAAAGTTTGATTTTGTCTAGAAATCCTAAATTTGAATGTCATCTATAATGTTATACATGACTTTATAGAGCATTACTTAACCCGAATACAGGCGACGCATCTCTAGGGAGTTTATTTTAAACCCAATTTGTAGATTGATTTGCAGTATGCCTTGAGGTGGGTATACACCTTCACTCTTTAAAAAGAGATACTTCAAAAACCGCCGTTAAATTTTTTGCTTATGGGAGATATAACAAGTAAATTATAAATATCACACAACTAATGTATACAGAATTATACCAAACAAAAAAGGAACCATCGCGAGGAACCATGAAGAAACTCCAAACAAAAATAAAGAATATAAACTCAACCTGAAATAAGCAAAGCGGAAATAAAGACAGCATTAAAGAAAAAAAAAAAAAAACAAAATCACCTGGAAAAGATGGAGTAACGGCAGAAATGCTCAAGTACGATGGTAAAGCTGTAGTTAATACCGTGCATATTCTCCTGAATTAAATACTAAAAGAAAAAATATTCCAAAACAACTATTCTACACAAGAAAGGCAATAGAGAAGACCTAAAAAATCGAACTATAACACTACTTAATGTAATTTATAAGCGAAAATATTAACAGTAATTGGAAGAAAAATTATTAAAATCGGCAAAAATAACAAATGGTAACACTCAAAATAAATGTTTTATTTACAATTTTTACGCTTTATCATGATGTCTGTTGTCTACGTTTGACCTGAAAGGAATTACACTGTATGTTAGGTAGTACCTGAGATATTCCACTCTGTACGACGGGCTGTTTACTGTCAGGTTTTTCTTTGTTCTTTTTATCAGATGTGTCACCAAAAGTTTCATGATAAGCTTTAATTTTTTCTACAGCATCTGCCAAGTGGGATTCTAGTTTATCGTTCCTAAAGAACAAAAATTTAAACGGTAAAATGATGAAAACTTGCATGCTTTGACCATTTGTGACACATTTAGCAGTTTTTACTAAAAACACCGCAAACTTAAATCACTTTGGTCTGCTGCAAAAGTCTGACTTTTAACTAAAAGCTTATTTGAATTTCCTTCTGTAAGAAATTAAACTTCCAGTTTGACAAAATTAGTTTTTAAAGTATTAAATATTTACCTATTCCTGACTTTCTCCAACTCATACTGCAAATCATCAATCTGATTCTTTAATTCAGCATTTTCAGTGTCTTTGGCGTTGACCTTATCTTGTAATTCAGACACTTTTAAACTATTTGTATGATACTTTTCATGCAGAGCAGTATGGAGGGCTTGTAAATTTCGATTTTCCGCTTGCAATTCAATGTTTGTTTGACGAATTGCTTCGTCAACAGTAGGGGCTTCTTCTATAAATTCAAGAAATCTTCATTCAAACTAAATTAATTCATGTTCAGGAGAAAACTAAAAGTAACACAATTCAGTTTAACAATTTGATTCTTTATACAAAACAAAACTATCAAATAAAATTTTCATATATACTCCCCTGGGTCAGACCATCTCACCGATTTTTATCAATTTTAAAATATAGATTCTTTTTATAAAAAGGATGAAAAATTTTTCATTTAAAAATTTTCTCATTGGTAGTTTTTTTTAATTAAATTTTTAAAATAAAAAAAAATCATATTTTGACTCAAGCCTGTACTAACAAAAATTAAAAAATCTCAAGAACTACCTACATCAGAGTAATGGTATATTAAAATTGAGGAATTGATTTTTATTTATTTAAAAAAATATATTTTTTTTTTGATTTTTGCTAAATTTTAGGATGGAGAAATTATTTTTTAGCAATAAAAATAAATGGCAAAATAGTAGAAAAAATATAATTTTCTTGATAAAATACAGAAAACAGATATTCTAGAGAAAAAATATAAAACCGTAAAAAATACTAACAAAAAAATTATTTTCATATACATTTTTTAATTAAATAAAAAATTATAATTAATAAAAAATTATTTTTTTTATGTTCTTATGCTTTTATTTAACCTAATACTATAATATATTTTTTTTTTGAATTGTCTGCCTTTCACAGTCTATCAAGAAAATAACAATTTTCCCAAGCAGTATTATTCAATGTATTTTTATTTTTTAATTTTTTTTCACCATGTAACATAACCCTAGTAACAGCGGTTACCCATGCACAGAATGGGAATAACAGAAGAGACCGAATGTAGACTCTGTATGGAGGATGACGAAACAGTTAGACATGTACTGTGCAAATGTCCGGCTATTGCACGTTTACGTCAAAACACCTTCGGTAAACCTCATATTGATTCAGAAGATCAGTGTCTCACCCAAACTGACACCTAACCTTTTTGGAGGATTAGGCATACAGTGGTGAGAAACCACTCAAAAGTGAGCCACAACAGACCCCCAGTGGTCGCAGTGGGAGGGCTGCAAGGCCCACTCATATATGAATCAATCAATCAATCAATCAATCAACACCGGACGTCCCAGGAACGTATTTTTTAGACCCTTTAGGTCTCAACATCCCCATACAAAAAGTACGTTTTAAAAACGTTCAAAATGGGACGATTAAAAAACGTCTTTCTAGGTGAACCGAACCGAACCGAACCGAACCCAATATTTTAATGCCTAAAAAGCACATGTTTAAAACATACTAAAATGGACGTTTTAAAAACTAGCAAAACAGGACGTTCTTAAAACGTACTTTTAAGGTCCCTCAGGGCCCAACATTTGCGTACCTAAAAAGTACGTTTTAAAACGTCCTAAAAATAAAGTTTTAATAACCCACAATCAGGACGTTTTCAAAACGTACTTTTTAGGTCTCTTAGTACCTAAAAAGTACTTTTTAAAACGTCCCAAGAATTATGTTTTAAAAAAGTGCAATTAAGGACGTTTTTAAACCGACTTTTTTATGGTACTCAAATTGGCGTTAAGTAATGTTTTAATAGGGCTCAATATGAAAGAGGCCTTGACCTGATGGGGTCTCTGGAACGTTTTTAAAAACACCCCTGAACGTTTTTTAAACCTCCCCTAAGACCTTTTCTAGACGTCCTTGGAACGTTTTGTACGTCCTCAAAACGCTTTGGAACGCTTCCAAACCTTACTGGAACGTTTATTAAACGACGCCAATTTTGCAAAAGGTACAAAAAGTTAAATTTGACAAACGTCTGAAAAACGTTTCTTACACGTTTTAAAAACGTAAAAAAGACCCACAAAAACGTTCTAAGGACCTCTATCGGAGCCTGAGAAACCTCGGCGTACGTTTTTAAAACGTCCCAAAGGTCCGAAATTGACGTTTTAGAAACGTTTTTAAAACGTACCATGGGTACGTATGTTCCTAGGGAATTTCTCCTGAAATGTTCATAAATAAGTTATAGACCCCCTCCCTAAATTCAGACTTTTCAGAAATAGTTATCTAAATATCAAGATGCGGTTTTTACCTATAATCATCTGTTAAAAATCGAGCCTTGCAAGTGGGGGTCGGTTTTTTTCTACCGCCCCTAGAAGCCTCTGAAACCCCGTAAAAATATTGAATTTGGGACACCCTGTACATAAGTAAAACAAGGTATCTTCCTTTTAAAGCAACCCAAGAGGTGTTAAAATGTATACTTATTACTTACTAGTACTGTACCCTAGAGCCAGACTATATTAAGTCGATTTTTGACTTTTTTTGGTTTGAACAACCTTAATACTGACAACATTCTTTGCCTAACGATGTCTATGGACCTAATATTGGTTTATATGAGGCGATCTTTTTTATCTTTAAAGATAGAGTTCAGACACCATTAGCAAATAAAAATACTCTGCCAATATATGGGCCCCTAAGCTCACACTAGGTACTATAGTCATAGTTTACATGGAAGCTAATATTACTAAAAACTGAAATATATTTTCTTCAACTCCAGGCTAAATTACCTTTCGTTTGATACCACACAAGCCACGTTCTGACTTAAACTCAAATTTTTGAAATCTACCCCCACCCTTAGCAAAAAACAAAAACTAAAATGTATTTTGTTTAACTCTGGACTCAATTACCTTTCGTTTGATATCACACACGCCATATTTTCACGTAAACTCTAATTTTTGAAATCTACCCCCACCCTTTAAAAAAAATACTAAAATGTATTTTATTTTACTCCAGACTCAATTACCTTTCGTTTGATATTACACACGCCATATTTTCACATAAACTAAAATTTTTGAAATCTACCCCCTCCCTTTTATTTGGCTTGTGTTTAGTGGATTTTGTTCATTTTTAAATGGGACCATCTCATCCCAACACCCAGCCTAGGTACCAAGTTTCATTGAAATCGGGCAATCGGTTTTTGAGTTATGCGCGTTGGTCCTTACAGACAGACAGAGAGACAGACAGACAGACGGCGTGACAAAAATGTTTCAAAATCATCTGAAATGCAAAGATACATAAAAATTTTTAAAATCGGAGCAACTTTTTTTTTCTAGAAAAATTAGGATCACCATAGCTCACACTACTATAGTATACTATATGTGTGAGCTAACACACTACTATATTATAGTATATGTGTGAGCTAATATATGAAATACTATATATGGGCCCCTAAGCTCACACTAGGTACTATAGTTATAGTGTACATGTGAGCTAATATAACTAAAAACTAAAATATATTTTATTCAACTCCTAAATTACCTTTTGTTTGATACCACACAAGCCATGTTTTGACTTAAACTCAAATTTTTGAAATCTACTTCCACCCTTAAAAAAAACCAAAAGCTAAAATGTATTTTGTTAAACTCTGGACTCAATTATCTTTCGTTTGATATCACACACTCCATATTTTCACTTAAACTCTTATTTTTGAAATATACCCCCACCCCTTTTTTTAAATAAATTAAAATGTCTTTTGTTTAACTCCAGACTCAATTACCTTTCGTTTGATATCACACACGCCATATTTCCCCAGAAACTCTAATTTTTAAAATCTACCCCCACCCTTTTATTTGGTTTGTGTTTGGTGGATTTTGTTCATTTTTAAATGGGACCATCTCGGCCCAAAACCCAGCCTAGGTACCAAATCGGCCAAGCGGTTTTTGAGTTATGCGCGTTGGTCGTTACAGACAGACAGACATACAGACAGACAGACAGACAGACAGACGGCGCAACAAAAAAGTGTCAAAATCATCTGAAACGCAAAGATATATAAAAATTTTTGAAATCAAAGCAACTTTTATTTTCTCGAAAAAATTAGGATCACCATAGCTCACACTACTATAGTATAGTATATCTTTGAGCAAAAAATAAGTATTAAGGTTGTTCAAACCAAAATAAGACAAAAATTGATTTAACATAGTCTGGCTCTGGGATACAGATATACTTATTATTAGTGACTTTATTTGTACTTACGCCCCTCCAGCTCCCCCTTCAAAGCCAATGTAATTTTTTCATTTCTCTGCATCAACCTGTCAAAAGCCTGAATAACCTTTGCTACAGCTCTCCTTGACACTTGAACTCGGTTTGCTAACTTGTCATTCAATTCATCCTTGTCCCAAGTTGACAGTTGCATTAAGAAAGACGTTGTTGCTTCATTCTCATCTAAAGAAAATTAAGGGTGTTTTGTTTTCTCTGACAATCTTCAAAATTAAAATACCAATGAATTTTAGGTTTAATTTGGACACCCTGTAAGTATATAATGTATGTAAGAAATGAATGTGAACCTTGGCCGACCTAAGGTCACTATATCACGAAGAGGAACTTCGTGATATAGTGACCTTAGGCTGACCGGCTTAGCGCGTTGGTTCGTGCATATGGCTGCAGTGCTTGCTATATGAATAGACCGACCGCGCGTAGGCTGGGCGCGCTGCGTATGTTGTGGGTTCGAGTCCAACCTCGGCATATGGTTGTTTTTGTAACGTCCTAACAAGGTATATCTCGGCAAAAATTTGGCTAAAAAGACTAGGCGATTGATCCTAGCTATGCATGGAAAGTCCTAGTAAAAAAAATATAACAAATATGCAGTAGTAACCATTTTCTTTTCTTTACTATTTTGATATTTGACTATTTAGTTTTAGGTTTTAGATCTTGTAAAACGTTTTATCAAGAATGACATGTTTAAAAAAATTATAGAAAACATGTTTAATGTTATATTGAATTTTATCAAAAATAGGGAAAGGTACTTTGCTCTTTAGCTAAATATATATTTTTTAACACACCTTGTATACCTTTGAAAAATTTTAATGTCTAATTTTATGTAGGGTTTTAGGAAATGTAGAACTTCTTTATAAAGAATAGCAAACAAAACTAAAGAGTTTTCCATATACCTGGAAGGTAAAATTTCACTATACACCTATATTGAGTTGGGCAGATTACTTGAAAAAAGTATTGGAGTATACTTCATCAACTTTAGTTAGTTTTTTTTTAAAAGTAGTTAAATCACTAACTAAATTACTAACTACTAGTAGTTAAAAATTTAACTACTTTTTTGATTACAAGCCATATGTAGATAGCAAATTTAAATGCTTAAGTACATGGTTTAAACTACTTTTGAGAAATTTGATTACTTTTAAAAATAATCAAATTCCACAAAAGTAGTTAAAAATTTTTAAAAGTAATCAAACTCCACAAGAGTAGTTAAATTACTAAAAGTAGTTAAAACCAAGTAGTCAACTACTTTTTATTATTTTATGCAGAATAAAAATAATCGAGTATAACTATTAGGAGAAAAAAGTAATTAGAGTACTACTTTTACAGAAAAAGTAGTTAACTACATAGTTAACTACTTTTGCTGTTAACTTTTGCCCAACTTTGTATGTTGTACAGTGTGGGCATCTAAAAACTTACAATGGCAATGTTTTGAAAAATATCCAAAATTTTGAAAGGGAAACTGTTAACACTTTTTGGGGATTTTGAGATATATCTATCTGTCAACCCCTAGCTGGGGTGAATTTTAACAATCAATTTTAGATAGGGAAAGTGATGGCTTATTTAAAAGGTTTTTAAATTTCCTTTACAGTGCTGCTATTATTTCAAAAATTTGTTAATCCACTTTTAATTTTCTTTGAAAAATAATAAAACAATTTGAATGGTAAGTTAAGTAAGTTACCCTTAAAATTGAAGTAGGAAAACAAGTGTTAGTGGAAAGACCACAATTCATTTACGGTACTTTTTATTTTCTAATAAAATGTTTTTAAAATATTTGCATTTAAAATCACCATTTTACATTTTTTAAATAATACCAGCACTGTAAAGGCAATGAATAAACCTCTTCAAGGAACTATCACCCACTTTCCATACCTTTAATCAAGAGTCAAAATTCACCCCAGCTCAAGGTTGATAGTAAGATATCTTAACATTAAAAAAACTGTCCCCCTTTCAAACTAAATTGATATGTTTCAAAATTTCAAAATATGGACATTGTAAATTTTTAGGGGCTAACCTTGCACAGTCCGCAGATGCATGTTGCACAATCTGACACAGATTTTTTAAACTTTATCCATGAAGAAAATCCTAGAGAGAAAATCTAAATATAAAATAATTTAAGAAAAATGTGGTTTACAGTGTTTGTAATCTTACTTTTATTTTCTGACTCATCGGCTGTCTCAGCATCAAATCTCTGCAACAAAATTCTAATATCTTCATTAAGCTGATTCCAATATCTGTTAACTACATTAAGCATAGCATCATCCTGCGTTTGTCTTTTTTCCAACTGCTCAATTCTCTGTCTCAATTCCTGCTCAGTTCTGTACCTTTGCTCAATCCTCTGAGCAAGTTTTTTGTTTTGGAATTGTAATACTTTAATGTCCATTTCTTCTAAGGTAGACACAGGGCCGATTAAGTGGGTCTCAAAGTGAACTTTCTTGATTGGTGGTTGTCCTGTGCTTGAAGATGCATCTTCATTTTGACGTTTGGACATCTTGGAATGTTAATAAGTGTCCTATATAATATCAATTGTATAATCAAACAAATAGTCCATATAATAATATGTTGATTTATGAAAAACAAACAGTCAAGTCTTAGAGGATTGAATTGGTTCAATGGCCTTAAGGTCAAGTTCAGTAAATTAACTGTGAACATCTTTAAAGCTACTTCTGACCCTGAGAAGTATCCTAAACCTTTTCATATATAAACAATGTTACAGGATGACTTAAGTTTGTTGGAGTTTGTCCTGCTTTTCCTTTACTACTACTTAGAAACAAAATAACAAAAAATATATTTTAAACAATTGATTTGAAGCTTAGTTGAATCTTACCTCCCTCAGTTATCAACTTTTCTAGTACTGGAAATCAGTTTTTTAATAAAAAACCGGAAATTATCGAAAAAACAATAAGTCTTAGAGAATTGAATTGGTTCAATGCCCTTAAGGTCAAGTTCGGTAAATAAACTGTGAACATCTTTAAAGCTACTTCTGACCCTTAGAGGTATCCTAAACCTTTTCATATATAAACAATGTTGCAGGACGACTTAAGTTTGTTGGAGTTTGTCCTGCTTTTCCTTTACTACTGCTTAGAAGCCCAGAAAACCCCAATTTTTTGGCCTGTACAAAAATTGTTTAATTACGTCAAAATAACAAAAAATATATTTTAAACAATTGATTTGAAGCTTAGTTGAATCTTACCTCCCTCAGTTATCAACTTTTCTAGTACTGGAAATCAGTTTTTTAATAAAAAACCGGAAATTATCGAAAAAAAATCAAAATAAACATCTTGGTAAACGTCAACAGCAGCACGCACAGAACACCGCAGCACGAAAAGAAACGTCACGAAAAGAAACGTCACGAAAAGCTTTCAACTTAGAAAATTTTATGTTCGAAGGCTTTCAATAAAGGAGCTAATATTATGTAATCTGGCAACGCTGCCGCAAAAGCAGCTTTCAATTTAAACCATAGAACAACGGTAGGAGCCGGGCTTGAAGATGCGGTTTTATCCGCAGATGCACGGTACCGTGGCACGGTACGCCCAGAGATATTAGAACATATTGTTCTAATATCCGTGGGTACGCCCGATGATGGGTTTAATCGCGATTAAGTCCTTGTTGCTCACATACAAAACAACAAGAGGGAGAATGGATTAGCAAAGCCTTGTTACGGTGCATTTAGGGTTTATAAATCTTATTTAACCTAATCTGTGATTATGTGGCAAGTTGACCTGGTTGGCCGCAACGTTTCGTCCAAGATTGGGTATTTAATATATTAATATAATATTTCTATATTTTACAAATAAAATTTATCACAGTATTTAGAATATGCCCACAGAACACCATCAAGCCGGCTATCCATTGAGAGTATTATCCGCGCAGTTTTGTTTTCTCATGCTCAGATTGGCTCAAACTTTTGAATCAACCAATCAGAGCCCAAGATAAGAAATATCCGAGCGGCTAATACGCTTCATCCATACCCGCCTGAGTAAAAATGGCTGCAGACTTCATCTCTCTTCTGTATAAAGTTGTCTATCCACCCTGTAGTATCTATGCTCCTCAACAATCAGCTGGTAGCTGCCAAATTAGACGTTTAAAAAACCCGTCATTTTAAAAATTATGTAATTTTTGGGGATTTTGAGGAGGTTTTGAGGCCCCCCAACGCAGAAAAAATTAAAAAGTTGTTTCGCTACTGGTTCTCCGCAGCTTTCTGTTTATATTTGTGAGACGGGTTCAAAGGTGACGTAAATTATACATTGATAAATTCATAAAATAAACAAACATGGCATTGTCGGAAATCGCAGCCTGCAGTCGATTGTCAGCCAGCTTACGAACCGGGCGCCTCAGTCTGCATAGAAACGTAATCAAAACGGTACTCTCCAAGGCACCCATTAGCACCACCATGGCCAATTGCTCCTCTGGTAAGTATTTTAATTCCATTATCCTGATGTACTTAAAGTATGTAAGGTGAAGCTCTATGTTATGGTTAAAACCTTAATTTCAGCTCGAATTTTAATGTAATTTGTTGAATTTGGGTCACAGATGGTAGGATTTATATAGTTAGTTTAAAGCTAAATTCATAAAGGCAGTTTAGGTTCAGTTAAAGCTGAGATTGGAGTTTGAGGTTGGAAGTTTAAAATTTTACTTGGAATTTAACCATTTGTAAACTCAGTTGGAAGTTTTATTTTGATTGGCCTGCTCAAGGCTATCATAAAAGAGCTGATAAGATCATATGATCAAATAGCATATTTTGATTGGTAGATGCGAACCTCATGGATTTCCAACAATATGATCATCTCCAACTTTTCAAGTGAACCTCAACTGAACCTGAACTTTCTTTATAAATGCAAATACATGTTTCAATAAGTTGATCTTCAACTTGGGAACTTTGAACCTCAACCTAGAACCTACAATGCTTTTATAAATCCTGCATTAGTTTATTCAATAAAGTACAATAATTACAGTAAATATACCCTTTTTTGCTAGTGTTCTGTTTGTTATACTATACCCTCCCATTTATAAACTCAGTGTAACATTTTCAGTTAGATATATATCTCTCTTTATTCCCAAGTGAAAGGGACAGGGATTAAGGAGTTGAAAGCTAGTATGGTGGCTGAATTAAAATTAATTAATGTCTATAAATGTGTGGTAATGAATGTTTTAATGCATGTATTCCATACCTAGGTACTTAAATTTAATATTTTTAAGAAAAAAGATGTATTAGAATAATAATTATTGTAAAAATTTTTGTCAAAAATTTGGTTAATAAATACAACTACTAAAAATGTCCACAATGACTAAGGACCTAATAATCAATGATGCTGGTCAATAATGCAACCTTTCGAAATTTGTTAAAGTTTGCAAATAGGAAGTATTAATTTATGAAAGTTTTTAAGCCGAGAATACTTGACAATTAAATTTTGTGGTTAAAATAAAAATTTCTTTAAATGCTTGAATTCACTTTGCATGTTAATCAATTATCTATGGTTAAAACCAGTAACACTACTCAAATAATTGGTAGTCAACCACAAAAATCTGTAAGTATTCAGATAAAATTTTCAAGGTTGAAACATACTTTTTTTGTTTAAAATTTAAGCAAAATAAATAAACAACAATATTAATAGGTACTTTTAAAGATCTTTTAATGTTCTGAATATCTTTTTTAATCAGATTATTTTTTTGTTGTTGATACAGGGTGGTCCATTCCTATTGTAGGTAGGGTTGACCAGGGTAAATGTAAATGATTTTGCCCATTTTGAGAAATTTTAGATTTGAAATCAAGAAATATTCACTCCTAGGGTTACCAACCGTCCTCCAGCCAGGAGGACAGTCCTCCTTTGAGGCAAAATGTCCTCCGTCCTCCACAGACCCTGTGGAGGACGCCATTTGTCCTCCTTTATCAAAATTATGTGCTTAAATCAAAAATAAAGTGATAAAAAGACATGAGAAATGACCCGAATTCATAGTTGTTCCCCATTTTTTTTCTCTGTCATCCATATAAAATAACACATTTAAGAAATAAATAAACCAAGCCTGAGGAACGTCTGTAAAAACAGCCCTAAGCAATGGCGGCATCATTCGTAAGTTTTCGTCACGTCTCCCGCGGCAAAGCAAAGGTCAGTCAAGTCTTCTGTGGTCAGTCCGGCACAGAAAGGGCACAGACGATCGCGCATAGAAGAATTTGTACCCTATGTTTGCCTCCAAGTTTTGGTTTGCTTTACTAAGTATTTAATATTTTTTCTCTTTACTCTTGGGGTATAGTAGTAAGGTAAGTAAACAGTCACTTAAGGCCGCTTGACATGGTGCATGACAATAAAATTTGCAGGCAAATATATGAAATTTTGCCCAGGTGCATGTGCAGTACAAATCCAGCTGATTGTTGCAGGCAATCCATTTTTATCGGTCCGGTGCCATTTTTTTGCATGCAAACTAGGGAATTTTTACCTAGATTCTGGGGAATCAATGCATGACCATGCACAATGTCAAACGAAAAGAAGATTTTTTGCAGGCAACAATTTGACCAAAATTTTTTGCTTGCAAATATTTGCAGCACATCGTGTACCATGTCAAGCGGCCTTTAAGATGATTTCCCCAAATGCCTCAATTTACTGTTTTTTTTTATATTATTGAAATCTAGCACTTCTGCCATGGGCGCACCCAGGGGGGGCCCCCCCCAAGCCTTAGATTTTTTAATATATTTTCTACATATTTGATGATAAAACATGAAAAATACCGTAAAATTTGACATCAGGAGACTTCGGGCCCCCCCAACCCTTCATAGCTGTCGGGCCCCCCAAGACACATTCCTGGGTGCGCCACTGTTCTACTTATGCTGCATTATTTTATGCTGAGTTTATACACTATACCAAAGAAGATATATCAACAAGAAGCGAAATACTGTCACTTAAAGCATTGTTCATATGGGAAACAAATATGTGACGTCACGCTTGGACCAAATGACACTAATACAGTTATATTACACTGAGAAAAATTTTGTGTAATTGTGGTTTGTGGTGCATTTTTATTACACGAAGAAAAAAATCAAATTAAGAAGGACATTACACCTATATAATCATATAACTGTGGTCATAGAAAATCGACCCCTTTTAATTTTTTATTTGATTGTTTGCAAAAACGGTTATATATTTTTATCAAGAAAAATTAGTTACGGAATTAAATAGAAAAAATAATAACTAAAAAACCCACAATAATTATTGTAATATTTATAAAAATCTAAGTAATATTATATTGTTTAAAGATTCATTCCGGACATTTTAAATTTAAAAATTATGAGAAAAAGGAAAAAAAGGGGATTGACAATAAAACAAATTTTGTTAAAGTAGAAATTTTTATAAAACGTTTTGAATCTCCGTTATATGTTTTTATTGTTTTAGAAACAGGAACAAATCCACCCACAATTGGGAGAAAATAATACTAGACCTGTAAAGATAGTTTCCGATCGTGTACCGTACGTATTTTATTTAAACCGGTATGAAACAGCACAAACACAACCAACACAACGCGGCAAAATTATCGGAACAAGATAAAATCAGAAAATATTCGGAATTAATAAACAGATTTATTTTCATACCATTTGCTGTAGAAACTTTAGGGCCCTTAGGTGATGAGGCAAAAAAAAAAAGAATCAAAAAATTATATCATCCAAAGAATAAGCTTGGCAGTACAACGGGGAAATGCAGCATCAGTTTTAGGCCCAATAAAAGAAGAACCTGGATTAGACGGAAACTTTTAGACTTAATTTTTTAACTTTATGTGTTTAGGATTTTTATTATTTATTATGTATAGTGTTATTTAATAATAAATTATTATTTATTTTTGTTATTACACAACTTATATTGAATAAAAACCAACATGTTAATACTATTTTTTTTTAAAGAGATTAAACACTACAAACTACTACTCTACAATTAATTCATGCTTAATTTTAAATGTCACTTTACATTTTAGATCATTCTTAAAAAAGGGACCGTAAAAATAGATTTTCCGGTCTCTTTGTTCTTTTTCTGTGCCTTTTGAAATCGGAAAATTTTCCAAAAAGAAAAAAATATATGCAAAGTACTTGTTTTCCAGTCGTTTTAAAAAAAAATAATTACAGCTAAAATATGTAAAAAAGTTGTGTTTACAAAACAAATTCTAATATAGAAATAAATTAGGTTGTCTCAGGCGGGGACAATCGCCATTTTTTTTCCAGAGAACTTCAAAAATAAGAGGCACATTCTGGTGTATTACACACCTACATGCAATTATTTTATGTCAACTTAAAGAAAATTTTCCCTAGACACTAGAGAAACGGATTAGTCGGATAAAATGTTTTGGAGTCAGCCGCGGCTCATGCCGGTGGCGAGCTGAAGACACACATTATAAATACCGGTACAAACCTTATTCTCTTTTAAAACTCTTACAGCCAAGAACTCATAGAACATGCTAGAGCAGTTGAAAGGGGTAACAAATATATTTATAGGCCAAAGTGAAACATACATCCCTGTATATAGGACGTGGTTCCATTATACAAATAAACAAATAAGGTTACCATTCAAACAAAGTAAATTAGAGGGATTCCTGACAATATCTTTGCTAGTAAAGTTTTGATTTTTTTTTTGTGTAAAACAAAAATTGCACAGTTTTTTCTTTGAGTGTAATAGTACTGCATTACTGTCATTCAAGTTTTGTCGCTTCTTGTTGATATATTTTCTTTGACTATACATACAGATAAAAATAATAGTTGATTCTATAAAATAAAAAGTTGGACAACTTTTAACTTTTTTTTTATTTCTATCTGAAAACAGATGTGCAACATCACATTATATGATCTTTGTTGTTTTTTTGGTATAGAATTTGATTATTTTTTTTTCAGTTTTTTTAACCATTTTAAGATTTTTAAGCAATCCAACTTTAAAAAGCCATTTATCTTTTAATTCAAAAAAACTTACAGATTGTGTTTTTTTCCAATGTTTGTTTATTATTTTGGCTGTCTAAATAGCAAAATAGATATTTTAATTTTTATATACATAACCCCTGCATAAAAATAAAACAAAAGTACATATTAAAATAGAATTTATATTATTTTCTACAAAAACAGTGTTCAAAATTTATTAAAAAACTGCCTCCGATAATGAAGTTTTTCACTGAAAACGGCGTTTTTCACAGAGCAAGTGCAAAAGTTTTGCACACGCTGTATATTGCATGAAAATTTTTTTTCACAACTTGCTCGAATTATGGACCTCGCTAAGGCTCGGCCCACCAAACTGTCTCGCCCATATAAATAAATTCATTTTTAAAACTTGTTTTTTAAATAACTATTAATTTTGATTGGGCTGTTTCAACAGCAAAATATTTTTATTTTAATTTTTACTTTAAAATGAGTCTCAGTGGCGGCTCGTGGTCATTTGCAAATGCAATCAAAACAATGACATAAAGGTACTCGCCGCAGGCAAAAAAAATTAGGCATCATGATCAAAAACATTAATTTTGAGCCTTAAAAAGTAGTTATTTTACCCATTATTGCAAAAAATAATATGATATTTAAGCTCCTGATTAATTTTTATCTCTATAAACCAAGCACACAATACGTTTCTGTTGTGAAACTACAGAATACACCATTTGTATCTCTTTTTTAAGTTTCACCTCCCTAGAAAATTTGTTTGGTGTTTGTGTTGATGTTTCGTACCTGTTATTTAATAAATGTGTTTTGAAAAAGATGTTTTTTTAATTTAAAAAATACATACCAATATATATACGTACCTACCTAGTAATTTTTATATTGTTACGGGTTCTCAACAACAACTAAAACTCGCAAATGTCAGAAACGATTTATCAATTTATTTCGACAAATTATGTACAAAAAAAACACGCACTTAAACTTACTAATAACTTGCTAATAATTCACTACTTTAATCCGCCTATTAACTTCGCGTTAACATCTAGCGATCACTACCGCTGGTTATCTTTGACTGCCCGATACACGACGTCCGGCCTTATATATGAGGGGCTGCCTACTATTCGAGAACCCTTCCATCCTTGTTCGATTCGGAATCATTCCAGCCCTTTCTAGACGGACCGTTCGCATACCAGTTTGTCACAGATAACGCAACTAAAACCTAGATTAAGAATACAACCATAAAATACGTCAACCTAATACTACACTAAACCTAAATAAATTCTAACTATAAAATTTAAATACTTAAATTTGTAACACTATCCTCCTCTTCAGGTTTGATCGCCTCGATCAACATTTCCCAGGTAAGGTTTTAGTCTGTCTAGATGAACAACTTTCATCTTGGACTTCGGGCTTTTCTGGATTCGGTAGACTACATCATTAATTCTCTTAACAACTTTATAAGGCCCTTCCCATGGTGGTGTCAACTTAGGTGATCTTCCTTTCTTGCGTTGAGGATTGTATAGCCAGACTTGATCATTCTCTTTGAACCCTGAAGAGTTTGCTTTCAGGTCATATCTCGCTTTTATGCGGTCACTGGCTATTTCTATTCGCTCTCTAACCACTTCATGGATATCGTGCAGCTTTTGCCTTAAACGTTCGACATAGTCGTAAACCTCTAAGTGTTCTTCTTCAGGTGAACCAAACATGATATCACATGGTAAACGCAGTTCTCTACCAAACAGGATACTAGATGGAGTAGCTCCTGTCGTATTGTGAATGGCGGTTCTATAGGCCATCAAAAACGATGGAATATATTGGTCCCAATCTGTTTGGAGCTCATCAACAACTTTGCACAGATGTTCTTCTATTGTTTTATTAAATCTTTCAACCATGCCATCTGACTGCGGATGTAAAGCCGTAGTCCGTGTTTTATGTATTCCTAAAAAGTCACAGAGATTCTGGAAGAGCTTTGATTCAAAGTTTCTTCCTTGATCTGAATGTAGTTCTAAAGGAATGCCAAATCGGCTGAAAACATCATTTACCAGAACTTCTGCAACGGTAGCGGCCTCTTGGTTAGGCAAAGCAAAAACTTCTGGCCATTTGCTAAAGTAATCCATGACAACAAGGATGTATTTGTTGCCCTTTTTAGTTTCTGGAAATGGTCCGGCCACATCAATAGCAATGCGTTCGAATGGCAGACCTACGTTATATTGTTTCATTTGACCTCTGGACCTTGTTTTGGGACCTTGGCTGGCTGCACAAGTCGAACATCGGCGGCACCAGTTTTTCACATCTTGAAAGTAATTGACCCAATAAAATCGGTTTCGAATTTTGTCCATGGTTTTATTTATGCCTAGGTGCGCGCCTGATTTTCCACCATGGCATTTGGCCATTATATTGTCTACCATGCTCCTAGGAACCACTACTTGATTAACCACAGTAAGGCCATCGGCACTTTCCCAGGAACGTTTAAGGATGTTTTCCTCTACTATCAGTGAATCCCATTGTGCCCACAGTGATTTGAATATCACCCCTTGGTTTGCGATATCTTGCCATGATGGTCGTGGCTTGTTCTCTTCTTTCAATCGCAAGATAGTTCCTACATCTTTGTCGTTAAGTTGTGTGGTTCTAATCGAAGCCGACATCCATTCTTCATCTGGTTCTAACTTTATCTGGCGCACGTAGTTAATTCCTTCTTTCTGGTCAATTTTCCTGCAATGTTTACAATCCTCAGAGCAAGGTCTTCTGGATAATGCATCCGCATTATTATGCACCCTTCCCGCTCGGTGCTTAATTTGATAATGGTATTGTTGTAGCTTTTCTATCCATCTCGCGACTTGCTCCTCCGGTTGTTTCATTTTCATGAGCCACTGTAACGCAGCATGATCCGTTCTAATCAGAAACTCTTGTCCATAGAGATATTTGTGAAAGTGATCTACAGATTTAATGATGGCTAGGAGCTCCTTTCTGGTAACACAATAATTTCTCTCTGGTTTGGATAACTTTTTGCTGAAAAATTCGATGACCCGTTCTTCTCCATCTTGTACTTGGGAGAGTACTGCTCCTATGCCATCGTTGCTCGCATCAGTATCTAATATGAATTTACCTTTGGGAATGGGATATGCAAGAATCGGACTAGAACATAATGCTGCTTTTAGTCTTCTAAATGCTTGGTCACATTCGGTATTCCATTTGTAAGAAGCTTTATCTTCTGTAAGTCTATGTAATGGAGACGCTATTTTGGCGAATCCTTCTACAAATCGTCTGTAGTATGTACACAGACCCAAAAAGCTTCTCAATTCATGTTTGTCACGAGGTGAGGCCATTCTTTTATTGCTTGTAATTTTTTTTCGTCGGTATGGATGCCTTCTCGGGAAACGACGTGACCCAAGAACTCAACTTTTTCTTGGAATAGAAAACACTTCTTTGAGTTTAGTTTAAGGTTTGCGTTCCTGATTCTTGAAAATACTTCTCGTAAATTGTCTAGATGATCTTCAAATGATTTTCCCATTACTATGACATCATCCAAATAGACTAAGCAGGTTTTCCAAGTAAGGCCTCGTAGAACGACTTCCATTAGTCTTTCAAATGTAGCTGGGGCATTACACAGGCCAAATGGCATCACATTAAACTGATAAAGTCCACTTCCAGCAGAGAATGCAGTCTTCTCTTTATCTCTTTCAAAGATTCCTACTTGCCAATACCCACTTTTCAGGTCAAGAGTAGAAAACCAATATGATCCTTCCAACGTTGTTAATGTGTCGTCTATTCTTGGCAGTGGGTAACTATCTTTCTTGGTCACATCGTTAAGTTTCCTGTAGTCGACACAAAATCTAGTACTTCCATCCTTTTTAGTGACCAACACCACAGGAGATGACCAAGGACTTGATGACTCTTCAATAACACCGTCGCTGAGCATTTTATTAATGAGATTGTGAACTTCTTCTTGCTTGGCTATTGGTAGTCTTCTTGGGGGCTGTCTTATCGGTTGGGCATCGCCAGTGTCGATAGCATGTTGAATGAGGTTTGTGCGTCCCGAACTACTCCTAGTTTCGAAGATATTACTTTATTCTTCTATAAACTCTCTCGCTTTACTAAATTCTTCTGGAGTGAGATGTTGCCAAGTTGACTCAAATTGCTGAAGTACCTCCATTGGTAACTTGCTTGTATCCTCGGAAGTTGGCTCTTCACATCTTGTTACTTTCTGTACTGGTTCAAATAATGCTACCACCTCCCCCTTATTAATTTTGACACTATTTGGAAAAATATTGGCGACTCTAATCGGGATGTCTTTATCGGTTTTAACTAGTGATTTTGCAACGAGGTAGGTGTTGGGTGTGTTTTGTTGGCTTATGAGTCCGACGCAGCTTGATGTTTTACTTTCTAGCCTCCCAAAAATTATGGTCTCACTGTTACCGACTAGTCTTGTTGTGCATACTGCCACCACCTTTATTGGTTCTTTATTGATGTGACTATTTGACAAAATGAACTCTTCGTTCCCAAATCTTAGGGTATTAAGTTTATTATCAAACGCAAATCCATGTTTACTTATCAGGTCCATTCCCAAAATAAATTCGTCTTCTATGTCTGCAACTAATACCGAGTGGCGAATCTTCAACCTCCCCAGCTGTAGGTCTATGTCAGTCTGCCCCAACACGTCGGCGGATTCTCCAGTCACAGTCTTAAGTGTTATTTTCTTTTCTGTTGGTCGAATTTTATATCTCGTTGCAATTTTGAACTTAAGCAATGATATGGCAGCACCAGTGTCTACTGTTATGTTAACTTGTCTTCCATTTATAAGTCCGTCGATGTTAAGACTGTCAGCAGTATGTTTTAAGCTCTTAATTGAATAAATTTTGGGGGCTACATTCCCTTTAGCCAACGCCCGCCCCTCTGCGTTGACTAGTTTTAGTTTTCCTGATCTCTTCTTCGGTACTCTGTCCCGCTAGATGGCGAGCGAGACCTTATTTGGACGCGACAATCGCGTTGAATATGCCCTGTACGTCCGCATCTGAAGCACTTTACATTTGGAGGGGATCGTCTGCTTTCTTTCAAAGAGTCAATCTTCTCTATCAGTGATTGAAACATTTGGTTTAGCGTTTTTAAGTTGACCTCATGTCCATTGCTCATTTCTTCTCCCTCCTGAATTGAAACAGCTCTTACTTTTGGCCTGGACATATTTGATGATTCGATTTCAAGGGCTCGAATCAACACTTCACTGCTATTATGGAAGCGTTCTCGACGAAGTAACTTTGCTAAGTCCGAATTTTCTGGCATTTCTGGGTAAGCTAAATACATCAGCCTCCTAATATCTGCTTCATACTCTTGCAATGATTCTCCTGGTCTTTGTTGACGAATATTTAATTCTGACCAATGTAAATTTCGCAAGTGTTCGTCTCCATACCTTCTTTCTAACGCTGCCACTAAAGCGTTATAATTCTGTTTTTGTTCGACTGGAATGGACCGTAAAAGTCCCAGAGCAGGTTCTCGTAGAGCTACTAACAATGCTCTAGCTTTTTCCTCATCATCCCAACCATTTGCAGCAGCGGCAGCTTCAAACTGTTGTTTGTAAGTAGACCAGGAAGACGTACCATCGAAATTTGGAGGCTTAATGTTTTGGTTGGAATTCACAACACATCCCTGAGCTTTCATTTTGTTGTGTTCTTTTTGGAGCTGTATAAGCTGTTTTGACACGTCCTGGAATTTTTCTTCCATGGTTTGAAAAACTTCTTCCCTAACATTCTGTAGTTTGGTCTCCACTTTTTCTTCAACATTCTGCAATTTGTTTTGCACCTTTTCTTCTACATTCTGCATCCTTTGAGTTATTTCTTCCTTAAGATCTTCTGTTACTACCTTAAATTCTCCTCTCAGCTGTTCGGAGTTGCTCCTTATTTGGTCGAAGTTTTCTTGCATACCATCTAATCTTTCTTCAAATGTCCGTCTCATATCGTTTTGGTTTTGTGCAATGGTCTGTCTCATATCGTTCTGGTTTTGTTCCATGGTCTGCTTCATGTCGTCCATGGTGTGTTTCATGTCGCCTTGATTTTGTTCAATGGTCTGTCTCATATCGTTCTGGTTTTGAGCCATTTGAGATGATAGAGCCTGAATCATTTTAGTTAGTTCTTCCATTTTTGCCGATCCTTGTCTAGTAAGCATCAATTTTCTGACAAATCTCTCTAAACGTCTATCCTTGGGCTATAAAGTTAATGACGCAGTCCGTTTCTCAATATCTCTTCCGATTCTTAAATAGAACCTTACGGAATGTTCTGGAATATACTGGTAAATGTCACTCTTTCTGCTAGTAGGCAAATGTAGAAGTCGTTTTTTTATTATCTCTTTTCGTTCTCGAATAGATCGTCGTAAAATGTTATGGAATATTCTAGAAATTCTTTCTAATTCTTACTTTTGAAATGACTAATCTAATGTCGAAGTCGCCTTTTGGATATCTCTTCTGGTTCTCGAATAAAACGTCGTAGAATGTTATGGAATATTCTAGAATTTTTTTTCCGATTCTTACTTTTGAAATAACTAAGCTAATGTCGAAGTCGGTTTTTGTATATCTCTTCTGGTTCTCGAATAGAACGTCGTAGAATGTTATGGAATCTTCTAGAAATTCTTTCTAATTCTTACTTTTGAAATTACTAATCTAATGTCGAAATCGCTTTTTGGATATCTCTTTTAGTTCTCGAATAGAACGTCGTAGAAAGTGATGGAATATTCTAGAAAATCTCTCTAATTATCAATTTTTGGACTGTAAAGTTAATGTCGCAGTCGGTTCTCAAATTTCTCTTTTGATTTTTAAATAAAACAAAATCGAACTTCTTCGAATATTCTGGAAAAATCACTTACTGTTCTTCCGTCCAATTGTCCTAGCCGGTGGTACTATGTAAGGATAGTCTTTGCACTATTTAGTTGCTATTTAGATCCCACTTCTGACACCAATTGTTACGGGTTCTCCACAACAACTAAAACTCGCAAATGTCAGAAACGATTTATCAATTTATTTCGACAAATTATGTAGAAAAAAAAACACGCACTTAAACTTACTAATAACTTGCTAATAATTCACTACTTTAATCCGCCTATTAACTTCGCGTTAACATCTAGCGATCACTACCGCTGGTTATCTTTGACTGCCCGATGCACGACGTCCGGCTGCCTACTATTCGAGAACCCTTCCATCCTTGTTCGATTCGGAATCATTCCAGCCTTTTCTAGACGGACCGTTCGCATACCAGTTTGTCACAGATAACGCAACTAAAACTTAGATTAAGAATACAACCATAAAATACGTCAACCTAATACTACACTAAACCTAAATAAATTCTAACTATAAAATTTAAATACTTAAATTTGTAACAATATTATGTTTATACGTATAGAGCTTTATTTTAAGGAACGTGCACTAGAATTTTTTTTTAATTGTGAGATCATATAAAAATGTCCTCCATTGGCTCCAGTGGGAGTTGGCAACCCTAGTCACTCCCGTTTATAAAAAAAAAATTATACAAAAATTTTGTGGTAATATTTGGACATTATCCTTTGTTCTAAGAACAAAAAAACAAAAGTGCTTTTAAGAAAAAGGATTGTTTAAAAAACTGTCATATGTTTACATTTATCTCAACAAACTGGGGTAAATGTAAACTGGTATTTTAGCTCATCTTCGTTACACATATATCTTGCCCTAGCCAGTAGGCAATCTACAATGTTGGATTCTACATCTTCATTAAACACCATTTTGCGATGGGGACCAGTGGAATCTAAGGAATTCCTTTGACATTGAGCCGAAGGAATATTACAGATATCGGAACATTGTAGAAACTTTGAGCTTCACAATATGTTTTATTCCTGTTTTGCACATCAGCTATAGCGTTCAGCAAATCCTCCTCCTACTGTATGATGGCCCATTTGTCTTGCGCACATATTTTCAAGGCATCTGGAATTAAATTATTAATTATTTTAGCTATGTTTACAAAAACCCCACGTGTGTTTACATTTACCTCAAAAGTGTGTTTACATTTACCCCTGGGCAAATAGTGCTGGGAGTAAATGTAAACACGATAATAATAATTTATTTTGTTGATATTATGCAATTGAACATGTTTAAACAAATAAAATAATGCATTGTGTTACTAATAATTACTTTAGTTTAAAACTTACTTAGCCGAAAAAAAAATACTGACAGATTTCAGTGTCTCTGAAAAAATGAAATATGGTTAATTTGCAGAGGTGCATCTGAACTTATCACCACACTAAACTAAACTGATCTGAAAGCTAATTTTCTTTGTCGCTAACTGTCAAGGAAGCGTGGTATTAGAATTGGGGCCAATATCGAATTTACAGGCAAATTTAAATTTTGTATTAGGACTGTTTACATTTGCCCCTATTTACATTTACCCTGGTCGACCCTACCTACTCAGCAAAAATGTTTACTGACATTATATTATTTTAGCAAAGGAAGGTAAATTCAGAACTGAAAAAGACACTTTTGGCGAGCTGAAAGTCCCAGCTGATAGATACTATGGAGCTCAAACAGTACGATCAACCATCAACTTTGCCATTGGTGGCCATGTTGAGCGAATGCCTTTTCCAGTTATTGTTGGCATGGGTATTTTGAAAAAAGCTGCTGCAGAGGTTAGTAAAAACATTTTAGTGCTCTAATTTTTTAGCAGAAAACTACAGGGTGATCCAAGTGTTCACCATTAGTGACTTATTAATAAAGATATGTTTTTGTTTTAATTAGCAAACATTTATTATTTCTAACACTCTTTAAGATTTGAAAAACAATTGAATAAGTATGGAGTAAATACATTTGAAAACATGTGATCTTTTAACATAGGGACTTTTTTTTACTGTTATGTGCACTCGCAAGGAGATCCCTATCACGCTCTAGAACTGGCAAGTGCGCGGAAATGTTGGTGTATGTTGGTTTTGAAATGAAAAGGGACCCCTGTATTTTCTGGGGACACTGCAGTGCCCCGCCAAATTCGCGTAAACTACTGTACCATCTTTTCTGAAAACATTTCATCCCATATTTGACCTATCTAAAACTCTATTTTGTAATGAGCTACGAAACCCAAACTTTGCATTTCTTCATAGAGTTAACAACCCCTCCAAGTTTCTTGGACTTCCATGAAGTAGTAAAGTAGTTATGAAATTTCAAAAAACGTCAAATTTACCATTCACTGACTCACTCACTCACTCATGTATAGATCATCAAAATTCTACTGTACTTTCAGACATGCTACAAAGCTGAAATTTGGCAGACTGATAGAAATTATGACCAAACCCTTGAAAAAAAAAAATAATAATTCTAATTTGCTTCCCTCCCCTATAACTGACTGACTGACTTCGTTTTCTTTGTCTGTTGTAGACAATTCGCCAGCACTATTTGCTAGATTCCAAGAGAGTCTGGCATGTGCCACTTGGAATCTGGTTTGTTCCTATCCTGCTTCTTCCTGTGGGCACCCTTCTGGGTAATTTGAGTGTTCTCAAGATTTTGTTCTTACTCTTTATTAATTTCAATTGTTTATACTGGGTTTGCTGGGAAGGATAAAAGGATTTTTTTAGTAACATTCACACAATGTTTCTATTTTTTTAAATTTTATTTCGCATTTTGCCTCTATTTTCCCTTTTATTATTATTATTCCCTATTATCTTTTCTCTTTTTTTTTTCTTCTTTAAAAAATAAAAAAACATTTATATGTAAAAAACCAAGACACACTTCACACAGTTCACAAACATTCTAACGATTTTTTTCCTTATTTTTTCAAAATTTGAGATTGGGCCAAGTGGACCCTCTGCTATCAAAAATTTTCTTTTTTATTTTTTTAAATAACTTTTCCCCATTAAAGCTTGTCCTATAATTAATTTGATTGTGGTTAATAAATTTAAAAATAATATTTACTCTCCCGGCGGTAAAAGAGCCCAAGACATTTTTTATTGAATATGGTTGTGTCAGGCCTGTGTCTCCCAGGGCGCGATACAGATCAATTCCAGTTATCTCATTAATAGAGCTACTAAAGAAGATGTGGTCTAATTCTTCTTCTTCCAACCCGCACTCGCAAAGGGAAGAGTCTTTGATTTTAATTTTGTGTCCTATAAATGTAAAGGTTTGTAAAAGTCACATTGCCCATTTCCAGAAATGCTAGAGAGCTGAGCTTTGGAGGGGCGATAGGAACTATGATAAAACTATAGAAAAAAATGAAAAACCTCAAAATTTTAATTAACTTCCCTCCCCTATAAATGTAAAGTTATGTAAAAGTATCATTGCCCACTTCCAGAAACGCTAGAGAGTTGAGCATTAGAAGGCTGATAGGAACTATAATAAAACCATAGGAAAAAATAATAGAAAACCTCCAAATTTTTAATAAAGCATTGCAAAAGTTTTGAACAATATTCCACATATTTTACTACTTTAAAACTTAAATGTTATCCAAATCCTTTAAAAAATGAGTAAAATCATAACAAAAAATTCATGTAAAAAAAGCGAAGTACGCGAAAATGGTACTCCTTAAAAAGAATTTTAGAGATAAAAGTAATTCTCCAATACAAATTTCAAAATGGAAGGTTTTTACTAGTTTGGAAATGTTTTTCTAAACTTGGCAATTACGGCTGCAAATGACTTTTAGGCACAGTGCTAAATTGAACATAAAGAAGTTTGTCTGTAATAGCAAAGCTTAAAAAAAACATTTCCAAACTAGTAAGAACCTCTCATTTTGAAATTTGTATTGCAGAACTTGGCTTCACTTTTATCTCAATTCTTTTTAAGGAATATCATTTTTGCGTACTTGTTTTTGTGGTTTTTGAAGTGTAAACTTCTTTAGCCGCGTTTAGCAGTTTTTGTGGGTAGTGAATTTTTTGAACATATTATTTTTAACTTTTATTCAGTAATTCATTTTTTCCTTAGGGCTAAATTGTGGCTAAACTGTTTAACTTCAACCTAGGCTAGGTATTTGTTGCAATAGACCATTGTTCATTAATATATAATTCTATTATATTCACTCAAATATCGCGGGTGGCCAAATTCCCTTAAAATCCACAGTATTTTCAACCAAAATAGCTAATAAAAAAATGTATCCTAAAATTGAAATTAGTCTTTAATGTTCGAATGTAACCAATCAAGTGGAAAAGACCATAATTTTTTTAATACTGCTTAGATTAACTATACTTATTGAGTTATTACCTTAATATCTTTAATATTTCTCATTTTCTTTTGTTTTATTTAGGTAAACAAAGAATTTGGGTTAGATCCCAAAGTCGCTGATGCCATTTCAAAAGCTTGTGACGAGGTAATTTCTGGAAAGTTGTATGCTGACCACTTCCCTCTTGTCATCTGGCAAACTGGATCTGGAACCCAGAGTAACATGAATACCAATGAAGTGGTAAGTATAGTTATTCCGAACCTTAAGGGGGCAAACTTCGCCTGAAAACGCCTTTATCCTAATAGAAATAGAGAACGAGAAAGCGGAATGCGTCACACATTTTGCGGGGTCATTTTTTAAAGCATTTTTAACAAACATATCAGCAGTTTTTCATTAATTCATCTTATTAAAAAAAAAAAAAAAATTATGACTAAAACACAACAAATATTCTAAAACAATGTTTGACATTTCAGTAGCCTAACTGTTATAGCGAAATTGTTTCGTTTTGTGATCTTAATTAAATATTCTCAATCGAATTGACTCGCTCCCGGTATATCGGGGTGGCGCTTCAGTCAGGAGGTTAATGGCTCTTGTCTGATTTGGTGGCCTGCAGCAAATATAAAATTGACCACGCTTTTATAAATCCTAATAGATCTCGTCTATAAAAAACTGGTTAAAACATTTTTTCTGCCCTATAAAAGAATTTTTTTAAATTTTCAAATGTATCTTGTTAGATTTTTGATTTTCTTTTGTATATCTCAAAAAAATACAAAAAACTAAATAATTTTGCTACAGTTTTCTATAACACAACTAGGTTGATGGCTCTTGTCTGATTTGGTGGCCTGCAGCAAATATAAAATTGACCACGCTTTTATAAATCCTAATAGATCTTCTCTATAAAAAAACTGATTAAAACATTTTTTCTGCTCATGTGAAAGATTTTTTTTAAATTTTCAAATGTATCTTTTTTGAGTTTCTTTTGTATATCTCAAAAAAATACAAAAAACGAAACAATTTTGCTACAGTTTTCTATAACACAACTAGGCTACTGAAATTCCAAACATTATTTTAAAATATTTGTTCTTTTAGCCATAACTTTTTAAATTTAAAAAAAAAAGAAGAATTCGCGAAAATCTGCTAAGATACGTTTGTTAAAAATGCCTTAAAACATTACCCCGCAAAATTTCAACGCATTCCGCTTTCTCGTTTTCTATTTTTATTTGTACAAAGATTTGGCCAAAAAATGGGATATCAGTGTTGTCAGATGGTAAGCTTTCGGGCGAAGTTTGCCCCGTTAAGAAACAAGTTTACCATTAATAATAAATGGCAAATAATTAAGGAAACAACAAAAACCGAACTTATTTATACAAGAAGTGGCTTGTATGTGACTTTTTTCAAAACTTTGAATTTATTTGAAAAAGAAAACGATAAAAATCTTCCAAAGTACATTGGTATGTTTTTTAAGTGATGGATAACAGGCTTAATTTTCGTAAATAGGTTCATTTCGCTGAGACACCCGACTTTTACCGCTTCGAAAATTAATTGCTAAATGTCCATTTAACAGCTGTAAACAATTCATTAAGTAGTAACAATAAAAGTTTTACTTAGATCTAAAGATTTTATGACATCAAACATAAAAAAGCATTTTTCCTACAAAAATTAAAAAAGTAATAGTAAATAATTAGTAACCGGTATTTAAAATTTTTTTAAAAAGTAAATGGCAACATTGTCCAAGAAATCGCATGCTTGGTTTATTCAGTCCTGCGATCAAAATATGCCTGCACTTGCTCACTCTGTTAGAAGGTTTTTCTACTGTGTCCGACACCTATTCTCCACCTCGTTCGATCCAGACAATCATCTTCTGTCAGGTTTTTTGACTCATTGATCTTTGGAATGACTGTTGCCATTCCAGTGTAGGACGCTCTCTTTTTCTGCGCCCTATTGGTTGCCATTCTAGAACCTGCTTTGGTAATCTTTCGTCGTTCATCCGATGGACATGGCCGTACCATATCAGTTGTCTTCTATTGATGTCATCCGTTATGCTTCCCTCGATTTTCATTCTTTTTTTTATGATCTAATTTTTTATTTGATCTGTTCTAGATATTCTCATTGATCTTATTATTTATTTTTTTTACTTTCCTTTTTTGTTTTGTATTATTCTGTTATGCGACAAGTCTCTATTCCATACAGCAGCTTGCTATTCCATACAGCAGCTTGCTTGTCACTATTCTTTCATATATATTAAATTTTACATTCTTTCTTATCTCTCTGCTCCATAAAATACTGTTAAGACATTCAATATTCTTGTTTGCTTTTACTATTCTTTTTTCCAGTTCTTTACATTGTGTAGGAACACAATGTAAAGAATCATTATCAAATTTGATACCCAATTATACATACTCATTGCATATAGATATTGTTTGTCCATTATCTAGTTCTAACTCACTTGATTCATTTCCAATACATAAGTACTGTGTATGTGTCCATGTTTTCTTTATTATTAGCTACAATTACTTGGTCGTCAGCAAACTTTAGTGTGTATATGGTAAATCGGTTGTTAAGTTGTATTTTGTATGCCCGTGCCGTGTACTTTCCAGTTTTTTAGAGCTACTGTGATATATATTTTAAAAAGAGTTGTAGAAATACAATATTCCTGTTTCAAGCCTTTCGTTACCAGGAATCCTTTTGAAACTCGATTTCCGATTTAATTTTAGATTTTGACCCTTTGTATAGCTCTTTTATCGCTTTTATGTATGTATGATTGACATAAGTTTTTCTACTGGAACGGTATCATATGCTTCTTGTAGATCCACAAAAATAGCATAAGTTTCTATATTTTTGGAATTGTTTTTCTCAATTGCTTTTTTAAGATAAAAAACATTATCACCGCAATATCTGCAGATCTGTTAGCACTTAAAGTCTATGGCTAGGACTAACTTTCAAGAATTTTCGAAGACGAAAAAGTTGGGCGTCTCGGAAAAATGATACTATTTACAAAAATTCAGCCTGTTTTTCCTCACTTAAAAAATAGACCGGAGTACTGTGGAACGCGCAATTTTATTGTTCATTCATATGGTAGAATAAACAATTTGCTTCGCAAATTTTAATAAGAATTCAAAAATTTTGAAACAGTTACAGTACTGATTTGCGCCAACGTTTTTTGTTTATTTGTAAAGATTGCCTAAGATAGTGAGGTTTGGTAGATAGATATATTCTTTACACAATTTTAAGACAGAAACTATAAAATAAAATATGTACCAGGTTGGCCAAAAAACCGGAGAATTTTTATTTTATTTTAACTTTTGAACTATACCATCGATTGCAATGGGACAAACTGTACTTGCCAGAGAATTAATCAGTGTTTTGAATAAATGTATTTTTTTTTCGCCATCTCAAAATCCAAGATGGCGGACAAAATTAAATTGTACCCTTCGAAGATGCTCGTTTATTTTTGTGTTGAGAATATGTTTTAATTATTTTTTTAAATTAATAAAAAAGCTGCATTCTTGCCGCGCACAACAAGGTATGAATCAGCAAAACCGGTTCGGTGGTTCTAAAAAAATATATTTTTGTTTCAACCACTGTTTTGAATATTATACGATTGCCTTGCCAATCATGTCTGCATTTATTTCCTTATAAATCCACTACTACTGAATTTGTAAAAAAGCACTACTTTTGCCCCGCAACACGAGGTACAAATTAGTAGAATCGGTGTGGTGGTTCTCAAAAAATCTATTTTTGTTTTAACCATTGTTTTACAGAATATACGATTGCATTGCTAATCCTGTCTGCATTCATTTTCTAATAATCTCATTGTTACTGAACCGATCTTAGCGAAATAAAAGAAATCATGGTAAGAATTGATTGTTCTTTCAAGATAATAATACTTGACCCTTCAAAGAGGCACGTTTATTCTTATTTTCCGAAAATGTTTTAGCTTTTTTTTAATTTGTAGAAAAGCACTACTTTTTTCTCGCATAAAGAGGTACAAATTAATAAAATCGGTGTCGTGGTTTTTACAAAATTGGATTTTGTTTTAACAAATTTTTTACAAATTATACGGTTGCATAGCCAATCCGGTCTGCACTTATTTGTTTATAAATTCATTATTACTGATCCGATTTTAATACGTTATCGTTAAAGAATAATCAATTCTCACCATGATTTTTTTTATTTCACTAAAATCGTTTTAGTAATAACGAATTTATAAGGAAAGTAATAATGCAGACAGAATTGGCAATGCAAACGTATAATCTGTAAAACAATGGTTGAAACAAAAATAGATTTTTTTGAGAACCATCACATCAATTTTACTAATTTGTACCTGATTGTGTGGGGGAAAAGTAGTGCTTTTTACTAAATGTAAAATATTTTTAAGCATTTTCGGAAAATAAGAATAAACACGCCATTTAAAAAAATTAAGTTTATTCTGTCCGCCATCTTAAATTTTAAGATAAACTTTGATCATGATCTTTAAAAAGCAATCAATTCTCATTAAAATGTTTTTTATTTCATTAAAATCGGTTCAGTGGTAATGAATTTATAAGGAAAGAAATGAAGACATGACTGGCAAGGCAATCGTATAATATGCAAAACAATGGTTGAAACAAACATTTTTTTTAGAACCACTGAACCGTTTTTGCTTAGACGGTCAATATAAGACGTTGCCCTCCACCCAACCTGCACGCACAATTGCAAGTGAGGTTAGGTTAACCACGTTGGTTTCATAGAGGCACTTAAAAATCCTTGTTGCGATATAGTATCAAATAAAACCAAGTGACTACTATAAAACAATAATGGCGTATATAAAATTATTTAAAAAATATTGCAAAGAGAAAATATTTATCTAGTCGTTGTATGTAAACCAAACAGACTTTTTTTAATGGTAAATGATATGTATATTTTTATGTGATTAAATAATTTTGGGACATTTTTGGCAATGTTCTGACGTAAATTATTTTTATAGCCATTATGCATCTAAAATATCGCTAAAGCTTTTATAGGAAAAATTCTTTACTCTGAAGGTATTACGGTATTCAACAGAATTGCTAGGATATACCAAATTACCAAATCTAGTTTTATAATAGGATAGAGGACATTGCTATTAGAACCTGACAAAATAGCTTAAGGCTCTAAAAGGTTCTATACTGGTGGAACCGTTAGAGGGCGAAGCTAGAGTTTATTTTTTAGGGTTTTATAGTGAGTTTAATACATAGGTTGCCACCACCAATTGAGCAGTCGCATTTAGGAGGTTTAAGGGGTATCTAAGGGTAATGGAAACGTGCTAGCGACCAAACATTAGAACTAGTGGTTTTAAGGAAAGCCGCTGGCAACCTTTTAGCTTCTGCTATAAATAAAGAAATGTTACTTGGGTAGGCATACCACCCTTATCCCTCCGTGCGTACGCCACTAAACACCACGGAATATAGAACATTAATGGATTGGATCTGGCTAAAGTGGCAAATACGAAATGGGCATCGTTACCGTTGCAATTTCACTTTTCAGATTCAGACTTTCTTTTTGGCATGGTTTTAACCAGGAAACCATCTGCCAGCACTCTTCCGTTCTCTGCTTTAGAAATGTCAATTGTCAACCACCGTATTTATTTTGTGTTTTGTCAGTTCTTTTAAATTAAATTTGGACAGAGATATTAGAACAGCTAGAGATTGGATTTTACATCCAACCAAAATGGAACCAAACCGAACCGAACCTTGCGTTGGACATTACCTTTGAAAACGTGGTAAACTTTTGTTAACAAATAAAGAACTTCTCGGACTTTTCCTACTCTAATGGAAAAAGTAATATTTTAAAACCCTGAACAGTTTTTAACACTTATATTTCATCTCAAACTTAATAAAAAAACACTGGCAAAAAAATAATTAAACAAAAACAGCGGTGGACAAGCCATTGACATTTCTAAACCAGAGAACGAAATGTCAATGGTTAAAAATCCAAATCCAATCCGTCGATGTTCTATTATTCGTGAATTTGGAATAAAATCTGTCAAAATCTGTTCAGTATCTCAAAATATTACTTTTTTCATTAGAGTACCGTTAGTTCGAGATATTCTTTCTTTTTCAACAAAAATAACAACAAAGTATAGTAATCAGCAAGTGAAATTAAAGAAAGAAAAATAAGAAAAAAGTTTTGACAGTGGGAAAGAAGAATTTAGAGAGATCATTTGGATGACTTGGTCGAGTTAATACCCTGAGGGTTTCTCGTTCTTGTATTGAGACACCGCAGCCTGCATAGATGGAAGTTTTCCGAAAAATTTTTGTATGGCTTCGGTAGTTCAGTAGTAGAATGTTTGCCTAGATAGCAAGAGATCTCGGGTTTGATCCCCGGCCGAAGCAGAAAACTTTTTTCTAATTTTTCTTTCTTTAATTTCACTTGTTGTTTATAGTGTTAGGTCCGTGCATTATTTGCAATTTGGTATTTGATAAAGTATAGTAAGTTTCGTTGAGCTTATTAACGATTTGACTACGAGTACCCTTTTATTCCCGTTTTTGTTGGTGTAACCACTATTTTTTATTTTGGTTGGTTGTGAAATCCAATCCCTAGTTGTTCTAGAATTTCTGCTAAACACTTAACCTTGTCTTTTCAGGTGAGCAACCGGGCTATCGAAATAATGGGCGGCGAGCTCGGCTCGAAAAAGCCAGTTCACCCAAACGATCACGTCAACAAAAGTCAAAGCAGTAACGACACCTTCCCGACGGCGATGCACATCGCTGTTGCCATGGAGATAGACAAGACACTGTTGCCGAATTTGAAGCTGCTGGGCGACTCGTTAGACAAGAAGGCGAGGGAATTTTGTGATATCATCAAGATCGGCAGGACTCACACTCAGGACGCGGTACCGTTAACTTTAGGACAAGGTAAGAAACATGTTAAAACCCACTTATGGTGTTCGCCAAAAATATAAGAGTAAAGTTTTTGCAAAGCCAGTTGAACAAAGGTTAAAGCCGACCATCGGCATATCCTTTAAAGAAAGTGACATGGGCGGCGGTAGATATACTCATGAAAATGATTTCATTTAATTATGGCCTAAACTAAAGAAAGAAATAAAAATAGATATTAAAACTTTCTATTCCTATACCTACAGAAACGACACTGATTTATTTTCGAACTCTGCATACTGCCGACTAAAGGGGTCCCGCAAAGAACACCTAAAAGCAATTAAAAGCGCATCTCAAAAAAATCTGCCAATCAGGTGCCGTGTATCCACGTGGACTGGGTCAGTCTCAAAACAAATACTTTGTCGTCGGACCGCAAAGAGTCGCGCCTTTTCTCAGTCGGTGGGGTTGAAATTATAGCAGGAAGATTTTATATGAATTTGGATCACTTTTGAAGGTCAGAATGAAGCAAAATGTCATGAAATCGATAGAACCCCGTATTAGGAGCATTTCAGGTGACTTTGCAAAAACTATACCCTCAAATTTATAGTGTTGGTATTTTTACCAAAAGACTTTTGTGCTTAATTCTAGACAAAAATGACTCAGGAAACAAAAAAAAAACAAACACTCCTTTGCATACCGGGTTCTTAAAGCTATATATATATATATATATATATATATATATTTATCGGTTTCACAACGTTCTACGTCTTCCGATACCCAATCTCCACTCGTTTCTGTTTGCCCATAATTCATTATCTAGGCATCTTATTCTAATTTCACTGTTTATTCCTTCTCTCCAGCTTCGCCTTGGCCGTCCTCGTTTTCTTCGGCCAGTTGGTTTCCATTGTAGTATTTGTTTAGGTAGTCTTTCATCATTCATTCTTTGTACATGTCCGTACCACACCAGTTGTTTTGTTCTTATATCATCCACTAAAGTACGTTCACCCACTGTCATAATTTCTCTTATTCTTTGATTTGTAACTCTTTCTCTTTTTGATTTCCCCACTGCTCTTCTCCAATAGTCCATCTCCGTAGCGGAAAGCATTTCTTCTGTTCTATCCTTGATTGGCCATACTTCTGAGCCGTATGTAATAATACTTTTTACAATGGTGTTATATATAAGCTTTTTGTTATGTTTTGATATACTTTGGTCCCAAATTATTCCATTTAATAAAGTTATTGCTTTTCTTCCTTGTACGTTTCGATCTTTTATAGCTTTGTCCAGTGTTCCGTCAGCTGTAATTTTTAGACCTTAGTATTTATACTCATCACAGGACTGAATTCGCTGCGCGATATATAAGATTAGATCCTGTTTCATTCCACCGATACACATATACTCTGTCTTATTGAGATTAACCTCTAGTCCCCACTTATTGTACTCTTCTATTAGTTTTCGTGTCATATATTCGAGGTCGTCATAATCCTGAGCCACTACTATCTGATCATCGGCGAAACTTAAAGTATACAAACAAGGTGGTTTCGTCCAACGGACTTCCCATGTTTTGGCATTTTCTCTTCCATACTTTAAGGACTTGTTCCAAGTATATCTTGAAGAGCGTAGGCGAGATACAGCAGCCATGTTTAAGACCTTTATTTACTTGAAAGCCTTTGGTTAGTTTTAGCTAGCTAGATCTAGGGAGGCGAATAGCCATGTGTTTAAGTATAGACAGACAGAAAATGAGATGAGAGAAAAAGGGACGGACGAAAGCCGGGGTTGCCACTACAGTTTAAAAGTAGTGGGTGTAAGGAACATGATTTTCCACGATTTTTCTTTGAAAATGATGAAAACCATAGTAAAAATTGTTTTTTTTAATAACCAATTTTCATCCATTATTAATACTCTTTCAACTTTCAGTAACGGTTGAAAAAATCGAATTGGTTACTTTACTCTAATCTTCGTTTGTTATTTTTAATTCTAAGCTGATTGCAAAGATAGAGGAGTTAAAAATCTGCACGACGGACGCGCAGTGAATTGAGTATGTGTGAATCAGGGACAAAAATCGTATCCCCCAACCGCTGAACGGATTTTAATAAAATTTGGCAATACTTTCAACTGGTCTTTTAGCTATAATTGGTGCTACTATGAATTGGATCGCTGGTACTTAAGAGGTTGAAAAGGGGTGAAGTTTGTTTAAACGTTTTTGGAAGTATATGGGAATGCGGAACAAAAATCATATTTCCAGTATCGCTTGGCGAATTTAAGCTAAACTTGGCATTATTGTTTATTGGTCCTTAAGCCACAATGCTGTTATATAATAAAAGGGGTTCCTTACACCTAAAGGGTTGAAAAAAGGTAGTCTAGTTTTAAATTATTTTGGAGTATATGAGAATACCGGTCATAATTGAAATCCCAAGAATGGGAGGACGGATTTTAGCCAAAATTGGCAACAATTTTCTTTGGTCCTTTAGCAATATTTGGTACCACTATGAAAGCTGACTCCTAAATGGTAGAAAAGGGGTGAAGTTAAGTTAAATTTTTTTTAAAGTATATCAATGTTGTTTGTCGGATTTTAACTGTGGTAATTTAGCTATAAGGGGTCGCCAATAACTAATGGGTTGAAAACAGGTGAGGAAATTTTAAAATATTTTGGAGTATATGAAAATAAGAGACATAATTAATATCTCTAAAATTGCAGAAACCAGAAACAGATTTTAGCTGAACTTGGCAACAGTTTTCGTTCGTCTTTTAGCTATATTTTGTGCCACTATAAAAAGGGTCGCTGATACCTAAGGGGTAAAAAAGGGGTGAAGTAATTTTTTTTTTGGGACTATATGGGTATATAAAAAAATCATAGTTCCAGTATTGCCTGACGGATTTTAGCTAAACTTGACGTTTACTGCTCCCTTAGCTATATTCGTTGGTAGAATGAAAAGGTTCGCTTATACCTAAGGGGTTGAAAAAAGGCGTTTTGAAGTCTTTTAGTAATATCAAACGAAATAGTCTAGCATTGAGTTTTTCTTGATATTCATATGTACAGACTGTGCAAGAATCATAATTTGTTAAATATGACCCGTTTTCTGTGATCTCCTTTGCTCTCGAATCACAATTTGGCAATATCGATATTTTTAATAGAGTGGCTTTCGGCTGAAAAAAAAATGCATATAAAGCATCGCACGCGAAAATACCAAAATGGTGGGGGTGTAGGGGGCCAATGACATTTAACTAGGTAAAAACCACTTATTCAAATATTAAAAATTGTTAGGGCCCATCGCACCGACTTTTTTTTCATTTCTTAGCCTAAAGACTACCTTATTTCGTAAAATTTCGTTGCACCGAAATTAAAGGCAGACTTATTCCTTCCTTAGTGTTGTTAATATTAAGGGCCCATCGCAACGACTTTATTTTCTGTTTCTTAGCCTAAAGAATACCTTATTTCGTAAAATTTCGTTGCACCGAACTTAAAGGCAGACTTATTCCTTCCTTAGTGTTGTTAAAATTAAGTCAGCTTTTTTCCTGACTTTACTGTTCCTTAAGAGCTGCTTAAAGATAAGATGCTGGTCACATAATGTTACCCGTCTGGCATAGCCATAGCAACTAATGACCAAAGTGAACTTTGTGTTTTTTAAGTAAATAAAGGAAAAAACATGTTTTTTTTTTAAATCAATAAAAATTATTTTGAAAAATTTTAGTGCACAAGATAACGGCTAGATTTTGGTTCTTTTGTCATAATGTTTTTGTAAAAAAAAAACTTATGTATCGATTACAAAAAGATTTGTAAGGAAGAAAAATAATTTAAATAAAGTTGAATGTAATTTTTATTACAGTATTTTTGTCCGATTTTTGGGTTAACTGTTGTTCACAGCCTGGTGGGTACAGCGGTAAGGGTAGGATAGGACTGACCAGTGTAAGAAAACCCTTGCATTTAAATTAAACTGCACTGCATGAAGTAACAAGACGATTTTCCTTTCTGTCTTTACATTTTTCCCTAATTTTATTCTATAATTTCTAATCCTTTGTTGGAACCCAGGGGTGTATGGGCCATATGGGAAAAAAAATCCCGGTGGGCCGGTGAATTATGGGCCGGTCCTTATGGGCCGGAGCCATCTGGGCCGCTGCCTCATGGACAGGAGCCTTATGGGCAGGTTCCTTATGAGCAGTAGATTTTTGGGCCAATCGCGGATTTTTTCCCGGGCTGGATGGGGAACTGTAAACCAGCCCGGGAAAAAATATGCGACTGTACCAACAAGGCGACAAGGACACCCAAATTCCAAAAAATTGAGTAGGACCATCTCGATTTCATTATCTTCCAAATATTCTTCCAAAAATTCAAGAACTTTCATTTTTGTAAATAAATTTAGAGGCGACTTGACACAGAAAATTGATGGGTTTGGCAAAAATATTTTGGGATGTACTGGGTGTTGTTGTTATTTTTTCATAGTTTAAAAATTTTGTTGGTTGAAACAGCGGGGTTGCCTGATTGGATCACAAGGTGGCCGCATCTTAACAAAGGAGAGGAGATTTTTGCTCGGTGCAACAAATTTAAAAATAAGGCATGCTTAAAATTAAAGCAATCCATAATTAAGAAAGGGAATTTTAAAAGTCGGTGCGATGGGCCCTTAGTCACCTTTTTTCATGATTTTACTGTTCCTTAAGAGCTGGTCACATAATGTTACACATCTGGCATAGCAACTGACAATATCTACAAATGAGCAGAGTGTTGTGATTAAAGTGAGTTTTAGTGAGTAAAAAAAAACTTGAAATAAATAAAAATGATTTTGAAAAATTTTATTTCACAAGATAACCGCTAGATTTTGGTTCTTTTGGCACAATGTTTTTGTGAAAAAATATACTTATCCATCAATTACAAAAAGATTTGCAAGGAAGAAAAAATATTTTAATAAAGTTAGATCTAATTTTTATTACAGTATTTTCGTCCGATTTTGGGTTAATTGTGTAACAAGACGATTTTCCTTTTTGCCTTTATATTTTACCCTAATTTCATTATAATTTTTAATCCTTTGGTTGTACCCAGGGGTGTATGGGCCATATGGGAAAATAAAAAATCCCGGTGGCCTGGTGAATAATGGGCCGGAGCCGTATGGGCCGCTGGCTTATTGACAGGAGCCTTATGGGCAGGTACCTTATCGGCCTTTGCCTTATGAGCAATAGATTTTTGGGCCGGGCGCAGATTTTTGCTGGGTTGGATAGGAACCCGTAAACCAGCCAGGGAAAAAATTCGTGACTGTACCGATAAGGCGACAAGGGCACCCAAATTCCACAAAATCGAGTACTACCATCTCGATTTCATCATCTTCCAAATATTCTTCCAAAAATTTAAGAACTTTCATTTTTTTAAATAAATTTTTAAAGGCTACTTTGGGACGTACCGGATGTTGTTGTTTTTCATAGTGTAAAAATTTGGTTGGTTGAAACAGCGGCGTTGCCTGATTGGGTCACAAGGTCGCCGCATCTTAACAAAGGAGAGGAGAGTTTTGCTCGGTGCAACAAATTTAGACATAATGCATGCTTAAAATTAAAGCAATCCATAGTTAAGAAAGGGAATTTCGGTGCGATGGGCCGTTAGACTCATATATTCTTTACAAAAAAAAGTTTAAGTTTCATGAAGTCGAAAATCGATTTTTTCTATTTTGGTCCACAGGACAATTTAATGTGCGACGCGGAATTTGATTTGACCATATTGATGTAATCAGAGTTTTTTTCGACAATATTGTGATTCAAATGCTTTACTGATCTAGTAAAGGCATTATTTTTAATGCAATTTAGAGTAAAGAACTGGCAGTACGCCTATCTCCTACCTAAGGAACTCTGTATATCAGGTTTTCCAAAGTGATTTTTAAAAGCCAAAGTTGTACTCCGCCTTTAATAGATTCTATTGGATACAGACCCCCGCGTCGTTCCGCGCCTAATAGTAAAGCAAAAAAATGGTCACGAGGTCCGGTGCGGAGCCTTTTAAAGGCGACGCGCGATGATGCAAGCCATCCCCGATTTCTGCGACTTTTGGTAGGGATAATAGAGGCATCTTTAAAAGGCGGGGTCACGAAAAAAAAAGAAAAGTCAGTCTATCTGTGTTGGATTCCTTTCTCGCACCTCAATAGGAGAAACTTTTAAGAATTACTTTGGGACAGGTCTGTAGATGGTAAAACTATTCTTTTTATTCTAGAATTCAGTGGTTACGTCACCCAAGTCCGTTTCGGCATCGAAAGAGTACAAGCCACATTACCCAGGCTTTACATGTTGGCTCTGGGAGGAACAGCCGTAGGTACGGGTCTGAACACCAGGAAGGGATTTGCTGAAAAATGCGCTGCAAAAATATCTCAGGTATTATATGAAGACCACAGGCAAAGAAGGCGCTATGGCAAAAAACGGGATTTCTAGAAAACCCGTTCTAAAGCATTGAACATGGCGCCTTTTTAGCCTGTTCGTCAATATTACAAATTGAAATTACTCCGGACTGAGTGCATTTATAGCCTGAACGATAGGATATGGTGAAACTTTTGAAATTTTTCTAATAGATGGCACTAATAACTCAATTTCCTTAAAAATTGACATAGCGCCTTCTTTGCCTGTGGTCTTCATATATTGTTTTAAAGTCGTCATTATGCCACAGCTAATAGAACATTAACGGATTGGATTTGGCCAAAGTTAAAGTGGGAAATCCAAAATGGCCGCCATCCCATTCCCTTTTTTTTTAAATCCTTTAGCTAACTTTATCCTTTATAAATGCGACAATAAAAGATAGATGTCACGTGAATTTTAGAAGCCTAATTTTGACCTTTTGCAGACACAATTTTTTATCCTTCATCCTTTATTTATCTGTCGAAAGCCTGTTTTGTGTTCTGTAGGCAAAATTTATAAAAAATTCCGAAAACAACTAGGGAAAAACTAAAAGCAAAAAACTGCCAGGAAAATATAGGATTAGGTCTGTGTTTACTGTGTACTTCTTATTTTTTTTACGCACATCACATTGATGACTTTTGGTTAGTTGGTGAACACGGTTGCCAAACAACACATACCTATCAGTTTTTATAAAAAAATAATTTTCAATACCTGGCTTAAAATAAAATCTGCAGATTACCCCGCATGGGTAGCTCTTGAAATAATTGTCTCGTATCAAAAATATTTTTAATTTATTTCGGTGGAAATGTCAAAAGCATGGTGTACCCACTCTTTTATTTTGGTTGGTTCTCCAACCTCTAGTTGCAGAATCTCTGCATTATGTTATTGTTTGACCTAAAAAAATGTACATTATGCTTTTGCATCGTTATATATGCTGTTTTTTTGTAGTTGACAGGTCTGCCGTTTGTCACAGCTCCCAACAAATTTGAGGCTTTGGCGGCCCATGATTCAATGGTTGAAGTTTCTGGAGCTCTTAACGTAATCGCTTGTTCCTTAATGAAAATTGCCAATGACATTAGGTGAGATATTGCCATAAGTGGGTAATGACGTATGTATGCTGTTTGACGAAAAAACGTGTGTGATTTTTGATAGTAAATTTTATCAAACAAGTTTTCGTGGCTAATCGGGTAAAAAGAAGTTTTTGTTTCATATGTTTCCGTAGGTAGCTCGAAAGCTTAACCTCACGGGGGTCCAAGATCTAATGGGCACCTAATAAGTGTTGACAGTTAACTGTTTCTCGAAAGCTTAACGTCACGGGGGTCTAAGATCTAGGGATGGCCCCTGAGTCGATGCTCAGTAGGATAAGACGTCTTTATTTTGGCCAATATTAGAAGAATATGATTTAAGCAAACAAAACCGATTTTTTTGAGTAGCAATATTTTGAAGACCTTTATAGGTGGTATACTAAAGAGTTTAAAATCATTTTAGTAAATTATATAATATTTTATTATGTACAGGGTGATCCCCATTGGGCAATTTTGGGGTGTTGAAAATAACTTGCATAGTAGATATAAGACTGCATGTCTAGAGCTGTATTTTAGTCAAATTGAATGTCGATTTTTAAAATTAAACAGATCAAAGTTAAAGTTTACTTTTTTTAAATATAAAAAGACAACACATAAAAAATCAGACATAAAGGATTATAGACACTTTTCAAAAAACAGAATTTTTAGAACGCCCTGTAGCTTGGTAATATGTAGTTTTCACCGTAAAAGTTAACTTTATATTTTATCTCTTTCCTTTAAATAACCTTAAAATCCCCAAAAGTGCCAAATCAGAATTACACTGTTTGTTCTAGTTCTATATTCATAAGAAACATCTTACATTCACCCTAATTATCAGGAATTCCTGGATACTTCCACAAATTAAAATGGATGGATATTGAAAAATTTTGCAAAAACAGAACAAGTTATATTTACTCAAAAAGTCTAAATATTACAGATCACTTAACTTTTCTTGAAGTTTTACTTAATTGTTTATTTCTGAATCCAACTCTAAGCTATCTAATTCTGAAATGTCAAATAAAAATTCATGATCTGGCTCAACACTACTGGATTGGCTGTTATTTTCAAGTAAACCCGATTTAGATAAATATTCATCGGGTGATTATAAAAAATTTCGAACATCTTCAGGTAACACTTTCGATTACAGTTTGGATTTCCATGACATAAGTGACAAAGTTGAGATAAATTAATTAAGATCTGAAGTGTCCATTGCCCTATTGAAAATGTCTGTTAAATTATTTATTCTACTACTTTTTCGGGCATAGTATTCCTGATCATGCTTGTAGATCTTGTTTCTCGTTTCTGAGGCTTCCTCTCCCAAAAACCCAGCTGGTAATAAACAATTCTGCAAAATCTGCTTGCTGTGAATAAGCACCTTGTGTACACTAGCTGGCATAGGATAAGTGCTCAGGAAAATATAAGCAGTTTCAAAGCAGTAGTTCTCAAAGTTTGTCAAATTTAACGGCAATTGGAAACAGGGAAACTAATATTACCCAAAAATGATGAATTAATTCAAAGGAAAATTGTGTTATCTCAGACAACCACACATCAAAAAGGTCTTGATTTTTAATGCAGAGTTCATCTAAAAGTAAAAAAAAAACTCCTTTGTTGCAAATAGTTGCAAACGGTTTTCAACAGCCTTTTAGCCTAAACTCTAAATAATATTATTACATATCGGCCTGATCGGATCCTTGCGGATCTCATTTTGTAATTCAACCTAACCAAGCAATTTTATTTCTTTTGCCAGATTTCTGCTATATATTGATTTAAAACCAGCAAATAAAAAATAGGTAAGCTTCTAAAAACAAAAGGTATATAATTAATCAATCTTACCTTCGTTCTTCATGGGTAATAAAAAAAAATCACTTTTAAATTAATATCTTTGGTACAGCGCCTTTTGAAATATCAGTAAATATTTAAAGAAAAAACAGAAATACTTTATTCGACGTATAAGCTGACTTTGCGCTGTCATCAAGCACAGCCTACTTAGATTTCAAATGTTATTATTAAAAATATTGATGACTTGGTTATGTTAAATATTTTTGGTGGTAATTTTATAACTAAAAGGTAAACCTATTTTCTTCCTATATTGGCAAAAATTTGGATTTTTTTATCCTATAGTACGATGATTCGATACACTGTTTCGAAACAGTGCCGTGTCTCACTGTTTCGAATCACCACATTGCCTGTCTTTCGACACATCGAATCATCGATCTCCGTAACCCTAGTCCCGGGCCCGGCGAGCCCAAGCGCAACTATTCTGCTGCATGTATCGTTGCCGAGAGCGCTCGATAACCAAATCCGGAATCACTGCGAGTCGAGACTCGAAAGAATCCGGATACAGCCAAGCCGAGCCGACTGAACGTGCGGTTGGCGTTCGTGATTCATGTATTTTGAATTTTGGCAGTGTTTCGTAACGCGTTCAGTTCGGTTGTTTCATGATGGCCCCCGAGTCGATGATTTGATACATTGTTTCGAAACAGTGCCGTGTTGTTTGGTGATCTCTAGTAGGAATTGTTTTGCTGTTTCGGTTCACGTTCACATTAATCACGATTGTTTAACTGACGCTTAAATGATATTAAGTATTATTTTTAAAGCTTATTTTATGAATTAGTTGTTGTATTAGTTGTATAAAAAATATTTTTTAACATGTCTGGATTGTTGGGTAATAAAAGAAGTTCTGTTTGGGACTACTTTGCCAAACTTAGTAACCAGGATAAGGCAAAGTGTAATATATGTGCGTCGGGCCTTACACCCTGTTTCCACCAATGCATGCCCACCCCGATTCAAAAAACGTATCATATGACGCTGCATTTAAAACCGGTGCAATTCTATGGCCTATCACGTGATGCGTTTTTTGAATCGGGGTGGGCATGCATTGGTGGAAACAGGGTATTAGGCTTTTGGTGTTCGTGCGGACTGCAGTAACGGTAGTCGAAAGAACGAAACGAAGATGAAGAGCGAAAAATGCGACAATTCAGATGATTCGAAACACTGATTCGAATCATTAAAATGAATCGATTCGAATGTTTCGAAACAGTAAAATGATTCGAAATGCCCATCACTACTAAGATCTAATGGACACCTAATAAGTTTTGACAGTTAACTGTTTCGTCCTTCTTGGACTCCTCAGAACACTGCTTGGTCAATGTGACACCGTTAATTAGACGGTTTTGTCTCTATTCCTATGTCTATAGTGAGAAAACCATCGCAAGAAGCGCCATCTACCGAGATACGAGAGAAACTAGAACAAGAGCAGGCGAGTATAAAACTGCTATATATATATATATATATATATATATATATATATATATAGATCGATGAAAAGATCGATTGCAAAGAACAATCGAGATACGGAAAATTTCCGCTGATTGACTCTCGCGTCTGACGGTGCGTAAAAACGCTAATCCAGCGTTAGGTTGATTAAGAGTGGTGCGAATGTCGCCCCTTCACTGCGACTCAAGTGGTCTATTGTGGCTCATCCAGCGTTGCTCTGGCCTGAAAGACAGACGAGCTGTCGTAGCTCACGGATGGTTTATTTTTTTTTTGCAACCGATCTTTGCATCGATCGATATATATAGTACTTTTATACTCGCCTGCTCTTGTTCTAGTTTCTCTCGTATCTCGGTAGATGGTGCTTCTTGCAAGGGTTTTCTCACCATAGACATAGGATTACAGACAAAACCGTTTAATTAACTTCGCAAGGGTGTCACATTGACCAAGCAATGTTCTGAGGAGTAACTATTATTTTAGATTTTTGGCCTCTGGTCCTCGTTGCGGTCTAGGCGAACTAAGCCTCCCAGAAAACGAACCAGGCAGTTCCATCATGCCCGGTAAAATAAACCCGACTCAGTGCGAAGCAGTTACCATGGTAGCGGCTCAAGTAATGGGCAATCACGTGGCCTGTACTATCGGCGGATCGAATGGACACTTTGAGTTGAACGTGTTCAAGCCTATGATGGTTGCCAATGTTCTCAGGTATAGTTTATTTCACTAGCTTCAAAACTAGAGGCCCTGGATACATTTGACTGACGTGTTTTCCCGTCAAAATGTTTCGAGGTCCTCGATTGAAATAGTGATATACAAAAAAGCAAAGCGCTAAAGTCAAGTTTTTTGTTTGTTTACTTATACACACATCGTCAAAAGTCTTGCTCCCTCCTGGTAATTGGAAAAATAAAAACAGTTAAATTTTCAAATGTGCTGCAGAATATTCTTTAATTCAATACTAAAATATATGATGCAGAACCTTTTTTATTTCATTTCCATATAATGCAGTATTAAAAAATATCGAAAAGTGATCAGAAATTCTTAAATTCTAAAAAAATAAACTTAAAGAAAAAAACGGTAAAGGCTTAATTAAACATAACTCAGTATTCTGTGTGATCGCCTCTTCTTTCAATAAGTTGACCGACACGTCTGGGCATCCCTCGAAGCAAGTTATCAATAAAATCTACCGGTAAGTTGTTCCACTCTTCTTGAACAGCTGCAGTCCATTGTTGAAGTGTTGCAGGGGGATTCAGTCGATTGGATATTCTGCTAGCAACTCCATCCCACACGTGTTCAATGGGTTTCATGTCGGGAGAGTTCGCTGGCCAGTTCATTCTTTGGATATTTCCCTCCCGCAACATGTTTTCCACCCTTTGCGTGCGATGTGGTCTGGCATTATCATCTTGAAAAATGAAATTTTCTCCAAATTCATTTCGCAAGGGCTGAATGATTGGTTCGATAATGTTTTCTGCATATATGGTGCCTGTCATTGTTGGCTGAATGAGGATAAGTGGAGTACGACGACCAAACATAATGCCGCCCAAAACATTACCGTGTCGCCCTGGTAGGGAACAACTTCTCGGGCAAAAGCCAATCGTTCTGCTCTTCCTGGACCTCTCCAGACCCTTTGCCGTCGACGCGATTTGTCCGAAAAAAGAACGTTGCGCCATTGAGGCAAAATCCAATTTCTGTGCTCCTGGGCCCATTGACGACGGGCAGCTCTATGATGAGGTGAGAGCTTTGGCACTCTCAAAGGTCTTCTTGACCTTAAATTTGAAGAATGTAATCTTCTTAGGGTGCTTGTCGAAACAACTCTCTGGTACGTGCGCAAAAAATGACTTCGGAGGGCTGTTGACGTTATTGTTCGGTTTCTCCGTGTAAAATTAACCATATAATGATCTTCCCTCTCTTATGTTACTCTGGGTCTTCCACTCACTGGTCTTCGCGCAACGCTCCCAGTTCCCAGAAAAAGAAGGACAATGCGTCTCACTGAAGACCGTGGGATATTCAAACGACGCGCAATAAGATGGTTTGATAAACCCTCTTGATGTAAAGCCACTATTCTTGCTCGGTTGAACGGAGAAATTAAGTGACCTGGCATTTTTCTCGAAATTTAATTAAAAATGCACTTGTATCCGTCTTAAAACTGACCTTATTAAGAATAATCTGCATAGGCAGTTTTTTTCTCCGATAATGTTTTTATATTTGCGATAAGATATCAAGGAATTTATCAACAAAAAAATTGCCAGCGTACCTGAAACAATTTACAGGATGATCAGGGGGACCAAGACTTTTGACGATGTGTGTATTAACCAACATTGATTTAAAAGAAAATGGTGTCTGGTCTTTGCTAAGTGCAATGTCAGTGTTTTCCAAAAATAAAACAACTCTTTTTTTAGTGTTATTGCGGGTGTCGTAGTCTCTAATACAAAACTATCAAATTTTATTAAATGTTTTTACAAGATAGCAACAATATATCTAAAAAAAAACAATTTTTAGTTTTTGCTCGATATTTTTTGAAACCCCTGTTAATATTTTTATTTCGCTAGCAGCTGATTGAACTCGGAATGGCGGCGCTTTTTATGGGGATTTCGAAAAAAAAATTGGTTAAATGAGAAGAAAACTGGCGCTATTCTGATACTGCTGCCCAGGCCAATCTTACCCTTCTCTGGATTTCAGCTGTTTGGTTTTCTTTTTTTAGTTTTCTCCTTGTTCTATTTTTTCTTGGTTTATTGTGATCGTGATATCTTCATCTGTGATTTCAGTTTTAGTGTAGTTCATACTCTAGGCTATATTTTTAGCTGCTGTATCCAGTTCTTCCAGCTTAGTTATCAGTTCTTCAAGTATTATCCGCTTACTTTGATGCCTATTTTTTCTCAATATAAGTTTTTAAAAACATCTAGGACCTGGTTAAATAGTTTAGGGGATATTGTGTCACCCTGTCTGACACCTCTTCTTGTTACTTCAAGGCCAACACAAAAATAGAGGCCACGACCCTGAAAAAATCAGCTGTTTTCCCGGGGCTGAATTTTACATTGAGTCTTATGGGAGGTCAGACGTTTTTTTATGATATTTTCAAAATGGCACTACAGATTTCCGCAAAATTTCAGTGAAATATTCTCAGACACCATCCCGATATTCCATCAAAGGTTTGTAAGGAAGCAACATGTTTAAAAGGTTAATCTTCAAGATTTAGCATTCCTTATTTTGAATTCAAATTACCCGCCATGAACCACATGCCAACTGTTATATTTGACATTGTCATCTGTGCGGCTAGGAAAAATTAAGGATTACTATACATGAAAAAAAATTTGTTCTGCCAGAATAAAGTAAAAAACGAGCTATTAAAAAAAATTAAATATTCATGAACCGTCATTCTAACTTCAATATTTTAAAGACAATCAACTGTTTTGTAACGTGACCATAAAAAAAAACAGCCCCGGATGTGACGTCAACAAAGTGGAGGATCGTGGCCCGTCCGTTTTGATAGCCCTGGTTACTCATAACTTGTGGGTAAAATTTGTCGGAAAGTTTCTGAAACACCCTGTATTTATTTTAATTCTAATATTATTTTTTGTTATATTTTTTTCAGATCAATACGTCTGTTGGGCGACAGCTCTAAGAGCTTTACTATACACTGTGTAGATGGCATTCAAGCTGACAGAGAGAGGATTGACAAACTTCTGCACGAGAGTTTGATGTTGGTACGTTTTACTTTTATAAACTCACTATCGCCAATTTAGTTTATCGGATCAGTTTGATCTCTTTTATATTTAAGGTAGGAGAGTTTGAGAGAGATGCAAGCTAACGAGCTGATTAGATTTTGGTAAAAATTCGTTACTTAAATGACAGGTTTTTGAAAATTAAAATTTTTTTAAAATGCTAATTGTTTAACTGAGCTTCGCATTAATATGCTATACAGGGTGTCCCAGAACTAATGGTACATAGTTAAACTGTAGATTCCCTGAGTCAAAATATTACGATTTAGCCATATTTACTTTAGTCCAAAAGTTCGTACTAACCGAGATACAGGGTGTTAAACTTTATTTTTTCAATTCGATTTTCTTTAATAACTTTTTTAATAATTAATATTTTTGCAAAAACTAACCAGCGTGTAAGTTTTTTTAAAATTGGAAAGACGATTCGTTTAAAAAATTTAATGTACAATGTACAGGGTGTTCCTTAGACTACTACCATTGCATAAAAATCAGTGTATTTTTGTTGTGCCTCGGTGTATACCAGTTTTTATGTAAAATAATGGTTTTCCCATCCTTTTTATGTAAAAAAGTTATACCGTTTTGAAGTCGCTCAGAACAACGGTTTTTGAGATTTTTGCATTTAAAGTTTTTATTGCATGTTAGTGATATGCCTAATTTATGTATGATACTTTCTTCAATTCTTTCTACTTATTAATAATTTTGCATAAAAAATTCGGTTTGGTGGTTTTTGGGCATGGACAACTTAATTTTGGTAAAAAAATAAATATTATACAGGGTGTTCTCTGGGTCGGTACCGTTACATTAAAATAGGTCTAACTTTTTTGTTACTCGGTGTATACAAGATTCTACTAAAAACATTAATTTTTTAATTTTATTTAAGTTAAAAAGTTATAGCGTTTAGACGTCGCTTAGAGCAACGGTTTTCAAGATATTTAAATTAGAAGTTTTTATTGTATGTGTAAAAGATTTGTGATTAAATTCTTACCTACTTCATACATATTAGCTATAATTAATACTTTTTTATAGCATTCTAAGATTGGATGTTTTCTTAAGAAATATTAAGTTAAAAAATATACAGGGTGGTTCTTGAATTATCATAAGTGTGTCATTGTTCGTTATTGCAACTGTGTAGGGCTTTTTTTTAATGAGGAACAAAAACCTATTCGTATTAGTTTTTTTTAAATGGTAAGTACGTATACTTTATTAATACAAGTATTTTTTTATTGTTTTGAAAGAAAATTTTTATTATTAATAAAATTAATATTTTATTATTTATTTTAAAAAATATAAAATTTATTAAGCATGGCGCTTTCAGCAACTAAGTTAAAATTTTAAAATTGACAAATAGTAAACCAAACTTAGAACTGTTTATTATTGTAGGCTAGATAAATACCCGAGAAAAACTATTTCAAAATGCTGGAGAGGCGTTCAGAAATGCAAATCTTTATTTTAAAATCAGACGTTGGTATAATAAGCGAATAAACAAATGTATTTAGGTTAACGGTGGCCATTTTGAATATTTATTGTAGATTTTTTTTTGTTTTTCTTTCTAAAAATTTGTTGTTGCAGTAAAATATGTATAACTTTTATATTTGGTTTTTGTTTTTTTTTGTTATTAATAATTATTTAATAATTAAAATAATATTCTGTTTAAAAACCTGCTTAAGTATACACCGAGGCACAAAAAAAATACACTGATGATTTTAATGCAATGGTAGTGGTCCAAAGAACACCCTGTACATTGGACATCAAATTTTTCAACGGAATCGTCTTGCAAATTTCAGAAAAACCTACATGCTGGATAGTTTTTGCAAAAATATTAATTAGTAGAATGAATTGAAGAAAGTATCATACATAACTTATTCATATCACTCACGTGCAATAAATATTTTAAATGCAAAAATTTCAAAAACCAGTATAACTTTTTTACATAAAAACTGGTATACACCGAGGCACAAAAAAAGTCACGGATTTTAACGCAATGCTAGTGGTCCAGGGAACACCCTGGACCCTGTACATCAAAATTTTCAACGGAATCGTCTTGCCAATTTCAAAAAACTTACACGCCGGTCATTTTTTGCAAAAATATTAATTACTAAAAAAGTTATTAAAGAAAATCAAATTTATAAAATAAAGTTTAACGCCCTGTATCTCGGTTAGTACGAACTTTTGGACTAAGGTAAGTATGGCTAAATCGTAATATTTTGACCCAGGGAATCTACAGTTTAACTATGTACAGGGTGATTTTTTATAATTGCAAGATCGCTATAACTCGGTTATTATTGGGAGTAGAGAGTTCAAGCAAAAACTATTCGGTTTGGTAAATTATGGCCACTTTAGGCCCACCATTAGTATTTTTTTATAGGTTATAATATACAGGGGGCGACAATCAGATCAATTTTTTTAAAGGGAACATCCTATATATTTTTGTATTTTTAAGTTCCGCAAAAAATTAGCTTTACAGATATATGTAACACTATGGCTCTATCTTTGTTAGTTTTCGAGATATTGACGATTGAAATTCCGAAAATTAGCAAATTTTAAATACGGTGCGGAGTATTTCCTGTGACAAGTCACAAACAATATTAAGATGTGTGGATACCTAATGACATTGTCAGTGCCAAATTTTAAATATTTATCAACATTGTTGCTTTATTCCAATGCAGAAAAGCAAGAGATACTCTTATTATATGCGAAAAATAATAAAAATGCCACTGCTACTGCGAGAGAATATCGAGAACTGTATCCAGCCCGACAATGTCCTAATATATTCACAATTCTTAGGATATATAGAAAATTTCGTGAAACATCGTCTGTGGAACGAAAAAAACGAGTTGTTCGTCCAAACGAAGAGGCTAATTTAAATATTTTACTACATTTTAAAGAAAAGTATCTTCCGCATTAGTGCAAGAAGAACAGGAACGCTTGACGTCTTTTACCAAAGTAAGAAGTGTCCTAAGAACAAATTCTTATTGGGCATATAAACAACAAGAACTTCAAGGCCTAACACCCGATCAGAAAAGAAAAAGGGTAGAGTTTTGTCACTTTATGCATGAAAGACTAAACGCAGAACCCCGTTTTTTAAATCACATTTTGTGGTCGGATGAGTCGACGTTTACAACTTGTGGTCTACCAAATAGACAGAATAGCAGACTATGGTCCACGACTAACCCTAATTTTGTAAAAGAAATTAAAAGACAGGGAAGACAATCCGTGAATGTCTGGTGTGGCATACTGAACGACCGTGTTGTTGGGCCATTTTTTTTGAGCACTCTTTAACGGGACAAATTTATTTAAATTTTTTACAAAATTACTTAGAAAATTTTTTGGATGACTTGCCACTAAATCAAAGAAGAAGATTGATTTTTCAGGATGGGGCTTCTCCTCATAATGTTCATGAGGTTCGAGAATTCTTAAATAATAATTTTAATGAATGGGTTGGGAAAAACGGCACAATACGCTGGCCACCCAACAGTTTTGATTTAACTCCTTTAGACATTTTTTTATGGGGTCACCTTAAAGATAAAGTTTACAGATTAGGAGCTAGGAATACTCGAGAGCCCAGAGAATTAATATCACTGTCTGTCAATGACCTTAATGAAAATTTTTCCAATTTAATAACCAGAACAATAAATAATTTAAGAGACCGGTTTCAAAAATGTATTGAAGTCACTGGTGATAGGTTTGAACATTTGTTACGTTAATTTTTATTTATTTATGGATTTAAAACAATTAAAACATTTAAAAAATTGTCGTCTTTTGATTTTAAATTTCTATGAAAATTGACAAAGATGATTATTTATATTTATCAAACTGTCAATATTGTTTCAGTTTGTTATTTACAGTCTATACGTTAAATACTCCGCACCGTATACCTATTTAAAATTTGCTAATTTTCGGAATTTCAATCGTCAATATCTCGAAAACTAACAAAGATAGAGCCATAGTGTTACATATATCTGTAAAGCTAATTTTTTGCGGAACTTAAAAATACAAAAATATATAGGGTATTCCCTTTAAAAAAATTGATCTGATTGTCGCCCCCTGTATATTATAACCTATAAAAAAATACTAATGGTGGGTCTAAAGTGGCCATAATTTACCGAACAGTTTTTGTTTGAACTTTCTACTCCCAATAATAACCAAGTCATAGCGATCTTGCAATTATAAAAAATCACCCTGTACCATTAGTTTTGGGACACCCTGTATATTACAACCAAAAACTTTGTAGGACATTTCATTTCTGAAATATTTACAAAAAACTGTTTTCAAGGCTGATATATCATGAACTTCACTTGAATTGTGCTAATAGGCTAGCTAGGAAGGTTCATTAATTTATTTTAATTTGTCAATCACACTGTGTTTATCGTATTTGAATCTAGTCAATAAGACTAGCAATTCTGATTTAACTTAATTTACTTGAAAAGTGAGATTTAAACTTATGGCTAACTCAAGAGTTGTCCCCGCTTTGCTTCAACTGTAACTTACCATTTTGTTGTGTTTATAGGTATGTTTATTTTGTTTTAGTTCACTAGCTCAAACCGATTCACTCTTTTTAGTCTTCGAACTAGCATATTATTGTCTAGAAGCTCAATCGCTGCCAAATTCACATGTCGATAGAGTCTAATTTTATGGCTCTTTGCGTACTTTTTTATAGTCTGCTACAGTTTTGTTATTTAGGTCCCGATGAAGATCACTATTTTTAACGTACCAAGGTGCATGTTCATCATCACAATGTTTCTCAATACTTTTTTAGTACAAAAGTTGAATACCATATCGCACCCTCATAACGAAAATGACACAACTCGAAATTTAGAAGTTTTTACTTTTAGTGATAAATCGACAAAATTAGACGCTGAAATTATTTGAGGTGGTCCAATTGTGAATTTGGGTGACTGCATCCTAAATTATTTAATTGACCCTTCAATACATTTTTTCTACCGTCAATAAACCAGTATCATTAGCAAATGTTGCTAAGTAAAAATTTTCTGGCTTTAGGATATCGCAAGTGAATAATAATTATAAATAGTACGCTACCTACCTGCTTGAATTTCTCTTAAATTTAAGTATGAATCTTCCTGTTTTAGTCTGAAATGCCTATCAGATATGTATTATTCCAAAATGTTAGAATATTATTTAGGCAGAAAGTTTTAGTTTAAAATTAAGGCCTGTATGCCACACTTTATCCTGCAGAATAAACTTTTTTCTCTTCTAGTGCTTTTTCTATTATGTTAGTAATTCTGTACACTTGGTCTATCGTGAAAATGCTTGGTTCGAAACCTAAATTCTATGATTGGTTTTATTTTAAGCAATATTTTTGTAAGATCACACGTCATGGGCTGACTTTCCCGGTTTTGGAATCATGATAACTTCTCCAACTTTCCACAATTTAGGTACATACCTACCTATACCAAGGACGCATTAGTTAGGTTGCATAGTTTTACAATAGCTTTTCTGGGGAGTTGTTTTATTACTTCCCCGGTAATGAGATCATACAATGGGGCTTTTTTCGGATTAATATTTCTTGCTTTCGAATTAATGAGGTTCACTTAAATGAATGTTTTCATCTGGTGCTTCATGTGGCTGAACTGTTTTCTCTAAATGACTTGTTATAAGTTCTGCTTTTCTTCGTTACTCCTTGCCCACTGGTCGTTTGATTTCGTATTGGTGGAATTTGGGTAATTGGTCTTTTAAAATCTTTGCTTGCTTTCCAAAGATAATAGTTAGTATTTTTGTTATTAGATTCATTTTTTATTACTAGAATTTATCGTCTTATGCGCTGCGTCATGTTGTTGTTTTGTCGCGTGGATCACGGCTTTACTGCCACTTTCTTCTTAGTTTCCTTTTTTTCCAATATAAGGTCTCTAATTTTCTTTGTATACTTTTTTCCTTTAGAAATTCTCTTTGGTTTTGAACTGTTTTCCCAAGCTGCTTGTTGAATATTTGTTACAAAATACTCAATTTCTTTATCTTTTCTTTATATTTATACGTCACATAATAAGGAAGATTAGATCTTGTCTCAGTTTCTTCTTCATTCCTTGTCTTAAGGTCACTGATGAGTGACCTTACCTTGTCTATTCTGTATTTACGTCAATGCAAACAACAAATGAAATATTCACATATTAAATATTTAGAACATAATAGTTTGGTAGAACTAGAGAAGGGAAACCCTTAAGATTTTTGTGTTCTTTTTATTACATTTTTATAATAATTCGATGTTTTTTTAGGTAACTGCCTTGAATCCCCACATTGGCTACGATAAAGCTGCCCAAATCGCCAAAACCGCACACAAGGAAAAATCCACTCTCAAAAAGACAGCTGTCAAACTGGGCATTTTAACTGAACAACAGTTTGACGAATGGGTCAAGCCAGAAGAGATGTTGGGACCCAAGTAAACAATATTAATCTGTAAGGATGAGGAACTGTAAGTTAAAAAAAAAAGAAAAATGACTAAAAAAAATGTTGTTAATTTTATTTTGGCGGATTTTTCATACATAAGTGTGTATTGAAAGTTTTCGCAACATCGGATTCACAATATTTGTCAAGTATTATTATGTCAAACATAACTTGTTTTTGTTGATTTTATTTTTGAGGTAATGTGATGTTTTTTATAAAAACCAGTTTTTAAAATTACAATTTTATCAAATGTAATCATATATTTTTTAATGCCAAATAACCCGTAGCTATAAAATCTCGTCGTGGATTAAAAATTCGACATTTCTGACATAGATATGATGTTTATCACAGATTTTGAAACAACTAGAAATTGAATTTCACAACCAACCAAAATAAAACAGTGGGTACTGTCGTTGCAGGTTACTTTAGCCCACAATGTGAACATTCCTCAGGACTCTTTGTGTAATTTATTTTAGTATTGACATATCAGCGTTACAACGATTTTGATATTAGTTCAGAGGTGTATTTAACAAGTTACAATACGCAAGTTGAGGCCAGGTTATATTTAGGAAGAATATTTTTTTCGTAAACTTTGGGCCAATGATGGACCGAAGGGAGGGTTACTTTGGCCCGTATACGTTTCCCGTGAATAAATCGTATCCTAACAAGCGTGAGCCAAAGTATCTTATATAATAGCTCAAAAACAAAAATTTGCAAAGTATATTATTAAGCATTGGCCAAAGTAAACTTTATAGTAGGTCAAAAAAAGGAATTTTGCAGAAGCGGTTGCGATCTTGCAGTAACCTTGAACTTTTTCCCAGATTGGGCTAAAGTTGCCCGCCTGAGCTAAAGTAACCCGCAACGACGGTACAGGGTGATTTTTTATAATTGCAAGATCGCTATAACTCGGTTATTATTGGGAGTAGTAAGTTCAAGCAAAAACTATTCGGTTTGGTAAATTATGGCCACTTTAGGCCCACCATTAGTATTTTTTTATAGGTTATAATATACAGGGGGCGATAATCAGATCAATTTTTTTAAAGGGGACATCCTATATATTTTTGTATTTTTAAGTTCCGCAAAAAATTAGCTTTACAGATATATGTAACACTATGGCTCTATCTTTGTTAGATTTCGAGATATTGACGATTGAAATTCCGAAAATTAGCAAATTTTAAATACGGTGCGGAGTATTTCCTGTAACAAGTCACAAACAATATTAAGATGTGTGGATACCTAATGACATTGTCAGTGCCAAATTTTAAATATTTATCAACAATGTTGCTTTATTCCAATGCAGAAAAGCAAGAGATACTTTTATTATATGCGAAAAATAATAAAAATGCCACTGCTACTGCGAGAGAATATCGAGAACTGTATCCAGCCCGACAATGTCCTAATATATCCACAATTCTTAGGATATATAGAAAATTTCGTGAAACATCTTCTGTGAAGCGAAAAAAACGAGTTGTTCGTCCAAACGAAGAGGCTAATTTAAATATTTTACTACATTTTCAAGAAAGCCCACAAATTTCTATAAGTATCTTCCGCATTAGTGCAAGAAGGACAGGAACGCTTGACGTCTTTTACCAAAGTAAGAAGTGTCATAAGAACAAATTCTTATTGGGCATATAAACAACAAGAACTTCAAGGCCTAACACCCGATCAGAAAAGAAAAAGGGTAGAGTTTTGTCACTTTATGCATGAAAGACTAAACGCAGAACCCCGTTTTTTAAATCACATTTTGTGGTCGGATGAGTCGACGTTTACAACTTGTGGTCTACCAAATAGACAGAATAGCAGACTATGGTCCACGACTAACCCTAATTTTGTAAAAGAAATTAAAAGACAGGGAAGACAATCCGTGAATGTCTGGTGTGGCATACTGAATGACCGTGTTGTTGGGATTGTCGCCCCCTGTATATTATAACCTATAAAAAAATACTAATGGTGGGTCTAAAGTGGCCATAATTTACCAAACCATACAGTTTTTGTTTGAGTTTTCTACTCCCAATAATAACCGAGTTATAGCGATCTTGCAATTATAAAAAATCACCCTGTACACAATTCGTTTGTCTTTAAAAAAGCTGTTATAGAAAGTAGTAGAAGGGTACGTCAAACTCACAATACTTTGATTTTATCGTTACCGTGTCAAAATGGCGAAGACTCTCAGTTATTGTTTGTTATTATTATTTATGTTGTGTTGTTATTGAAAAAGATATAAAATCTCGGTCTTTAACTACCCTAATGTAAAGAGTAATATTTTGAGACCCTTTCTTCAGATTGTCGTTAATGGACTGTAAATAATTATAGTCGAAACTGGTTTAAAATGACGTACCGAGATATCCTTAAATTCTAGGCAGAATACTCGATTTTTTTTGAGTGGCCAAATGAGCCCTTATTTATTAGGGGAATAGGGCAAATGGAGGTCTTGAATATACCAACTTTCAGCGATCTTCGTTGCATGATTGCAATTAGGGTGGTTCACTCGTTATTTATTTCGGTTTTAATCTGTAGCATATATTATAAAAATCACTGGCGATGGTTTAATTTTAATAAATTACAGGTCAACACAGTCGGTGTTTTGCGACCTTTGCGTTCGCCGTTCACGCGATGTGCTTTCGTTGAGTTGTACGAACTGAGCGGCATGGGCTCATCTCGACGGGCATGTAGAAGCGATACTCGCTTGTTTTCCTTCGGTCCATAGTGGTGGGATAAATTATGTAAAATGCATGGAAGCAAGGATAAAAGGAAAATTAACATTAATTTAAATTATTATATTTGGTGTATAATTAGAAATTTAAAGTTAAACACAAAAAGTAAATGCATAATTTACAAAAGACAAAAAAATAACGAAGAATTCAAAGCCCAAAATAAAATTTGATTTTTAAAAACTGGCAAAAACACTAAACAAAATTAGTGAAACAAAACGGCGGGTGACAAGCACTTGACATTTCTAAACCAGAGAACGAAAAAACTGACAGACAAACGGGACGGCGCACACTGGGACGGATTCGACATCTGGGAGGACACGCCTGTTTTTGCTTATAAGTTCATAGATCATTGCCTTAAACTCAACCAAATGGTTTGAAAATGATTTAAATACATCCTAATAAATAATAATAATTATGTACAGGGTGTCCGAAATAAGATGATCCTGTACCTTATGTCAAAAGATGTATGTTATATTAGAAAAATGTCTAAACAAAAGTTGTTGGGTTTTATGTATATTTTTATTGTAGACAGACATATATACCGGGTGTTTCATTTTATCGGAACGACCTTCAACTTCGGAAATTTAAATGAAAGACTGTATGTTTTTGTATTTTTGGTTTCTCTAGTAAAATTTAGACTAATTTTATATGAGGCAAAAACTACTGGCTCTAGATAGCATACAAAATTAGTCTAAATTTAAAAAAAACTACATAGGGTGTTTCATTTGTTGGTAGGGCTAATTGCGGGATTTTCTAAAAGGATTGTAATGATTAGTATTTTACACTTTGTGGTTTTCTTTTACCTGGTGTTAACTGCAATAAGGGATTTTTGTAGCATGCGTGTACTTTAGTAACAAAGTTTATATTTATTTTTATTTATTTATATTATTTTTACTACGCCACTGTTTTCTATTATTATTACCAATATTTTCATGCTGATACTGAAGTATAAATTAACAAGAGTTTTTTTTTAATATGTTATTCTATGAATCCATTCCAGGTATTTTATTTAACTAAGGAAAAACTGACGTACGCCCATGTATAAAATGGATTTTAAGAAATGGGTATTTTATTAGCTATATGTTAAAATCCGATATTAGAATGTCTGAAGTGATTTAAGTGCCATTTATAATATAAAAAGCAGTTTTTAAAGGAAAAAAAAATGGTATAAACACAGGACACGCCACTGCATTTAAATGTCAAAATAGCTGGATTTATATTCTTTTAGCTTAAGGAAATAGAGTATATCTAAAAAATATTTTTTTACCGTCTTATGACTAAATATTTAATTTAACATGTATTTGTGTGCTTCTTTCATCCGCCTGTGTGGAAACGGGGGGGGGGCACCGCATTCTAACCGAGATTTTTATGATGCTCTTACATGGCTCTAGATCATATTAAAATTTAAGCAAAATCGGTTGGTGTCGGCGTTACATGAAGTTGAGTGTCTATGGGTATCTTTCTGATTTTTATTTTCTGCATGTTTTAAAGCTGTTTTGACAAGCGAGCGCAACCTAGCGCAAAAAGGCAAAAGGGGCTCTGTAAAGACAAAGGTTTTAACTTTCTTCTCTAAAAAAATTGAGACACGACATCGATATATATTTTTTATATTCTTCTTCAAACTTGCCATTTTTTCAAAAAAGTTAATTTTCTCTTTAATTTATAGACACCCTGTACTGTTATTAGCCAATTAAATTTTAAAAACTATGTTGCTTTATAAAGAGTAATCTTCATACTTACCACCCATTGTAAGAACAAAAATTTGTCACTTAAAATAAAGACACAAAAAAATATAAACTAAAGATGTTTCGCCACAAAAAAATACACATTAAACTGCAAAAGTGACTTTGACAGGTTGTAGCAAGTCTCGCAGTGAAAATGACAAGTTAACTTTTACGGAAATATGTTATCTGTAGAATGTGTGTAGTGTCCTGATATTTTAATGCATGTGAAAAATTATCCCATGTCCTCCCAGATTACACAGGACAGACCAGTGTGCGGCGTGCTGCGGCCATTTTAGATTTGCCACTTCTTGGTCAAATTTAATATGTTCTATAATCCGTGGTATATACAGTATTGGAGATGGACTACAGATTGATCTTCGACGTGTTAAAACAGCACATTTTAAATTCACTACACTATTCTGCTGGACAAAAATATAGCTACAAATATTTTTCTCCTCATGTTTTCAAAGCCTTGGATATTTAGTTTTAGTTATTTATGTTAAACTCATAGGTGGTATTGTAATTAATAAAACATTCAAATATCAGTCGTGGGAAAGGAGTTACAATCGATAATAAAAATCGATTTATGAAAATATCAAAACAGAGTATTAAGCAAACCGAAACAGCCAATAATTTAGTAGTACATCGATCTACAGTATCGAGAACTATAAATAATTTAAAAGTTTAAGAAGATGAAGATTTAATAGCTTGAGTTGAACTAAACGCCTTTTTACAATTCTAGAACATCCTTCCTTCAATCCTTCTTTCAATCCTTCTTTCAATCCTGCCAATGTATAAATAAGTTATCTTTACACATTATTTTAATACAACGATTAAGTTTCTTAGATGCTTTTCTTTGACATCAGGTAATTGACAGCAGCAGAACAGATCCTCGAACTTTGAAATTACTTAGAGTACTTCATACTATAGATCAATGTAATGATACATTTTTAGCTGTTTCGGTTTACTTGATAACCTAATTGTAAATTTTTATAAATTGATTTTTAATATCGATTGTAACTGCTTTTGCACGACCCATTTTTAAAATTTTCATTAGTTACTATACGTTCATTGAGCCTGGTTTGAGGTTACACTATTTATTATACATTATTTCTGCTGATTCTTATGTACAATGACGCCTTGAATCCCAATATAGCTTGCGTTTTCTTCTACCACCCACCATTTTTGGGGAGCTGCCCTTTTATCTATTTATCTATTTTTATCACTTTTCGATGATAATGATAATCTTATCGACATAAATTTAAATATTTAGGAGTGAAGAGAATTATTTTAGCTGTAAACAATAATAAATAAAAAGATCTGTACCTTCACTTGGTGCTTGCTTTCCTTTTATACCTTGAGGTACAAACTTGTCGTTTCAAATACCAGCAACACTTCGTCAACAAGCTTGTATTCAACTTCCCTGAAAATCTCTTTTCCAACTTAGCGATGTCTTGATAAATCCGTTCCCCGTGTTCATCCGAGACTACTCCTAAACTAGTCCAGATGCGAGTGAAGGAAGTGTACTTTAAAAGACATGTTACATAGCAATCCCTCGACCTGAGCGACATAATCATGACTTTTGTGGCTACCCAGGAAGTTTTTACACACGTTTTCGAATGCAAACCAAGTTTTTTTTCTTTTTGATTCAGGTGTTCAATAAACGTCGAATCTTAAAAAAGTTGTCTAATCTGGGGCGCCACAAAAACACCTTCCTTGATTTTAGCCTCACTGATACAAGGCAATTTAGTTTTCATAAATATGAATGCGTCAGCTGTTTTGTACTTTGCTTTTACAAACTATTAGATCAATCCGAGTTTGATGTGCAAAGGCGGCAAGTGAATATTATCTTTCGGGACTAAAGGATTTTTATAACGTTTATTACTTAAGCTAAAATTTAAAAAAATAATAACTAAAAAATGTATGTACAACGGAAAAATCGACGATGTCCATTTATCATTGATGCGGAAACCCCGCCCCCTTAAGAAAAAGGACCTATCCGAGGGGAAATTCGCCACCCTTAAAAACATACAGTGATTTCCATTTTTTACCAATGATTTCTAGTGATTCCCAGAGATTTTCAGGTGTTCTCCAGTCATTTTGAAGTGATTGGCAGCGAATTTCGAGTGATTCCCAAGTGCGATTCCCAGAAAAATGTACAGTGATTCCCAACCGCGAAATTTCCCTTGCGCCTACCACCTTGCTACAAACATTAATGTTTGAGAACACTAAACGTCTCCAAAAGCTCAGAAATAATGATGGTATGGCCAAAATAATCCTTTTCATCCCAGCAAACTATCGAAAAGCTGTGAAAATAGGTAGGAGGTCTCTCCCGAAAATGAGGGATGATGGGGTAAAACGACGCTCATATTTGGATTCGGGAGGTTATTTTACATAAAGTCGCCTACAGACACGCGAGCATTTCTTGAGATTAGTACGCGAACTAATCTCTAGAGATTAGTGCGCGAACTAATCTCTGGGAATCGCCTACACACACGAAGAGAAAATTAAACGTTTTATCAATGCGTTTTGCCTAGACACCGAGAGATTTGCTCGCGTACATTGTGCGCGCGAACTAATCTTCGAGAGATATTTTAGGCGGATATTGTCTACACACGAAGAGATTAGTATGCGCAAACTTGTACGCGCGTACTAATCTCTGGAAATGTTCGCGTGTCTGTAGGCCCCTTAAGAATCGGCAAGAATGGTGTCAGGGCCGATTTTCATTTTGATATTTAATCGACATATTTGCAGGCGCAAAAATACGTTTACCAGGACGCAAAAGTGCTAGTTTATGCTTTCTTTTGGAAACAATGAATTTTCCAAAAATGACTTTTTATTCAAAAATTACATAGAAACAAGATCCCGCCATTTTTTTCTTGTGGTGGGTATTTCGGGAAAGTGGGGCAAACATGCGCGCAGCCTTGATATTACAACAAAAGTTTATTCGTCATAATTAAAGTAAAAAACATATGTACATTCTAAAAATAAAAATAATAATATTAAAAACGACTTTAGTAACCGCTCTTACTATAGCTTCTCCATTTTCAAAAACAAAAGCTCATTGCTTCTGAGTAGAAAAGTTTTGTTGTCTAGGGTAAGAGGTACTTTACTGGATAGACTTATGGAGAATCTGAAGTTTTTCAACACCTGGATCAAACCGATTGAGGACTGCATCAAACCAAATCTCAAACCTAAAATCATTAACAGTTTTTAATTTTTTAAGGTTTTAGGCAATAAAATTTTATCGGAAAGTCTGCATTTAGGGAGATGGTAGAATGGATCAAAACAAATATTTTGTTCTCATTACATTTTTCACCAAACCTCTTTGTTTTTTAGTTACAGGGTGTGTTTTTGTTATTTGTTATAATTTCCTTAAAAATTACAGACATTCAAAATTTTGTACAATTATGCATTACAATAAAGGTAATTATTGAATGTAAAAATTGTTTAAAAAAATTTTAAATACACAAAATTATTACCAGAAATCTGTTTTTTTATGTTAATAAATGTAGTGCTAATATTACTATTTCTGTTTTTTATCAAACGGCCTTTTTTTGTTAATTTAGTAGCTCATGAAAAATTGACAAATTTATACTCATTCCAAAGCGCATTGATCTTCCTAAACCTATAATATTTTTGAAAAAAGCAACAGAAATTTTTAATTATAATGATCACAAAATTATTTAAGGTTGTCAAATTTTTAATTTTTAAAATTCACATTTTTCCCCCTTCTTCAATCCTAAATGGAAAACTTGGAAACAAAAAACTTTCCTTCACCTTTCCTACCACCATGTTTGGTGCATTATTTAACTTACACCTTGTATAAATACATACCTATGCAATTTCTGGGTCCTTCTCCAAACGGAATATGAGCATACGGATGTCTCTTCAGCTTATTTTCTGGAGTGAATCGGTCCGGATCAAACCTTTCCGGATCAGGGAAATACTCTGGATCCATACCCAAACCCATAGGCGATATAACGACCCCTGTGCCTTTGTCTATGGTTATGTCCGTGCCTCTTAGTGTGTATTGTTTTGTGCAGACTCTTGCAATTGTCTGTACTGAAGGGTAGAGGCGTAGCGTTTCTAAAATTTAACAAAATATTTGAAACAACAACAAGAAAAATAAGCAAAATATGCAGTGCAATAGATTCGTGAGTCTTTTTCTGAACTTAAGTCCAAAATAAGAGAACCTAAAACTTAATTTTATCCTCGTAGGCAATGTCAAGGTCTCTTACCATCAATAACTTGTCTCAAATACGTCATTTCACCGATGGATTCATAGGTTAATTTTCCATTATTTTTTTCTAAAACTCGAAGCACTTCTTCTCTAGCTTTTTCCTGAAAATCTGGATTTCTTGCCAGTTCGTAAATGGCAAAAAACATTGTCGTGGATGATGTGTCAAAACCTTAAAAAACAAATTAACTTATGAAAGACAGAACACAGTGTGCCAGAATGAGGTGTAGTTTACATGATAATGGTTCCAAAAACTACTTGCACTTTTTGAATATGTACACAGGGCAACACCTGAGTCTTTGCCCTGCGAAAGCATGCGACGTTGTCATGACAACCAACGGACGCCTTTACCCGCGGCATATCGAGTAGACACAGGCGAACGAAAAACAAAAATCGCTTCAACAATGCTCACGGTTTTTTATTGGTTAATAGGTAATAAGGTGACCAACCGCTCGTTCGGTTTTGCTGATCTGGCTCCGATTTTTAATTTATTGTCCGTCTTAGATTATTATATTTAGTCTGAAAAAAAAAGAGGTGAAGCAGCGCTTCACCTGCGTCGTTGTGCGAGCCCCCTGATCTGTTACACAGGCTTGCCACTTTTAATCCCCTTACCTGCTACAAAAAACAACAAAGTATTGGCAACAACGGCTGTAGTATCAAAAGGATCCTTATCGTTCTTTGTTTCATCGCATAAATCTATGAGGAGCTGCATAAAATCCGGTCTTCTGACGTTATTTTTCTTTCTGTAATCTATGGTGCCTCTGACCATCTTCGAGAAAAACTGTGTAAATTCTGGATCAGAAAAACTTATTCCAAGTCTATGGCTTAGCAGTGGCATGCCTCTGATTAGAAGAAATTTCACGTACTTTGCGAAGAAACTTGGCATGAAAAGTTTATATCCCATCGAACGGAATTCTGAGTTCGGATTTTTGAAGCTGTTTGATTCTATTCCGAATATGGAAGTGCCTATTACGTCGATGGTGAACGAAGCCATGTTCTAAAAGCAGGTGTGTGTCAGATTGTAAGTAAAAGAGTTCTAATATCCATACATTATTCTAATCTTAAAAGATTCCAATGCTTTCGATTTGGTGATAACTTAATAAAATTTTAGAATGTTTATTTTTTTTGTAAGCGTTAGTTAATTTGCGGATCAATTTTCAGTTTTCTGAAAATCATCGTGGTCATTGTAAAAAGTAATCTAGTGTATAATATAATCAGTACACCGTTTTATTTAAAGTGATGTAGCAGGCGCAGACATATTTTGAGCATCGGACTGACCAAGCAAACGATTTGTAGAACAATGTTGCCATTTGGTTTCAAGCTCAATTTTTAAGCCACAAAGAAATGTATGTTACCATTGTAACAAAACGGGATTTTATTATAAATGATATTTTTGCTACTTATAAGTTTTTAAATATTTTTAATTAAATATTGTTTTCGACATCAACAAGCATTAATTACATGCAAGACTATGTTAAGAAAAAGTAATATTTATGGCAACGCAGCGACTTGTTTTTAGGCATGTTTTTCAGGATCGCTCTATATTAATAAAAAGTTTTATTCGGCTAATTTGTCCTTTGAGCCACTAACATCAAAATAATTCGTATTTTGTAACTGGAAACAAATTTACCAAACTATTTTCAATATTTAAAAAACACACTGTGTAATTTTGAACTGTAACGGTTTTCTCTGCCTTCTGCTGGTGTTCTGTCGCTTTATCTGGAGCGTTTAAAGCATAGTCTATCTCTTTCTCGCCAATGCAAGTTGTTTTCGCTGAGACAAGAACATATTTACAGAGCATTCTTTAGTTGGGTTTTGTACGCTTTATAATCAAAAGCTTTAAAATTCAAAAAACCTAAAGGTAAACACCAAAATAGTTAAGAATAACAAAAAGAGTAATATTATACAAAGTTAAAATAATTGACAGATTTAACATTTCCTCGGTTGAACAAAAACCTTCCCTTAAGTTAAGCGAAGTGAAGCGTACAAAAACCAACTAAAGAATGCCCTGTAAAGATTTTCTTGTCTCAGCGAAAACAACCCTGCCTTGTAGGCACTCATAGCTCGCCGTTGATTCGTTTAAACTTTGATGCTACCTCGCCTTGGCCAGAAAGAGATCTGTACTTTAAACGCTCCAAACAAAGACTTACAGAGAAAACCGTTACAGATCAAATTTACACAATGTGTTTTTTTAAAATTGAAAATAGTTTGGTAAATTTGTTTCCAGTTACAAAATAGGAATTATTTTGATTTTAGTGGATCAAAGGACAGATTAGCCGAATACAACTTTTTATTAATATACAGCGATCCTGAAAATCATGCCTAAAAACAAGTCGCTGCGTTGCCATAAATTTTACTTGTTCTTAACCTAGTCTTGCATGTACTTAATGTTTATTGATGTCGAAATCAATATTTAATTAAAAATATTTAAAAACTTATAATTAGCAAAAATACCATTTATATTAAAATCCCGTTTTGTTACACTATGTTTATTTTGGTTGGTTGTAAAATCAAATATCTAGCTGTTCTAAATCTCAGCTGTCCTGGCCACACAGCTGTCCCTTTTCGTTGTTTTTAGGGCAACTTATTATTGCTTTTTACTTTTTAGTTTCTTTTGGGCCGTATTTTAGATAGTCAAACTTACCTGTCTAAGATTTACTTCCGCTCCTTTATCAACTTGTTCTTTTAAATAGTCAACCATGACTTGACTGCACTGTACTACATTGTCAAACATCATTTTCATCTTTCCACTTGTGAAAGTTGGAGTCATTTTCTGTCTGTCTTCTTTCCATTTGTGACTTTTTATAATAAATAGAAAGTTTCTTTCTGGTTCCACTTTTTCGTTTACGTAGAAATCGCGATCAATAAAATGACTAAAGTCCTAATAAAATAAAAAAAATTAGTTCGAGAGTTATTTTAAAACTCTTTTGAAACATAAAATAAATATTGTAAGAATATTGATATGAGTCACATCGTTTTTACGTTTTTTTAAAATGATTCTTGATAAATCTCGAAAACGGCGAGTTTTACTTGGTATTTAATTTGGGGGTAAGGATTTAAGAAAAAATATTTTTTCAAGGTTGGGCGACCTTAAATGACCTTCAAAATTTAGATTTACTTATTATAAAATACGATTTTTTTTACTGGACTCAAGTGGCGATCGCAGAACAAAAAGATGGTAACTTGAGGTGGAGATCCCCTTGGGTTCACGGTGATAAAGTTAAATGCGAGATACAACTTTTAAAAAAATATAAGAAAACGAGTTTCTGTATTTTTTTTGGAAGGTCAATCAAGGTTAAAGATCCCCGAATGATATTTTCTGTTTGCCTACAAGACTTCGATAAGTAACTTCTAGTTAATTGGTTACTACAAAAAAATTATAATATACCATGGGCACACCCAGGGGCCCGCCCCCCCCCAAGCCTTGGATTTTTTACATATTTTCCACATATTTCATGAAAAAACAAAAAATAGCTTAAAATTCGACATCATGAGGCTGTGGACCCCCCCCCCCCAAGAGGCCTCGGGCCCCTCCTAAGACATATTCCTGGGTGCGCCACTGAATATACATATCTTCGTTTTGATAAATCATCCCCAGATTAAATTCCTACACTGTGTCCACCGGTTTGAGTGCCGGTAAGGTATTCTAAATGAGAAAAAAATTTCGATTTAGATTCTGATTTTCTGGGACTCGTTCCTGCTTGGTCTCAAACTAAGATGTTAATAAAATGAGCCAAATCAATCAATTAATATACAGGGTGGTTTAGTAGGCTTATTTGATGATATAAGGTATAAATGACAAAATATGTTCGATTTAGATTCTGATTTTCTGGGAATTGCTCCTGCTTGGTTTGAAACTGGGATGTTAAAAAAATTAATTAAATCAAATCGAGTTGGCTGATTTTTCTGAAAATTGAGAATATGCCGTCACTTAATAACTCTTCTTAATAACATTTTCCGATATCTTTTAAAACAAAGGTATTTTACTCTTACACTTTTTATCAAATCAACCTACTAAACCACCCTGTATATTAATTGATTTTGCTCATTTTCTTAACATGTTAGTTTAAGCCAAGCAGGAGCAATTCCCAGAAAATCAGAATGTAAATCGATTTTTTTTTTGTCATTTATATCTTACCGCAATGTAATAATTAAAATTCTAGATCTAAAAGGCAAGATTTTTCCCTTGGATAGAAGAGTTTTTAATATTTATATAATTTATTTATAAATACGTTGCAACATAGGCTATCTTTTTTTGTTGTAGAAATGACTATAAAACAATGCATTAATGTCATCTTGCATAAAAAAAATATTTTGGTTTAAAAATGGCAAAGATTATAGATTATTGAAAAATTGCATCTGTATTTAAACCTTCAAACGTCACTAGGAGATGTTTAATAAAAACGCAGTAAGTCAGTGTTAGCTGTCCGCTGTATTTTACATGTTTATAATTTGGACAAGTTAGCGATGATTAAACCGATTTTTCAATTGTTTTGGTAGTTTTACTAAAAAAGGATTCTAATATAACTCGCCTTTTTTACAATATTTAAATATTGATACGTATTTAATACGGTAATGCTTCTAAAGAGACAGTTTTAAGTTATTTATAGCTTTGAAAACTTTTGTATATAATTTTTTTCGATCATGAATTATTTCTATAGTTTTTTACATTTAGGCCACGCCTCAGGGGTGGTAGGTACAGTCGGGGACTTTTTAAATTGCCGTTTTATTTTTTTTCTGTCAAAAAAAATCCATTAAAGAAACCAAAAAAAATTAATTGTTAAATATGTATGTATACAGACAGAGGTAAGGATCACAATTTTTTTGTTTTGGTACAAACTACTTTTCCGAATTTCAAATAGAAATTTTTTTTATTTTCCAGGGCGGCAATTTAAAAAGTTCCCGACTGTACAACAATTTGAGACTATTGTTAATGGGAATCCAATGACTGCACGGGCTAGATTTCCAAAAAATTATATATCGTTACAAACATTTTTTATTTGGTTTTTCTTTATTTTTAAATTTAATTTGAATTTTGGTGAGATTAAACTCATTGAGAACTGCTATTGCACGTTAGCGTAAACCAAATTTTTGCAGTTATTTGACCTGTAAGTATTTAAAAAATACATTTAAACCGGTCAAGGTCAAGTCCATAGACTTTGTACTTTGACCCTGTGCTGTTTTAAGACTTAGTTTTCCCTGCATAATAAATTGAAATAAATACCTTGGTCAAAATATCTTTAATATATTCAGGGTCCACAACCACCAAGAGAGGTCTACATAGGTCCCATGCGCCTCCGAATTTTACACCCATTGCCTTCAGTTCCTTGTACCATTTTGCTGTGGTGATGGTATGACTGAAGGTATTCAGAAAAAGCTCTTCTGAGTTTCCTAAAAATATAATTCACTTTTTTAGTAGCACTCCCACTTTCAAGCATTTTTTTAGTTTACACGAATATACTATAACTAGTAAAAAAAAGTTTAAAAAAAAAGTGGATCAGACCTCTTATAAAGCATGGCTAAAAGCTATGTGTAGAGTAGGGTCCGTCGTGTGCAGCGAAACAGGTGAGAAGTGGGTATTTGTTTTTCACGCAAATTCTAGCTTAAACCACGCCGCGTATTACATTTAATTTATTCGCTTGGCCATTTAACAGCTACCAATTTGGATGAACTTCAGGCAAAAATAATCACCACCCTACAATCAGTGACACCTGAAATGCTAAGTAATGCACCGAACCGAACCGACACGGATACTGTTTAGCACAGAGCGGTGGTATTTTTGAGAATTTAATTCGTTAGGTAGTTCTTAAATCAATATGAAAGAATTTGCTTTTAAAACAGATCTCTCTCTTATTTGTTTTGCTGGGGAAGCTATAAACTTTAGTTTGTGGTAGACACGGCATTAAGTATTATAAAAAAGAACAAGCTTGAAAAAAAGGATAATACGTTACGTAGTTATCGTCTAAATTATTTTATGTACAACTACCCTCGATCGATTTTCTTAACGAACTGTCGAAAGAAAAGATCGTCGCGCTAGGGAAATAATCGGCTTTATAAATATCCTCCCTCTACTTCACCGGGGCGCACAGAGGACAGGTATTGGCTGTGGGTCTGGCTATCCTGAAACAATGGGCGTTTCGGATGATTTTTGATGACTGTCTGTCTGCCTGTTTGTCTGCAACGACCAACGCGTATAAGTTATACGCGTTGGTCGTTACAAACAAAAATCATCAGACATATACGGTACAACTCAAAAACTGCTCGCCCGATTTTAACGAAATTTGGTACGTAGTTTGAGTTTTAGTTCTAGATGAAGGAATCTATTGTACATTAGCCACAAAAAAGGGGTGGGGGTAAAATCATACGCCCATAAATTGACAAATTATTTAAATTGTCTTTCCATAAAACGGGATGACATTGGCAATCAAAGAATTTAAAAAAGAGCTAGGATTTGGACCAAAATCTTCGGATTTACGAGCTGGTGCTCTGCCAAATTTAACGGACTTGTAACCAACCCTTTATCTCTATCTTACCTAAAGGAAATGTTGGTTCCAAAAAAGGAACCCCTTTTCTTTTCCAGTACCCATAGGAATATTGGAAGTAACCAAAAAGTAAAGCAAACCCGATAGTTAAGATTAGACAAACACAATAAAATAATTCACATAACAGCGTAAACATGATTTCCTATGCACTATGTTTTATTTTTGTTATTTTATAACTAAATTAATGCAAATTTATGATAGACAACGTTAAATTTTTATCTCGAATACCTACAAGTATTGTTTAAATAATATTTATTGCTACACAGTGTTTATCTAAATATTTTTTAAATAATATGCGAAGGCCACCGGTACGGCGGGTAACCACAGGAACGCGAACGCTCTCTCTCTCTCTCTCTTTTTCAAGAAACGGGAAAATAATTTATCTAAGAAGAAAAGAGATAAAAAGAAGTTTTCTATAGTTAGCTGGTTTTTCGATTGCTTTTACAAAAGTAGATCATTTTAACGACATGAAAGTTACTTACAAGGCATGTCAAAAGATTTTCGTTGTATTATATCCTTACAGAGACAAACATACCCAGAAAAAAACTCATTAAAAACTAAAAAATTTATTAACATAAAAGATCATTAATCATTTAAACCATGAGTACACTCCTCTGAAACAAATTAGTGCAATCATTAAATAAGTGCACTGTTTTTCTGTGTATGTCGCCTATCTTTAAAGTCTTTAAAAAGATCGTTTTTTCTTGTAACGCTGCTCTCTATATGTGTCCAAATAAAAAAAAAATGTTTTTAAGGATCACCCTGTATTTTTTAAAATATGTTTATAAAAAGCATTTGTATTTTTGATTTTGAAAACAATAAGGTTAATCTGTTGAAACGATGTCATTCATTTTCCTTGATTAGAATTATTGTATACTCGAGAGTATTTTTTGCAAATGGACACATTTTGGAGAGTTAAATTGGTTTCATTTGCGAGAAATACTCTCGTGACCAGTTCTCGATACTCACTTCCTAAAAAATTATAATTTGTAGGCACTTTTATTTCGTCCGTTTTTATACTCATCAGCACGAGCATAACCGAAAGGAGATTAAATAAAATGATCATTTTTCGGATCTGAGTCTTAGCTTCTGAGTTATTTATATAAATAGCTGTCCTAAGGAAATAAGAAATAATGCTAATTATTTTTACCTTCCTAGTCCGAAGCCCGCTTAGCAATGGTAGTGTTTTCGGGGGTAATTGCACAAGTGCATCAAAATTACCAATAATTTTTAATAAAACGTGTTTTTTACCTTCCCAGCCCGCGCAGCAATGGCTAGAGAAGGTATTATTTTCGCGGAATTTTTTTTTTCAGATAACGCCGAAAATGTGTTATTGATGTTTGTCTGTGTGTGTTTGTGTCTGTCTGTCCGTAACACGATAGCTCCTAAACCGCTAAACCGATTTTCATAAAATTTTTAGGTAAAATCGTGTTCGACACTCGAACAATTAGATTTTGCTCAAAATAAAAATTTTAAAACATGCTAACTTTTTAACCGAGCTTTGCAATAATATGAGTTTTTCGGAATATAGTGGACTACATTTTGCTCAATAATATGTGTTATGTGAACCGAATCTAACCAGAAGCTTCGTAGGAGCTTTAGTTTCTGATATATTTACAAAAAACTGTTTTCAAAGCTGATATATCATGGCTTGTGTGCTAATAGGCTAGCTAGGAAGGTATTAGATCCGTCATGGATCTATTTATTTATAATTGCAAAAGTTTGCTTTAATATTTTCGCGAAAAATATGATAACAAACGTTGAATGAAAAAATTATCTGTAGTGTAATTTATTTAAATATTTTCCGAATGAACTGAAAACTCGAATCAAGTAAATTTAAATAGTTTATTAAACAGAAAATACTACCAATGCAATGAGATAGTAATTAACAATTCTTGACAGTTAAGGGCCCTCTAAAATGAAATGAAATTTAAAAAAATTGTTCCACATAGTGACCTAAAAACTTTCGTTGAAATACTTTGACAGTGAAGACCCCTATTCTTCATTGACACGGCTAGGATCACATTCTCGAGGATTCCGGAAAAGAGGTCAGGATAGTATGTTTTAATTAATTTATGTCCATACCTATTCGAAAACGGACTTCAGGCCTGAATAGGCCACTTTCGGTGGGCACCGGTTGTTGCAAATAGCTACCACCAATCAAAAGAGTGTGGTGATTGTTTCAATCATTGAAAATTCCAATCCCATGGGTTTTAAAATGGGTGGACGCGTTGTCTGAGACACACACCCTGTATATGTTCTTTGCAAACATATTTTAATAATTGCGTAGCAATTTAATTTTTGATTATGAAAGTTGTTCTTGAACTTGATCTACTTTAAGTTTTGCTCCTGTTGCCGAATGTATTTTTTGCTTTATTTTTTTTATACAGAACCTTAAACTTAAAAAAATATTTGAGACTTACCTAAAGGAAACTTTGGTTCTAAGTAAGGCACGTTTTTGTTTTTCCAATATGAAAAACTATACTGAAAATACGCATATATTAGTGAAAATATTAAACATGCTGTCCAAAATAAGCCGCATAATACTTCGAAAATCATTTTTTTGTTCAACTGTAACCGTACGTTGAATATTATAACATATTAAATATATTTTTTATATATTTATTTGTAGTTTAAATTTACGAAATATTTACCACTTTATCTTGGTTTTGAAATGCAAGGATTTCAATTAAGAGTATGGTCTTGCCTAAAACAAAAAATCGACACAAAAACGTATCATCAGCAAAAATATTAATTCTGATCATAATCCATGAATTTCTGTATTAGAATAACATTAAAAAGAATAAAAAGACCGAAAAAAAAACAGCCGGATTTGATTAGCAGGCTAAAGCATTTATATCGTCTATGAGGACACAACCACGAAACGACAACAATGATGATATAAAATACAAAAAGTACTTATTTCGGCAAGACAACAATTTACTTGATTCGAGTTTTCAATTCATTCGGAAAATATTTAAATAAATTACACTACAGATAATTTTTTCATTCAACGTTTGTTATCATATTTTTCGCGAAAATATGAAAGCAAACTTTTGAGTGTGGTGATTGTTTCAATCATTGAAAATTCCAATCCCATGGGTTTTAAAATGGGTGGACGCGTTGTCTGAGACACACACCTTGTATATGTTCTTTGCAAACATATTTTAATAATTGCGTAGCAATTTAATTTTTGATTATGAAAGTTGTTCTTGAACTTGATCCACTTTAAGTTTTGCTCCTGTTGCCGAATGTATTTTTTGCTTTATTTTTTTTTATACAGAACCTTAAACATAAAAAAATATTTGAGACTTACCTAAAGGAAACTTTGGTTCTAAGTAAGGCACGTTTTTGTTTTTCCAATATGAAAAACTATACTGAAAATACGCATATATTAGTGAAAATATTAAACATGCTGTCCAAAATAAGCCGCATAATACTTCGAAAATCATTTTTTTGTTCAACTGTAACCGTACGTTGAATATTATAACATATTAAATATATTTTTTATATATTTATTTGTAGTTTAAATTTACGAAATATTTACCACTTTATCTTGGTTTTGAAATGCAAGGATTTCAATTAAGAGTATGGTCTTGCCTAAAACAAAAAATCGACACAAAAACGTATCATCAGCAAAAATATTAATTCTGATCATAATCCATGAATTTCTGTATTAGAATAACATTAAAAAGAATAAAAAGACCGAAAAAAAAACAGCCGGATTTGATTAGCAGGCTAAAGCATCTATATCGTCTATGAGGACACAACCACGAAACGACAACAATGATGATATAAAATACAAAAAGTACTTATTTCGGCAAGACAACAAATGCTATCGCCACCACTCAGAAGATCAAAACAGACGTGGATGTAAGAGAGATGAATGATGTAACAATAAAAACAATAACATAAAATACATATAACTAAATAAAAACATTAAAAGAACAATCAGGATTGAAAGAAAACTGGGTACAGGGAAAATGTAAAGAAATCAAAGAACTAGATTGAAAATATAACAGTTTTTAACTTACATAAAAAAACTAAAGGAGTTAACAGGAACAAAAAGATGCAAGCAGACAACTATTATAGTAACGAAATCTTTACTTGAGATATTAAACTAGAGTTAATGAAATGGACGGACCACATAAAATAACGTTTTAATGATGACCGTCTAGAATTTCAGCTTGATTTTGTTGAAGATACAAGACTAGAAATTCTTCGAGATGTAGTGTTAAATGCCAAGAAGCAAACCAAAGGAGGAAATGCGTGTAGTTCTGATGAAAATTCCTGTCGATCTTCTCAAGCTCATTATTAAGGAAAATATTGAAGTTCTTGTAGCAGAATAACACAACAATGGCTTCAATCTACATTTGTTACTGTGCCTAAAATCCCAATTGCTAAATACTGCTCTGATTGCCGCAAATAAAGCCGTTAGGAGACGACTAAAGATTTTGTTAAAAATTGTTTAAAACAGAATTTTTGCAAAATTACGATGTTGAAACAAGTGAGAATCAGGAATTGTTCAGAAACGGCATGGGTATCAGAAAAGCTCTGTTTGACGTAAATGTTCTAACTCAAAACTCCTGAAAAGGTTCAACACAAAAAAGCTTAAAAGATACTCAAAGACAAAAAGATATAGATAGCAGGGCATCAATATTAAATATTTATTATTACTTATTTATTATAGTAAATATTTTTTGAAGTCAAACAGTTAAAGTCAAAGTTAAAGACAGGTATCAGAGAAAGTGAACATTTTAAGAGGTTTGGTTTCAATATCTTCAGTAAAGCAGCCTTTATGCAAATAGGGCCTAACTATTAATGATGATCTTACTACAAGATCTCCAAATATTCTTAGAAAGGCTAAACGCAGCTTACCAGAATCATGGAGTAAAGATGGCCCTTAGAAAAACTAAATATATAATAACCTAACCTTACATAATTTTTACGTCTCTTTTAATTGGTACTTGCGATTTCTGGCCAAATTACAAAGTAGAATTTTTTTTTGTTAATCTTGACAAAACGGCACTTGTGGGGAAAATGGCCGAAACACATAAACTGAGAACTGAATGGAAGTTTTTAAAATCACCACTGGTTTAGTAGTTGGCATAGGATCAGATTTATATACAAGTTTGTTGAAAGAAGCAGTGTGGAAGTTATGTTATCAGTGTCTTTTTATACATTAAACAAATTGTAGCTCCTGGTTAGAATGTCTGGGTTTTTCTCCTAAAACATCTTGCAACCCTAAATTTAAGGCAAGGGCAAAATCCAAGGAACCCGAAATTTGAAGAAGAATATTTTGGCTAAGAAATTTGAGAAAGATCTTCGGTGAAACTTTTTTAAATCAGCTACACTCAATAGTGTCAATAGATAGACAGCGAGAGAGGGAAATCTATCTATCTACATAGCCTTCTTCAATCCATCTTTGGACATAGGCCTCCCCCACTCTTCTCTGTCTGTCGCCGTGTTCATCCATGTAGGTCCCGCGTGTTTCTTCAAATCGTCCGCTCATCTCATTTGGGGTCTTCCCCTACTTCTTTTATTTTCCCAAGGTCTTCAGTTTACAATACATTTGTTTCATCGATCGTCTATCTGTCTGATATTATGACCGAAAAATTTCCATTTTAATTTTGCTACTTCTTCTCTGACATCCTCTTTTTTTTTATTTCTTATCCATTCATTCCTTTTTCTATCTGTTAGCTTTACATGTAACATTTGTCTTTTCATTGATCTTTGGACTTTTGTTACCGTATCCATGTTTGATTTTGTGAGTGTCCAGGTGTGGGATTCATAGGTAAGTACAGGAAGGTTACATTGGTTATACACTTTCGTTTTGAGGTACTAAGGATATTTTTTATGTTTTAATATGCACGCTCATAAAAATCCCGTACACTGAAAATTCAATTGATAATTTTTAGTGTAAGTTACTGAAAATCCAGCTAAGATGTTTTGGTATTTTTAATTTTTTTATAAAATCCAAAATGTCTGAGTAAGTTATGAAAATGTCATTTGGTAATAACACTATAAACATGGCTAACAACAAAATATAAGTAACCTATTACAAATTTCCGCGTACGGGATTTTTATAAGCACGAGTATACTTTAATTTACCGAATGCTGCCCAGGCCAATCTTACTCGTCTCTTGATTTCATCTGTTTGGTTTTCTATTTTTAGTTTAATATCTGTATTTGTTATGATTTGAGTTTTGGTGTATTTCATACTCAAGCCTATATTTTAAGCTGCTGTATACTTCCAGCATTTTTATCAGTTCTTCTTTCTTTTCTGTTATTAAGGCGATATCATCAGCATATCTTACGTGGTTTAAGTATTGTCCGCTTACTTTGAAACCTATTTCTTTCCAATCTAAGTTTTTAAAAACTTCTTCTAGGGCCTGGTTAAATAGTTTCGGGGATATTGTGTCACCCTGGCCGACACCTCTTCTTATGCGGAAAGCTTTTTCGAAGTCTATAAACGCATTATATAGTGGAATGTTGTATTCGTTGGCTCGTTTTATTAGGATTTTCATGGTTAATAAGGTCAACTGTACTGAAGCCTGATTGTTTCTTTGATTGATATCCGTCAAATTTTGTTTTGAGTCTATCTGTTAATATTTTCGTGTCACTAGTCAATAGTTGTTTAGGTGTGCTCTATCGCCTTTCTTGTGTAGAATAATGGGTATGGATTCCTTCCAGTTGTTTTTTCTTTTAGTATTTTATTCAGGAGAATATGGAGGGTATTAACTACAGTTTTACCACATTACTTGAGCATTTCTGCCGTTACTCCGTCTTTTCCAGATCATTTTCTATTTTTCATTTTCTTTAATGCTCTTTTTATTTCCGCTGAAATATACAAACGAAACCGGCAAGACCATACTTTTCAGGTTTTAAGCTTTTATAAAGATAATAAATAATTTAAATAACGTACCTTGCTTCTATAAATTCATATCAGATGGCAAAAAATGTGTGAACTTTGGACTTTGGAGCATCATCTGTTGTTAATTTTTTAAGTAGCGGATTTTTACGGCGATTCTGTTGTTACGAAGTCTTTTACAGCGCAAGCTCAACAATGATTTAGCAAAAATTAATTAAATAATGTTAGATGAATTAAATCTACGGGATTCGATGCTGATTCGTATTTAATGTGGATGAAGACTAGTAAACCGGAAAGTATATATTATATACAGGGTGTTATTGAAGAAGGTGCTAATATTGAAGGACGTAATTCTTGGATCCAATTTAAAAAAAATATATTTGAAAAAATCTCTTTTAGAAATTGTTGTGAAATTTGGTATTCACTTTTAGTCCAGTCATATAAGAAATTCAAGTGCAAAAAAATAGGTGCAAGATGGATTTTTGTATAATTATTCCTAATACCCTGTTTCCACCAATGCATGCCCACCCCGATTCAAAAAACGCATCACGTGATGGCCCATGGATTTGCACCGGTTTTAAATGCAGCGTCACCTGATGCGTTTTTTTAATCGGGGTGGGCATGCATTGGTGGTAACAGGGTATTAGCATCTGGGACACATCCCCACATTTTTCTCCGCCAAAATCCTCCTTGAGCTTCGCTGATATAAGATCCCAAACGTTCTAAAAATCAGTTTTTTGCAATTTTTTCGAAAACTAATAACTTTTTTAAAGAAAGTAAAGAAAACAACCTAACGTTTTAAAAAATATATTTTAAAAAACATTTTTTGAATAAGAATGAGCATTTTTTTCCAGGTAACCTGTTTTAAAATGGTATGGTATGGTACTTTATAATATTAAGCCTGATCCCCATTTGTACTAAACACCATTTACTAAAATTTAGTTTTTGTTTTCTTAAAGTTATACAACTTTAAGTAAAGGTTAGGAAAATGGTTATTACTAGCCGGACAACTAATGAGATTTTAAAAATTTAATTTTTATACAATTAGGAACTGCACTGCACTGGTTAGAAATAGTGTTAAAATACGCGCAAACGCGCACATTTTATTTTATTTGAAACTCCAGCTTAACAGATATTAAAGTAATTTTTAAAACATTTTAGAAAAAATAGTGCTTGACTAAACTTAAATGTGACAAAGGAGTTTAGACAAAATAAGTTAAACATAAGTAGTGTGGTTTATTAAGGGTTAAAAATTATAAACAGATATACTTACATAACGTTTTAACAAACACTCGTATTAATATGCAATTTTCAGATTTTTATTTCATGATTTTTCGCCAAGGCAGTTAAATACCAGGCTATATGACAGTGGGTCCCACTGACATTCCAGAGCAATTCAAAATCCCCCGAAAATCAAAAATTTGTGCAACTTCTGGGGTACGTTCAGATAGCACGTCGGATGTAGTCGGGCGCGCTCAATTCCGTTCAGATTACATACTGGGTGAAAGTTACTCTCGTTCATATTGGCCGAAAATAACTCTCTGAGGTGGGTGACAAACGTTCGACTTGCGCAGTAGGTATATAAATGAACCCAATTTTTTTTATTTTTTGTTTTATATTTTCGAAAACATATTACATAAAAGTGGCATTTTCCATAAATAAATAATCAAATTTTACTTTTTCTTGAAGACAAAAAACACTTGTTTGACTTTTGACAGGTGAGTTCTAAGTTTCTTTAGAAGGGTTAAGTGCCATTTATAAACTCGAGACCATTTAACATAGTTAACTCTGACAAAACAATTTGTTATGGTTGGGTTTGTTTTATATCCCGTATAGAAAACATTAAATGTAGTTACCTATTAGCTAGCTCACACTACTACTATACTGTAGTAGTGTGAGCTATGGTGATCCTAATTTTTTCAAGAAAAAAAAATTGCTCTGATTTTAAAAATTTTTATATATCTTTGCGGTTCAGATGATTTTGAAACTTTTTTGTCGCGCCGTGTGTCTGTCTGTCTGTCTGTCTGTAACGACCAACGCGCATAACTCAAAAACCGCTTGCCTGATTTGAATGAAATTTGGTACCTAAGTTGGGTTTTCGGTCGAGATGGTCAAAATGAACAAAATCCACCGAACGCAAGTAAAATAAAAGGGTGGGAGTGATATTGTGTGATATCAAACAAAAGGTAATTAAGTCTGGAGTTAAACAACCTACATTTTAGTTTTTTGAAAAAAAATGGTGAAGGTAGATTTCAAAAATTAGAGTTTAAGTCAAAACATGGCTTGTGTGGTATCAAACGAGAGGTAATATATTTCAGTTTTTAGTTATATTAGCTCACACGCACACTATAACTATAGTACCTAGTGTGAGCTTAGGTGCACGTACTTAGATTGACAGAGTATTTTTCTTTGTGGGATTTTAGCTAGGGTATGCATGATGGTTTACCCATAGTAACATAGCACAATGGATAAAGTTAATGCCTTGTTTTAAAGCTCCATTTACCAAAATTAACCCTAAAATTCAATTTTTTGTTATGTTGCTGTGTAAATCGACCCTCAAAACTGTATTGGTTACAGGTTTCACATCGCTCCATGCAATGAAGACAATTGGCTTTGGAGTAACCCTTGGCAGTGTGAGTTGTTTTTAGAGTATCAAGCAGTTTTTCAGGCAGAATCCTCTTGCAGCGGCACTCCTTTTAGGAAAACACTCTTTCAGATGCAAATGGATCCTTTACAGAATTTCATTTTGACTGTTTAGTTTCTACTTAGGAGAATGTAGAGAATGGATTTTTATTTGGACAAATTGTTATAGGAATATAAATAATATTATACCTAAATATTACTTTGTGCTTTCAAATTAAATTAAAAGACATTTAAACTATGTATATTTGTATTCTTTATTTAATAGTAAATAATGTAACCATATCAAGAGATTTGATATAATGTAATTGAAGATCTCTCAACGCCCCAGCAAACACTTTGTGAGAATTAGTCTTCTTTCGCATTCTCACTGTCATACGCTATTATATTATATTGCACATGTATGTACATATAACTATTAATGTTCAAATTTAATTATTTCCTTTGAAAGTGTTGAGCAGAGGAACTTAAAACCTGTATTGCTTGTACAACAAAGAAAATAAATTTGCAGAAAACACAACTTTTAAATCTAAAACAAAACTATATTTGTCTAATAAAACTCAGCCATCAAAAGTCGGGTACTCCAAAAGACTCTCTATTTCCATTTTTCAAAACAATAAAAACACTTATTTGTGTTTATGCTAATTCGTCTAATAAATAAACTGTAACAAATTTTTAAATCTGATCAAATTTATCAATAATTTAAAAAATATATATATTTTAAGGTTATGTTTATTACACCCATACCGTTCACAAAGGCAAGACGTCCGGCGATTTACCCATGACGTCATTCGCTCGGCAAGACGTCTCGCCCGACGTTTCAATCTGAACGTACCCCAGGAGTTGAAATCGGTTATACATAGGGATTACCACCCGTTTTATGATTCCTTGCCGCACCAAGAATAATTCCTGGCATACCATTACTACTCTATCTATCTATATTATACCCTACTTTCAGTTTCTTTTTTAAATAATAAAATATTTTGATTTGCGTAGAAAATTGTATAGTGCTACCTGAACTATCTTGTAAAAAAATAATGTCATGTGCCAAAATATCTGATTTCTAATATTTGCTATGTGAATATTTTTCTCTTCATTATTGATTTTTTTGATAATTCGGAAAGACAATATAAGGGCCGTTCTCTCATACACTCATGGGGAAGCATACAGCATTTTTCCTTTGTTTCTGAGTCGTTTTGTAGGTCAGTTCAGCAATGAGACGTTTTTTTGCTCTCCTGTAAAATTTGGAAAAGTGCTCATAGCAGCTATTGAAGTGTCAACGACGATAAGTTAATTAGGCTTTTTTTTATTGAAAATTACAAAAATATAGGTAGGGGCCTCGTTAACAGCTTCGAATTTTTTTTTATATAGCAGACCAGTGGCTAATTGTATGAGCTACCAATTTGATAACACATAGTGTGTTGTAATTTACTTAACACTACTGTTTAAGTTTGGAATGTTATATTGATTAAAAATGCCGATTTTAGGGCAACGAATGGTTGTATTTGATGTTAAGAAAACCAGAAAAAGATAAAAACAATATTTAAAACACTGGAAACAGCAATAATAAAAAGGTTTAAAATTAAAATAAACTTTAAAAGCAACTATTAAAACAGTTAGGAATAACAAAGCTAATAGCTTTATACAATGGAAGCGAACAGAAACCAACTAAAGAATGCTCCCTAATGATTTTCCAATCTTAGCGAAAGCCACCCTGGGCTTGCAGGCACTCATAGCTTGCCGTTGATTGGTTTGAACTCTAAGCCTTCTCTTTGACGGGAAAGAGATAGACTGTGTTTTAGTCGCTCCAAACAAAGAGATAACACACCAACGCATGCCAAAGGCGCGTCGACTTAGAAAACCGTTACAGAACAAAATTACGGTGTTTTTTAAAAATTGAAATAGTTTTGTAAACTTTTTTTCCAGTAACAAAATATGAATTATTTTGATATTAGTGGCTCAAAGGACAGATTAGCCGAATACAACTTTTCAATAATATACAGCGATCCTGAAAACCATGCCTAAAAACAAGTCGCTCCGTTGCCATAAATCTTACTTGTTCTTAACCTAGTCTTGCATATAATTAATGTCGAAAACAATATTTAATTAAAAATATTTAAAACCTTATAAATGGCAAAAATACCATGTATGTTCAAATCCCGTTTTGTTACAGAATTGTAGTTTATGGTTTTAAGTAGAGCCTTGCATTGGTATTTGGAAACTGCTTGAAATGATACACGTGATTTTGATTTTTTATTACAATTTTTATTTTAACAAATATATAACAACTTTTTTTGTCAGATAAGAGCTATATTGGGCTCTTTTCTGATACTATACTACTTAACTTATTTATAATACAAGAGCTAAACAAAAAATGTGAACCTTGTTATACCTAATATAGGTATGCAAAATTTTAGCGTATTTTCAAGTACTTACGCAGAGTGACTCAGTTTACCAAGTTTTTGGTTTATCTGTAGACACATTTAAAAATGATTATTTCTCTCCTGTACTTTCAAGCCAATCCACAGTAAGGGCACCTATCGTAAAGGCAAGCTTTATAGGCGGCAAAGCCTGACACTGATTTTCTATTTTTTGGTTATTATTTTTGACATGTTTTCCTCGGTTTCACATTGGCAGCTCGGTTTTATTTTAAAGATGTTGTTTTACACAGTCCGAAGGTACCTAAACTATGTATATTTATGTATTTAGAAATAAAAAGTGACATTTTGAAACTCTAATATTATTAAGTAGATCTTTAGACTGTGTTAAAACCACATTTTTAAAATAAAAACGAGCCGCCAATGCGAAACTGAGGCAAACATGTAAAAAATTATAACCAAAAAATAGAAAATCAATGTCAGGCTTTGCTACCTCTAAAGCTTGGTTTCCGATGAGTGACCTTAATCTACAGCCCGCTCAAATTACAACACTCTGAAAGCTGACGTTTCTTATTTTTGGCAAACAGAATGCCAAAATATAATAATATAATATTCTATAAACTTTGGCCAAAATCACTTTCAAAATTTATCATTAGCCTTTGACACAAATGTAAAAAGTCGGTTTTTAGATTTTTTTCTCGGAAAATTTTAGGTTATTATATAAATTTATAACTTTTGTATTTAACTTTTTCCGATAGGAGATCTAGTTTTGCTGAAAACCGTAAAAACCATTATCCAACCTTCCTAAAAGCTAACCCAATTTCATCCTAATAACTTGGATTCAGTCTTTTTTCATTTTCCTATTTGTTGCGATAGATTTTCTTTGATTTTCAATAGTTTTCAAGCGGTAATTTTTTTCCTTCCAAAAGGTATCTGCACTGGTCTAAAATAGAAATCAATTATTAAAATCAATATTTAACTACTAATTAATCACTTGTATTTGGGAGAGTTCTTAATCTCATCGATGACCTAACCCATGCAATCAAACGGGTTCTTGAAAAGTTTTGATCGTTGGCGGGGCAGAGGGGCCCGGGCACCCCGCCCCCCCCCCTTCCCGGCATAAAACTTTTTTTAGTTCAAGATAAGAAAATGCAAATGCATCAACCGCAAGTTTTGAACAAAATTTATCACTTTTTTAATTTTTTTTTATGTATATCAAAAATTATCGCCTGCGCCGCATTTTTTCACATTTTAGTTTAAATGTCAGACCTAGGAATTATGAAAAATGCATGCCAACCAAGAAATATTTTTGTTTTTGCTTTCTTCTTGTCCCCTCCCCCCTGGAAATCCTGGATCGGCCAATGGTTCTTATGCGATGCACATGCCATTAAACAAGTCTACATTTCCGATGTAATGTATAGTTGGCAACAATAGCCATCATGGAGTCGATGCCTGTTGATGAATGGATTTATATCGTAACCTCAAATTTCAAGCTTTTAAAATTTCATAAATATTTTTGAGTAATATGGCCTATAAACAGCTTTGTGGCGAAATTGACAATAAATTTATTAAAGGCTGATGATGATGATTCATCCAGTACATCAGATTCGGACGAGGAACTTCTTTTAAGTGCACAAAACCTTATGCAAATCCTGGATTAAGTCGAGGAAACGGTGGATCATTATAGTTTCACTTTCCGTCTTCGAAACCTTTAAAAGTTACATAAATAGGAAACACAAATTTAAAAATTAGGTTACACGCATCGAGTTCTTCTAATTTTTGTTGGCTGCATCGCTGATGGCTGTCATAATCATATGTTTCATCGACTGGTGGCATCGATGGCAACAATCAGATTGATTTCAAATTAGTTTAAGAACCCTCCCTTTGCAACCAACCAATTAGTTACACATATTTTCGAATTATGTAAAACTTAGTAAAATTAATATTAACTGAAGTGTAGAATTATTTTACTTACATTTATATGTACACTTAATAGACAAAAATATTATTTGTCATTCCATTATTCTTATAGGGCCTCCATTTTTAAATACAAAGTCTCATTGGTTTTGAGTAGGAAAGTTTTGTTGTCTAGGGTAAGAGGTAGTTTACTGGTTGGACTTATGGAGAATCTAAAGTTTTTCAAGACCTGGATCAAACCTATTGAGGACTGCATCAAACCAAATCTCAAACCTAAAATCATTAAGTCCGTGAACATTTTCGACTACGGCAATTATAGTTTAGAATCTAACTAAAAGTTTTGCATTTAGTACCATTTTTTCCAAAATTTATTGGGGTGCAGCGTTTTCTTTAAGTTTTTCGCGGCACAATGTTTTACCAAAAGTACTTCATTTTAATTTTTAGCCTGCGCCCTTTTTCTTTAAATTATTTTTTTAACATTTTTATTAACCACAACCATAACGAAACTGACGTATACATGTGCTAACCAAAAACATCCTAATGTTGCACCAACGCCACCTAAAAAGGACATAATTACCTATGCAGTTTCTGGGTCCTTCTCCAAATGGAATATGAGCATACGGGTGTCTAGTAAGCTTATTTTCCGGACTGAATCGGTCAGGATTGAACCTTTCCGGATCAGGAAAGTGATCTGGATCTCGACCCATGCCCAAAGGTGATATAACGATCGGTGTGCCTTTTTCTAAGGTAATGTTTGTATCTCTAAGGGTGTATTGTTTTGTGCAAACTCTTGCAAGTGTTTGTACTGAAGGGTAGAGACGTAACGTTTCTAAAATACAATAAAATGTTTTTGAGAAGAGGAAAATAAGCAAATTAAATAAATAAAAAATATTTCACTACGGCGAAAACAAGAAAAACTAATTTAACTTTTTTATAGACCCAAAATCAAATCTCTATCATTATAGTCTCTGCGTAGGCCACGGAGGCATGGCACTGCCGTATTTTTCTGCAAAAACACGTTTTTTTATTATTAAAACATCTTTATTGGTTTTTAAATCTCTATACGAAGCAGCCAAGAGAAAAGTGGCAGCGTGTTCGACGCTGCTTTGGGCCTCCATTTATCGCGTCGCCGTCGGATCGAGTCGGAGTGTGGTCCATTGCATTGCACAACCGCTATATAAATAAAAAAAAAATGCATAAAATAAAATAAAAACTAATAAAGATGTTTTAAAAATAAAAAAACGTGTTTTTGCAGAACAATACGGTAGTGCCATGGCACCGTAGCACTACCTCACCACCGGCCACTGGATTGTTTAGTATAATTAGAGCACGAACTGTTTTATCTTAAACTTTGTTTAATGTGCTTACCATCAATAACTTGTCTCAAATACGTCATTTCACCAATGGATTCATAGGTTAATTTTCCATCATGTTTATCTAAAACTCGAAGTATTTCTTCTCTGGCTTTTTCCTGAACATCTGGATTTCTGGCCATTTTATAAATGGCAAAATACATTGTGGTTGATGACGTATCAAAACCTAAAACAAACATATTTAAAAGAAAAATAAAAAAATTATACTCCAGCTGACACATCAAAATCAAATTAAGTCTGTATTAATAAGGCTTCTACAGTTTTTGACGCGATTTTTCGTCATTCACCTTATGTCCAAATCTTACAAACAGCGTCTTCTAATGAAAATTTGGTTCCTATAATATCTCTATTATCAAAGAAATTAAAAATAAATAAAAACCAAACTCCTGGATTTTGTTTTGCATCCCTGGCAGGTGACTGTGACGGACTGTCTTCTCGGCATTTAATTGGTTCAAATTTAAACGTGTATCAACCTATCACCACAAAACACGTGATCACGGACTCCAATGAAGCGCGCGGTTAGACCTCAGTCAACGTTGGACAAATCGCCATCAACAAAAAGCTGTTCCACATAGTTTATCTTACCCAACAAAAACTATTTTATGTTGGCAAGATATAAGTTGTATGTAGCGTTCGCTATAGTTTTGGCTATTTGTTGAAGAATTTTTTTTTAATAAGTCCGATCACGAAGCTCGTGAAGTCATAATTAATAATAATTCATCAAAATGCGGGGTTAATTTGTTACAGATTTTAGGATTTTAAAAAACCATGGTGAATTTGTAACAATGTTTTTGTTATTTGTAGTTCATGAGATACAAAGCTCATTGAAACGACAATTAAATTGCCGTTCTATTGCAAATAAATCGTAAGCTATAAAATTGTTCTGTGAAGTTGATGTGGCCAAGTTAAAAGCAAAAGTTTTTTGGCGTAGCACACCGGCGCTTTAGTCAAATTTGAGACAAACAACCATAATCAATCTATTTGGGGTAGTCCAAAACTTTCTTTAAAAAATTTTTCCACAACTATCCCACGGGATACCATAGGCATCTTAACTATATGGCTTTTGTGTCTCCCGCCAAGTTTGCTTATGTTTTTTGGTCGTTTTTGGAAGGTTTCTTTTACCGATAGGATATGAATCACAATACATCTGTAAAGTACGCAGCGTTGCCACTTCTAATCCCGCTTACCTGCTATAAAAAACACACAATTGCCATTGTATCAAACGAATCACCATCGTTGTTTGTTTCATCGACTAAATCTATAAGTAGCTGAATAAGGTCTGGTCTCTTGACGTTATTTTTCTTTCGGTATTCTATGATACCTCTGACCAAGCCGTCGAAAAACTGAGTATTTTCAGGCCTAGCAAAACTTAGTCCAAGTTTGTAGCTCAGCTCTGGCAACGCTCTCGTTATAGGAAATGTCAGATACTTTCCGGTATAAGTTGGCTCGAAAAGTTTTTGTCCCATAGAACGAAATTCTGTGTCCGGGTTTTTGAAGCTGTTTGACTCTAGTCCGAATGCGCAGCAGCTTATTACATCGATGGTAAATGACGCCATGTTCTAAAAGTATAGAAGACTCTAGTTACTTTAACTTTAACCATAGAGTTTTTACTGCAAGCTGACATAATAGGTATATCGATTGATGAAAATATCGGTTGCAAAGAAAAAGGAACCATCCGTGACCTACGACAGCACTTCTGTCTTTCAGACGTGAGCGTCAATCAGAATTTTTAAGGCAAATATAACTAACAAACGTAAATGTTAGTACCCGTGAAAAGAAGTTTTTGTTTCTCTCATATTTTTCCGTGTGTAGCTCGAAAGCTTAACATCACGGGCCGGGGGTCCAAGATCTAATGGACACCTAATACTAGTTAACAGATTCGTCGTTATGGGACTCCTCAGAACACTGCTTGGTCAATGCGAGTATGCGCCATACGGAAGCCCTTATGCGGATTTGTGTGTGATGAGAAGGGTCATGCTATGTTATATATGCACCATGCCTACAATGATCTTTTACTGTTACAGCAAATTGACAAAACTGATTAGCTTGAAGCAGCAAGTAAAAAATTGTCAGTGCAATGTGACGAGGGTAATAACAAAATAAAATTATAAAAATCTTACTTATCTCAAAAACAAGAGCCGATACGAAAAAAACTAATAGCATTTTTGAAATCAGCAGGGCAAAATTATATAAAATCAGTTAGTTTTTCTCAAACTAGAAGATTGGCTGAGTTGGGACGTACAGAAGAAAAATAAGAAACTAGAGACAAGTAGGACATCAAGAATATGGGACTAAGGTGGCGAAGAGTCGTCCAGAGAGGGCAGAAAGGAAGGCTCTGGTTAATCAGACTTGAAGAAGAAGAGGTTGCTTTTTCTAAGGCACCAATTTTTTTTTATTTTGTAGGCCTGTGTAAAAAATTTAAATTACTTACTTTTTTAGGATCAATATCTAGTTTTTTATCAATTTGATCCTTTAAAGACTCCACCATGACTTCACTGCACTGTACTACACTGTTGAACATCATTTTCATCTTTCCACTGGTGAAAGTTGGGGTTAGTTTCTGTCTGAGATTTTTCCATTTGTTGCTTTTTATTATAAACAGGTGGTTGTTCTCTGGTTCTTCTACTTCATTCACATAGAAATCGCGATCAATGAAGTGATTAAAATCCTAGAAAAACAATTTGCTTACTGTCAAATAAACTTTGTTTCCCCTGGACTCCCTGATATTGTCGATATTTGTCACATACAGTGACTCTAGTTTCCCCTTGTATTACCAGTATTTTAATCTAACACTTTTTATCAAATCATCCTACTAAACCACCCTGTATATTAATTGATTTGTCTCATTTACGTAACATGTTAGTTTAGGGACAAGCAGGAGCGATTCACAGAAAATCAGAATCTAAATCGAAATTTTGTTGTCATTTATACCTTAGGATTGTGATATTAATTTAAATATCCCGTATATAAGGTCAAGTGTTTGACAGTAGTGCTGGTAGTGCGCAGACTCATCCGTTACATCCGGTTAGATTAAGATTTTGCCAGCATATAAAACCAGCCATTTTTAAAAATATATTTAGTTGCCTCTCAAATCTCGTCTTGTTATTTACTCACCTCACCTCTACACTGTTGCCAATACAACAAGGGTAACTATCCGTGGACACACTGTATAATGCATATAATTAAAACTAAATTATTAGTGTTTTAATGTTCTGCCCTAGAAAGACCTGAAACCCCAAGAAAAATCGAATTTGGGACACCCTCTAAATAGGCTACGAATTTCGAACTCAATCTATTTTTCCTAAAATATTTATCTACATAACAAATTGGAATGCATACCTTGGTCAAAATATCTTTAATATATTCAGGATCCACAATAACTAACATAGGTCTACACAGGTCCCATACGCCACCAAATTTTTCACCCCTAGCTTTAAGTTTTTTGTAGTATTCTGCTGTGGCGGTGGTATGAGTGAAAGTATCAAGGAACAGAGTCTGTGAGTTTCCTAAAAAATTAAATTACTTCTAATACACCGGTACAAATAACAGCATGAAAATGCAAAAGAAAAGAATCGTCCAAGATTATAAATGAAAATGGTATAACACTCCAATGGCAAAAACGGAATATCAAAACCGGACAAAATCATAAAAAGGGGCCGGGCCTAGCATGAACAATTAACCTTCACTTTTCTTTTCATGTATACTGGTTCCGTCTCTCTTCCTCTCATAGAAATCGGTGTCATTGAAGTTTGGCGGCAAATTTAAATCGGAAGCAAATAATATTGTTGTTTTTGGACCCAAAAATACACAAAAACATAAAAATATCTGGGTTTTCTTTCCTTTAATTAGCTCCCCTGCCCTCTCTTCAGAGGTCGAAATCGGTGTTAACCGAACCGAATCGAACCGAAACTCTTGGTCAATTAATTGCAGATGAATCTTAACCTAGGGTCCAACACCTGACCTTTTTTAAGGATGGGTCTTACTTAATGAAAATGCCGTATGTGCTATAGCAATCCCTATGTAGATACGGCGTTTTCTTTAGGCGTGGCAGTAAAAAAATTGCTGTACAGGACGCTTCAATTGTGTACAAGCTAGGCCCGACCCCTTTTTGATTTTGTCCGTTTTTGATAAAAGACGTTATACTGAACTTCGATTTTGCTCTTGTTTTAAAGAATGACGTTTTTGATAATGTCCGGTTATTAGTAATTACGTTTTTAACACTGGACTTCTTAAGTTAAATATGAAAGTTATATATAATAACGCCTATAACTTTTGTATAATCATTTTTTTGCAAAACCTAAAAAACTTGCGAAAAAAATCGAAAAAAACGGTTTTTTGTTTCTGATTTTTATCTGCCACAATTTTTTTCAAATTATTACAAAACTTAGTTAAAAAATTACATTGTTAAATACGTTTATGGTTTTTTAAATGAAAATATTTATTTTTACAGTTTATTTTCACTTTAAACTTAAACCTAAAAAGAGACCACATTTTCACCCGAAATCCTATTTTCTGGGTTTCTTTTTTGAAGAGATCTTTGTTTTTGTTAAGACATCTATTTTTAGACGGTGTAAAAAAAAATTAAAAAATTCGCCAGAAAACGCGAAAAAGTAAAAAAGCATTTTTAAAATCCCAGTATAAATAAATTTTGAAATATAAAGACACGATGAAAATCATTTTTTTGAAATCCATACAGTTGTTGCGCTTATATCACAGATTTTTTTAATATTTAGTATTTTTGTAATTCTTGATCCCCTTAACTTAAAAATGTATTTAAACATTTTTAAGTTGCTTCTGTATTTTTATACAGGGGATCAAAAAATTGTATTTCAGCTTTTTTCATCAAAAACATTGATTGTTTGTTACCTTAGAGTAATAAAATATATTTATTACTCTAAGGTTTGACTATTTTTTATTGTTATCTAATTACAATACAAATGTTATTTTTTTCTTGTTAACGTTTAAAGGGTTAGAACTAAGGATCTGTAAAATATTTTTAAGTATCCAAGTTTTGAGATGTGACATAATTATTTTTATATGAGCAAAATTTTAAGTAAAATCTGTTTTTTTATTTTTTTTTCTGAGTGAAGGAAATGCACTTCCTTTTTTTACAAGAATCGGTTCATTAGGTAAAATAGAGTACAATACTGTAAAATCCATTAATGCTAATGACAGTTTTTTGACAGTTTAAAAATATGCTAACTTTTTAACTTAGCATCAATATGCTGTTTTCAGAACACGTTTTTTGCAATAATTTATGTTGCGAAAAACTTTGTAGGAGCTTTCGTTTTCACTATTTTAAATGTCTTGTTCCAATGTTCAATATAATTTACTAAAAGAGCCTTAAACATTATATTTACTTAATAACAAATATTGGGACTTACCTAAAGGGAATTTTGGTTCCAAATACGGCACTTTTTTGTTTTTCCAATAAAAATAGCTGTGCTGAAAATACGCATAAGTTAGTAAAAATATAAACGCCACTACGAAAAATAATAAGCCTAGTATTTCGAAAATCATTTTTTAAATCAAAATAAACCGGACCGGTCTAACCAAACGTTAAATATAAATTTATTGTTTATACGCTTACTATATATATATATATTTAAAAGTGTATAATCACCCATCTTCTGGCATTTAAAATAATTTGGATAACAATTTTAAGTATTAAGAGTATGGTTGTTGGCCAGTCTCGAGTATAGGTTAATTTAAAAATTTAAACTTAGTAATTTTCAGTTGGTTTGACAAAGTGTCAGTAAATTACACAGACCAACAAAAAAATACTCTGCCAATATATGGTCACCTAAGCTCACACTAGGTACTAGAGTTATAAAGTACGTGTGAGCTAATATAACTAAAAACTTAAATATATTTTATTCAACTCCAGACTCAAATACCATTCCTTTGATACCACACAAGTCATGTTGTGACTTAAACTCTAATTTTTGAAATCTACCCCCACCCCTTTAAAAAAAAATAAGATGTATTTTTTTTAACTATACAGACTCAATTACCTTTCGTTTGATATCTCACACGCCATATTTTCACCTAAACTCTAATTTTTTAAATCTACCCCCACCCTTTTATTATATTTTATACCCAAGGCCCAGCCTAGGTACCAAATTTCATTAAAATCGAAGAAGCGCTTTTTGAGTTATGCGCGTTGATCGTTACAGACATACCTACAAACAGACAGACAGACGGCGCGACAAAAAAGTTTCAAAATCATCTGAAACGCAGATATAAAATTTTTGAAATCGGAGCAACGTTTTTTTTCTCGAAAAAATTTATAGTAGTAATGTGAGCATGGGCGCACCCAGGGGGAGGGCCTCGGGGCCCGGCCCCCCCAAGCCTTAGATTTTTTTAGATATTTTCACGTATTTCATGAAAAAACACAAAAAATAGCTTGAAATTCGACATCATGAGGCCTCGGGCCCCTTCTCCAAGACATATTCCTGGGTGCGCCACTGGTGTGAGCTAATACTCTGTCAATTTATCAACACCTAAACTCATACCCTTTTTTTTGGCTTTTGTCCGGTGGATTTAATTCATTTTTTAAATGGGACCATCTGGAGCCAAAACCCAACCTAGGTATCAAATTTCGGGGCAAGCCGTTTTTGAGTTATGTGCGTTGGTTGTTACAGACGGACGGACATACAGACAGACATACGTCGCAACAAAAAAGTTTCAAAATCATCTAAAACGCAAAAATATATAAAACAATTTGAAACAGGATTTCTTTATTTTGACACGATCATGTGAGGTAAAATTGGTTGTTTGAGTGTAGACCATCCTAATCCTGCTAATTATAAGGCACTAAAGTTCAATTTGACAAAAAAGTACCTAAGCTGATTTTTGGCTCTAGATGGTCCCATTTAAAAATGAATAAACTCCAACATACATAAACCAAAAAAAAAAAGGGTGAGGATAAAATCATGCGAGTTTAGGTGGCCAAAAACTGGCAGAGTATTATTTAGGGTGCTTTATCTAATTATTATTTACACTTATGAATTCTGATGTGTATTAACTAAATTTTAATTTTACTGTCTAACAGTGGCGCACCCAGGAATATGTCTTGGGGGGCCCGAGACTTCTTAGGGGGGCCCGAGACCTTATGATGTCATATTTTATGCTACTTTATCTGCTTATTCATGAAATATGTGATAAAAATCTAAAAAAATCTTAGGCTTAAGGGGGGGGCGACCCCGAGTCCCCCTGGGTGCGCCTATGCTGTCTAACCTAAGATAACTAACTGATAATGAGCGCTTTTTATATTAGATAGATTGTGTACCTATTCAAACACTATATCTAATATTTCGGTATAAAACAAGGATTGTATTCTTAATATATATTGCAAACTAATTTGAAAAAGAAGCAAGTCATCATGAAGAAGTCAAACAGAATTCGTGTCATTACTTTGCTAAAGTATTGTTTGGTCATGATGAGGAAGCCCAGCTACTTTCGTGTCTTTTAAAATAAAGATAATGCGGTAAATGCCTCATTAGGGACTTATTAGGGACTTATTGCAATAACGCCAGGCAATAATAGTGCCGGGCACTATACTGACAGTTTTCCATTGAAAACTGACAGTTGATCTTTTAAAATTGACATACCAAAGTCGAATTTATAAATCCAGTCGTTTATTTCCCATTAATAGTGGCGGCACTATTAATTACGGCTCTTATAATACACAAAGGCCTAATTTTGAAAGTAGACAGCTGTTGTTATAATGCGAAACTATCAGAATAGTGCCCGGCACAATTACTGCCTGGCTTTATTGCAATAAGTCCCTATTGCAATAAAGCCAACAAGCCAGGCAATAATAGTGCCGGGCACTATTCTGACAGTTTTCAACACTGACATACCAATGTCGAATTTATAAATCCAGTTGTCTATTTTTCATTAATATTGACGGCACTTTATTTCCGGCTCTTCTAATACACAAAGGCCATTGACTTCTATACCCTCCTTGCAGGGCCTCATACAACTCAATGACAAAGGCCCAATTTTGAAAGAAGATAGCTGTTCTTACTACCTGTCTTTATTGCAATAGGGACTTATTGCAATAAAGTAATTATGTCTTCTTTCAAATTTAGGCCTTTGTGAATTAAAAAGCCGGAATTAATAGTGCCGCCACTAATAATGGAAAATAAACGACTGGATTTATAAATTCGACTTTGGTGTGTCAATTTTGAAAGATCAACTGTCAGTTTTCAATGAAAAACTGTCAGAATAGTGCCCGGCACTATTATTTGCCTGACTTTATTGCAACAAGTCCCTATTATCTATCAATTAAGCACAAAATTTTCTCTGTCTGTGTCCAGCTTTTTATTTTGATAAGGCATGTAAATTTTAGGTTATACATATACTATAACTATAGTATTATGAGCTATGCCATGGGCGCACACCGCCCCCCCCCCCCCCAAGCATACATTTTTACCTTGCAAGCCCGCGCAGCAAAGGCTAGAAAATAATGAATTGTAGATTTCTCCAGGGTGAAGTCCTTGAACCATTGTTAAAGGAGAAGAAACGAAAAGTCCTGCTTACTTCACAAATATTTTATTATCTAATCACGACGAAAAAAAACTGGAACACACTAAAATAAAAAACATTTAAAACAGTCTAAAACAACATACAGATTAAAAATCAGTCAAACGGACATAAACACGTAATTTTTATAAAATACAATTAATTGACAAAGAAGATATAGGTTAAAATAAATTCTATTTTATTTTAAAAATTACGTGTTTATGTCCGTTGGACTGATTTTTAATCTGTATGTTGTTTTAGACTGTTTTAAATGTTTTTTATTTTTGTGTGTTCCAGTTTTTTATTTGTTTCAAAGATGATTCTTAACTGTCTACCAGACCACTTGATAATGGTTTTTAAAAACCGTAACGCGTCGTGATTAGACAATAAAATATTTGTGAAGTAAGCAGGACTTTTCGTTTCTTCTCCTTTAACAAAGGCTAAAAAAGGTATTATTTTTCGACGATTTTTTTTTGAGATAACGCTGAAAATGTGTTATTTGAACCCCCATAAATGTAAAGTTATGTAAAAGTGACATTGTCCACTTCCAGAAACGCTAGAGAGCTGAGCTTTGGAAGGCTGTTAAGAAATATGATAAAAACATAGGAAAAAATTTAAAAACCTCAAAATTTTAAATAAGGCATTGCAAAAGTTTTGAACAATATTTTGCAGATTTTACTACTTTAACTTAAATATTATATACAAATCCTTTAAAAAAGGAGTGAAATCATAACAAAAACATTTTATGTAAAAAAAGTACGTACAAAGAATTGAGATTTTTATTTTTATTTATTTATTTATTTATAACAAAGGTACCCTAACATGACGAACTAACATCACAATTTACAAGGGTACACTAAAGATATGTTACATTTATATTAATTAAGAAAAGTAAAACTAGAACCAAAACTAAAACTAAATGTAAAGTTGCTTAACCCAAACTGGGAAAAAAAACTAAGTATTTCAAAAGAGTAACTTATAACAGAAACTTACTTTAGTTACTGAGAAAAACCCTAATAACTTGATTCCTAAATAAATTGAGTGATAAGGCAAAAATGTCAAGGTGCAGAAAGTAACAATTATAATATCTCTGCATAAGAGATATAGGTGAGTTGTTTCCTAAGTTTGTATTAAATCTAGGTGCATAAAATAACGAAGGTGTTTTAGTCATTATTACTCTAGCATTAAAAGATAGTTTTTCTAATAACATTGGACAGTCGATCTTATTATTAACAATATTATGCAAAAAGATACCACTTGAAATAATTCTTCTGGCAGATAATTTTAACATCTGATAAAAATTAAGACTTGCTTCATATGACATAGCTAACAGATCACGATTAAATCTAAAATTTAAGTTAAAAATAAACTTTTTTTGGATGTTTTCAATTCTATTTACATATTCATGGTATTGAGGACTCCATATCACACTGGCAAACTCAAGGTGAGATCGCACGTATGAATTGTAAAGTATTATAAGTGATTTGGGATCTTGAAACTCTTTACTAACTCTTAGAATAAAACCCAAATTTTTATACGATTTTTTTACAATATTCTCAATATGCATTTCAAAACTTAATTTTGTATCTATAGTTACTCCAAGATCCCTAATATACTCTACTTTTTTTATGCTTACACCATTTAATTTGTAATCAAAATCTATTACGTTCTTCAGCCTGCTAAACTTAAGACAACAACACTTATCAATATTTAAAAACAGGCGATTCTTTATACAGTACTTGTGCATGCAAGTACTGAAAAATAATGGAATTTCCTTCGACAGGTCGCCGGTTTGGCTTTACAAGCACATTTAAAAATAATTGTCGGTATTGACGATTGTAAATGGAAAGTTACGATACATATGGAATTTTATATGAAAAGGCACCTACCTCGGACTCTCTTGCGGCTCCAGTCAACGTTTAAACGTCCAGTTTTTCACCTCAAAATTCACTTTTTTGGGAACGTGATTTTTCTAGTGTCTTGTTGTGACGGTGGTTGTTTGCGCACTCATCGCGGCGCTGCTTGTCCTCCCACGTGTGCGGTGCCGTGAAAACCCATATGCATATTTAAGAGCGCGAAAATTTAAATTATTTTAAACGCGCAGAAAAGGAAAAGAAAATGAAAAATAGGAAATTCGTTGCTTGCACCAACATTTTCCGGCCGCCAAAACACGTGTGTTTTTACTTAGTTAAGAAAAGGAAAGGAAAAAAAATAAATAATATTCGCCTATTAGCAATTAAACGATACAATTTAACATTAACCCAAATATGCATTAAATTATGCATGTAAATTAAAATTAAAAGAAAAGAAAAAATACGTAGAAAAAATTAAGAAAGAAAAAGAAAATTTTGCCTTATGCGTCGGGCATAGGCAAAGGACCTAGTTTCACTACTGGTCGACGATATGTTCCTGTAGCTGTTTTAACGGTCACAACACGAATATGACCGTCTGAGCCAGGGTGTACGTCGACAATTCGCCCAACAGCCCATTGCAATGGCGGTTTTTGTTCATTCTTTACCACGACTAAAGTATTTAGTTTAATATTGTTAGAAGCCTCTGTCCATTTAGAACGCTGTTGCAAGGTGTTTAGGTACTCCAAGTTCCAACGTTTCCAAAAATCGGACTGGAGCCTTTGCACCAGCTGCCATCGGGACAGGGTGTTCAACTTGGAATCAGAAAAATCGGGTTCTGGTACGGAATTCAACGGTTCCAGGGTAAGAAAATGACCAGGGGTCAGTGGAAGAAAGTCATTCGGATCCATACTTTGGGCATACAGAGGCCGGCTGTTTAGTATGGATTCGACCTGACACAAAAAAGTAAAAAACTCTTCATAGGTTAACCGTTGCTCACCTATTACACGTTTTAAATTTGCCTTGGTGGATTTAACTCCTGCCTCGGCTAGTCCGTTTAGGTGCGGACTACCAGGAAAAATGCCAGGTAATTTTTAGACTGTGACATGCTTCCTGGGAGTACTGTTTGAGTAAACGATCAGCTCCCAAGAACGCGCTACCACAATCTGAGTAAATGTCAGAGATTCTTCCTCTTCTTGCCACAAATCTCTTAAAAGCCGCAAGAAAGGTAGGGGTGGAAATATCGGAGGTACGTTCTAGGTGAACTGCCTTTGTTGCGGAGCAGACTAAGACAAGAATATAACCTTTGGATACCTTTGCACCTCGGTACTTTCCCATTGTAATTGGAAAGGGACCACAATAATCTATGGCAACATGTGAAAATGCCTTTACTTGAGAGATGCGTTGAGCAGGCAAGTTGCCCATGATTTGTACGGAAGGTTTAGGATTTAATCGATAGCATAAAATGCAATGAGAAGTTATACTCTCGATTGCATAGCGAGGGGAAAGGATCCAAAATTGTTGTCTCAAGAGGTAATGCAACGATTTTTGACCGGGATGACAGTACCTTTTGTGAGTGTACTCAATGACAAGTTGAGTAAGACGGTGAGAACGTGGTAAAAGTAAAGGGTGTTTTGCTGAATAAGAGAGTTCGGAAGAATGTGGTAATCGACCTCGATCTCTTAAGCAGCCTTGTGTATCTAGAAAAAGTGAAAGTTTACGAAATTGTTTAGGAAGTAGCTTTGCGTCATTCAAACGTGAAATGAGATCAGCAAAGATGGAACGTTGAACATGCCGAACGAGAACAATAAGAGAATGTTGAAGTTCTACTTCGGTAATATTTTCGTTAGGATATTTAGATTTCTTTTCGGTAAGGCGAAAAATATAGGAAATTATGCGTTGAATTTTCTCTAGGGAAGAGTAACGAGAAAGAAAAGTTTCAAGCATGTGTGGTTCAACTGTGCATGTTTGAAATACTGATTTTCGTTCTTCCAGAATAACCTCGTTTTCCGGAGGGTCTGGACAGCGAAAATCATCAGGCCAGCTCTCTTTTGGTAGCCTAAGAAAACAAGGACCTTCCCAATACAAGTCATGTTTGACAAGTTGATTAGGCATAAGACCGCGCGAAGCACAGTCGGCTGGATTTAGCGCTGATGGAATATATTTCCAGGCCGTAGTAGAAATGGTTTCTTGAATGTGACAGTAGGGTATACATAGGGGAGATCGCTTATCTATCCCATGTATTTCTTATGGCACTTCCGGTCGTTAGTTTCGGGTGCTGCCTCCGATGATTTGAACCAATGAGAAGGTTTGTATGAAAGTAGGTGGAGCTTAGATGATGGTGAGTGAGAGAGAGAGAGAGAGAGATAGAGAGAGAGTGAGAAAGAGAGAGAGAGTGAGAAAGAGAGTGAGGAAGAGAGAAAGCGCGCGAGCGAGAGAGCGGGAGAGAGAGAGAGAGAGACAAGTTGAGCTGTGGGACTGTTCCCAAACTAGCGTGTGGTGTAAAATTCTGACCCCCAGCAGACTCGACGCCCCGGCTACCAGATGGCGGGTGCGGGCGTCCAGCACGCTGGTGGGGGATCCTGGATGTAGGAGCCTGCGCCTGTTAGTGGGATGTAATTCTTGCTCAATTAACCAATTGAGTGTTCTAGGCTCCTGTCAAATTGTCAAAAATTAATTGCAACATTTAGGAAACTGATTTTTAATTCTATTAGTTTTTTTTTGTTTTTTAATTTATTTAAAATAGTACACAAAATAGGGTAGAAGTAAAATACAGGATATGGTATTCTATATTTTAGGAATCTATATTAATTTCAAGACATTTATGACAAATAGGTTTTCTTAAATGATAAATAGTTACAAAATAAAATACTGTTGAAAATACTACATAAATTAATTCGAGTATAAAAGTAGGATTGTTGTAGTAGGATTGCGAACATGCGTCTTCATAGGAAGAATTTTCAAGTATAGGCTTCTTTTCTTGAGAAAAAAAAGTCATATTGAGGCTGCTGCTGTTACTGCTGCTATTGTTGTGTTTTTTAAGCTGTTTTCATCAGAATTATTTGGAAATGTGTCTGTTGTTGGGGGAGGTAGCAACTTAGGTACTAAGTCATACTCTTGTCCTGGAACAAACCATCCAAATTCTTCGTATCCAGATTTTTTAAGGAATTTTAGTCTTAGTTTAAAAATTGTAATAAATCTACATTCGGATGCGTTGGCTGTGTATTGATAAAATTTTATGTTGCGGGTTATATTAAAAATGCTTAATCTGTTCCACTCGTATGAAGGCCAAACCGCATTGTTATCAAAGGTTATGTATGCATCTTGAATATGGTTTGGGTAGAATAAAATAATTAACGTACAATTTAAAAAAGTAGACAAAATTAATGGGCCAAACATCTTGTCTGTCTGAATTATAATCTGAAACTAACTATGCTGTCTTTATGTTTGAAATTAAATATTGTGAAGAAAGAGTACCCTCAACCTATTTGTTATCATATTTTCTTATCTGTTTTAAGGTTAGACGCAATACTACTACAGTTAAAATAGGTAATAAAATAAAACTAGCGTAAACTCTAAAATAAAATATTTATTGTGGTAAGCTATTAAAAATATATTTATATAAAATTTTAACATAGGTTTGACTACATGCACATTCCCCTAGAATATGAACACCACAGTGTTCATTACTTTTTTTTAGTACTGGTACTGTGGACTCGAAAACATTCTCTAAATTTATAATAGTAGGAACATTGAGTTGCATGGATTTAAAAATCTTAACTATAAAGTCCTTTTTAACTTCACCTTTAACATAAATAAAGTCAACATTTATTAAATTTTCACAAAAAATCTGATTTAAATTTGTATATTCCGTATTTCCTTGATCATATGGAAGTCCATGATGCTTGTTCAATACGTAGTTGACACTCCGTCTCTCTGCGTTGTTTAAAGATGTATAAGGGATCTTGGGGTTAAATTTGTATTTTTATTTCTCAAGGTATAGTTTATGCAATCTCAGTTGAATCACCGTGACAAGAATGTCAAAGACACCGACAAAGCAGTCGGCGCCTTTGACATTTTTTCCTCGGTGATTCAACTGAGATTGCATAAATTTTACCTACCTATTACACATCAATAAAACAAATTAAATTATTTAATATTTTAGCTCCTTTATTCTTAATATTGTAGACCTAAGTAACAACGCGTACTTTTTGTTTTATTGATCTTAGATATAAGTAGGTACTTACCTAATTTAAAAAATCTATTTTTCTTAAGAAACATGTTGTTTTTCTCAAGAAACAGTATTTTATTTCTACCAAATATTTTTAAAAAGGAAGTTTTATTGTACATTTGCTATTAATAATACTCTTAAAAAATTTTCATTATATTTTATAAAATTTTCTTCTTAAAAATGTTGGGTTGATTTGAAAGGTACCTAAAAAAGGTATAGAAACAGCGAGCAAACAACATAAAAAAAACCCAAAATTATTCTTTAAAATATTTAATTTATTTTTTTTTAAATTATTAAGATATCTTAAAATTAAAATTATTCTATCATAAGAGATGGGAGGATTTCTTAATTTAATAAATTCTTCCTTCTTCAGGTTGAAGATGTTTCTCACGCATTTCTTCAAGAAATTCTTTTCGTAGATGTGTCTGATACTTTAAAAGATATTCCCAATCAATAAGCCATTCATGTTCTCGCACAAATTTTTCAGACATTTTTTGATAACGACATAAGAAAGGCCAATAGAGTTCACTTTTAAACATATGCATAAAATCTTCGGATAAGTTTTTCTGATATCTTGAGACATTAGGCCAGTGCATTCTATTGAGAAACGTTGCCATGAATATTTCCGATAACCTATGTTTTCGACACACGATTTCCCAATTAATTTGTTCACAAAACCATCCTATAAATTGCTCGCTAATTACAGGTGATTCCGAAATTTCATCCCAAATTTTCTTAACACAATCTTTGTTCTCGAGAATCATCTTACTTTCTTCTTATTGTTGATACTGCTCGCTTGAGTGCTCTATCTTAACTAATTTACCTAAAAATTACAAATTTAATCTAGAAAATACATCCCTCAAGCAGGCTCCTACATCCAGGATCCCCCACCAGCGTGCTGGACGCCCGCACCCGCCATCTGGTAGCCGGGGCGTCGAGTCTGCTGGGGTCAGAATTTTACACCACACGCTAGTTTGGGAACAGTCCCACAGCTCAACTTGTCTCTCTCTCTCTCTCTCCCGCTCTCTCGCTTTCTCTCTTCCTCACTCTCTCTCTCTCTTTCTCACTCTCTCTCTTTCTCACTCTCTCTCTATCTCTCTCTCTCTCACTCACCATCATCTAAGCTCCACCTACTTTCATACAAACCTTCTCATTGGTTCAAATCATCGGAGGCAGCACCCGAAACTAACGACCGGAAGTGCCATAAGAAATACATGGGATAGATAAGCGATCTCCCCTATTTATACCCTACTTGTGACAGATACGGTTTGCCACAAACGTTTTAAACCTGTCAGGTGAAGCCGCCAACCAGCATAGAACCACTTGGGAATCACACCATGCACAGATTTGGTTGAAGTTAAGAATATCTGAATAAGTGTTTTGAATAAAGGAAAGTAGGTCGCAAAGTCAAGTGGCACCAAGAAGCTCCAGTCGCGGAAGACTGACTGTTTTCACTGGTGCGACCTTAGATTTGGCCATTACAAGAAAGGTATAGATTTCTCCGGAAACCGACTCCATTCTGAAATAGACCGTAGCGGCGTAACCTATCATAGAGGCGTCTGAAAAGCCGTGAAGTTCAATGCTACGTGGTTGATCAATGGAAAGGCGTCTAGGTAAATTAATATTTGAAAGATTTGGAAGTTCGGTTCGAAATTGATTCCAAACATTTACGATATGCGGAGGAGGCTGAGAATCCCAGTCCAGCTTCTCCTTCCACAGATCTTGAATGAGATGCTTAGCAAGTAAAGAAACGGGAGAACAGAAACCTAAGGGATCAAAAATTTTCATGATTTGAGATAAGATACCTCGCTTGGTGCATGGTTTATCTTCTGGTACGACCATGTAGGTAAACGAATCTGAGATAGGATTCCATTGGAGACCTAATATTTTTACAAAATTAGGTTCGGATTTGTCGAAACGAATGGACATTTGTGTTTCTGATTCTGAGAATGAGGAGAGAAGTTCCGGACTGTTGCTCGCCCATTTTTTAAGTTCAAACCCTCCTAGGCGCAACAGGGAGATTAACTCCGACTGAAGTTCTTTGGCAGATGCCACAGAATCCTGCCCAGTGAGCACGTCGTCGACGTAAATGTCTTTAAGAAGCACCTTGGAAGCATTAGGATACCTTTCAGACTCAAGTTTAGCTAGTTCTTGTATAGTACGACTAAGTAAGGTGATGACTTAAGTCCATAAACAACTGTTCTTAAGGAGTAGGTTTGGACAGGATCATCCTCAGAAAATCTCCATAGAATATTTTGATAACGCGCGAAAGTGGAATATTAGCGTTCTCTGGAGGATATGAATTAACACTCACAGAGGGCGCTACTGGTTGTGGAACATGGAGAAGACTATGATGTCTGGCTCCACACGTGATGCAGTTGTAGGAGGAGGGGCAATTCACGGTCTGGTGAGCAAAATGTAAGCAATTTTGACATAGCTTCACCTGCCGAACATAACACATCCTTTCCTGTGGACTTTTGTTTTGAAATTCGATACATTTCGATAATGCGTGATTCGAAGAACATAGGTAACATTTTATTTTTGGATTAAAAGTTCTGTTCTGATTATTTTGTATTTGAGGGTTGCTGCGTTGATTGCTATTTTGTAAAGTATTTTGTTGATTTCTTGAATTTGAACTTTGATTTGAAATAGTTGTATTGAAAGCAGAAGGTGAATTAAAATTATTAAAACTGTTTCTCTGAAAACTGTTCTGTTGAGAATTACGCGTAGTTTGAGGTTGTCTAGGGGTTTGATTTTGCCTACTAAAACTGGGCATTTGCACTACAGATTCGAGCGCAACGCAATGATTTTCTATAAACGTGTAAAGATCAGTGTAGGACGGAATTTCTGAATTGTTTTTCTCTCTACTATAGTAAAGTTCGAAATCAGTCCTCATCTTGACTTCAAGTTTTGAGAGCATCATGTTAAAAGTAAGAAAGTCCCATTCTTTTGTCGGAAAACCAAGCTCATTTAAGATGGCTAGATTCTCAGAAAATGTATCCAACATGGAACGTAATTCTTTCCCAGAACTGGATTTAGTTGAAAGAAAGTTAATAGCATTCAACAAATTCAAAAAAATAAGTCAAACCAGTGTTGCCAGTTGTTATAATTACCATCGAAAATTGGCAACCTTGGTTGTGGAAATGATCTTGTATTTGACCTCTGAACAATATTTTGTTGGCTAGGGTTGCCTACGTAATTGACAGGGTTGGCCCTAAAAAGGTCGTAGTAAATACCCTTACATTCATAATAAAGGTTGTCAAAGTCTTTTCTAGTTTTATCCTGCTCGTCAAATGAAAGTTTAAACTCTTCGAGAGAGCCAATAATTTGGTTATGAAAATTATAGAATTGAGCATGACATTCTTCGACGTCTTCATATCTGGATTTAAACAAAAAATTAAACGCTGTATCCGAGTTCGCTTTCAAAGCTACCTCGTGAGCTTCCGCCATTTGGTTGAAGCTCAAAAGCCTTTTGTCGCAAAGTTTTTTTCTGTTTTTGCGTAGACATTTTTGTTTTTGAAAGTTAATTTATTTTTAAAATTACCCCAAAAAAATGCTTAAAATATAGCTTAAAATATAACCCGAATTTTAGCAAAAATTAAACAATTTTATTATTTTAATTTTATTAACTTTTTTCGAAAATTTTGAAATGAAATGTTTGTAAGTTTGTCTGTATGTTATTATTTGAACATATCCTTTAAAAAAAACTTTTATGTCTCACCAAGGATTGAACCCCGTACCTCTCGATTCCAAATCGCACACTCTGTGCATACGACTAGCGGTCCTGTTTGAAAGTTTTTAAGAAAATCGGTATTTGAAGAAACAACGAGCGCGAAACGTGAGACCCACGTCACTATTCAAGCGGGATGACCCTGGTGACGGCGACACTTGCACCTGCGCGTTAACGCGACACCTGTAAAATCGATAATTAAAGGAAAGTAGATGGAAGAACCGCCTTAAAATTTCACTTTCGGCGTATTGACGCCACTTTTATTGAAAATGTAATGAACAAAGCGATCAACTTTCTTGGATGAACTAGTAAACTATACGAAATATGTGCATTGGCTATAGCTATTTTTGAACGGTAATAAACACTTCGATCAACTTTGAAGGAACATATCACCAACAGGTCGTAAATCAATATGGTCTGTTTGATTTATTACTGATTGTAGAAATAATTGAAATTGAAATTGGAAATAAATTTTGAAAATATATAGAAATTTGGAATTTTTGTAGGAAATTGCTGAACCACAGGAGTCTAGGTAGTTTGGAAAACTATTAATTTGGAGAGAAGGACCATTAAATGTGCATGCAAGTACTGAAAAATAATGGAATTTCCTTCGACAGGTCGCCGGTTTGGCTTTACAAGCACATTTAAAAATAATTGTCGGTATTGACGATTGTAAATGGAAAGTTACGATACATATGGAATTTTATATGAAAAGGCACCTACCTCGGACTCTCTTGCGGCTCCAGTCAACGTTTAAACGTCCAGTTTTTCACCTCAAAATTCACTTTTTTGGGAACGTGATTTTTCTAGTGTCTTGTTGTGACGGTGGTTGTTTGCGCACTCATCGCGGCGCTGCTTGTCCTCCCACGTGTGCGGTGCCGTGAAAACCCATATGCATATTTAAGAGCGCGAAAATTTAAATTATTTTAAACGCGCAGAGAAGGAAAAGAAAATGAAAAATAGGAAATTCATTGCTTGCACCAATAGTACTGATAAAAACGATCTAGATCCTCCTGAAACCTCCGACAGTCCTCCAAGCTCCTCACAGGCGCGTGTGCCTTCTTATCATCAGCATATGATGTGGATTTAGAAAAAGAGAAACATTCACTCGCGTCTGCAATAAACAAGGAGAACAGCAGAGGACCCAAGTAGGAGCCCTGAGGTATGCCAGATGTAATATTAATGAACTTTGATTTAGACCCATTTAACTCCACATACTGCGTTCTAGGAGCAATATAAGACTTAAGAACCTCGGAAAGGCAGCCGTGCACCCCGAAATTTCTAAGTTTTACCAACAGTGTAGAATGATGAACTTTATCAAATGCCTTAGAAAAATCGGTGTACACGGCATCAACTTGCAACCTATTATCTAACGCCTCGGATATATCCTGGACATACAGTGACAGGTTGGTTGCCACCGACCTACCCCTAAAAAACCCATGTTGAGTTTCTCCCAGAACATGCTTTAATTTAAAGAATAACTCCTCCGTTATGATTGCTTCCAACATTTTTCCTGGAATTGAAAGGATCGATATTGGTCGATAGTTTATAACATCGACTTTGCTGCCACTTTTATAAACTGGTATTATTTTGGCACATTTCCATATAGTTGGAAAGTGCCCTTCGGATAAACTTTTATTAAATATTAAAAAAAAGTGGCAGTATCAATGACTCCGCACAAGATTTGAAAAGGATCGGTGGCAATTTATCTGGTCCTGGACCTTTGTTTATATCCAGCTTATTTAACTGAAATTTAATTTGTTCTTCGGAAATGGAGTTTAAAATAACTGAGTCACATGGCGTCTCTAATAAGGAAATGTTAGAGGGCGTTGAGGCAGGTTCATAAACACTAGAAAAAAAAGATGAAAAAGCATCACAGATTTCAGCGTCATTGTTGTAGGTGCAGTCCTGATATTTTACTGATTTAGATATGCTTTTTACCTTTCTTTTATTATTTACAAAACTCCAAAATGATTTAACGTTATTCTTTAGGTTTTTCTCAGTATTAGTAACATAATTTTTGTAGTCTGTTCTTATTGCTGCCACAACTCTTTTCCTTAAATCAGAGAAAGTAACATAATCAACAGGGTTACCGTATTTTTTCCACCTTTGATGTAGTTTATACTTTTGTTTTATTAGCCCTTTAGTACTTGAGGAGCACCAGGTTGGGTATTTATTATTTATTTTTTTCTTTGGTATGTTCTCTGTGACAACTCCATAGATCCTCCCATAAAATACATGTACACAATCATCAACTGTGAGATCATTAAAAATATTTAACCAAGGAATTTCTGACAGTTTTTCATTTATAACATTATAGTTGGCATAATTATATTTTAACTTTTCAAAATTCGATTTTGCTTTAAGAGTCTCTTGTGCATTAGTTTCAATTATAATATCAATACATTTGTGTTTACGAAAGGATCCAAAAGACCTAGTCACAGAGACATTTTTAAGGTTACTAAAAACCAAATCTAGAAACCCCTGATTATCATTAGAGACGCCATTAAACTGATCAAAGTTTATTAAATAAAAAAAATCAACAAGTGACTCACCATATGTCCCAGCCACATCCGAGGGTACGTAGCAACACTCAGCATTATCAAATATCCATTTTATTCTTGACGCATTATAATCACCAACAATAACACATTTTTTTTGATGGATACATTTGAACGATACTTGAAACTTCATTTAAGTGTGCACTAAGATTTTCGACACTTGCCTCCGGCGGCGCATAAATACAACAAACCAAAATAGATACCGATGTTGACACTTGAATTTCCACCCACAAGTCTTCGCAAATTCCATCGCAGCTCCAATTGAAATGTCCCAATGAATTAAATTTCTTAGCCACCGCTATAAAAACACCCCCACCATATTTTTTATTTGATCGTTGTAAATCTCTATCTAATCTGAAAACATCATAATAGTCACTGTCGATAAATTCAGAGTCAAAAATACTGCAATTAAACCATGATTCAGTTACACACAGAACATCAGCCCGATCACCCAATGTAGACAGATAAAACTCTTGTAATTTTGTTCTCATTCCCCTAACATTCTGGTATTTAATTTTAAGAGCCATTATAATAAAACTAAAAAATAACCTAAATTAACTAAAAACGAACTTTGAAGATTTTATTTTTATTTTTTAAGCATGTTTTCTGTTATTATTTGCTTTACTTTGTCCTTATAGTTCATATAAATTTTGCAATCATAAGTCCAGCACTTAGCTCCAGGACTGTTCTTGCAAAAATCGCGAGTTTTCTTAAATAAAGCTTTATTCTCTAGAGTTAAGTGCTCATTAATATATAGAGCTAAATCATTTTGTGACAATCCTGCTTCGTTCAATTTTAAGCCCTTCTTTTTTCTGATAGCTGCAATAACGTTATCTTTTGCTTCTTTGGTTCTCATTGCCACTATTATAGAGCGTGGTGACGTGTTATCTTGATTCATATGGGCAACTCTTTTATATAATCCAAAGGTATCCTCAGCCGTACCAAGAGCTTTAAAAATAGAGTGAATTACCGACCGTAAATTATCCCCACACTTCTCTGGAACCCCACTTATTTCAATATTATTAATTCTTGCTTGCTGTTGTAATGAATTTACCGTAGATTTTAACTCAAAAACTTGTTTATTTAAATCTGACACTTTTGAATCAATTTTTGGGATTTCTTTGACAGTTTCCTCCATTTGTATTATTTTCGCATTAAAATCGTCGATCTTATTTCCAAGGAATTGAATCGAATCTTGGAGGCCAGTTTGAGTGCCTTTGAGCGCTCCTAGGTCGGATTGCATAATGTCCATTTATTATTTATTGATTTGCATTAACATAGTTTTTAATGAATCATCAGATCCGCTGGACCCTTTATTATTAGTGGACATACATGGCTTGCATCGAATAGGAGAACCCCTGCTGTTTAAGGGCTTCAACAGGATATGGAGGCTCTAAGCAACAATTATGAAACTGTTGTTTACAACCAAAACAATCGACGGTCACAGCTGACCGGCCTATTCGCACCTCGCAAATCCCGCAGTTCAATGTCATTATAACGAGCTCGGTTTCGCACAAAAACAGATAAACGGCAAAAAAGTATAAAACTGATAAGCAATTTTATTTATTTTAACTATAGGTTTTATTAATATTCACACAGGTCTTTTTATCAATAATCCCTGTTAAGTAACTCTTCTTGATTTAAAACCAATCTAGAAAAATTCAGCGTATTTTTTAAAGGATTTACGTAAAAATTAAAAATTAAAATAAGTACTTTTAACACACTGTTTTGCCCATTTTACGCAGAGCATTAAACACACGTGTTTCACTTTTCGAGGCGTTACTGTACTTTTGAGATAAAAGTAAAGCCAAGTTCTCCAATACAAAATTCAAAATGAAAGGTTCTTACTAGTTTGGAAATGTTTTTCTAAACTTGGCTATTACGGCTGCAAATGACTGTTAGGCACAGTGCTAAATTGAACGTAAAGAAGTTTGGCTGTAATAGCAAAGTTTTAAAAAAACATTTCCACACTAGTAAGAGAACCTTTTATTTTTAAATTTGTATTGGGAACTTGGCTTTCCTTTTATCTAGATTTTATAGCATTTTCACGTGGCTTTTTTTTTACAAAAAATGTTTTTGTTACGATTTGACACATTTTAAAGTATATTAATGTAAAAAAAAATCAAAACCACGATATTTGGAGTTTTTTTTAAAATCTGTATCACATTGTAAATTCATAAATTTTAATCAGATTAACAGCTTTGGAGATATGAAAAACTTCAATCAAAAACATGATTATACAAGATTATTAAAGTAGATACTTGGGCCTGTAAACTCCATAAAACTTCATTGTAAACACGTAAACTTTCACTGCAAGAACGCGTATAGATCAAAGGACAAATATTCAAATACAATATCGCACGCGAAAATACCAAATTGGTGGGGGTGTAGGGGGTCAACGATATTTAACTAAGTAAAAACCACTTATCATAGGAATTGTTCGACTCGTATTCATTACAAAATCACTTTAAATTTTATAATGTCGAAAATGGATTTATTTATTTTTGTCCACGGGACAATTCAATGTGCACCGTCTGTCTGTGCGACTAACGCGCATAACTTTAAAAGTGTTTACCTGTGTTTTTGGTGCCTGGGTTGGGTTTTGGGTCAAGATGGTGGTTATTTGACAAATAAATAAAATCCACCTAAAAAAAATGGTAGGGATAGAATCGTATGAGGTTAGGTGCCCCTAAATTCATAGAGTATTTTTAAAATTATTGTTGTGTCATGCTGAAGAAGACAAACTACTCACACAGAAAGCGGGGTAATACTTACGAGGGTGGTTTTTTAAGTTTTGCATATACAGCTGAAATAAAACAGTAGATAACGTTTAAAGAAGAAAATTAATGCATTTTTGCATGCGCTCAAACCCGTTGTCGAAGCTGTAATTCCACTCCTTTGTTGCTGTTGCACTGCTTCCTCTGGCGACTGAAATATTTGACCACGCAGTCTATTCCTGATTTTCGAAAAAGTATAGAAATCGTTGGGACTTAGGTCAGGAGTGTATTATGTTGGGTTAAAAATTCAATGATTTTTTGTGCTTTGCTACTTGCACTGTCCTGGTGTAGGATTATTCGTCGTTCGGGATTCGTTTTTCGAAGCTCAGCGATGACTTTCGGCAAACAAATGGTGATGTACCAATCGGCAGTAACAGTCCTTTGATCTTCCGGAGAAATTGTTGCTACATGACCTGCTTTTAAGACAAATGTCGCGACCATCTTTTAGGATACAATTCAAAAACTTTGTTGGCTTTCTTGGAACACCCAAACCGGCGACTGACGTTTATTTTCGGGTTCATATTAGTAAATCCACGATTCATCACCACTGACAATACTGTACACGTTTTTCGAGTTTCCTGCCTCAAAGCGGTCTAGAGTTTTCAGACACCAATTGACCCTAGCTTCTTTCTGTTGCTCGGTTAACAGATGATTAACTGTCATATAATTATAAAAAATCAAATTGGTGTATGCCATGTCTCAATAAATAATACCTTTTTAAAGAATTTGAAATTTTGCTAGCGTCATTAGGCCAACCAGTTAAACAGTACTTTGCCACTCTTTGTAGCTCAGGATCTTTTAATGTCTCTTCAATAAATTGTTGTCTTTTCTGATCTGTCATATTAATCGTGTGAACGATTTCTGTAATAAATTTGTCATCATCTGGCTTAATATTCTGAAAATTTCTGGATAAAAGATCAGCTATATGCATTTTCTTACCTGGTTTATATCTTACGTCTATGTCGTACTTCAAAAGTTTTACTTTAATTCTTTGTAACCTTGGTGAATGTACTTCTGAAACATACATATTAAATTTAAAAGCTCCAAAAATTGCACCTAAAGCACATAAATTTCTTGATTCTTCATCAAGCTCTACCTGGTAAAACCCATCTTAAAAATCTAATACTGTAAAGTATGACTGACCTTTAAGATTTGTTCTTATCTCATCCAAAGTTGGAACAACACAAAATTCTTTTTCCAAAGCTAGGTTAAGATTTCGAGGATCCAAGCATAGCCTTAAAGATCTGTCATTCTTTTCCACAATTACCAAGTTACTCAACCACTCAGTAGGGCCTTGGCATGGAGAAATAATGCCTTTTTTACCAATGCATCCAATACTTCTTTCAATCTATCTTGAATAGCCAAAGGTAATCCTCGAGGTGGTCAGCAACTGGCACAGCATTTTTTTATGAAATTTTCGATATCGGAATTGATTTGTGGCCAATATAAAATTTGTTTAGCGCAAAGTTGAGTTTTTGTAATACCAAAGTGATTTTCATGTAGTGATGTCTCTATCATTAAAAAAAATCAAATTGTCAAATAGGTGTATGTCATGGCCTAATGGCGCATCCCTAATTCGAGTGTCCGGATCTGATACCTTCCTAGCTAGCCTATTAGAACACTTCAAGTGAAGCTAAAGCTCCTACAAAGTTTTTGGTTATAACAAATATATATAATAAATTATTGAGCAAAATGTAATGTACTAATTTTGAAAACCGCATATTAATGCGATGCTCCGTTAAAAAGTTAGCATTTTTTAATTGTCAAAAAAACTGTTATTACCATTAATGGATTTTGACCAAGATAGTGTCGCACACTATTTTACCCGAAAATTTTATGAAAATTGGTTCAGCGGTTTAGAAGCTATCGTTTTACAGATAGAAATACATATATATATATATCCACACACAGACATCACGACGATATTGCTAAGATAGGTCAAAATACACCCAAAAAACACATTTTCGCCATTGCTGCGCGGGCTAGGAAGGTAATAAAATCATAAAAAAGTAAATCAAAATACACACACACCATATCGAACTACTTGAAACTCACAGAATACTAAAACTAAACTTAAACTGACATTGCGATGCATGACAATGTATTTTGGTTGCTAAGTACACAAACCGCATTAGTTAATGGAAGATTTAGGAAAATCCACTTTCTAGAAGCATTTTATATTACGTTTTGGCAAATAGTCAATTTTATCAATATTACGGTTGCTACTTCGAAATGTTGACAGAGGCTGATATATTCAAGATGGCGGCCAACAAGGCGGCAAAATTTTAAATTGTCGATGTTAAGCCCAAATTGACTCATTCAAAATATGTTTATATAAGTAAAAAATAATATCATATTAGTTTTTTTTTAATAGCTGCAGAAACCTCCAAAAATCTGAGAGATTAAGGTTTTTATCAAATTTTCTTAAAAATGAAGCTTGTAAGAGAAAAAGTTATAATATACTTTATTGTAGACAAGAAAATTCCTTTTTTGACAAGGTATAATTCAATGTGGTTAGACTGATTACAAACTCTCCAGCGCGTCCGTAAATTGAAGTAATTTAAAAAAGTTCAAAAATTACCCATGATTTATTTGATTTTTTTAAAACCAACGTCTACAGGAAAATAAGTGTTATATTTTCTTATAGTCAATAAAATTTCCTTTAAAATGGTCGGATCGGTTTCATAATTAAAACTTTAGGGGCGTCCGTAAATTAAATTAATTTTAAAAATCAGAAAATAAGCCATTTTTGTTACAAGTTTTATCTAATTTTCTTAGAAACTAAGCTTAATATGATCAAATATATAGTTTTCTTTATTGTAGACAGTAAAATTCCCTTTTCAAAATGTAAAACTCGGTCGGGTTTGACTTATAGCAAACTCTCCAGTGACGTCCGTAAATGGTGGATAATGAAATTTCCGTTTAAACGGTGTATCATAAAGTGTGAAAATATGGCTAACACTCCAGAGGCGTCCATTTATTAGGGTCACTTTCAAAAACTTACAAAAAAAATCATTTTTGTCAAATTTACTTAAAAAGTAACTTCAGTAGGATAGAATAAGATAAAAAGTCAATATTTTCCTAAAAAGCTTATTTTTTTTTAATAGATAAATAAATCATGTTTGTCAAATTTTCATATAAAGTAACTTCAGTAGGACAGAATAAGGTAAAAAGTCAATATTTTCCTAAAAAGCTTATTTTTTTTTAAATAGATAAAATATGTAACAAAAACTGATTATTTTGGTTATTTTTAAAATTTTATTTATATAAGTATATAGTAAATTTTATTATCTACACATTTTTTTCCAAGAACTGTAGTTTTTGAGAAAATTTTAATCCCAATTTACGGACGCCACTGAAGATCTACTTCCTACCTTGAACCAAGGGCGGATCCAGAGGTGCTTCTCGGGGGGGGGAGGGCCACTTTAGGTGACATTCTCTGTTGGTAAAAAACGGTATATATTTTTTTAAGCACCATTTTATTGAAATAGTCAGTGGTTATAATTTCGACGATAATAACAATAGACACTTTCATGCGCCGCAGGCAAAAATTTTGAATTTTTATTAGCAAAAACATTACTTTTTACTCATTTTTTGTATATTCAAAAAATTCTCGGGGGGAGCAAGTGCCCCTCCCCTGGATCCGCCACTGCCTTGAACCTTATCGACCAATACATTGTTGAAAAGGGAATTTTGTTCTTCGCACAAAACTGTTCCTTGCAATTTTCGATAAAAAGGTTTGTTTTCGAGAAAATTGAATATAACTGAAAAAAATTACAGGTTTTTGGGGGTTTGGGGTGATTTTCGCCGTCCTTGTCGATATTTCGAGTAGGCAACCGGGATATTCGGATTCAGCGGGGTCGAATTAGGGGGAAATGGTCGGTTGCCAAAAAGTAATATAAAATGTTTCTAGACTGGAAACGGAGAGTATTTTCAGATTTTTTCCTCTGACTACATCTATAGTTGGTAATTTTGCTGTGGGGGAAAACGTCCTACTTTGCATAATATTACTGAATACACAACTCCTAGATATGCAACCCAACAAACTTAATAACAGCAGCGGACAGATGGCTCTGCCGTGTCATCATTGAAACTACATGAATATACGACAGGGCCATCAGTCCGCTGCTCTTATTAGGTTTGTTGGGTTGCATATCTAGGAGTTGTGTAATCATTGATAATATGCAAAAGTGTGCGCAGATTAGCATGCGGTAACTCGTAGCAAAAATAAATAAAGTCGAACCTCTCTAACTCGAACCTCTCTAACTCGAACCATTATAACACGAACCTTTTAAGTGGTCCCTGCACTTTTTATATGTATTTTAACCTCTTTAACTCGAACTCTCCATAACTGGAACTGTTTTGGTTGTCCCTTTAGGTTCGAGTTATAGAGATTCGACTGTATTAAGTTAAAGTTTATTTTACTTACTTTAATATCTTTAATTTGATACACACTGTGGAACGCATACAGTCTAACAATAAAAAATAAATAAACAATATCTTTAGTCTTCACGTTATTATAAGTTCTCCATTTTTAAATATAAAGTCTCATTGCTTTTGAGTAGAAAATTTTTGTTGTCTAAAGTAAGAGGCACTTTACTGGTTGGGCTTATGGAGAATCTGAAGTTCTTCAAGACCTGGATCAAGCCGATTGAGGACTGCATCAAACCAAATCTCAAACCTAAAATCATTACAGTTTTTACCTTTTAAATTTAACGTGTATTTTTTCCGAAACACGATAAAAATAAAAGAATTTAGCAAATATGTCAGTTGTACACTGAAAGCATTTTTTTTTTCTGTTTTTGTAAGATTAGGAGGTTCTTTCCCTTTAAACACTAAGAAATATTAAGTTTTATTGAGCTCTTTAAGATATTCTTGGCAAACCCGTTTAATTTTCCACTTTTTTTCTACAGTACAACAAATTGTTATAATTTGATGTGTAACTTTAGGCCCTTAAACTCAAATTATTTAAATTTTAAATATAGTTTTACTATTTTTTTTTAATTTAAACGTATGTTTAATGAGACAGTGAATCAACAAAAGAGTTATCTCTATGGTGGAGAATAATCTTCCTCCCAAGCTTTAGATTTGGCAGCCCTATTTTCCAAAATAATATCGTACTTTTCCAATCATTTATAATGTCCCTATTGTCTCTTTCTCTAAAATTAAGATTCCTAATAAAGAAACGAAGTTTGGCCGATAAACACAAATATTTGGCTTATTTGACGTCTTTGATGTTCGTTAAAAACCGACAAGTCGACGGAAACGCGTGTTTGCTGTTAGCGCTGTTTGCCGTATTTGGACAAATAAAGCAAATCTAGCAAATAGCTTCTCTACACATCGCCAATTATGGACAAAAACATCAAATACGTAGTGTTGTCGCGAGGCCTTATTTCGTCTCGTCTCGACGATAGGACTCTTCTATCGCTCGAGAGAGTTTTTCTCTCGTCTCGTAAGTTGTGTCTCGTGGTTGATATCAGCTATAAAAAGTTTTTGAGACACCCTGTGTAAAACTTATTATTTATGGTATTTACTTTTTTCCAAAATAAAGTGTTAAGTCCATTCTGGGATATACTCTGTAAATGCATACACACAATAAATAAAGAAGTAAATACTATACATGTACTAAAATACCTCTTAATGATGCTGAAATTATTAAATTAAATAGCCCTTTGATGCATGCCGACGGCGCGGCGACGACCATAGGTTACCCAACAAACAGATAAATAAGCCGGCTGGCGGTCTATGACCTCGTGGAAATCAACGATGGCTGGTCATTCGGAGTGAATCTCAAGGCGAAATTAGAATAAATTTACTATAAAATATAAATGTTTCACATTGTTTTTACAAAAAAATATTTGTACTGCTAGAAAAAATAAAAACCTCTAGTTTTGTACTGCTCTTAAAAATGAGTGCTAAATGAAATTTAAGTCGCGGTCGCGTCAAAATTATATGTTGTCCTCTGTAGGGGACTATGGTGGTTTTTTTCTGCTTAAGATTAATGTGAAATTCATTAAAATAATAATAATCACAAAATTCCATCTAAATTTTCTTTCGCTATACACTTACATAGAACTATTTATTTGCAGGTAGTAAGTTACGGTCTCCGGTTTTAACATTATACCTAATTTTAATATTATACAATTATATTTAACTTCCAAGTAAGAGCGAAATCTGTTTTTTCACTAAATATAATTTTCAGCCCTTTAGCAACAAAACCTTTGTAACTTTAAGAGTTTTATCTACAGGGTTTTTCCGTATATTTTTACCAATCAATCTGAGAGTTTTTTGAATAGATACTAAAAGATGAGTAATACGTTTTATGTCTTAATTTTGTTTAAATAATTTGCTATCAAATTTTGATAGGAGGGATCTTTTTTTTATCGAAACACCCTTCATTTTTAGATTTTTTTTTCTTACTTCTTATTTTAAAAATATTTACAGCATTTTCAGATATAACGCATTAATAACATAAATTATGAATTTATCATAGTATCCATGTTGTCAAGGAAGGAATTATTAAAAAAAAAACAGTACATAAATATCAGCTTAACTCTATAATAAGTCAATACGAAACAAATGGTTAATCATAAAAGTTTATAAAACCAACCTTTTTTGTCCGAGAGAACGAGAATCTCTCCACAAGAGGGTCTTTCTCTCTCGTCTCGTCTCAAGCTATCACTCGAGAGAAAATATCTCTCTCGTCTAGTCAAGAGAGGGCGAGACGAGACGAGAGCTAAAAATTTCTCGGCTCGGCGGCAACACTACGAATACGCGACGCCAAGTAAAGTACCGCCATCATAAAATATTTTTCTTTTGCTTCCACAATTTAGGGGTCATGTGGCAATCATTTTTTAAAGACCAAAAATACTATGAAAACATAAAATATGTGTTATTTCAGTTAGAAGTATCAGAGCAGTTGATATACTACAATATAAGCTAAAAAATGAAATTCACACCTATTAATATCACCACAGAAAAAATGACCACAAACACATCAAGTATAAGTAAGTATCAAAAAGTATAAATACCTATACAGTTTCTGGGTCCTTCTCCAAACGGAATATGGGCATACTGGTGTCTGGTAAGCTTATTTTCCGGACTGAAACGGTCCGGATCGAACCTCTCCGGATCGGGAAAATAATCTGGATCTCGACCCAAGCCCAAGGGTGATATAACGATCGGTGTACCTTTTTCTAAAGTGACGTTTGTATCTCTAAGTGTATATTTTTTTGTGCAGACTCTTGCTATTGTTTGAACTGAAGGGTAGAGACGTAAAGTTTCTAAAACGTAACAAAATGTTTTGAATAGAAAAGAAAACAAATTTTGTTTTATTTGATTGCGATGCTGTTTAAAACTAACATAATAATTTTCGAGCCAAAATCAATTATCTTACCATCAATAACTTGTCTCAAATACGTCATTTCACCAATGGATTCATAAGTTAATTTTCCATCATTTTTTTCTAACACGCGAAGAACTTCTTCTCTCACTTTTTCCTGAACATCTGGATTCCGTGCCAGTTCGTAAATCGCAAAATACATTGTGGTTGATGACGTATCAAAACCTTAAACAAACATATTTAAAAAAAAAAGGATACACAACTGTCACATCAAAATTAAATTACGTGTGTTTTTGAGTGAGGCTTCTTCAGTTTTTGCCGCATCCCACATTTCTCCATATCGTCCTGTTTTGCCATTCACATCATTTCTATCTCTTACAAACAACGTCTTGTAATTTGGTCCTCTTATGCTTATAGTACCAAGAAAAATCACAATAAATAAGAACCAAACCCGTGGATTTATATTTGTGCCTCTTAGATATCTTTTCTTAATTTTAAAAATTTTTCGATTTGTTTTTGATATAAGTCTCATTTGAACAATGTAAAATATTGATTTTATGCCATAAGAAGTTTTTGCGGATCTTCTGCAAGGACTTTAGTAGTGTGGAGAAGACTCTAGGTCTGGCGATCAGGCCCTTTTCGCCAACTCTCGGGCATCCCCCTACTGCGTCCTTCCTTCGCTAAGGAATCTGCCCGTCTTCTGTACAAAGACCAGATCATCGGACCACCTCAGATTCAGAAGGTCCTCCGTCTCAAAGGCTTTCTCTTCGAATACCTTTCTTCTTGCCTCCTTGTATGCTTCAAATGATGAGAGGAAATGCGCCGAGGTCTCGTCATCGGCCCAACATGGCTCGCACGTCGTCTCCTCCTTCACTCTCATCTTCGCCAAGTGTCCTTGTAGGACGCAGTGTCCGGTTAGGACTTCCACTATGGCTCCCACCTCTCTTCGTGTTCTACGGACCAACATATTTATTCTGTAAGTATTTCGCTTCTCCCACTGTTTCTTCCGTACTGCTCATTATCTGGCAGAGTACAGCCTCGTGTTTCTTATTTTATAGCTTTTTTTGTCACCTGTCTAGTTTGCTTAAGTTTTTTGTGAGCATTTGTAAATTTCTGTAGAGTACGCACCGTTGCCACTTCTAATTCCCTTACCTGCTGCAAAAAACAACACAGTATTGGCAATAACTGCTGTAGTATCAAAAGGATCATCGCCGTTCTTTGTTTCTTCGCATAAATCTATAAGAAGCTGTATAAAATCCGGTCTCCTAATATTATTTTTCTTTCGGTATTCTATGGTACCTCTGACCAAATTGTCGAAAAACTCAGTATTTTCTCGCTCAGAAAAAGTTAGTCCGAGCTTATAGCTTAGCTCTGGGGATGCTCTAATTAGAGGAAATTTTAGGTAAGTTGCGAAAAAACCTGACTCGAAAAGTCTATATCCCATCAAACGAAATTCCGATTCCGGGTTTTTGAAACTGTTTGACTCTACTCCGAATGCGCAGCAACCTATTACATCGATGGTAAATGAAGCCATGTTCTAAAAATAGTTGTTTATCAGACTTTTAATTTCTATAAGTTTATTTTAAAAATAAGGATACAAAATCAAAATAAATTGATCGATCCATAATGGATCTGATCCTTTCAATAATTTATGTTATAACCAAAACCTTCGTAGGAGCTTTAGTTTCTGAGATATTTACAAAAAACTGTTTTTAAGGCTGATGTATCATGGCTTCACTTGAAGTGTGTTAATAGGCTAGCTAGGAAGGTATCAGATTCATCATGGATCCATTAATTTTTCTTTGAAAATACAGTGAAAGTTGGATATAACGACGGCAAAGGGACCAACCAAGAAGGGTCGCTATAACCGGTCGTCGTTATAATAGGACTTACTTATTTTAAATAAAAACTCCTCCATGTTACAACTTTTTGATTATTTACCCTAAAAGTACATAAATATAAATAAGTAAACCTACTGAAACAAGTAAGACGTATCCAAATATTATGCACATTTGTATTAATATCTGCAATAACTAAACATACATACATTTTACTTAATCAAATAATCTGTCATTTTTGCTTGTTTTTTACAACGTGAGGTGAAATAAATCGATTCGATTTTTTTCTCTATGGTACTGACTCCGTCTAGAAGAAAGCACAAAGCTATTCAGAATTTTTACAGCTTGTAAAGCTTCTATAGTAGATGGTGGTCTAAATTCTTGTCCATCATCAGATGCAATTTGCTCATCAGACAAAGAACTGTTTGCTTCAAAGTAGATACAAAATCTGTCCATAATTCATCTGACAAGTTAAGGTTATCTTTAATTACAGCGAGAGTCATGCCATCTTCTGTTTCGAAGCCATTATTCGTTCTTCTTGCCAACTCGGCCAAAGGAATATTATCTTCTTCTGAGTGGTCTTCAAAATCGTCAGTGTCTGTTGTTAATTCTAAGAAACCTGCATGTTTAAAACAGTTCGCGATTGTTTGTTGCGACACCCTGTTCCAGGCTTTGCTGATCATCGATATTGCATCCAGAATATTAATAACCAGACTCCTGATTGTTTTCAACGATATTCATTAACGGAAATTTTCTAAAATAGGCTTTCATTCAACTGGCTGCAGCACTGATGTGGTATTTGGTGGAAGAAATTGAAGATTAATATTCTTTAAATTTAACACTTTTGGGTGCGCTGGACAGTTGTCTACTAGGAGTAAAATTTACTTATTTTTGCTCTTTAGTTCAGCGCCCCAATCCCGCAGGATCTTGATAAATAATTCTGAATTCATCCAGGCTTTTTTGTTAGGCCTAACGTTTTTAAAGCAACAGGGGTTTTTTGATTTACCAATAACAATTAATTTACGTTTTTCTAATCCTGTCATATTAGTAGAAACCACAGCACTTTTACCTGTCAGTGTTTTATCTGGAAGTATTTTAAAGAAAAGGCCCGTCACATCTGCGTTAAAAATTTCGTCACTCGTATAACTTTTTTTTTCAGGCCATAATGTTTCAAGCCAGTTTGCTGTCACTCCAGCAGGTACGAAAGCAGCTTCACAACTTACTTTTCCATACACAATATTGTGTCTTTTTCGGAAACGTTTAATCCAATTTTTTGAGCATTTATATTCCGGTCCAGTATTCATTATTTTGCCGAATTGTTCCGCTTTCGCCTGTAGTATCAGGCCATTTATTCGTGATCCCTTACTTCTTTTAACTTTAAACCAGTTAAATAATGCTTAATCTATTTTTGTATGACTTGATAATCTAAGTTTTTTCTTTGGTTACATCTCGGTTTTTCCAAACTGTAGATTTAGTTGAATGCGATAAGCCCAACTCCCTTCCAATAGTATTATTGGACTCACCTGCCTCAAGTCTACAAATTATTAAGCCTTTCTCCTCAATGGACAAATTTTTTTTTTACTTTGCTCTAAAACACAGTCGGTTATAAATGAAATGTAAACAAATAAGAAATTTCATAAGAGCCTAGACTGAGGGATTTCCCCGTCGTTGCAGTCGGTGATTTGCCAAGAATTCATGCATAATCACCAAGCAAAAATCGATTGCAATAAGTCGTTATATCCGGCCTGTCACATTAAAAATTTTCTTTATTATGGACGTTTAAAGCGACTTCGTCGCTATAACCAGACTTTATCTGCAATGGATTAAACGTAAATCCAACCAAACTACGCAGTCTCCGTCGTAATATGCGACTTGTCGTTATAAGCGACGTCGTTATTCGCGACTTTCACTGTATCTCAAATGGGCTAATAGAATTTTTTGCCCCAAAACACCAATGGAAATTATTAAGGCTTGGAAAAACTTACATGTTTAACATCAACATCTGCTTTTTTATCAACTTGTTCCTTCAAATAGTCCACCATGACTTGACTGCACTCTACAACACTGTTAAACATCATTTTCATTTTTCCGCTGGTAAAAGTTGGAGTTAGTTTCTGCCTGTTGCTTTTCCATTTGTTGCTTTTTATTATAAAAAGGTGGTTCCTAGCTGGTTCTACTAACTCGTTCACATAGAAATCCCGATCAATGAAGTGACTGAAATCCTAGAAAAAACACTTGAATAAGTTTTTAAGTAAATTCCGTACCTACCCGTGATATTAGGAATGTGTTCCAGATTATTTGTGGGTACTTCGGAAACGGTAACGGAGCTAAATCAAATGCTTTATCAAAATTAAAAATATCTAAAGGTTTTCAAAATATCGCATAAAGACTATAGATTGTTTTTTTTTTCAAAAAACTGAACTATTGTCGCCATTTCATAAATAAAATTTGGTGGTTTTGTTTGTATTTTCATGTAGTTACTTGTATCTGGGGCACCCTGTATATTATTGTGCTGTGATAAACATTTTCAAACATATAGCGCATTAATTATCCATAACAAGCGCGGATCTGGGTCAAAATCTATGGGGGGGGGGGGTAATAGTCGACAAAAAAATTATTTGTAATATAATTTTTTTTCTAGGGGGGGTAATTCTATTTTTCCGTTAATTATTATCAAAAATTGCACATTTTCTTTTCTAGGGGGGGGGGGGTATTTACCGCGTTACTTCCCCCTGAAATCCGCGCATGATGCATAAAGATAACTTCTATATAGCACCATGATTTTAGTGGATAAATTCTATGAGCTAACCAAGCGCGGATTTGAGAGAGGGGGAAACTTGATAATTACCCCCTCTTAGAAAAAATATATGTACTTTAAGTTGATAAATAAAGGGCTTAACGGATAATTACCCCCGTAAAACGTCATTTAGCGAATTTTAGGGAAGGGAAGACCAAAATGGCCAAACTTTGAAAATTCATATTTTAAAAACTATACAGTTTATTAACAAAAGCACGGAGTTGTAGTATAGTGGGGCCATAGAGATGCGAAAAAACCACACCCCGAGTTGAGATTCGCAAAAACGTGATTTAGCGAATTTTAGGGTAGGGAATCCCATAAAACCAAAATGGCCAAATTTTGAAAATTCATATTTCAAAAACTATACAGTTTATTAACAAAAGCACCGAGTTGTAGTATGGGGGGCCATAGAGATGCGAAAAAACTACACCCCGAGTTGACATTCGAAAAAACGTCATTTAGCGAATTTTAGGGTAGGGAATCAAATAAGACCAAAATGGCCAAACTTTGAAAATTCATATTTCAAAAACTATACAGTTTATTAACAAAAGCACTGAGTTGTAGTATGGTGGGGCCATAGAGATGCGAAAAAACCACACCCCGAGTTAAGATTCGAAAAAACGTCATTTAGCCAATTTTAGGGTAGGGAATCCCATAAGACCAAAAGGGCCAAACTTTGAAAATTCATATTTCAAAAACTATACAGTTTATTAACAAAAGCACCGAGTTGTAGTATGGTGGGGCCATAGAGATGCGAAAAAACCACACCCCGAGTTGACATTCGAAAAAACGTCATTTATCGAATTTTAGGGTAGGGAATCAAATAAGACCAAAATGGCCAAACTTTGAAAATTCATATTTCAAAAACTATACAGTTTATTAACAAAAGCACTGAGTTGTAGTATGGTGGGGCCATAGAGATGCGAAAAAACCACATCCCGAGTTGAAATTCGAAAAAACGTCATTTAGCGAATGTTAGGGTAGGGAATCCCATAAGACCAAAAGGGCCAAACTTTGAAAATTCATATTTCAAAAACTATACAGTTTATTAACAAAAGCACCGAGTTGTAGTATGATGGGGCCATAGAGATGCGAAAAAACCACACCCCGAGTTGGGATTCGAAAAAACGTCATTTAGCGAATTTTAGGGTAGGGAATCCCATAAGACCAAAGTGGCCAAACTTTGAAAATTCATATTTCAAAAACTATACAGTTTATTAATAAAAGCACCGAGTTGTAGTATGGTGGGGCCATAGAGATTCGAAAAAACCACACCCCGAGTTGAGATTCGAAAAAACGTCATTTAGCGAACTTTAGGGTAGGGAATCCCATAAGACCAAAATGGCCAAACTTTGAAAATTCATATTTCAAAAACTATACAGTTTATTAACAAAAGCACCGAGTTGTAGTATGGTGGGGCCATAGAGATGCGAAAAAACCACACCCCTAGTTGAGATTCGAAAAAACGTCATTTAGCGAATTTTAGGGTAGGGAATCCCATAAGACCACAATGGCCAAACTTTGAAAATCCATATTTCAAAAACTATACAGTTTATTAACAAAAGCACCGAGTTGCAGCATGGTGAGGCCATAGAGATGCGAAAAAACCACATCCAAAGTTAAGATTTGGAAAAACGTCATTTAACGAATTAGGGAATCCCATAAAACCAAAATAGCCAAACTTTAAAATTTCATATTTTAAAAACTATACAGTTTATCAACAAAAGCACTGAGTTGCAGTACGGTGGGACCATAGTGATGCGAAAAAACCACACCCTGAGTTAAGATTGGGAAACACGTCATTTACCGAATTTTGGGGTAGGGAATGAGTGAGTGAGTGAGTGAGTGAGTAAGTGGCAATTTCGACGTTTTATGAAATTTTATAACTTTACTACTCAATGAAAGTCCATAAAACTTGGAAGGGTTTTTACCTTAACTGAAGATGTGCGACTGAGCAAAGTTTTTTCTTACTCTAAGGTAGTAATAGATCTCTTTGAAATGGCGCCTAGTAAAAAAGTTCTTAGTTTACGTGAAAAAAATGGAAGTTGTTAACGCTTCGGAGAAGGAACATCTATCAGCACGAAAGATCGCTGAAAAATTTCATATCGGAAAAACTCAAGCACCGGAAATTGTTAATAAATATAATATATTAAAGTTCGCAGTTCTCTCTCATAAGCAGATACGTCCAATAAGCGGACAAAATCGACGAAACTATATCCGCTTATAGGAGGTTTCACGGTATTTTGAACTCTTCCAACTCTTGAACGAATAATTAAAATGAATACAAGAATTGATATATAAGTCCTTGATGATTACTTTGGTCAAAATATCTTTAATATATTCAGGATCCACAATGACCAAAATTGGCCTACACAGGTCCCATGCACCTCCAAATTTTTCACCTCTAGCCTTCAGTTTTTTGTACCATTCTGCCGTGGTGGTGGTATGACTGGAAGTATTAACAAAAAGGTCTGCGGAGTTTCCTAAAAAATAATTTAACTTATTAATTGAATTGAAATATGTTTCTTTCTTATTCACCAGAAGATAGGTAAGAGCACTAAAATCATTTAAAACCATTTACGAGTAAGATCACTAAATCACGAATCTCGTGATGTAGTGACCCTATTTACGAGGGCTGTCTTTTATATTTTGCATATGCTTACCTAAATTCAAAACGTCAGTGCAATACATATAGTTTTATAGCTGCAGTGAAATTTTTAACTTAATAAGTCGAAAAAAAAATGGATTTAAACCGAGAACATTTTCGGGCTATAACTTTTCACAACGAAGGAAATTATCTCAACAAAAATGCCTTGCCGAGTTGATTTCTGTTTTCGGTAATGAAGCATCACGGTGGATAGAATAGACCGGTGTTCGGATCTTATAAATATATGTCGAATTTTCACGCCATTGGTGGTCGAGCTGATTTTTAGAAACAAAAGTTAGATATGATATGAACAACTAATATTTTTTGATTTTTTTGAAAACTAAGGCAATTTTCCTACTATTTTTTAGTATATTCTTATAAAATAATATTTTTCAGACACACCAGTCGTTATTTTGTTTAGCCCGCTTCATTTCTCTTTACACAAAAACTAAAATTCGGAGAAAATAATGTGTTCGTTTCAGCTTCAAAAATTATCCGCTGACCTACCTCTGTGTTTACTACCCAATAGTCCTCGGTTCACCTTTGATACTAAATGATCACATTCAGTTTGACTTGTAGTTTAAGTTTTGTGTAATAAAAAATAAAGCGGGCTAAAAAAAATAACGACAATGCGTCTAGAAAATTACATTTTATAAGGATGTACTAGAAAACTGTAGGAAAATTGCCTTAGGTGTCAATATATATATATATATATATATATATATATATATATATATATATATATATATATATATATATGGTGGCTGGATACGGCATCTGTTAAGCGAAAAGCAGAAAAAAGCTAAGGTCAATTGGTGCCAAAAAACTCTAGACCGCTTTGAGGCAGGAAACTCGAAAAACGTGTACAGCATTGTCGGTGGTGATGAATCGTGAATTAACTCATACGAAACTAAAGATAAGCCGTCTGTTTGGGTGTTCCAAGATAAAGAAAAGGCAACAAAAGTGCTCCGTTCTCAAAGTGTTTTCGGTAATGAATCACCACATCAGGCGACAGTGTCTCGTTTGTATGGAGAACTCAAGCGTGAACGGAATAGCCTTAGCGACGATCCAAGATGCACTATAAAAGAATGTCACTTAGGAAAGAATCACGGAAGATCGACATGTGACATATTGCGAGTTTGAGGCTTTATTGGGGATTTCAAAGACCTCAATTCAAAAAATTTTGCATGAAGAATTTAGGATAAGAAAATTAGATTCCCGCTGGATACGGCATCTGTTAAACGAAAAGCAGAAAGAAGCTAAGGTCAATTGGTGCAAAAAAACTCTAGACCGCTTTGAGGCAGGAAACTCAAAAAACGTGTACAGCATTGTCAGTGGTGATGAATCGTGAATTAACTCATACGAAACCGAAGATAAGTCGTCTGTTTGGGTGTTCCAAGATGAAGAAAAGGCAACAAAAGTGCTCCGTTCTCAAAGTGTTCTCGTTTGTATGGAGAACTCAAGCGTGAACGGATTAGCCTTAGCGACTATCCAAGGTGCACTATAAACGACTGTCACCTAGGAAAGAATCATGGAAGATTGACAGGTGACATATCGCGAGATTAAGGCTTTATTGGGGATTTCAAAGACCTCAATTCAAAAAATTTTGCATGAAAAATTAAGGATAAGAAAATTAGATTCCCGCTGGATACGGCATCTGTTAAACGAAAAGCAGAAAGAAGCTAAGGTCAATTGGTGCAAAAAAACTCTAAACCGCTTTGAGGCTGGAAACTCGAAAAACGTGTACAGCATTGTCAGTGGTGATGAATCGTGAATTAACTCATACGAAACTGAAGATAAGTCGTCTGTTTGGGTGTTCCAAAATGAAGAAAACGCAACAAAAGTGCTCCGTTCTCAAAGTGTATCCAAAAAGATGGTCGCGACATTTGGAGGTCATGTTGCAACAATTCCTCAGAAAGTCATCGCCGAGCTTCGAAAAACGAACCCCGAACGACAAAACATCCTCCAACAAGACAATGCAAGTTCGCACAAAGCACAAAAAAACAATTTTTAACCCAACAAAACGTCGAATTGTTGGACCATCCTCCAGACAGTCCCGACCTAAGTTCCAACGATTTCTATACTTCTCCGAAAATCAAGAGTGGACTATGTGGTGAAAGATTTCAGTCACCACAGAAAGCAGAATGCAATTTTAACAGTACCAACAAACGAGTGGAAGTACAGCTTTGACAACTGGTTTGCGCATACAAAAGTGCATTCATTTTCGTGGAGAATACTTCGACAAACAATAGTCTTTAAGTTATCTACTGTTTTATTCCAGCTGTATATGCAAAACTTACAAGACAACCCTTGTATTAACAAAATTGTGACTTACCTAAAGGGAATTTTGGTTCCAAATAAGGCACCTTTTTGTTTTTCCAATAAAAATAACTATACTGAAAGTACGCATAAGTTAGTAATAAAATAAAACACACTGCCCAAAATAATAGGCCTAATATTTCGAAAATCATATTTTTTTAATTAAAATATATCTCCGGCTCTGACCAAAGGTGGAATGTTAAATTGTTGCTTATATACCTTTCACAATTTGTGGATATTTGTTTTAGATTTAAATGTCTTTAATTACCACCTTATCTTGTATATAAAATTAACAGATTACTATTTTAAGAGTATGTTCTTTCAAATGATAGGTTAAATTAAATATTATTATAATGGGTTTGACACAGTTGATAAATTATTGTTAATAAATCTTAGCATATCTCAAATTTCTTGATATCTAAGAAAATAATGCTCATTATCTTAGGTTAAGTTCATTTAACCCTCCGCTACTCATCATGATCTCAAAAATACAATCAATATACATAATTGCAAACTTCAAGAGAAATATTAATTTTGCCTGATGTTGAATTGTTGCAATCAACATATAATGAATATTACGTTTTTTAATGCAATCAACTGTGTTTTTTTTGTCAATTCTTCAGGGATTAAACAAAAAATTTCCTTGGCCAGTTTTTAGCAAAAGTTGCACACTTAAAAACTTTAATCCCGTCCGCAGTTCACGTGTTTGAAAAAAATATACTTTGTATACATTTTTTTAAATATATTAAAAAATAAGGGATAACAGTCAAAGAAAACACTGAAAATAATTTCAAATCACAAAACAGCTAAACCAATGCTTTACCAACAAATCAGAAAAAAGTTTGCACTGCAAATGAAATTTTTTTTCTTCAAATTTTATTTCAATGCTGTACTCGGTATTAAAATACCTCACGCAAGTAGTGAAGGGTTAAGGTTTTATTACAGTTTTTTATCAATGTTTTAATTTAAACGGTTTTATTTTAAATTTTATTATCTGTACAGGGTGTTTTCGTATATTTTAACCAAAGTCGACTGCGCTAATTATAAGAGATAGAAAAAAAGTGTAAATGCAAGAGTTGTAGAGTTTATCTTAAATGTTATATACTTAAGAGTATTTTTGTCTTACTCTGAGGTTATATAAAAGCACCCTATATATAAAACTCAAAATGAAAAGATCTTTTTCTGAGTCCAAAAATATATAATATGTTGACATTCATTACCAAAATAGGATTTGTCATAAATAAACTGATGGCAAATATTTCACTAACGGCGGAGCCAAATGTTATGATACCATATATTTTTGGATTCAGAGATTTACCATGTTTCTGATTTTTTATAATTTTGCGACCTTCACTTGTTTTGTTTAACATTTTCTGGTGGTTTAGGATACACCCTAAACTTTTACATTTAAAACTTTTTTTCTAAAATAAGCGTAGTAGACCTTTGTTGAAATATACGGAAACAGCATGTATCAAAAACTCGAAAACAATAGATTAGGATGAAAATACGACGTCCAAATAACACACTTCAAGTGAAGCCATGATAATATGTTAGCCTTGAAAACAGTTTTTTTGTAAATATCTTAGAAACTAAAGCTCCTACGAAGTTTTTGGTTATAACACAATAAATACAAATATTGAGCAAAATATAGTCTACTATATTCCGAAAACAGTGTATTGATACGATGCTCCGTTAAAAACTTAGCATTTTTTTAAGTTTTTAATTACCAAAAAAATTAGCATTAATTTCGTCGAAAATAATACCTTCTCTAGCCATTGCTATGCATGCTAGGAAGGTAATAAAATAAAAATACTCATTTTATTTTAATCATAACATGGTCATAACTTTCCCAATGTAATTTTTTATGACAAAACCTTGAGTAAACTGAAGATCCATAGAACCTTATTTTGAAGGTCAATTGAGCCTTATTTTGAAGGTTAATTGAACTTTATTTAGAACTGAATTTTTTTTAACATCACCTGTTAAGCCAAATGTGATGTGTATAACAGGTTTGGTCAGAGATATTAGAATGTTTTATAATACATGGGTTTGGTGGACTGAGAAATAAAACAAGAACTTAACAAGACTAGACTAACGTTGTTTTATTCTCAATCTTATACCCATAATGTCAAAATTGCAAAAATAAAAATGAGATCGTTTGAAACTCAACAGAAACACACAAAGCTTAATTATGCGCTATGACCTCTGAAATTCTCAATTTTTGAGAAAACATTTTATTTTACATCTACAAAAATACACTTTATGAATTCTAGTTTTACATAAATATTTTTAAGCACATTTTATTCCTGTATAGTTTTGTTCTATTTTGTTGTCTTCTCTTAAAAGTATATATCATAAGAAGTACTTTCGAAAATATATTAGTTTTTAGTCCAGAAATATAGATAGAATGCATAGGGTTTCCTAGATAAAAGCAATTACACGGGGATTACGAAAACTAAGAACTTTTTTATTTATATCAAATTTTATTAACTTTGTTTACAAGATGACGAAAATATTTACTTTATACAGTGTGTCCCAATCCAATTTTTATTTGAAAAATCTGAGTGCGTGAGACAAAGTATACAAAGGTATATAAGTGTACAAAGTAGAGAAAGCAAACGACGAGCAGCCTTTTCAATTCTGTACCTTATCAATATCAATCACACTTACGATTTTTAGATGAAAGCATTGCAATGGGACAAGGAGTATTTTGAAAACCCCTGTAGATATTTTTAATTTTGATACAATAAGGGCGTTCGTTGGGAATAGCTACTGCTTGGTCTTAAACTAACATGTTACGAAAATAAGCTAATTCAATTAATATACATGGTGGTTTAGTAGGTTGATTTGAGAAAAAGTGTTAAAAGTAAAGTACCTTTGTTTTAAGAGATATCAGAAAAGGTTATTAAGAAAAGTTAGTCTAGAGTCTAAATTTTAAAAAAAATCAGGTAAAAATCGTCTAAAGAAAAATTTTAATAATTGACTTACAATTTACTGAATATTGAGAATCTGCCGTATCTTTTGATTCCAAACAACTCTTTTTAATAACCTTTTCCGATATCTTTTAAAACAAAGGTACTTTACTCTTAATACTTTTTATCAAATCAACGTACTAAACGATCCGGTATATTGATTGATTTGGCTCATTTTTTTTAACATCTTAGTATGCAACCAAGCAGGAGTAATTTTCACAAAATCAGAATCTAAATCGAAATTTTCGGTCGTTTGTACCTTACATCATCAAATCGGCCTACTAAACCACCTAAACCACCATGTATAATAATTGATTTGGCTCATTTTCGTAACATCTTAGTTTGAGACTAAGCAAGAGCAATTTCCAAAAAGTCTAAATCAAAATTGTCATTTTGTCATTTGTAGCGTACCGTCACACAATCCGTGGACACACTATATAAGGATTTTTAAATTTGTTTTATTTTACAAGACAAGATTACTAAATAATCTACTTTAGCGAAATTATTTTTATGCTTTGAAAATGTATATAAGCATCAGAGACCCAAAAAGTAAATAAATCGGGTCTAAACATTTTCGAAAGTACTTGGTATTTGAAGACGATTACTTTTGTAAAATTACACACAGTTTGCCTGAATGAAGAATAGGTTACATAAAAATGGTTCCAAAAATTAATTGCACATTTTGAATATGGACTCTTTCCTGACTTCAAAGCCATATTCATATAAATCCTCTTCTCAAAATTTTATATATTTTTTGTCATTTTTCTAGTTAGTCGGACCGCTGGCTACTGTCACGTGTGACCTAATATGTGCGCTCAGTTTGACTGCGGGGCTTTGTTAAGCACCCATAGGAGTATAAAAAAGTTTGGTAACGTGGTCGAACTCCTGATCGTTTGGCCGCCGTCTTTAAAAATGGCCGCCAAATTGATAGATTTTTTTGTTTAAGCGTATCTCCTTACCCAGTGGTCCGATTTTAATTTTTTCAAACTTGTTTTACTCCTTTTTTAAAGGCAAATGAATTTGTCATTACACATTTTTTGATAAATCAAGTAGTTTTTGAGATAAACCAAGATTATTAGTATTTCCGCTTACAAAAGAATGAAAATAATACCCATGCTAAATTTATTGTAGCTACAATATTATTGACATTTGTTTTTTTTTACATAGAAGGCTTTAAACCTTTCACAGAAGAGGATATTGACTTTTTGTTTTTAAAGTTATATGGAAGGTACCACTAAAGACTACTTTAAAGAGGGTGGTTTCTGTTCACTGTTCAAAGATTATAGAAAAAGTGAATTTGCAGCGAAACGATGCATCCTAGCGAAAAACGTTAGGACTAATTTTTATAGTACTTTTAATTCCGGTTCTTCTGAACATTGTCATATCTTTTACAATTTGTAAGAAAAAAATCGAATTTGGAGCGAAAACATATCATTTTTACAAAATTGTATATTTTAGCTGGCTTGTACAGCTAACTATCAAAGGTAGGATGCTAAGTGATACATCAAAAGAAGCGGGATTAAAAGTATTATAAAAAATTCATTTTATCGTTTTTCGCTATGATGCATCGTTTCGCTGGTAACTAAATTTTTCTATAACCTTGTAAACAGTTTTAGAAACCACCCTCTTTAAGACAGTCTCTAGGGGTACCATCAATCAAACTAAAAACATAAAGTCAATATCCTCTTCTGTGAAAGGTTTAAAGCCTTCTCTGTAACAAAAAAAAAAAACAAATGTTAATAATATTGTAGCTACAATAAAATGAGCATGGGAATTATTTTAATTCTTTTGCGAGCGCAAATACTAATAATCTTGGTATATCTCAAAAACTACTTAATTTATCAAAAAATGTGTAATCACAAAATTTGTTTGTCTTTAAAAAAGGAGTAACACAGGCTTAACAAAACTAAAATCGGACCACTGGGTAGAGAGATAGGCTTAAACAAGAAATTTATCAATTTGGCGGCCATTTTCAAAGATGGCGGCCAAAAGATCATAAGTTCGACCACGTGACCAAACTTCTTTTATACTCCTATGGGTCCTTAACAAAGCCCCGCAGACGGAACCTAGCGCACATATTAGGTCACACGTGACAGGAGTCAGCGCTTAGAGTAACTAGAAAAATGGCAAAAAATTGATAAAATTTCGAGAAGAGGATCAGCTAGGATTTATATAAATATGGCTCTGAAGTCAGGAAGGAGTCCATATTCAAGATGTGCAATTAGTCTTTGGAACCATTTTTATGTAACCTATACTTCATTCAGGCACCTGTGCACACTCCTGGTTTTTTACACATTTAAAAAACTCTGTCCCCGAAAGAAAAGCTATGGCAATCGTTCCTTTTACAAAATATTTTTAAATCAATATTACAAGCTTTGATTTATTTAAAAACGTAGTAGAAAACTATTAAAATTTAAGGCGAATTGTTGCTTGATATTCTACAAACTTACAAGAATTTGACTTCGTACTATTTAATATACCCTGATAAAAATGTCTTTGGGGGCGTTAACGTCAATCTTAGTTACACTCCTTTTGAAAAGCTTAATTTTTGGTGCTGGATGGATTATACTTTTGAGCAAAATATTTTTGTATTTACAATATAAGATATTCAAAAAAGAAAAATGATATATTAACACCAATGTGAACACTTATTTATGTGCATCCTAAATAGTAAAGAACATTGCACACTTGAACCATTTTCAAAGACTTTTTCACGTGCAAAAAAAATACCTCCATGGTCCCGGAAAAACATGTTTTCTACAATTTAAAAAATCAATGTCGCAGTAACGTTAAAATTAAAAACTATCATAAGAATTGTAATAATAGACCGAAGGCCAGCATAGGGTATACTCCCCTCTACATGGGAAATACATAGACTTATAATACAAATGGACTGGATTCGTCGTATAAGAAGATTTTGCAATTGCTCGAGAATCTAGAAAGGTACTAAAAACACAAAACACCAAAAGGTACTATAAATAATGTACAGGGTAACCCAGGAAAATTTTGCACTATTGCAAACCTTTTTTAAAAAATCTTATAAAGCTTGTAATGGTGGATCAAATTACAAGAAGAAATAGGTAGCCATAGATATTTTCGTACTGTCATATATACAGGGTGTTCCAAGTTAAGTGTATACCATTGAATAATTGAATTGAATTAATTCAAAAAAGAGGTCTTTCTCATACAATATAATGCGTTTTTGTCCGTGTTTTGTCGTTACTAGTCCCTTCTTACTCAGGAATCAATTTCCGAGGATGAGGCTCACTCCATTCGCATTTTCGGACAGAGCATTACTTGGTCCCTGTAAATTTTAGAAAAAAAACTGTATAAAACCTAAAAAAACATTATTTTTTTTAACAAAAATAACCTTATGTTATGGATGCCAATTAAGTGCTAACCGTGAACTTGGCCCACTTAGGTGATACATCGTTTAAAATAGAATTAAATTTTCTACAATAAAGTTGAGTACACACTTTCTGCAAAATGCTTACCTTTTAAGAAAATGGCATAAAACTGAATAATTTCGGTTTATTTTGCATATACTATGAAAATACATAGGAAACGGGTGTACTGCTAACACTTCAGGGTTCGTATCTTAGCCAGGGTACTACCCAGAGAACTCAATGATGTCTCATTCTATAGGTCTATATTTTATTTTATTACAGATTTTCTCAAAAATAAACAGTTAAAGGCCACTAAAAAAAAATTGGTCAAAATCCATTCGTCTGAAAAAAAAACGTGCACAAGCGTTTTTGTCAAAAATTTTATTACCTTCAAATTTTGTTTAAAACTTTTTTTCTAAAACATACAGTAACCAAGTAATTTAAAAAAAAACCTTTTTGTGCACACTAAATCCAAGACGGCGGGAGGAGCCTCCCCCCCCCCAAGGTCGCAAACTAAAATTTGTAGAACTCCAATGTAAACAACACATGTCAAAATCGCGACTACACCACGTTTTGTAAGCTAAAATTCTATAATGGCTGGACTATAATCATCTAGTTTTATGTTTTGCTTGTTTGCCACTTTTGAATTACAGCATGTAGAAGTAGACGCGACAAAAGTTGATGCCACGCACGTCATCAGTTTTATCTTGGTATACGCCTATTTGCGGTCGGACAGTGTCGTGCGGAATAAATTACACATAATAATTTATAGCGGTATAAAACACTACGCCTATGGATCTCCGAAACAGCCAATCACAAGCTACAGGCGGGGCCAGTAGATCCTCCTCAGCCGTGACATGGGTGGCTTCAACTCTCGCCGCGCGGACTCTAACTAGGCGGGGTGGGGGGGGGGCAAAAGTAAAAAACTTATTACCGAAGCTTATAGAAAATTAAATTTTCCTTAGAAAAATTTAAATCGGTTGATTAGATGTCAGGATAAAAGTATTTCTTTTTTCAAAAAGTTCCGCAGTGAACCGAGCCGATTTTTATAAAAGTGATATTTTTGATTATCTTCTCCTCTCTGAGTTTATGCTGTAATTGACAAGTAGCAAACAACACCGTAAAAAATTTTGTCTACACTGAAAACACGTTCTTTTCTTGAATAAATTGTTTTACCTTAAAACAATTTGTTTTAAATTAAAATATTTCGTTTTAGTTCAACGCAGCGTTTAATCTTGAAATGAGACTTAATTTTTCTTCTTTAATTGTTTTAAATCAAGAAAATATTCTCTTCTGATTAGGAAAGCACAAATTATTTTACTTCAAAGCAATTTGCTGGGATCCAAGACATTTTTTTTTACCGTGAAGTAACACCTGAAACTAGATTCCAATTCGAACAAAAGAATATACCTGTGTTCAAAATTCCCACGTAGTGAGGAGTTATGCCTCATGCTGGCCTTCGGTCTATAAACAGGAACAGTTATCATTGACCAGATTGGCATTTTCAGTAATAAAAAATGTATTTATTTTCATTATGTTATATGAAACTATACCTTGATGTACATAAACTGTACAGTCGCATACCGTTTTAATTTTTTTATTTTTCTAACATTTGTAAATTACAAAGAAACAGTGCGGTTTTTGGCACCACCATGCATGGTTTTAAATAAGTACCATAATTTAATAAACCATTTTCGTTGGCAGTTTTTCTTTCCGGACGAGTTAAGGCAATTTTTAGATAATATTAAAAAAGTGGGCGACCGTACAAGTCTTATTATTTAATTGGCCAACAATATTTTTTAGTCAATGATAATTGTTCAGAAAAATCGTGCTAAAATTTAGGGTGCTTTGTCTTATCATTATTTACTTTTGTGTGTGTGTAAACGAAATTTTTATTTTATTGTCTAATTATATCAACCAAAAAAAAAGGATTATATAACTACTCAAACACACTATCTTACATTTCGGTACATTTATGTTATCAGTGATATTTTAAAAACATATTTGCAAAATAAGTTTTAAAAAAAAGTAAGAACAACTAATTTTGTATCGCTTTTCAAAATATATAAAAAAGACATAATTAACGCATATGAAATTTTTGTTTTCCAAATAATTGTTTTTTGTGATAAAAGTAATTTTTTTATGAAAAATTATTTGTCATTGATTATTTGATATTAAACAATAACAAGACAATGCACCCTTAATAAATAAAAATTGTTCAACAAATTCGATATAATAAAATTAAAAACAACAAAACTCAACGAATAAATAATGATGTGACAACCTAACCTAATGCAAAATTTATTTTGTCAAAATTTTACCATGTACCACCAGACATTTTTTGGCAGTGGAAGGCTAGCTAATTTTCTGACGTTTCACTTGGCTCGGACTGATACAGCCCAACTTACCCTGTCCATTGGAACCATTTAATTCGTTGCCGTATATACAGAGGCTATTTGGCATTTGGTCTTCTTTCTAAAAATAAATATTTTTCGAATAGAAACATGTACTTTTCTCATTTGTTTAAAATAATACCATGCTGTAAATTGAAGTCAACATAAAAAAAAATTTGAGGTTTTTTAAATTTTTTCCTATGGTTTTATCATAGTTCTAAAGCTCAGCTCTCTAGCGTTCCTGGAAGTGAGCAATGTTACTTTTACATAACTTTACATTTAGAGATGAGGAAAGTTAATTAAAATTTGAGGTTTTTAAATTTTTTTTGTATAGTTTTATCATTGTATATTAAAATTTTGGTGTATTAAAATTTTTTCCTATAGTTTTATCATAGTTCCTATCGGTCTTTCAAAGCTCAGCTTTCTATAACTTTACATTTAGAGGTGAGGGAACTTAATTAAAAATTTTTTCTATAGTTTTATCATAGTTTCTATCTTTTAACTTTACATTTATAGGGGAGGTAAGTTAAAATTTTGGGGTTCTTTGATTTTTTCCAAGGGTTTGGTCACAATTTCTATCAGTGTGCCAAATTTCAGCTTTGTAGCATGTCGGGAAGTACAGTAGAATTTTGATGATCTATACATGAGTGAGTAGGTGAGTAGTGAGTAAGTGGCAATTTCGGCGTTTTTTTAAATTTCGTAACTACTCTACCACTTGGAAATCCACGAAACTTGGAGGGATTATTAACTCTATAAAGATCTACGACTATGCAAAGTTTGAGTTTCGCAGCTAATTCCGAACTAGTTTTAGATAGGTTAAATATGGGCTGAAATGTTTCAAGAAAAGATCGTACAGCAGTTTCCGCGCGAACTTGGCGGGGCACTGCCGTGCCCTCAGATTTTAGTTGAAAATAAAATTTTCAATCAATTTGTAAAAACTACGTTACTCTAGCTGCCGTTGTTTTTAAGATATTCAAAATTTTCTTTATCCAGAATTTGGCGCCAGCTACTGTGGTTCGAAAGATATCTTTTTAATTTTTTTATTTAAAAACCACGACTCTCCTTATCTAACTTTGAAAACCTCGTTTTGCTAGTTGCTGTGGTTCCCAAATTATGATTTTGTTAAAAATTTAAAACACAAAATACTTTTAAAATACAAATATGTCAACAGCGGCTGGACTAAATGTGATAAAATCATAAATGAGCCCTATCGATTAAAAAAATTAAATACAGAGTGTTTCATTTAAAAAATAAACCATTTGTCAAAAATTTGGCAAATGTTTGACAATGTAATTTTTGACATCAGATCCTGACGACTCAGGAAAAATAGTTTAACTTTGCTAATTTAAATGTTACTGTCACATCAATATAAACGGAGATAGCTATTGAGTAAAATATGTACGTGGCATATGTCAACTTTTTTGACACTTAAAAAATCTGTGTTTTTTATAGCAAGATGTCTTTGTTTGTCCGGGTTTTTTCGTTAACTTACTTTTTCCGGTGTCATCTTTAAAAAGTAGGTGAATTCATTTTTTTTTGTACATGTGTTATATAAACTTTCTTGAACTTCTTTATCACTAGAGTAACAGCGAATTAAAAAAATACTCTGCCAATATATGGGCCCCTAAGCTCACACTAGGTACTATAGTTATGTGAGCTAATATAACTAAAAACTGAAATATATTTTATTCAACTCCACACTAAATTACCTTTTGTTTGATACCACACAAGCCATGTTTTGACTTAAACTCAAATTTTTGAAATCCACCCCCACCCTTAAAAAAAACAAAAACTAAAATGTATTTTGTTGAACTCCGGACTTAATTACCTTTCGTTTGATATCACACACGCCATATTTTCACTTAAACTCTAATTTTTGAAATATACCCCACCTTTTTTTTTTAAATAAATTAAAATGTATTTTGTTTAACTCCAGACTCAATTACCTTTCGTTTGATATCACACACGCCATATTTTCACATAAACTCTAATTTTTGAAATCTATCCCCACCCTTTTATTTGGTTTGTGTTCGGTGGATTTTGTTCATTTTTAAATGGGACCATCTCGACCCAAGATCCAGCCCAGGTACCAAATTTCATTAAAATCGTCCAAGCGGTTTTTGAGTTATGCGCGTTGGTCGTTACAGACAGACATACAGACACACAGACAGACAGACAGACAGACAGACAGACAAACAGACATACAGACAGACAGACAGACAGACAGACGGCGCAACAAAAAAGTTTCAAAATCATCTGAAACGCAAAGATATATAAAATTTTTTGAAATCGGAGCAACTTTTTTTTTCTCGAAAAAATTAGGATCACCATAGCTCACACTACTATAGTATAGTATATGTGTGAGCTAAAATATTATAAGAGTAATATTATTACAAAAAATTGCCAGGATCATGTCCAGTCATTCATCAAACCCCGTCGTTCAAGATATTGAAAAGGCTTTCAATATCAATTTGTAAAACTCTAGCTGCCGTTGTCTTCGAGATATTTACGATTTTATTTATCCAGAATTTAAAAACCGTGTTTCGCCAGCTACTGTGGTTTGAAAGATATCTTTTTCAATATTTTTTATCTTAAAAACCGCGACTTTCCTTATCTAACTTTAAAAACCTCGTTTTGCTAGTTGCTGTGGTTCCCAAAGTATGATTTTGTTAAATATTTAAACACAAAAAACTTTTAAAATACAAATATGTCAACAACGACTAGACTAAATGTGATAAAATCATAAATGAGCTCTATTGATTAAAAAATTAAATAAACCATATGGCAAAAATTTGGAAAACATTTTCAGATTCTGATGATTCAGGAAAAATACTTTAACTTTGCTAATTTAAACGTTACTGTCAGATCAATATTAACGAAGATAGCTATTGAGTAAAATATGGTAAATCACCCGGTACGTGGCATATGTCAACTTTTTTGACACTTAAAAAAAAATCTGTGTTTTTTTATAGCAAGATGTCTTGTTTTGTCCGGGTTTTTTTGTACATTATAATTTAAAACTAACTATAATAATATAAAATTACTTTTATTGGTAAAAAATTTTGCCAAACCAAAAATATTCTATTGTTTTTATTATCTGAACGCTGCCATCTTGGATTGTAATAGACATATATCATTTATTATGAAATTTTTCAAATCAGCGACCCTTATTTAGTATGCATACGGCAACACTAGTTCTGTCAAACAAAAATGAAAAACTTTGACCGTCATCTTAAATGTTAAATCTCAACTTATAAAAAGTTACTTTTTATAAGTACTTATAAAAGTTGGCTTACTGTTGATAAAATCCAGATTTTTTTTTTGTAAAAATTAAATTTGGTCTATAGTTTATGAAGGTATTATTTATTTTCGACATATTAAGCGCCATATTTGTGTCGGTTGGGAAACCTAATTTTTATTTTTAGTAAGTTTAATGAGCTTTAAAAAGAGGTCTGAAAAATAATTATCGCACAAAAATTAAAGGAAATATCGAAGAAAACTATTTTTTGTGATATAGCCGCCATTTTGTTTTGAAGTGAGGCTTAAAGTAAATCCATCAAAATAAATTTAATATCTCCTAAAACATGGTATTTATGTTTTTTTTAAAATTAGCTTTGGATGTAAAATATTAAAAAATATACCCTTTTTGCAGCTTTTTTTACAAATTTACTTTACTAGTAGTACTTACAATGCCTTCCAGAATGACGGCTATAGGAACTACACCGGTGGCTTCGGCAACTTGATGCTCGATCAAATAGAACATGTACTCGTCGTAGAGTAGTCGAATCAGGTGGAAAGATCCGAAACTAGCCGCCGATCTAAGAGTAAGGTCCCTTATTACCATTGAACTGAAAACGAAAATTACAGTAGTAATCGGGATTTTACTGTAAACCTGGTGAAAACCCAAAAAAGTATATTAAGTCCAAAATTCCAAACAAAATTCCAAATTCCAAACAAAATACAAATTGACAATTTTACCTATAAAAACTCCACTTCAAAAGGAACTGTCTCGCGGCCCTGGAAAAAGTAGGCTGCCCTTCGTAGGGCTTTAAGGCGCTTTTGACCACGTTCTTTAGCCAAGATGCCCATTGCTCCAAAGAGTTCTGCTGTTGCAGCGTCAGTTTGAAGTCGTTCTCGAAGCGAGATACTATTTCATTGTCGCATTGACAAACCTAAAATCAGACAGACAAGTTTAGATACAATAGAATTTCTCAAGAAAATTATTAGACATATCATAAAATTGTATCAATATCTGATCCAACACCAACTAGTAAAAACTAGTCGTGTGTTTAAACACTAATCCATTACCACAAATTCGCGTATTTTGAAAAATTATTTCATAAAATTTTATAGTGCCTTTTTGTTATCATTAAAAAAAGCTCAAAAGAAATGGTTCTCTATGTTTTACAGGATGTAATTGAATGTGGTTGGTAGAAAAGGCCAAAAGGATTATTTTTCTATTGCATCAAACTTTGTTTTTTAGATACAGGGTGTCAAACTTAACAATATTCTTCGATTTTTGTTATAACTTCCTTGCACTACAATTAAAAAGGCCTTTAGATTAGTACAAACATCATGTTTTGTAAAACAAATTTGTACCTATTGCAAAGGTTACTTGGCCACACAGCAATGGAACATTTTTTTGCTACAGTGAATCACAAAATTACTTGACGTTGTCAAATTTGTCATTTTTACAATTTACAGTTTTCCTCCATATAACTTGGAAACAACAAACTTTTGAAATAAAGTTATTTAAACATTTTGTATACTTGTGACCTTCCCACCATCCCTTAAAGTTTGGTACATCATTTAAATTACACCTTGTATACCTCAGGCAAATTCCACAGCAATTGAACGAAGATATACATTTTTTTAATTGAACCTGTTGGTGGAATTCTAACTAAAATAGACAGAGGTTACTGTAGTGTTTGCATATTCTGAGTAAAATGACAAACCCGCAAATTTCAATTTCCCGCGCTGGGATAAATAGGAGGCCGGTCAATGATGTAGGCAATATAGGCTTCCACAGCTGAGCAATGAGCACAGTCCGTAAAGAAACCGATTGTCTGGTAACTCGGTGTCATGGCGGCCGTGACGTCAGGGCTACATCACAGTTTGCCTAGGAATCAACAGTCAAACGCTGTTTATAGCGTAATTTCGTCTTTTCCGAGGAAATTTTGTTCATTTTGGGTCTTGTCGTCTTGTAAGTGTTTAAATACCTGTTCCGTGCTTGCTATAAATGTATGAAAGACTAACTAAAAGAAATTTTATCCACCTGTTATTATTTTGTGCTAAATTCAGGTCAACAACCAAACGTAAACAATTGCCGAAAGCTGGATTTAGAGATCCGTTAAAGTATGTTAAAATAAGTAGGTCGTAGTGTGAAGTAAGCAATAAGAAATGGTGGGTTTAATGTTCGATGGAAATGGTTGATTTCTCAGTTCTTTCTGCTTATTTTTTACTGTAACCAAACCACAAAGTTAATTTTTTCTTGCAGCTTATGTCTTACAGCTTACTTTAAGGAACCATGAATCCAGCTTAAAACTTATTTTTAATGAAGCTTATATTATATTTGTCAACAGACTGTGAACTCTATGAAAACCCAAGTAACATTATTACCACTCAAGGTTTTATTAATTTGGTTCCTAGGTTATTTAGAGGGTGCTGTTATGGGTTTTAGGATCAATTTGGCTACATAAAGGGAATTTATATTACCAATTACCTAAAGGGGTGTTATACAACCAAAAAGTGATATTCCTTCTGTTCCTTTTAGATACTTTTGGTTTTATTGATTTATAAAGATGGTCTTATAAAACCATTTTACCTAAAGTTTTTAAAAATAAATAAATATAAACTTTGGTCATTTAGTTTTTTTCATTACTTTAGGTCATCACAAAAGTGTTATATAATAAAGCTAAAAGGTTATCTTATATCCTTTTGTTTTTATAGTTACCAGTCCATATAGAACCTAGTTTCCTTAAGGTTTTTAAGAGTGGTAAATAGAAACTTTAGACTTTTGGTTTTTGCCATTACTTTTAGGCATTTTAAAAAGGTTTTATAGGAAAGCTTAAAAGTAAACTTAATTCTTTTGTATTTATAGTTACCCATAGCTGTATATTAAATATTATTTAAATAGGCGGCCATTTAAAACCTTGTTTCCTTAAGGGTTCTAACAGAAGTAAGTAAATACTTTCCTGTTTTATTTTTTTAGGTATTTCTTCTAAAAATAATAGATATACCTAGGTACAGATTGGCACATACTTACCTATTGCAAGATTGATGATTTAAAGCCCAATAATTAATAATTGTTGACAATAATTAATAATTGTTGAGTTTCCGTCTTCCTGGGAAGGACACCCAGGCCTAGATAAGGCCTGTTTAGATGACCTATATAAGAGGTTGCCCTTCACCCTGCAGGCACAACGAATATCATTGCACTGGCCCTCTCGATTGTGTCGAAATTGCACGATAAAAAACATTTAAAAGTGTTGAATTATACGCTTTTAAACACTTTAAAAACAAATACAAAAAATTTAAGTGAGGTTATGTTGACTATGTTTACATCGTTTTTTTGTTGGTTTCATAAGGGCATTCAAAAATCCTTTTTGCGATACAGTAACAAATAAAACCAAGTGACCACTATAAAACCATAATGGCGTATATAAATTTATTTAAAAAATATTGTAAAGATAAAATATTTATCTAGTCGTTTTAGCAGTGTTTTTTAACAATAATTTTACTTTAATTTTGATTTATGTAAACCAAACAGACTTTTTAATTGGTGAATAGTGTAAATGATTTTTTTTTTAATTTTAAATATTTGTTTTTTTGTTATCAAAAAACTATTAAAAAGCATTCTTGAGCCGGCGCGCTTGTTTTGAGAGCTTTTCAGATACCATTTTATCAGAAAAATAAATCTGGCAGGCAATTTGATCATCAACAAAACGACAAACTCGGTATATTTTTATGTGATTAAATAATTTTGGGACTCTGACATTTTTGGCAATTTTGTGACCTAAATTATTTTATATAGCCATTGTGAATCTAAAATATCGCCATAGGAAAACTTCTTTACTCTAAAGGTATTATGGTATTCAACAGAATCGCCAGGATACCAAATTACCAAATCTAGTTTTATAATAGGATAGAGGACATTTCTGAGTTGCTTTTAGAACCTGGCATAATAGCTTTAGGCTCTAAAAGGTTCTATACTGGTGGAACCGCTAGAGGGCGAAGCTGGAGTTTATTTCTTATGGTTTTATAGTGAGTTTAATACAAAGGTTGCCACCACCAATTGGGGAGTCCCATTTAGGAGGTCTAAGAGGTATATAAGGGTAATGGGAACGTGCTAGCGACCAAACAGTAACATGGTTTTAAGGAAAGGCGCTGGCAACCTTTTAGCTTCTGCTATAAATAAAGAAATGTTACTTGGGAAAGAAGAGGAATAAGGTTGAGTTACCAGACAACCGGTTTCTTTACGAACCGTGAGCAATGAGATATCAGCGTGAGAGTGACGTCACATGGGATGGCCCCTCGCTCTGTAACCATTTTCAAGGAAACATCGTACTTTTCGTAAGTTCGGTGCAAGTCTTTATACTTTTACACAGGTTGCCTACAGAATTTTTTCAGTCATGTGAACTTAACTGGACGACTGTAGCTGCGTCATCGGGTTTCCATAAAACAAATGACTTAAGACAACCCGTAGACGTAGATTGTTTTATCTACTTACAGTTGGCCAGTCAGGTTCATTGACCTTTCAGATTCTGTAGATAACCTGTGTAAAAGTATAAAGACCTTGAGTCCGGTGTATCAATAAACATTTGCGCAATCTTAATTAATTACGCGGGTTAAATACCATAAATATAACAGTGGCGACGGGGATGGGATTCGAAATCACGCGGGCAAAATTTCATTGGATACAAGAAGTCTCTATTATTTCGAAGATTAGACAACTACAAAAACTTACCCAGGACGCCTGTTCTCGGACACTATGAAAATCTACCCTGTTCAAGTCAGCCAACATCTGACCGATTTGGTTGCCGTTGTGCAGAACCGCTCGCGCCGCTTGGGCCAGGTGATTGAGCGAGGTGTACCGCCTCAAACTAGAACTGAACGCAGAGACAGCTGTCAATTTGGTTTGAAGCATGGCTGCCGGAGCTCCGGCCATTGCACTAGTCAGCCAGTTTTCTAGATCTAAAGCAACAAAAAAAAACAATCCTAAAACAAATACATACTCAGATATTTTTTAAATTAAAGAATTTCGCTTTTATAAAAACGCGGTTACTGGCTGTTGAATAGTAACGGAGAGGGGCTAAACAAACCTTTTTTTCTGAGGGCCACTTTCCACAACTACTATAGTGTGAGCAATAAATCGACATAAAATTCGAAACACGGCTGTTTTTTACATTATTCAACCCGCCTTTACCAGAAAATATAAAAATGTAATTATAGACACTAAGACCAAATTTGGTTTTCCTAAACTGTGTGGTCGGTTATAAATTTATAAATACCCCAAAAAAATATTTTGTTTATGTAGAGGAAAAATATCCATCTTTAAACTGGAAAAAATCTGGTCCTTTATATCCAACCCCGTGCTGCCTACAAAATGGCGTAGCATGGTGTATAAGATTATCAATGAAGTTACTCCGGTAGCAGAAAAAACCAAAAGACATGGAATGAGTCAAAATGACATTTGCAGGCTTTGCAACTCTATTGATACTACTATTATACACCGCGTTAAAAATTGTGGGAATAGTCTCATTATTTGGAACTGGGTAAAAAGTTTACTAAATCGTCTATTTAAAAAAGATTTAAAATTAGTCTCGCAGTGTGGTGAAATGTTACAAGTGACATTTCGTGATAAACAAGATCAAAATGTGTGGTTTTTTTATTGTTGTGCCTTGCTGTTTTACAATATCGATAGGAAAAATCAGGACTTAAATGGATTTTTAGACATAATTCGAGCACAACGACTCAAGCTCATTAAGGAAAATAAATTGCGACTGGTACTAGAAAAATTTTAAGATTCTAATTAAAAAATAAAACCTTATTATTTAACTGTGATATTAGATATGTAGCATAAAGTTATTGATAATAAAGTTAGTTAAAAAAAAAAGAGTGAAAACTTGGAATAAAAATAGTTCGAAAAGGGACTTATGTATATCCTTCTAGTTATAAATTACACAATATAAATTATATGTTGGTTACATAACCAGGCGATTATAAATGACATATTTGATGGTATAGCTAAAAAGTTTTTTACACACAACACTAATAAAAATAAAAGTTTTTGGGGTGTAAGTTTATAACCGATCACACAGTACAGGGGCCAAAAAATACGCATGAATTTACTCAAAATCCTAAAAATGGCTAATTTAATCGTGGATCTTTAAATACGACCTTTAGACAAAACTACAAAATTTAGAGTAAGAATAAATACTAGAAAACCTAAGTTCTAAAACGTTAGAGGGTTAAAAACGGAGTGTTGCCAGACCTGTTGGAACTTAATAATAGCCGAGATATGTAAATGCCGCAGTATTTTCCTTACTTTTTGCGAAATTCCTAATTGACTGCGTCAGAGTTGCAGGTATGGGTTTTAGCACATCAGGAACCAGAACTTGAATTAAATTCTGATAGAAAACCAGATCGACTTGCTTCATGAATTCTTGAACGGGTTCAGTGGCGCACATGCTAAACAATTTGGCCCTAAAATAGAAAAGTATCTAATAATATGTGTAATGGATTATGAATGACCCCCGGCAGATGTTGAGAACAGCTATTCTTGATGTTGTATTAAAGTGGCACCGCGTCATCAAAACCGTGATGGGCGGGAAGGGAGTAGAGGGGTACATACAGTGGCACGCACTTCCAGTAATTTTTTTCTTGGTATTGATTCCCAAAACGAGGCACTGCATGTCTTCTTCTAAACGATTTTATTGGAAATGAACATATATACTCTTGTCTGGTTGTTACGAACATATTGATTTAGCCGGGCTATGACGTTTTCTATTCGTTGATGTTTTGACTGTTTTAATGTCAAACAAATTGTGACCGACTTTTTACAAAACAAATTACCGTTTTTGCAACTAAATCAATATTTGCGCACATTTTCATATAATTTTGGATCCTCTTTTATGTTTCGGATCTTTATTTATTAGGTAAGTACCTATTTTATATCTCCTTTAAAAGGTCTCGGTGTTTTATTATAGACATATGAAGCGGCACACTGCGGGTACAAAGTGAAACAACAATTTTTTGGGGCTTCTTTACATAGATTTTGCCCCAAAACTTGGTTTACCATAGCTATGACGCGGTGCCACTTATATACATACTCAACTATAAGATTGGATTTCACAACGAACCAAAATAAAAAGTGGATACACCATGAGATTGACATTTCCATTGAAAAAGCTGAAATACAGACAAGAGTAGATGGGTACTCATAGGCAACCCGTAAGTTAGGCCAACCCAAATACGTTATAGCATAAATACGGGGCATACCCATGCATTCTCACAAGCGATACTTGAAGCCAGGACCCCTATTTAATTCTTATATATATATTTATCGGTTTCACAACGTTCTACGTCTTCCGATACCCAATCCCCACTCGTTTCTGTTTGCCCATAATTGATCATCTAGGCCTCTTATTATTATTTCACTGTCTATTCCTTCTCTCCAGCTTCTCCTTGGCCGTCCTCGTTTTCTTCGGCCAGTTGGTTTCCATTGTAGTATTTGTTTAGGGAGTCTTTCATCATTCATTCTTTGTACATGTCCGTACCACACCAGTTGCTTTGTTCTTATATCATCCACTAAAGTACGTTCCCCCACTGTCATAATTTCTCTTATTCTTTGATTTGTAACTCTTTCTCTTTTGGATTTCCCTGCTGCTCTTCTCCAATAGTCCATCTCCGTAGCGGAAAGCATTTTTTCTGTTCTATCCTTGATAGGCCATACTTCTGAGCCGTATGTAATAATACTTTTTACAATGGTGTTATATATAAGCTTTTTGTTATGTTTTGATATACTTTGGTCCCAAATTATTCCATTTAATAAAGTTATTGCTTTTCTTCCTTGTACGTTTCGATCTTTTATAGCTTTGTCTAGTGTAATTTTTAGACCTAAGTATTTATACTCATCACAGGACTGAATTTTTTTTTTACGGGTATGCGCAAGGAGATCTCTATCACGCTCGACAAGCGGCAAGTGCGCGGAAATGTTGGTGTGTGTTGGTTTTGAAACGGTTCAGGTTGTAACCAGCAGGGAAAACTGTCGCAGGGAGTTTATTCCACAGCGATGCTGTTCTCCAGAGATATGAATTCTGATATAATGAGGTTCTTGGTGCCTCTATTTTGACAATAAATTGATGGTTACCGTCTGTTTGACGTGTTCGCCTAGTAGGTGCTACTCCCGGGGGGATCATACGTGCCAACTCTTCAGAGCACTTTCCGTGATAATACCTGTAGAAGAGAGATAGATCGCCCACAGTTCTTCGATGTTCGAGACTATCCAAGCTACGGGTAAGTGCGGGGTCATTGATCAGCTTGATAGCTCGTTTTTGCACGGTATTCAAAAGCATTAAGGTATGTTTGGGTGCCGCACTCCATATATGTAAGCAGTACTTCATAGTTGGTCGAATCTGGGCTTTGTAGAGTGTCAGCAGTTGGCTTGGTGTATACAGATGTCTTGTACGAAATAGCACCCCAAGCTTTTGGGATGCCCTTTTAGCTATATCTGCCACGTGACTGTGCCAAGACATGTTGGTCTCTGCAGTGACTCCTAAGATGTTCAACTGGCTCTGCAATGCGACAGCACTTCCAGAGAGCATGATGTTTGGCTCACCGGTGCTGGTCTTTATTGAAAACAGGGCTGCTTGGGTTTTCTGCGCGTTGAACTGTACAAGGTTTTTGTTGCCCCAGTCCTCTATTATCTCCAAGTCGTTATTTATCTGTGATATTTCAGTTAGTCTAAGGTAATGGAATTCACGTGCGGAGAAACATGTGGGTGGTATCACTGAGGAGACTACATTGCCATCATCTGCAAAGCAATAAAGTGGATTTACTGTTTTATCTATGAGGTCATTTATGTAAATCAGAAAAAGTGTTGGCGAAAGGATTGCTCCCTGTGGCACACCAGCATTTATTTGGTAAGAGTTGGAGTTCCGGCCATCCAGTGCAACATAAATGGATCAATCCTTAAGGTAACTTTCAAACCAAGTGCAAAGTCTCGGCGACAATCCCGTTGCTTTGAGCTTGTTGAGCAGATTTTCATGCCAGACTTTATCGAATGCTTTAGATATATCTAAGGCAATTGTTCTTGTTTCACCTCGCAACTCAATCGCTTTTTGCCATAAGTGAGTGACGTATGTAAGTAAATCACCAGTTGACCTATATTTTCGAAATCCGTATTGCTTGTCGTTGATAATTTTGTACTTTTCCAAGTACTTGGTTAGGTGATTGTTCACAACTATTTCCATTACTTTTGATATCACCGGAAGTAGAGCAATTGGTCTATAGTTTAACGGATCTGTCTTTTTTCCTTTCTTTGGAATGGGTTGTACTGCGGCAGACTTCCATGATGATGGATATACTCCTTGCCTATAAGATAAATTGAATAATTTTGCGAAAGTTGGGGTGAGTTCGCTAGCATAATTTTTGAGTACTATCGCGGGAATGCCATCTGGACCCATTGCTTTGTTTGTATCCAACTTTTTAAGGGATTTTCGTATTTCTCTGTGACAAAAGGGTACCTCTGGCATACTGTGGGAAACCCTTTCAATGAACGGTGGAGTTTTTCCATTTGGCACTGTTAGGTTTGAGTTGGAGGAAAAGATTTTGGCCAGCATATTGGCTTTTATCCTCTGATGTTGTGGCTAAGTGAGTATTTTTGTCTGTAAGTGGTGGTATGGATGACTTGGTGAAGTTTGATCCAATGGCTTTTGCAAGAGACCAAAAGGACCTAGAACTACTTGGACAATTCAGCAACCTGTTTTCTATTCTTTGATTGTATGTTTCTTTGGCGGCGTCAATAGTAATTTTGCAACTATTTCTGGCTTCTATAAATTCTGTGTGGTTTTGAGCGGTTTGTTGTCGGTTCCAAAGGTTATATGCTCTGTGTTTTTTCTGTACAGCCGTTTGACAATGGCTGTTGTTTTATTGTATGTGGGATATATGCATCCATTCCAGATAAGATTACTTTTGTTATTTCATTACAGCAAATAGTGGGATCACCTGTTTTAAAGCAAACCTCTTGCCATGGAAAATCCAGGTAAAACTGTTTAAGGTCATTCCATTTTGGATGAACCAAGTGGGGGATCTACTTGAATTGTGTACAAGTCAGGATTTGTAGTTAGGAACAAGTCTAAAAGCGCTGCAAATTCACCCCTTTCTGAGATACGGGTAGGTTTATCGACAAGCTGCGTTAGGCCACAACTTATGGCAAAAGCTTCTGCTTCCCTGCCTTCATTATCTGTTTTGTTGTGGTGTTTTAGCCAGGGTATATTGTGGACGTTGAAATCGCCTAAAAAAACAATTTCCAATATGTGGATAGTTAGACTGTATACTATCACAGTTTTCGGATAATGTCGCAAAAAATTTTGATACTCGGTGTTACTTGGCGGTCGGTAGAGGCAGCAAATGAACTTGGTCGATGACTTTGAGGTGCATTTCAGCCATATGATATCGAGGTTCGCTGGTTCTAGCTTCTCCTCTCGATGACATGAAAGGTCATTTTTAATGTACACACAGATCCCAAAATTATGTCGAAATCGGTGGTGTAGGTCATAGCCGTGATCAAGATAGGTGTTGCAGAACTGATTTTAGTTTCAGTGAGAACAAGGATGTCAGGTCGTTGTTCTTCAAGATGTTGGTGAACTGAATTCATTTTGGTACTTAATCCTCTTATATTGCTAAAATTAATTCTGAGTTGAGTTTTTGGTCTTCTTTTAATATCTTTGCATGAAGGACCCCCAGTATCACCCGACGCCCGGAGATCCGAGTGGTCGGGTATTTTACCTCCGGAATATTTTGATCCTGGAGGCGCCATCATGCTATCTGTTACTCATTGTTGGAACCGGACTGCCAGCGCAGTAGCGGAACGTGGTAATACCACTTAGCGCTACTCACTTCTGGCATGGTGGTATCTCACCGGTCGACGCCCAATGAGTAAAAAGCGTCTACCACCCACAGAATTCGCTGCCCGGTATTTAAGATTAGATCCTGTTTCATTCCACCGATACACATATACTCTGTCTTATTGAGATTAACCTCTAGTCCCCACTTATTGTACTCTTCTATTAGTTTTCGTGTCATATATTCGAGATCGTCATAATTCGTCATAATCCTGAGCCACTACTATCTGATCATCGGCGAAACATAAAGTATACAAGGTGGTTTCGTCCAACGGAATTCCCATGTTTTGGCATTTTCTCTTCCATACTTTAAGGACTTGTTGTTCCAAGTATATCTTAAAGAGCGTAGGCGAGATACAGCAACCTTGTTTAAGACTTTTATTTACTTGAAAGCCTTTGGTTAGTTTTGCTTTTATTTTAACTTTTGCCTTACTACTGCGGTATAACTCTTTGATGGCCTTATGTTTGTGTTTTCCAACGCTTTCCAAAGTAGATTTAGTGGTATACTATCATATGCCTTCTGCAAATCGACGTAAAGCAGATGCAGCTCTTGTCCGTATGCCATTTTCTTTTCAATAACTTGGGTTATACAAAAGAGATGATCTGAAGTCGATCTACCCGCTTTGAAACCAGCTTGTTCTTCTGCCTCCATGTCTTTATATTCGCTCTGCACTTTATTTCTTATTATTTTACCGTAAATTCTGCTTAGCGTACTAGTCACAGATATACCTCTATAATTGTCACATATATCTTTCCTTCCCTTTTTGTGTATTGTGGATATATATGACGTTTTCCACTCAGTTGGTACTACAGTTCCATTTAAATATTTTTGGAAAAGATTCCGTAATCTCCAAAACAGTTCTTCAGTGCGATATTTAATAAGTTCGGCTGGGATATTTCCGGGTCCGGCAGATTTACCGCTTTTTAAGGTTGTGCACACGTTTTTGACCTCAGAGATTGTGAGGGGTACTGGAGATCCCATCGTTCTAATTATATTGTCTCTTGCGTCTTCCTTGAATTCTGCTCTATCTTCAGTTAAAAGTTTTTTAAAATGCTCATCCCATTCTTTGTCTGATATTGGTGAAATGATATCTCTGCATGTTTCTTTTTTAATCGATCTTATAGTTTTCCAGCTTTCGGTACTTCTCCTACCTCCTAAGTAAGAATCTATTTTCTGGCACTTTTGCGTCCACGAATGATTTTTCTTATCACTGATCATTCTTCTCACCTTTGATTGCGCGATTTTGTATTCTTGTCTGCTTCTATCTGTCTTTTGGGATAAGTAGGTGTGATATAATTTCCTTTTTTCCTTTATTTCTTTTTCAATCTCAGCATCCCACCAGTATGGTTTTCTTCTTTTAGAAGTTTCTTCCACTAATCCTAGTGCTTCTTTTGCAGCTTGGTGGATGCTTAATGTAATACTTTCGTATTCCTCATCTGGGGTTTCACCTGAACTTGTATTAAGTTTTTCGTTCAGTCTCTTTTTGTATAAGTTTTTTACGCTGTCATGTTCTAGGCTTAGTAGATTATATTTACAGTGATCAATTTCTTCAATCACTGTATCATCAAGATGTTGTTGATGCAGGCTTCGGCCTTGATCCGCATGTTGATCCACGCTTTGTTCTGACATCTTGAATTTTTAGTTTTGTCTTTTGTTTAGTGATAAGATAATCAATGACGGATTTCAGGTTTTGTGAGGGTTTGCTCTAGGTATATTTGTGTATTTCCTTATGTTGAAAAAAACCGTTTTGGATTTTTAGGTCTAATTGCTCTACTTCTAATCTATATTTAATTCTTAATATTCCTTTTTCGCGTAGACAGGATTTGGGTTACTACGCATGCGTTAGTTTTGATGGTTTTGGAACATACTCCGATACGTCCCTACATTATTTGACAGTTGTCAAAAGTTTAGGGTTATTTCTATTATTTTCTTCTAAAAACTAGTTGATTGGGTGAAAATTTATCAAATTGTGGATTGAAATTGTAGTTTTTCTAAAACTAATTGTACAGATATATTGTGGACACCATGAAGAGTGTTTAACGGCATTTACAAACCACTCTTAACTTTATTAACTTATATGAAGAAAATACAAGTAGGTACCTATGGAGTGGCACTTTCTTACTTCTCCCGGAAATTTTTCCGCAAACCGCACATGTTTTACGTGAGTTATTTTCTATTTTTCACAGAAAAAAACACAATTTTACACGACAAACGCAAAACACCGCAAAATGTAAATAAGCAAGAAAGATGGGCCCACAGGGCAGCTGTGTGTCTACATGACATGACACACGCCTGCGCACTTGAAAATTTGCATCCGCAAATTTAAATTTGTCATTGTTTTCAAAGCCAGCTATGGGGGCTTCACTTTTTGATTCTTTGAACATATATTTATGCAATAACGTATTTGGGCCAACCAAACCAACGATGCTTTTAAAAAAAATCTCTTTTGAGACCCTGATCAGTTGTTGACAGATTTTATTTTAAAATTTAATAAAAAAAACTGGTAAAACACTTTAAGTAAATCAACAAAAACAGCTATTAAAAATCACTTAAAACTTTTAAACCAGGGAACGGAAATCTCAAATAGATGAAACAGGAGCAGGAGGGCGGCCATTTTGGATTTGCCACTTTAATTCTGGTCAAACCCAATTCGCCCTAGGCTCCAGAGACATCAATAGAATTACTATTGCGCATTTCTCTTGTGGTTAGTGAAACTGTTTATTGTAAGGCCAACATAAAAAATATATAGGAAAAAATGAGCTAATTTTTTTTCACAAAACTCTGGTCAAATCGACACCATCTTAGTATTCCATCAAACTTTCGTGAGGGTAAAAGATTATTAAGCAGTTGTAAATGTTGGTGGAGTTTTATAATGACACCAAAACGATTCAAAATTGAAATCACTTACTTGGAAAGATATTTCTCCTCTTCACACTCATCTCCATTGTTGTTGTACTGTGAACGCCAGAACTCTCTCCATAAAGATTCGACAGTGTTAAACTCCAGGCTCGAAATGGCGTCTAAAAAAGCTTCCAGATGCTCTCTGTAGATTGACCTAGTAATAATATATTAAAATATATATCAATATTTTTTAAGTGAAAGCTTTTATCATAACAAAAACATTTTATGCAAAAAAAAGCCAAGTACGCGAAAATGATATTCTGTAAAAAGAATTGAGATAAAAGTAAACCCAATTTCTTTAATACAAATTTTAAAATAAAAGGTTTTTACTAGTTTGGAAATGCTTTTTTAAACTTTGCTATTACAGCCAAACTTTTTTACCAGTATTTACTAAGACCTTAAAACTTAGCATTTTAGACTGGGTTTAAGTATCAAGTCTATAGACTTAGTTTAAGTGTATTTTTTTAATACTCACAGGTCAAATAGCTGCAAAGATTTGGTTCACCCTAATGTGCAATATGATAGTAAGCATTTCTCAGTGAGTTTCATCTCATATAAATTTAAATTAACTTTAGAAATAAAGAAAAACCACATAAAAAATTTGTTACGAAATGTCATTTTTTGGAAATTTAGTTCGTAGAGTCGTAGGATTCCCGTTAAAAATACTCTGCCAATCTATGGGCACCTAAGCTCACACTATATATGTACTATAGTCATAGTGTGAGCTAATATAATAAAAACTGAAATATATTTTATTCAAATCCAGACGACTCAATTACCTTTCGTTTGATACCACACAAGCCATGTTTTGACTTAAACTCAAATTTTTTAAATCTACTTCCACCCTTTTAAAAAAACTAAAATGTATTTTGTTTAACTCCAGACTCAATTACCTTTCGTTTGATATCACACACGCCATATTTTCACTTAAACTCTAATTTTTGACATCTACCCCCACCCTTTTTTTTTAAATAAACTAAAATTCATTTTGTTTAACTCCAGACTTAATTACCTTTCTTTTGATATCACACACGCCATATTTTCACATAAACTCTAATTTTTGGAATCTACCCCCACCATTTTATTTGGCTTGCGTTCCGTGGATTTTGTTCATTTTTAAATGGGACCATCACGGCCCAAGACCCAACTTAGGTACCAAATTTCATTAAAATCGGACAAGCGGTTTTTGAGTTATGCGGGTTGGTCGTTACAGACAGACATACAGACAGACAGACAGACAGACAGACAGACAGACAGACAGACAGACAGCAAAACAAAAAAGTTTCAAAATCATCTGAAACGCAAAGATATATAAAAATTTTTGAAACCGGAGCAACTTTTTTTTTCTCGAAAAAATTAGGATCACCATAGCTCACACTACTTATATAGTAGTAGTGTGAGCTAATACTCTCAAATTGTAGTACCACCACTGAGGGGTGGTTTCAATTTCGAAAAACAGTAGAAATAATCCATGACTGATAAAAAAAACTTATATACAAAAATTTTCCAAGCAAATAAGTAACCTAAAACTATATCTGTAAATGCATTACCGTATTATATACGTATCAATATTTAAATACTGTAAAAAGCACAAGATATATTAGAATCCGTTTTCAATTACACATCCACCAATCTAAAAAATTAACATGTAAAATATATCGGACAGCTGACACCGTTTTTATTCGACATTTATTAGGGACGTTCGGAGGTTTAAATATGGCTACCATTTTTAAACCAAAATATTATATTATTTTTATTTATCTTTAACCATTGGGAGGAAATAATGTCTTTGTTACAACGAAAAAAGATGACCCATATCGCAAGGTATTTATGAACAATTTATATAAATATTAAAAATTATTGCATTCACGGCAAAAATAAGTCAAACCTTCGAAAAAAAATCTAGACTTGTAGACCTAGGATTGAAGCCGTAATAGCCAAGTTTAGAAAAACATTTGCAAACTAGTAAGAACCTTGTGTGAAACCACCAGAAACAACTACTCCGAGGGAAAATACCCCTACCGGCATTGAATTATACTGATGGTTTGAGGCTTTCGTTGGGAACTTGTTAAAACTGTTTGGTTTCCACTTTCTCCAACGTCGATCATGAGGATACGAGTGATCCCCGTCTGGAACACGTCCTGATAGTCAGGAACAAATGTTCCATGCCAATCCACTGGATGGATTGGCATGGAACATTTGTTCCTGACTATCAGGACGTGTTCCAGACGGGGATCACTCGTATCCTCATGATCGACGTTGGAGAAAGTGGATGGATTGGCATGGAACATTTGTTCCTGACTATCAGGACGTGTTCCAGACGGGGATCACTCGTATCCTCATGATCGACGTTGGAGAAAGTGGAAACCAAACAGTTTTAGTAAGAACCTTTCATTTTAATATTTGTATTGGAGAACTTGGGTTTACTTGTATCTCAATTCTTTTTACGGAATATCATTTTCGCGTACTTAACTTTTTTTACATGAAATGTTTTTGTTATGATTTCACTCCTTTTTTAAAGAATTTGAATACTATTTAAGTTTTGAAGTAGTAAAATAGGCGGAATATTGTTCAAAACTTTTCCAATGCCTTATTGAAAATCAAACTTATCCAAAGTTGCAAAAAAATATATAAATGCTTATTTCCTTCTTTTTGTCAAAGCATTTTGCTTTTGTTTCAAATTGTGTTTTATGTAATAAACTTAGCAATTTTCTCATATAGAAGCCTCAAACTTCTGCCTTCAAACTTTATGACAAAGGTGAAATTTTATTAAATTTTATGACACTTGACCACTTATCGGCCTAAACTTTTATAATTGTCTTGAAATTTTATTACTTTTTATGTCATTTTATAAACATTTTTAAATTTTATCACTATTTATGACTTTAGAACCGGTAATAATCTACATAGGGTCCACATTTCACATGCTTCAATGAGAATTATCATAATTAACTTACTTATTTCTAATTACTTCCAATATTTTAAATTAAATTTGATTTTGGAGGTTGCGATGGAAAATTAAATAAATAAAAAGACTTACTTTAATGTGTCCACGTCTTCATATCCACAATCGTCAGGCAACTCTTCAAGGAAATGGATATCTGGAAAGGCGGGAATCGCGTTAGTGCTGTCACCTAGGAAAAAAGAAAACATTTTTGTGACACTGTTGTTTAAACGTATTTTTTTTACATTTTATTTATTATAAAATGTCCTCAAGATAGGGTAAATTCCCAAGTAACATTTCTTTATTTATAGCAGAAGCTAAAAGGTTGCCAGCGCCTTTCCTTAAAACCATTTGTTTCAATGTTTGGTCGCTAGCACGTTCCCATTACCCTTACATACCCCTTAGACCTCCTAAATGGGACTCCCTAATTGGTGGTGGCAACCTATGTATTAAACTCACTATAAAACCATAAGAAATAAACTCCAGCTTCGCCCTCTAGCGGTTCCACCAGTATAGAACCTTTTAGAGCCTAAAGCTATGCCAGGTTCTAAAAGCAACTCAGAAACGTCCTCTATCCTATTATAAAACTAGATTTGGTAATTTGGTATCCTGGCGATTCTGTTGAATACCATAATACCTTTAGAATAAAGAAGTTTTCCTATAAAAGCTATGGCGATATTTTAGATTCACAATGGCTATATAAAATAATTTAGGTCACAAAATTGCAAAAAATGTCAGAGTCCCAAAATTATTTTATCACGTAAAAATATACCGAGTTTGTCGTTTTGTTGATGATCAAATTGCCTGCCAGATTTATTTTTCTGATAAAATCGTATCTAAAAAGCTCTCAAAACAAGCGCGCCAGCTCAAGAATGCTTTTTAATAGTTTTTTGATAACAAAATAACAAATACTTAAAATAAAATAAAAATCATTTACACTATTCACCATTAAAAAAGTTTGTTTGGTTTACATAATTCAAAATTAAAGTAAAATTATTGTTAAAAAACACTGCTAAAACGAGTAGATAAATATTTTCTCTTTACAATATTTTTTAAATAAATTTATATACGCCATTATGGTTTTATAGTGGTCACTTGGTTTTATTTGTTACTGTATCGCAACAAGGATTTTTGAGTGCCCTTATGAAACCAACAAAAAAGAACAATGTAAACATAGTCAACATAAGCTCACTTAAATTTTTTGTATTTGTTTATAAAGTGATTAAAAGCGTATAATTCAACACTTTTAAATGTTTTTTATCGTGCAATTGCACACAATCGAGAGGGCCAGTGTAAAGATATTCGTTGTGCCTGCAGATTGGAGGGCAACCTCTTATATTGGCCGTCTAAACAGGTCTTATCTAGGCCTGGGTGTCCTACCCAGGAGGACGGAAACTCAACAATTATTAATTATTGGGCTTTAAATAATCAATCTTGCAATAGGTAGGTACCAATCTGTACCTAGGTATATCTATTATTTTTACAAGAAATACCTAAAAAAATAAAAGACGAAAGTATTTACTTACTTCTGTTAGAAGGAAACAAGGTGTAAACCTTATATGGCAGCCTATTTAAATAATATTTAATATACAGCTATGGGTAACTATATAAATACAAAAGAATTAAGTTTACTTTTAAGCCTTCCTATAAAACCTTTTTAAAATGCCTAAAAGTAATGGCAAAAACCAAAAGTCTAAAGTTTATATTTACCACTCTTAAAAACCTTAAGGAAACTAGGTTCTATATGGCCGCCTATCTAATCATATTTACTTTTAAACTACTGGTAACTATAAAAACAAAAGAATATAAGATAACCTTTTAACTCTATTATAAAACACTTTTGTGATGACCTAAAGTAATGAAAAAAACTAAATGACCAAAGTTTATATTTATTTCTTTTTAAAAACTTTAGGTAAAATAGTTTTACAAGACCATCTTTATAAATCAGAAATCAATAAAATCAAAAGTATCTAAAAGGAACAGAAGGAATATCAGTTTTATTATACTCCCTTTATAAATCACTTTTTGGTTGTATAACACCCCTTTAGGTAATTGGCTATATAAATTACCTTTATGTAGCTAAATTGATCCTAAAACCCATAACAGCACACTCTAAATAACCTAGGAACCAAATTGATAAAACCTTGAGTCGTAATAATATTTTCCTTAGAAATACGAAAAATTAAAACAGAAGTAATAAAATACGTTGAAATTTCGGTAACAAACTTTAAGAAAAAGGGCTTTCATAGCCTGAATACATCAAAGGAAATAGGAAGGAATAACCTGTGTCATTCAATTGTTTTAGAAATGTAATATGTATACATTAATGTCATTTTCGATCTATGATCAAAACCCGCGCCCGAGTGTTCCTGGATAATCGTCGCTAAGCTTTGGTCAAGCAAGGATGAACAATAATGATGATTTATTTTAAAAACTCACAAATTTTATTAAAGAAAGTAATGAAAAACAAACAGAAACGCTACGGCAGGAAATTATTATTATCAATATTATCCGACCAAATACTATCTCAGAAACATCAACAACCGAACGTTTGTGATGTAGTTTGGCTTTTTTTCTCTTTATGGGTAAAAAACGTTGTAAAATGATAGAAAATAGTGTTTACCTAAATATGGAGCATGCGCAGAAAGTGCGCCATTGTTCGAGTTCGAATCTGAAGAATCAGAATTCCGCTTGAACGGACGTACAGTACCCTGCGCCTTCCCTACATTGTTCGTGTTCAGCATTACTCGACTGGAACTATCTTCTAGATTCATTAGAGAGGAACCTGGCTTGATACGAATCCCGTAGTAATGATATTTGGAGTTGCCTCTAAAAATTAAGAGATAGTAACAACGTTAAATTTAGTTTTTGGTATACTGAGAATCGGTATGATTTTGTACATGACCCCACATTTTACGAATAATAAAATGTCGAGTTTATGCTGTGTAAAATTTTTATTTCCTTTTTTTTGGGCATTTAATCTATCAAATCGCTCATCCGAAAGAATACTGTCACAATTCAAAAAGGTAGAATTTTCAGAAGAAGCAATTTAAAGTTGTAATTAATTTAATTCATCGATTTATGTATGGTTATGTATCATAAAACACAGGCTTTTTAGTAGTATTTGTCTTATTCTGAATTAATTTAAATTTTTTGCTTTTGTTAAAGACACAAAAAAATTATTTTAGTGACATAGATGTGTCACTTTTTTACTAAATGTGGTGCTTACTTGCGAGCTAGTAGTAGAGTGCCATCTCTCGGGTAATATTGAAAGTTTACATGTGACACTTTTCTACAACATATAGAACATAATGTTTGGAATTCTTTGCAATTAAAAAATGAATTTTAGAATGAGATGACTAAATTTTTTTTTATAAAAAATGAGCTAGGACTCAAACCAAAATGCAGCACTAGGTTTAAATGCTTAGCTTTTTATTTCTTACCTCGAGTTGAGTTTTTCCTTTAAAAATTTCAATTCTCCTTTTTTTGGACATTTAATTTATCAAAATTTCTAAACAACCGTAATTTATTTTAATAAACTGCATAAAAGATAAGCTAAGAGTTAAACCAAATTGTAGTACAAGGTTAAAGGTAAAGTATGTCCACAAATAGAGGTCAAAAAATTTTATTTTCCAACAAAAAGTCAAACAGTTTTGCTTATATAAATATTAGGGAGGTCGAAAAACAAGAACACGTAAAATAATATAAAAGTAAACTGCCTTTCTTTTTGGTTATGAAGCAAAGTGGCAAATAAAAAAAATATTTTAAAGCTTATCTAAAGACTAATTCAACAATTGCAACTCAAATTTTTATAAAGATTGACTTTGTCAAAAAATAAAAAAAAATGTTCTATTTGTTTTCTTGAAACCTCTATCCATGAAAATACTGTAATAAAAGAAATTGAGAAATATCATTTTAATAGATTCATCGAGTTCAGTACTAAGGACTAGCATTTCTGTGTTGCGACACTTACAATAGGTAGAACTTTCTAAAACTATCAGTTCGGTGGCCTAATTGGTGGGGCGTTGGCGAGTAAAGGGTTTGATTCCCGGCCGAGCGGTGCTTTTTTTGAAATTTTTGATCTTTAATTTTCCCCCCTTTCTAGTTTGGAATTAAACACTTAGTCTTGTATTTCTTACCTGGTGCCTAATCTCCTAGTTCTCAATCCCAAGAAGACGGAACGTATGAGCTTCCCGAACGACGCAGCATTGACCGGTTCGAGTTTGTGGTCCGAGCAGTGTCGCAGATAATGAGCATACAGGGTAGATCGGGGTAATGACACCCCCTCCGCCGTTTCGTAGTTTTCTAGAAGCCATTGGACCTTAAAGATAAATAAAATAAAAACAAATGGAAATTTTTTTTTAATTGATTTTTATTTTCTCAACAACTGCATCTAGTAAAAAAGAAAGTCTTAAAAACAGCGAAAAAAATCTTGAAATGATACATGAATCTGGGGGTTAAATTAATATTGTCATCAAATAAATAAAACACATGATTCACTGGGTTGCCTTTGCGTCGTCAAAGCTTCAAAAGAACTGAACTGATTTTGACGAAATGTTTAAACAAAGAATCCAGTTAGGGTAAGGACAATAAATAAATAAGTATACTAATTGACCTGTCAATTCAAACATTTACAAAAAAATAATACCGTTTTCGATCAACACTGCTCTCGACCGTTCAGAAATCGCTCATTGCTGAAGCAGATCTCTATGGGAGCAATTGCAAACTGATGCCTAATTGATCCAAATCCTAAATGGAGCGCTCCAAGAGGGATCTCTAATCAAATTCGCTTTTACCACAAACCCTCAAAATTTTTGATGTTATTTGGAAAAACGAGGTTTTCTATTCATTTTGTTCCACTACACACAAACGAAAAGAGAAAAAACGCGCCAAAGCACAATGAAAATAGTAGGGTTATGTTTATTGTTTTGAATCAAACCCGTTGATCCGTCTCAGGACTGAGAGCAAGCGAGATCAATCCGCGCAAGATTTAGAGGCCGTTTTGCCGCATCGAATAAAGAAAGCGGGAGTGACGCGACGCTTAAATCAAACACACCAATCTTTGAGAGATTGATCTCGGATCGCTCGGGGCGGTTTTTGATCGTTGATCGAAAACGGCATAAGAGTATAAGAATGTGCAACGCGCAGAGCAGTCATGCCAAAAACTGTTTAACTCGCGAGCTACGCGACAGATGGCGTTGCTTAAATCCCATGAATAGAGACAAAGGATCACGACAACTGCGTCTTCTTGGTCTTCTGGAGACGCTAGGCTTCCAGGATATAGTGACCCTGGTCATGAATTGTTTTAAGTGTTTGACATAAATGTACCTGTCCCATCTATTTCTGTTTTAGTAATAAGTTTTGTTCTTGTTATCAAAATTTGAAGTATTTCCCAACTTAAACACGTCAAAAAAATGTCCAGGGAAATAATACAGACAAGGAAAGGCATGTCTAACCATCTCCTAAAATCGGTTTTATTTAAATACGTTATAGCATAAATATACATGTTCAAAGAATCGAAAAGTGAAGCAATGGCAAATTTAAATTCGCGGATGCGAATTAGCTCACACATATACTATACTATAGTAGTGTGAGCTATGGTGATGCTAATTTTTTCGAGAAAAATACTCTGCCAATATATGGGCCCCTAAGCTCACACTAGGTACTATAGTTATAGTGTACGTGTGAGCTAATATAATTAAAAACTGAAATATATTTTATTCAACTCCAGACAAAATTACCTTTTGTTTGATACCACACAAGCCATGTTTTGACTTAACCTTAAATTTTTAAAATCTACCCCCACCCTTAAAAAAACAAAAACTATAATGTATTTTGTTAAACTCCGGACTCAATTACCTTTCGTTTGATATCACACACGCCATATTTTCACTTAAACTCTAATTTTTGAAATATACCCCCACCCTTTTTTTAAATAAATTAAAATGTATTTTGTTTAACTCCAGACTCAATTACCTTTCGTTTGATATCACACACGCCATATTTTCACATAAACTCTAATTTTTGAAATCTACCCCCACCCTTTTATTTGGTTTGTGTTCGGTGGATTTTGTTCATTTTTAAATGGGACCATCTCGACCCAAGACCCAGCCTAGGTACCAAATTTCATTAAAATCGGCCAAGCGGTTTTTGAGTTATGCGCGTTGGTCGTTACAGACAGACATACAGACAGACAGACAGACATACAGACAGACAGACAGACAGACGGCGCAACAAAAAAGTTTCAAAATCATCTGAAACGCAAAGATATATAAAATTTTTTGAAATCGGAGCAACTTTTTTTTTCTAGAAAAAATTAGGATCACCATAGCTCACACTACTATAGTATAGTATATGTGTGAGCTAAAAAAGTTGCTCCGATTTCAAAAATGTTTATATATCTTTGCGTTTCAGATGATTTTGAAACTTTTTTGTCGCGCCGCTTGTCTGTCTGTCTGTCGGTATGTCTGTCTGTAACGACCAACGCGCATAACTTAAAAACCGCTTGGCCGATTTTATTGAAATTTGGTACCTAGGCTGGATCGCGCCGTCTGTCTGTCGGTATGTCTGTCTGTAACGACCAACGCGCATAACTTAAAAACCGCTTGGCCGATTTTAATGAAATTTGGTACCTAGGCTGGGTCTTGGGTCGAGATGGTCCCATTTAAAAATGAACAAAATCCACCGAACACAAGCCAAATAAAAGGGTGGGGGAAAATTTCAAAAATTAGAGTTTATGTGAAAATATGGCGTGTGAAACGAAAGGTAATTGAGTTCGGAGTTAAACAAAATACATTTTAGTTTTTGTTTTTTTAAGGGTGGGGGTAGATTTCAAAAATTTGAGTTTAAGTCAAAACATGGCTTGTGTGGTATCAAACAAAAGTTAATTTAGTCTGGAGTTGAATAAGATATATTTCAGGTTTTAGTTTTATTAGCTCGCACGTACACTATAACTATAGTACCTAGTGTGAGCTTAGGGGCCCATATATTGGCAGAGTATTTTCAAGTGCACATGCGTGTGTTTTGTCATGTAGACACACAGCTGCTATGTGGGTGGAGGCCATATTGACATTTTGCGGTGTTTTGCGTTTGTCGTGTAAAATTATGTTTTTTTCCGTGAAAAATGGGAAATAATTCACGTAAAACATGTGCGGTTTGTGCAAAAATGTCCGGAAGAAGTAAAGAAGTGCCATTTCATAGGTAACTACTTGTATTTTTCATTATAGTTTGTTAATAAAGTTAAGAATAATTTATAGATACCATTAAACAGTCTTCATGGTGTCCACAATAAATCTGCACAATTAGTTTTAGAAAAACTATAATTTTAATCCACAATTTGATACATTTTTACCTAATCAACTAGTTTTTAGAAGAAAATAACAGACATAATCCTAAACATTTGACAAGTGTCAAATAATGTAGTGACGTAACGGAGTATGTTCCAAAACCACCAAAACTGACGCATACGCAGTAACCGAAATCCTGTCTACCTTAATAAGGAACATTAAGAATTAAATAGGGGTCCTGGCTTCAAGCATCGCGTGTGAGAATGCATGGGTATGCCCTATATTTATGCTCTAACGTATTTGGTTTTACTAGATGTAAAACTGAATTATGCCAGAAAGAGAGTCAAATCTATCCAGGGCCTCTAATCAATATTGACGGAGATATAGTAGAATTTTGATTATTATGCAGTTACGTCATTTTCGACATCTTTGTTTCTTACATTGACTGACATTATTTACATATTTTTATGTCATTGTTTATTACATTGCCGACATTTTTACGTCACTGCATATCCATATAAATTCTACTATAGCTATTGAGTAAAATATAATCAATAACTCTGTACATGTACATTGCTTTATGTAAAAATTAAAACCAAAAAGGTGCAGAGTAAAAAAAAATAAATATGTCAAACATCATACGCTTTCAAAAAAGGGTGAGCTATCGCAATCAAAAAATATAAGTGTCTGTGAAATTACAAAGCAAACATTTTCGTAGTTAACGCACAAAGTATTTTTTTTATTTTGACAGCTTTATGAAGGGATACGAGTACCAAAACTAACAAAGTGTTTTCGTTTCTCATTCTATGGGCAAAATACAAGAGAAAAAACCAATTTGTTTGCTAGCCACGAAAATTTTTGATCAAAAAAATATAACCATATCTAAAACAAGCTACAACAAAAGTAATATTAATGAAATTCAACAAAATCGTTCCTTGCAAGTATTTTGTGACGGTAGTGACTTACTGTAGCGGCCGATACTCGCGTGGCATGACCCATGGACGAACTCAAATCCTCGCTTGTCCCCACCGTGATTATTTGACCCTGGGATTGACTAGACGTGACGTAGCTACTCTCCTATGTTGCCAGGATTAAGGGTTAGTAAGGTAGTTGGGTCAATGTTAGTAAATAAAAGTGGAATGTTAGTTTAGTCTTGAGGAAATTAGTAAAAGATATTTTGTGACCGTTCGGTAGCTTCAATGCGATTGTTATTTTCAAAAACTAAAGAAGATGGACATTTTAAAGCGTACAAATTGAAATAAAGGGGATACTTACAGCTGTATGAGTTTGGTTGGCGATTCTTGTAGTTGGTAACAATGATTCAGGATCAACCGTATGCTGGACCACATACTGTCCGCCACTGGCAGTGTAGCCAACTGTACCTAAGAGAAAAAAATGGATTCATGACGGATCTGATACCTTTAGCCTATTAGCACACTTCAAGTGAATATCAGCCGTGAAAAAAGTGTTTTTTATAAATATCTCAGAAACTAAAGCTCTTGCGAAGTTTTTGATTATAAGCAAAATGTAATCTTGTAATCTATCATATTCCAAAAACCGCATAGTGATGCGATGCTCCGTTAAAAAGTTAGCATTTTTTTTTTAAATTTAATTTTTAAAAAACTGTTATGATAGTAGAGTTTAAAAGCGCGTAAAAGGCTTCTAGAACCGATTTTCGTGTGCACTTCATTGCTAAAATGTGAGACACAATTTAAATCATTTCTTACACCCTACGAATGCAAAATCGACTGGTCGTCCAAAAATCGTCGTGTGCAGGGGGTGGTGAGGGTAGTTTTTAAAAAAATTTGGAAAAATTTTTTTTTGCATTTTTTGAATCTATAAAGTGTGCTCATGACTCCACCAAAAGCATATAGTAATATTACTATCAGAAACATTTATTTTTCAATGTTGATAATATCGTTCCCAATGCTTTTATATGGAGTTCCCTATTAAACAAGTGCTCGCCCTGAAAACGCGTATTTATAATAATGTATAACTTGTTATAACTCGAGAACCCTTTGCTTAATCAAAAAAACACCTTCTGTAAACTTTGTGTACCAAAGATCAGGGATCACAATGATTTTTAAAAAATGTCAATCGGACGCATAGTTTTTTTTAAAGTAGCAAAGAGTGAAGCCATGACGCGACGAACGCGGCAGACACTGACATGCGACGAAGGGTCAGATATTTTACAAATGCACGGCGGGCCAGGCGAAACGCGACTCTATGTCTTGAGACAAGTCGAGACACACATAAGTTCGTTTTTCGTTTAACTCTCGCGGTTACAGATGTTTAAGTTACTTACTTGGTTTTTTGCTTGTGAATTGCGTTATGTATAAATGTTGTGCTTGTGTGATTTGGCCGTGAAGGGCCAAATATCAAAGGCTAGGAGTGAAGAAAAGGGAAATTTAGTTCTATATTAGAATGTGACTCTCGGCCCTACGGGCCTCCAATTTATTTCTATATTAGTATGTGACTCTCGCACCCGCCCCCCCCCCCCCCCCGACGTGGACTATTTTGTTTTAATCAAGCTTTTAGGGTACGGTTCGGTTCGGTTCGGTTTCGGTTCGGTTCGGTTCGGTTCGGTTCGGTTTTGAGAATCATAGCAATGTTGGTTTTATTAAGAAAACCAAAAACCAAATCGGAATCGGTTTAGTTGTTTTTGAGATATCAGCGTTTGTATGTAAAACTTTGAAGGGTCATATCTCAAACTATTTTTTTTGCTCGACTGCCGGTGACTTGACAGCCCTTGACTGAACCTATTTCTACGGTAAAAATATTAATTTGTGGCTTTAGATGTCACCCACTTAGTGCATTGACGCGCAATAGGTCACTGCATTTTTAAAAAACAGCATTATTTTAAATTTCAATTATTTGCCTATATCTCGAGACGTCAAAATAAAAAATTTATAATAACTTTATCGGTATGGCCTACGAAGATCTATAAACATCAGATTTTTGCCAAAAAGTGGTGCTACTTTAAAGTGTCATATTTTAAGACGCCGACAATTAGTTTTCATTATCTCGACTGCAACAGATGCGTCCGTTAAAATTGTGTCTCCCAGGTGTAAACTAATTACGCTATGTCAAATTTTCTGTTTTGACATATTATGCCTATAGCGGGGAGTGGGGGGCTCAAATCAAAAGTCTCGATTCTAATATAGAATTTAACGGGAGGCGCGTAGTTTCCCTTTCAAATATGGATTCCCGGAAGCCCGTATAGGGTCAAATCGAAAAAATGCAAGAATCCATTTTGATTTAGTTTGTCGATGCCTATTGGTGTGCCAAATTTCAGAGCTCTACGATAAGTTTAAATCTCGAATAAAAGCACTTACTGGCACCGTTTATGTAAGTGACGCCAAAAAATCAGGCTAAAAAAAAATACAAAAATTTAATTTTTTAATAACAGACATTATTTTTACTGTCAAATTAACAAAAAAACTTCAAATAAACTTTTTTGTAGGTCGCACCCCTCCTCTCCAGGGCCAAAAACCTTAAATTGGTTATATTTTGACAATTTATATCTCAGAAACAATTTTGCTGCATCACTTCCGGTGACTTGACAGCCATTGATTGAACCTATTTCTACGATAACAAAATACATTTATGTGGCTTTAGATGTCACCCACTTAGTGTATTGACGCGCAATAGGTCCCTGTGTTTTTCAAAAACAGAATTTTTTTAAATTTCAATTTGCCTTTTAAATATGGATTCCCGGAGGCCCGAGAGTCAGATACTAATACAGTGAATATGGACGACTGGAGGACCGTATGGCCAAGAGTTACATACTAATATAGTGAATATAGACTCCCGGAGGCCCGTAGGGCCGAGAGTCACATTCTTATATAGAACTAAATTTCCCTATTTTTCACGCCTAGCCTTTCATATTTGGCCCTTCCCGGCCAAATCACACAAGCACAGCATGTATACATAACGCAATTTACAAACAAGAAACCAAGTAAGTAACTTAAACATCTGTAACCGCGAGAGTTAAACGAAAAACGAAGTTATGTGTGTCTCGACTTGTCTCAAGACATAGAGTCACGTTTCGCCTGGCCCGCCGTGCATTTATAAAATATCTGACCCTTCGTCGCATGTCAGTGTCTGCCGCGTTCGTCGCGTCATGGCATCACTCTTTGCTACTTTAAAAAAAAACTATGCGTCCGATTGACTTTTTTCAAAAATCATTGTAATCCCTGATCATTGATACACAAAGTTTACACAAGGTGTTTTTTTGATTAAGCAAAGGGTTCTCGAGTTATAACAAGTTATAAATTATTATAAATACGCGTTTTCAGGGCGAGCAATTGTTTAATAGGGAACTCCATATAAAAACATTGGGAACGATATTTTCAACATTGAAAAATAAATGTTTCTGATAGTAATATTACTATATGCTTTTGGTGGTCATGAGCACACTTTATAGATTCAAAAAATGCAAAAAAAAATTTTTCCAAATTTTTTTAAAAACTACCCTCACCACCCCCTGCACACGACGATTTTTGGACGACCAGTCGATTTTGCATACTTAGGGTGTAAGAAATGATTTAAATTGTGTCTTACATTTTAGCAATGAAGTGCATACGGGGTGACACGATAGAAGCGGCTTTTAACTCTACTATGAGCAGTAATGCATTGTGACCAAAATCTAATCAGCTCGTTAGAGTGTCGAACATTATTTTACCTGAAAATTTTATGAAAATCGGTTCAGTGGTTTAGAAGCTATCGTGTTACGGACACAAATACACATACACACAGAGACAGACATCACGTCGATATTGCTAAAAAAATGTAACCAAATAACACATTTTGTGCGTTATCTCAAAACAAATTTTTTCATCGTAAATAATACCTTTTCTAGCCATTTCTAGGAAGGTGGCTAGGAAAGGGCTCTGGAACGAAATAGCGATGCACAAAATAGCGACGTACGAAATAGCGAGTAATGAAATAGCGACTATCAAAATAGCGATGCAATGAAACAGCGACTATCAAAATAGCGTTTGTAGCGAAACAGCGACATATCAAAATAGCGATGTATCAAAATAGCGACAATCAAAATAGCGATGTATCAAAATAGCGACAATCAAAATAGCGATGTATCAAAATGGCGATGTATCAAAATAGCGATTTATCAAAATACCGAATCAAACCAAACCGAATCGATTCAAACCAATCCAAACCGAACCGAACCGAAATGCGCTATTATATCCTAGCGGAATTTTGACTATACCTTTCTTTCTAACAAATTTTTTCAAAAAAAAACTTTCCCAAATTCTTTTCCAGGATCCTAGAGGGTGTGAATCCGTACCGAACCGAACCGAACCGAACCAAACTGAACCGAATTCGGTTCAGTTTGGTTCGTTTTAGATTCACACTTTCTAGGATCCCTGAAAAGAAGTCTGGAGAGTTTTTTTTTTAATATGCTGGTTCGGTTCGGTTCAGATTCAGACCCTCTAGGATCCCGAGAAAGAAGTCAGGGTAGTTTTTTTTTTGAAAAAATTTGTTAGAAAGAAACCCCTTTGTCGATTTATATGCCAAAACCGAACCAAAATATCGCTATTTTGTTACCTCGCTATTTTGATAGTCGCTATTTTGTTACATTGCTTTTTTGATAGTCGCTATTTTGTTACATCGCTATTTTGTTACATCGCTATTTTCTTACAATCGCTATTTTGTTACATCGCCATTTTGTTACATCGCTATTTTGATAGTCGCCCTTTCATTACATCGCTATTTTGATTGTCGCTATTTCGATACCGTTATTTTAATACTCGCTATTTTGTACATCGTTATTTCGTTCCAGAACCCTAGGAAAGACGTTCTGAAAAACATCCACCCATATCTATATTATAAAATACCTGTCAATCCTGTCACAGCAGTAGTCACGTTAGCAGCATTGGCAGCTGCTGCATAGTACTGATTCTGCGCTTGCGCTGCATTCGCTATAGGATAAAGAGTGGCACCCGAATCGCCCACGGTATATACAGGATACGCCCTGAAACAAGACAAAAATCAATAGCCAAGTTTGGAAAAAACAATTCCAAACTAATCTTCATATCACTATTTTTGGGACAACTTTTTACGACTTTTTTTTTGGTTGGCCTATGCTATTTGTTATGGTAAACAGCTGATGAGTGTCAAAAAGTTATCTCAAAAATTATGATATGGAGATTAGTAAGAACCTTTCATTTTAAAATTTGTATTGGAGAACTGGGCTTTACTTTTATCTCAATTCTTTTTATGGAATACAATTTTCGCGTACTTAACTTTTATATTGTTATTGTTTAAAACTTTTGCGATGCTTAATTAAAAATTTTGAGGTTTTTTAATTTTTTCCCATGTTTTTATCATAGTTCCTATGAGCCTTCCAAAACTCAGGTCTCTAGTGTTTGTTATTATTACATTACTTTACATTTATAGGGGAGGAAGGTAAATTAAAATTTAGGAGTTTTTAAAAAATGTTCCTATAGTTTTATCATAGTTTCTATCAGCCTTCCAAAGCTTAGCTCTAGCGTTTCTGGAAGTGGGTAATGTTACTTTTATTTATTTTAGGAGATGGACTTGTTAAGATAAATATGTATCTATAGCTTCGTAAGCCATGAAAGCAAAAAAAGGAAAGGAGCCACTGTGGCCATAAGAACGTTACAAACTACAAACATCTCCCTTGGTTTATGGTTGCTCCAGATACTGTAACCAAGAGGCTGCTAGGACAACATAATGTTTACACTTTTTGCACTGAATGTTGAATGCACGAAATAATTCGCCTAACAAAAAGTCTCACCATATAAGTTCGGGTTCATCAAAAGTGTAATCGAATGATGCGTCCATTTTGGCGAAAAACTATCGAAGCGTCTTCCACGTTCTTCAGAAAAAGCAAAAAAAGAAGCCAAATTGACATATGACGCACATCTGACGTTTGCGTCATTTGAATTTGTTTCCATGGCACCCTTTGTTGAAACCGATGAACACCACGCACCACCAACTCTGATATAAAGGCCTTTCAGCAACTTTCAGCCACCTACCAATGTTACCTCTTACCTGAATTCAAATGAAGTCTAGAGAATTAGAAAAACCTGCGGTTTGAGAGTAGAATATATTGTTGGAAAAAACTGTGTTATATTAATACATACGTTCCCTGAGATTGCTTTATAGGTGGTTTAATCTGTTTTTTAGTTAATTATGTATCAAAGAATAAAAAATTAAAGTTCTTTAACTTACATTTGCTGGCCACCACCATTTGCTTGCGAAGCAGCGTATATCTCGGGATCGACATACTGGATATGGTAACTTTGGTGTGAAGCCACTGCGTCCCCGTCGGCAACTAAAATTTTAAAGTACTTCACTCATAAAATGAATATAGGATGTTCTACATTAACTGTCCATCATTGCTAACTTTGTTATTATTAAAAATACGAAATAGCTAGTTTAAAATAGCAAACTATTAGCATTTTTAACCATTAAATATCTCCGAAATGAAAGGTCCTGCGAACTTTTTGGTTATAATACAATTTTTTTCAAAAAACGCGAGCTACTATATTTCGAAAACCTCATATTGATGCGGCGCTCCGTTAAAAAGTTAGCATTTTTTAAACTTTTTAACTGTCAAAAAACTGTCATTAGCATTGATAAATTTTGACTAAAATCTAATCAGCTCGTTGCAGTATCGAGTACTATTTTACCTGAAAATTTCATGCAAATGGGTTAAGCGGTTTAAGAGCTATCGCGTTACTGACAGATATACACACACACATACACATACAGACATCACGACGATATTGCTAGGATAGGTCAAAATACACCCAAATAACACATTTTCGGTGTTATCTCAAAAAAAATTTTTTGTCGAAAACAATATTGCTGTGCGGGCTAGGAAGGTAAAAATAACTATCTAGATGTTTGTTTAAAACTTTTAGACAATGATTGAGTAGAAAGGGTTAGATACTTACTAACCGAAACATCGTGTTTAAAACAAACAAAAACAATGAAGGTCCAAAATTTTGCTTCTACCTAGATGTTTTTGTCTTAAAACTTAATTTAGGAATCAAAAAAATTTTAATTCTTTAAGAATTTTTTCCTTCAGGCTTCAGGTTAGTAAAAGTAGTGAGTAGTACAGAGTATTTCCGTATATCTCAATCAAGGTCTACTTCGCTTATTTTAAGAGATAGACAAAAAATGTAAATACAACGGATGTTATGTTTATCCTAAATCGACAAAAAATGTTATTTAACAAAATATATGAATGTCGCAACATTATAAAAATCACACACAAGGTAAAATCTCTTGCGGAACACCCTACATATACAGGGTGTCGTCAAAATGACGCAAATAAAGTTTTTGCTAAGTCGGAAAGGGTAGTTTTTGCAAGGGTTAAAGGATGTTTTTGAAATATTTTTTTGTTCTGGTTTTTTTTAAACCGTGGGTTGTTTTTTAAGAAGTACACATTTTTTTTCCATAAAAAAGTTACCGCTTTTGCAAGTCACTAGAACAAGGGTTTTCCAGAAAATAAAAGAAAATAGTTTGGCAAACGCATATTTGAGAAACATTAAATATTAATTATAATAATAAATTATTAATTCATTAATAATATCGTAAACAGCGGCATCGAAATGGGCTGCAATATTTAGGGGGAAAATAGTACTCCTTAAATTAATAAAAAAAGTTTTTACTTTCAACCTAACCTAAACTGCGTTTTTCGACCTTTGTTTATAGGAACATTCATCATTTCAGGAGAACTATTTATCTGCTCGGTTAAGAGCAGCTTTGCTGAAATTCGCCGAGTCCAAAATAAAGGCATTTATCACATTTTAATGACACCTTGTATATTAAACTAATTTCTTTCTGAATTCGAAAATATATAATATGTTGACACTTGGCCCAGCTGTGTTTGAATTACCTGCATTTTAAAAACCTAAATAAACAATGGGGACGTTGTCATTAGGTGTTTATTTATGACAAGTGCTATTTTGTTATTAGTATTAATCATACATACTTAAAAGCGATAAAAGAACTATACAAAAGGTCAAAATCTAAAATTAAAATTGGAAAGACTTTCAAAAAAATTTATGGTAACGAATGGCTTAAGCCAGGGATGTTGTATCTCCCCAACTCTAAAATATATATCGCAGTAGCTCTAAAAAACTGGAAACGTAAAGTACTCGGCATGGGAATACATCATACTGATTTACCATATACACACTTTGCTGACGAACAAGTAATTGAAGCTAATAATACAGAAGACATGGAGTATATGATGAGAAAGTTAACGGAAGAATACCAAAAGTGGAGGTTAACAGTGAACATGGACAAGACACAGTACTTATGTATTGGAAACGAATCCAGTGAGTTAGAACTAGACAATGGACAAACAATAACTCCATGCAATGAGTATGTATACTTGGGTGTAACATTTGATAAGAAAGGAACAGACTGTAAAAAACTGGAAAAAACAAAAGTAAAAGCAAAAAAGGTTATGAGATGCAAAGAGCAGCAAAAATTAACATAAATGAAACAATGGCGAAAAGCACGCTGTTGTATAGAATAGAGATTTTTCGCGTAACAGAAAAATATAAAACAAAAATAAAAAGATCAATGAGAATATCTAGAACAGATCATATAAGAAATGAGATAATAAGAGAAATAATGGAAATCAAGGGAAGCATAACGGATGACATCACTAAAAGACAACTGATATGGTACGGGTACAACGGATGAACGATGAAAGATTACCAAAGCAGGTCCTAGAATGGCAACCAATTGGGCACAGAAAAACAGGGCGTCCTAAACCAAAGATCAATGAGTAAAAAAAACTTGAGAGAAGATGATTGTCAGGATCGAAGGACGTGGACAATAGGCGTCGGAGAACGTAGAAAAACGTTCAAAACCGACATAGTAGTAGTAGTTTAATCACCTGAATTCCACTTATTGGTCCACTTCGTACAATACGACATTTTTCAGAACACTCACAAAAACATTTGGCACTTTCTCACACGCAAATCAATCAATCGATAAGTATTTATCTCCAATTGAATAAAAACTATCCGATACTAAAACAAATCAAGTGATAAAAAAATATTTTTTTTCTAATTCAAAATTCAATTGATTTTTTTTTAACACTGTTAAAAAGAAAAACTTAAAGGAACATGCCGAACTCAAATACAAGATCACTCCTTACCACGCTCTAGACACAAAATGACTCAATTACACTCAAACTTTCCATCTCTAATCTCAACCAGTCCCTAAGCCCTAATTTACAAAGGTAAAAACTCATTCAGATGGAATTGATACCTTAATATTGGCACACGGCAGTCTGTAAGTTCCCAGCTAATATAATTGAGGGGTGGAGGAGGGTTGATCTGGTATCAGCTTAGATATTTCGTAGGGGCATTTGAAAGAATCGGACAGTGTAACGCAAAAAAAGTTACCAATGTTTGACACTTAATTTCAAAGCCCGTTAATTTCAGGTTTATAGTTACAACAAATTACAAAAATACAGCCTACTTCCTCCTACAAAAAAGCAACTAAGGACTTTCAACAATTCGGTTGGCTAAGTTCCTAATTTTTGTCGAATTTTGTTCATTCTGTACTCTATCAAAAGCTTGTCTTAAATCAAAAAAGCAATTATGTTTTTTTTTTTTTACTTGTTTGGAACTACCTACCCTCATTAAAAAACCTAAACACCAGTATTTACTAAGACCTTAAGACTTAGCATTGTAGACCGGGTTTAAGTATCAAGTCTATAGACTTGATACCGACCGGTTTAAGTGTATTTTTTTAATACTCACAGGTCAAATAACTGCAAAGATTTGGTTCACCCTAATATAAGTGTAATATGATAAAAATTTTGTAACAAAATGTCATTTTTTGGAAATTTAGTCCGTGCAGTCGTAGGATTCGCGTTAAAAATAGTCTCAAATTGTAAGTACCACCCCTGAGGGGTGGTTTAAAGTTTAAAAAACAATAGAAATAATCCATGATTGATAAAAAAACTTATGTATACAAAAATATTCAAAGCTAAATAATACATAAATAACTTAAAACTATATCTGTAGATGCATTACCGTATTAAATACGTATCAATATTTAAATACTGTAAAAAGCACAAGATATATTAGAATCCCTTTTCAATTACACATTCACCAAAACAATCGACCATCATCGGTTTAATCGTCACTAACTTGTCTAAAAAATTCACATGTAAAATATAGCGGACAACTGACACTGAGGTTTAAATATGGCTACCATTTTTAAACCAAAATATTTTATTCTTTTTATTTATTTATAACCTTCGTGTGGAAATAATGTCTTTGTTACAACGAAAAAAGATGACCCATATCGCAAGGTATTTATGAACAATTTATATAAATATTAAAAACTATTGCATTCACGGGAAAAATAAGTTAAACCTTCAACCAAAATGTAGACTTTTAAACCTAGGATGGGAGCACTGTAGACCCTTTAGTAAATACTGGTGAAAGTGTTTCTTATAATTACTTTTTTAATCCTCATTTCAAACTTTGTAACAAATAGCAAACCGGTGCCGCGCCGGCGAGCAAAGGCTCACAAAAATTTCTCATGCACTTTGATCTCCCTGTCAGCCAATTAAGCTACCTGTTTTGGCTTGAAAATTATAATCAGTGGGGTGCAACCACCGGTGCACAGGGGTGTAATTCACCCCCTGTTGAGATTAATTAGAAAATTCGAATGGAAATAAATGTAGCCATCATTATAGTACAGAAGACGAGTCTAATTTGAAATGATTAGGTTTGTTATCTAGCTGAGTTTAGAGTGACTGAAGCTTATTATTCTGCACTCTGTCAACAGTTTTTTTGTCATTTAATAAATAAAGCAGCTAAATATTTTCTTAAATTTTACATGTTTCAAACTGTCAAGCTATCAAAAAAAAATTATGCTTTTAACTACTTTTAATCCCCATTTGTAAGTTATTGATTTTGAATAAAAATACAGATTTAATAATATTTAGATAGGAGTGCCAGAAATAAAGAGACTGATGTTACCTTTGAGGCTCTACGTACATAAAAGCGATACAAGAACTACACAAAGGGTCAAAGTCTAACATTAAAATTGGATATCGACTTTCAAAAGAATTCCTAGTAACAAAAGGCTTAAGACAGGGATGTTGTATCTCATCAACTCTTTTTAAAATATATATTGCAGTAGCTCCAAAAAACTGGAAACGTAAAGTACACGGCATGGGAATACAACTTAACGACCAATTTACCATATACACACTACAGTTTGCTGAGGACCAAGTAATTGTAGCTAATAATAAAGAAGACATGGAGTATATGATAAAAAACTTAACTGAAGAATACGAAAAGTTGGGGTTAACAGTCAACAAGACAAGATACTTATGTATTGGAAACGAATCAAGTGAGTTATAACTAGACAATGGACAAATAATATCTCCATGCAATGAGTATGTATGCTTGGGTGTCACATTTGATAAGACAGGAACAGACTGTGAAGAACTGGAAAACAGAATAGTAAAAGCAAAAAAAGTTATTGGATGTCTTAACAGTATTTTATGGAGCAGAAAGATAAAAAATAATGTAAAATTTAACATATATGAAACAATGGAGAAAAGCCCGCTGTTGTATGAAATAAAGACTTGTCACATAAAAGAAAAATTTAAAACAAAAATGGAAAGTGTCAAAATGGATGCAATAAGAAGATAAATGAGAATATCTAGAACAGATCATATAAGAATTGAGACCATAAAAGAAAGAATGGGAATCGAAGGAAGCATAACGGATGACATCACTAAAAGACAACTGATATGGTAGGGCCAGTACGAAAGATTACCAAAGCAGGTCCTAGAATGGCAACCAAAAGTGGGCGTTCTAAACTGGAGTGGTAATAACAGTCAATCCAAAAATCAATGAGTTAAAAATACCCGACAAAAGATCATTGTCAAGATCGAAGGAGTCGTCGTACAACCTAGAAAAACTTTCTTGATATGGAATTAAGGCTCGCTTTCATCTGAAAACAATGTCGCGACTTTAGTACCTAACACTAACACTAAAAGTCTCGACATTTTTGAACATGCATACTTCAAAGTCACGTTGTTGCGGCAACAATTTGAAGCCGTGGCATTAGTGTCGCGATATCAAAATCATGTTGATATTTTTCTGATATTTTACTAGTTCCACGCAACATACCTCGTCAAAATAGCAGTGCCGCATTGTCGTGACCATGTGTGAACTAAATGTCATATTGTCATGGCTTGAAGTGTCATGACATTATTATGTCACATGAAAACGAGCCTTTACAGTTGGCCAGTCGAGTGCAATGACCTTTCAAATTCCGTAGGTAACCTGTGTTATAAAGACCTTAGTTTTTAGAGAAAAATTAACAGGTTATTTTGTTAAGTTTTAGTTAAGTAAGTCAGTATAGACACTCTAGAGGCTCCATACAGTTTTGCCACATTGTGTCATACTTTTCCCCTTTTCGCTGTGAGCCTTTGAAATGATCCCTCTCAATTACAAGATCTATTCAAGCATTCACCGTCACAATAGGACAGCTTATAAGAGTAAATTCATACAAACATTCTAAGGAGAAATCAAGAATGGTTTGACAGCTATTGTAAACTAAAAAAACTAGGTTAGGAAGTATCTAGTATGACATTCCACGTTTAATCTATGTAGATTGTCACTTGTAGAGGCCCTTAGGGCCCATCGCACCGACTTTTTTTTTCGTTTCTTAGCTTAAAGAATACCTTATTTCGTAAAATTTCGTTGCAACGAAATTAACGACAGACTTATTCCTTCCTTAGTGTTGTTAAAATTAAGTCACCTTTTTTCGTGACTTTACTCAACCTTAAGAGCTGCTTAAAGATAAGAGGCTGGTCACATAATGTTACCCGTCTGGCATAGCCCTAGCAACTGACAATACCTACAAATGAGTAGAATGTTGTGATTAAAGTGAAAGTGTATTTTTGTGTTTTGTGAATAAAATGTTTTTTTTTATAAAAACTGCAAAAAAATGTTAAAATAACTAAAAATAATTTTGAAAAAGTTTATTGCAAAAGATAAGGCTAGATTTTGGTTCTTTTGGACCAATGTTTTTTTTAAGTATATGTATGTATCGATTAGAAAAAGATTTGTAAGGAAGAAAATAATTAAAATAAAGTTGGATCTACTTTTTATTACAGTATTTTCGTCCGATTTTCGAGTTAACTGTTGTTCACAGCCGTTATAGGTAAGGGTAGGATAGGATAGGACTGACCAGTGTTAGAAAACCCTTGCATTTAAATTAAACTGCACTGCATGATGTAACAAGACGATTTTCGTTTCTGCCTTTACACTTTACCCTAATTTCATTATAATAATGTTTAGTCCTTTGGTTGTACCGACGAGGACACCCAAATTCCACAAAATCGAGTCTCACATTTCAGCATCTTCCAAAAATTCAAGAAGTTCCATTTTTTTAAATAAATTTTTAAAGGCGGCTTGTCACTTTAAAGGTCACTTTTATCCCTTGGTATATAATATACTATTTTGCCGAATTCCGATCCATCGTCGTAAATGACAAAAACAAAATCGTTCATTGGCAAAAACGGAAATTTTAATAATCTGAGATTATACAAAACGTCATTTATCAAAACAAGACAAGAGCAAAATCGAAGTTTAGTATAGTCTTTTATCAAAACCGGACAAAATCAAAAAAGACAAAATCATAAAAAGGGGCTGGGCCTGTCATGAGCAACTGTCTCCTTTCTTTTCATCTATACTGGTTCCGTCTCTCTTACAAACACATAATATTGTTTTTGGACCTAAAAATACATGAAAAAATCAAAATTTCTATTTTTTTCCTCTAATTAGCTTTCCTGTTCTTCTTTTGAGAAGTCGAAATCAGTGTTAACCGAACCGAACTTAATCTCTTGGTCAATTATGTGCAGATGAATAATAACCTAGGGTCCAACATGTAACCCTTTTTAGAGATGGGCCATGCTTAATAAAAATGTCGTATGTATAGATACGGCGTTTTCTTTAAGGATGGCAGTAAAGAAATTGCAGTGAAGGGCGCTTCAATTGCATAGCAATATCAGAACCGCTCTTCTTTAGGTGAACGTCACAAGCTAGGCCTGACTTCTTTTTATGATTTTTTCCGGTTTTGATAAAAGACGTTATACAGATTTTGATCTTGTCTGGTTTTGAACAATAACGTTTTTGATAAGGTCCGGTTATTAATAATTCCGTTTTTAACATAGAACTGTTATGCCATTTTCCTTTATGATCTTAGACAATTTTTTATTTGTCCTTTATAATGAAACTATGGGGGCCCATTTTGCCATATGTATACAAATATTTCTTAGCATATAAAATATGTCAAAGGGAATGCATGTACAGACAACGAACACACTACTTGCACCTGATATTGGACACACGTTAGACGCACGTCAGTTTCTATTAGACTTATTAGGGAGAAAGCTACGGATTATCTTACACGTATAGGTACAAATACGTGCATCTCCTATGTCAAATTACATATCGGGGTGTTTTTTTTGTTCGTAAATATTACATAAAATCATAAACAGATAATAGGAAGCAATTTTAAAGTTAAAATTCCATCGTTATTTTTAGCATAAGTAGACAATTGGAAATTTCTTCTTTTATATACAGTGTGTGCAAAAATTTGCTTAACAAATGGGAATTTTCTCTAATACTACATTATCCCAAAAATTCTTTCTGCAGAAAAGTTTTGCTTGTATTAAAAGTTATTTAACACCAAACATATCAAGTTTGCCAAGCACAGTATACAATAGTACAATTTTTTCCTATCTCTTTAAATAAGGGTACTTTACTCTCTCTCTGCAAATTATGTGTTTTGTGTTACCCTGTATACTGTGAATGGCAAGTTTGATATAAGTTTTAGGACAAGCAAAACTTTTCTGCAGAAATAATTTTTTGGATAATGTAGTATTACATAAAATCCTCATTTGATTCAAAGATTTATCGGAAAAAATTAAATTACAAAAACGCCATCTTGTTTTTTCATTTTGCCTTCTTAAATGGCGTTAAAAATGCTACTAGCTTGCTAACTTAAAACAATTAGGTATGTCTTTTTGACCATTAGAGTCAGCGTTGCGAACAAGTTTTGTAAAAAAATTACCTGAACGAGTTTTAAAATTTTCCCAATTTCCCTAAATTTAAAAATCGGCGCTCTTTAATGAAAACAAAAACTAAATAAATAATGATAAAATAAATATTTTTTTAATTTATAATTACTGTGTAAATTAATTGGAACACCAAATTTAAATAAAGAAAAATTATATTTTAAAACTCTCAAAATTTCTCTGAAAATCGTTTCGTTTTGTTCGTTTGTTTTTACTTATTGGCTTATTGCAGACAATTTGCTAGCTCAATTCGGTGGACACCAAGATAATCTGACTCGAAGTCACTTGGTGCCTAGAACAATCACAACTCATTCACTTACACATTGAAACTACATGAAGGCCGGCCTGCTAAGGAGGATTTAATTTTGCCTGATACCCTTTGTCGGGCACAGGGATCTTAATTGTCCTAGTGCCATCTACACTCTAAACACGAGACCACCGGCTTAACGTGACTTCCGAACCTCGGCCTTGTATTGATCAGAATTTGAGCACTCATGTAAACTTAAATGGACGACTGTAGTTACGTCACCGCGTTGCCAGTCGGGTTCAATGACCTTTCAAATTCTGTAGGTAACCTGTGTTATAAAGACTTTAGGTTAAAATGCAAAACTTACCGGTAACTGTAATAAAATGTGGAGAAGGTGTTGGTATAGGGTCGTCTTCGTTGCTCTCGCCCTAAAAGTAAGGATAATAAATTTAAACCCGGATAAAAACATGTTTCTACACAAAAAAAATTGATGATTGATCTTAGTATGGCTGAAACCCAGTATAAAACAAAAACCGGGACACAGAAGTCGCATTTTTTTAGATAATGTTATGAACAATTTTTTAAAGTTTTATGACCTTTTAAATAATGACTTTTTATAACTAAAGTTCTTAACCTTGTTGCTAAATAACAGTGTTACATAATCTTGAAAAATAAATTTCAGAACGGTCACTGAATATTTTTAACTAAGACAAAAGAGGGCAGTAAGATATATGTGCCAGGTAGGATGTAGAGAAAGAAAAGAAACGGCATCTCTAATGCACAAGAAAATTCACGGATTTGAAACTGAGTCACATTATGATTTACGAGAGATCAACCTACCTTTGCCTATACCTAGACTTGCACTCACAAAGAATTCTGTAATTTATGAGTGTCAAAATTCTTAACAAGTTACCAGCTCAAATTAAAAATATCACTAATTACCCAAATTTTCCTATGGAACTAAAACAATTTTTATTATACAAGGCATTCTATAGCCTGCAAGAATTTTACGCCTAGATAGGTTTTTTATTTTACTTAATAAGTTTTGTAGAAAATATATATTGTCTTTTTTTATTTGTTTTAATATTCGTAAAGTTGACTTGGCTTTTCGTATTGTGTGTATCATTGTGCCCTGTAAAGGATCATGTTTGTTCTTTATTGTCGTTTTATTTACCTATATTTGTTTTTTATTTTACATATATTTTTTTTAACTTACATTTTATGCTTAAGTTGTTTGATTTTGTTCTAGTTGTACTTTGTAAATTTTTGTAAACGAAATGTTTGTTGTTTTTTTTTTAAATATTTTTTTAACAATTCATATTTTTACTACTTTTAAACTTTAGACATTAAATGTAAAAATATTAACCTGACGCCGACTGTAATACCTTAATTTTATCCCTGAATTTCATTTTATTACTTGTGTTTTATTTTTACTCTGTTTTGTCTTTATTTATTTGTTTAGGTATCTATTTATGTTAACATGTGATTGATAATTAAGTACCTAGTTAGTAGGATCTCCTAGATTTTTTATTTTATATATGTATTAATTTTTAAACTTATGTCATTATGACTCAAATTAATTATTTTTACAGAATTTTATCACTACACCGAGTCAAAATATTATAGTTGTATATTATTAGGTATATATGTAAGTGATATTTTGTTTTTGCTTTGTCAATGATTTTTTTTTTTAATTTGGACAATAAAGCTTATTTTGATTGATTGATTGAAGTTCAAATTTTGTTAAATTTTATGACCCTTGACTGAATTTTTATGACACATTATGACCATCAAATTATAATTTTATGGCTTTTTATGATTTTATGACCGGTGGCTGTTCTGCTCGGAACGTGTAGGTACCTGTTGTTCCCCCGCCGTGCTTTCGTTGCTAGAATCGCCCGCGTGCTCCAAAGTGATAACCGGTACCCCGTTTACGATTGCCGTCCCTGCAGAAGTCCCCTAAAAATAAAAATAAAATACAGTCGAACCTCTATAACTCGAACCTTTTGAGTGGTCACTGAACATTTTTTTATTTTTATATGTTTTTTAAACTCTTTAGCTCGAATTTCTGTAACTCGAACCTCTCTATAACTCGAACCGTATTCCCAGTCCCGCCAACGTAAAGATCTCTCTAAGAAGAACCTTTGAAATCGATTGGGTGCGTTTTGAATATGGACTGGTATATCAAGCGTTAGCCGCTATTGTGTGATCTTTTGCGATTCCCCTGGAGAATAGGGTGTTTGACAGTAGTAAAAAATAAATATATATTTATTTTTAGATATCTCTTTAGGTCTTGGGAATGCTAAAAACAAACTTTTTTGTTAAATTTTTTCTCAAATTCATAGTTCTTTTAATTAAATAAATTCATTGAATTAAAACAATTAGCCACGTGATTCAAAACAGGCGGTCTACCAATCAGCTGCGAGTGACGTCACAAAACAGTAAACGCCTCGAACGAACCTATTTTCTGTGTTATTTTCTTATGGATGATAATGTTTGCTTTGGTTTAAAGTGCGAATTATCGTTCTAAATTAGATTTTATTTTGTGTTTTGCTTATAAAAAACATTTTCAATGGAAAACGGATTCTCCAAAGCCGATAGCTCCAACTTGCCAATGCTTAATTCCTTTATGCTGGGAGGCTTCTTGGCCAACAACAGTGATTTTTGTTCTGCGGAATTTAGAAACGTTAAAATGTTGATGTAAGTATTCGATGAGTGTTTTTATATATAACTCAATGTTTTTTTACGATATTCTTCGCCCACTTTTACTTATTTAGATTTTGAGGTTAGGTTATATGTTTTGCTTTTTTGTTTAATATGCCACTTACAATAGATTCAATTAAATAACCAATCAATATTATTTTAAGCATTAGAGGTACTCCCTAGTCCTGCCTAATAACTGCCTAGCACCGCCTAAAAATTTATACACCTTTCTGCCTATTACAGTTGTTCACCCCTTGTAATAAACATAACCTCAAAAATATCATCGTCATTTACGAAATAGTTATATATATTATAGACAACGTGAGAAAAATTAATAGCAACAATTTAGTTATACTCACATCAAAGTGATCTTCACAAATGTAAAGTCTCTTCGAGCAAGTTCTAGCCACTTTTTCCGTTCTTTTACTGCTGTAGGCACATGAATAAATAGTTTTTTAGGTGTTTTTATGCTAGTATTCTGAGGCAGTACACACCACTTTTTTAAATAAAAAACAGTAACAACACAGACCAAAAACAAATAAACACTTGAATGCCCTGTATCTGTCCGCGAGTTTACTGCGCTGTGACGTCATCGCTGTGCTAGAAATGAGCGTTTAGTTTAAATTAGAAAACTTGATTTTAAATGTAGTTATGATAAAATATACAATTTTAATAAGTTTTCGTAGCAAATGAGCATCTATGTATCATTCTAAACTCTTTTCTAAAATTTGTCAAATACCCTATTTCCTCAGCAGGTAATATAAGACATAATACATACTATTAGAATCTTGTAGTAGAAAGCTTTTCTAACAAAAACCTTCCAAAGCTGAAGTTTTAAAAGCAAGTGAAACCATACAGCTCGCTTTTTTAATGGATGAGACAAATAATGACTTATCTTTGAAATACAAAAAAAATTGATTCCCACTGCGCAAAAAAAACATATTGTCAAAATTTAAGAACTAACTATTTTTAAGTATGTATACATTTATTTTAAATTAGATTTGTACTTTTCAACTGTTTTAATGCAATAAATTTTTTTTTTTGGTATATATGATTTTTTTTGTTTCACTCGAACTCTCCAGAACTCGAACTGTTTTGGTTGTCATTTTAAGTTCGAGTTATAGAGGTTCGACTGTAGTAATTTTACACGATCCTCCACTTTGTTGACGTCACATCCGGGGCTGTTTTTTTTTTGATGGTCACGTTACGACACAGCTGATTGTCTTTCAAATATTGAAGTTGGAATGACGGTTCATGGATATTTGATTTTATTTTAAATAAAGCCGTTTTTGAGATTGTTTTTACTTTATTCTGGCAGAACAATTTTTTTTAAATGTATAGTAAGCCCTAATTGTTCATAGCCGCTTCATTAGCTCACACAAAAATTAAGTTTAAAGCAGAAGCGAATGTGACAATCACATATGACAAATTCAAATACATGTCAAATATAACATGTGGTACATGGCGGGTAATTTGAATTCAAAATAAGGAATGCTAAATCTTGAAGATTTTAACCTTTTAATCATGTTGCTTCCTTACAAACCTTTGGTGGAATATCGGGATGGTGTCTGAGAATATTTCACTGAAATTTTGCGGAAATCTGTAGTGCCATTTTAAAAATATCATAAAAAAACCTCTGACCTCCCATAAGACCCAATGTAAAATTCAGCCCCGGGAGAACAGCTGATTTTTTCAGGGTCGTGGCCTCTATTTTTGTGTTGGCCTTGCTTCAACAATTAACATTAACACTGCCGATTTAACGTGGTGAAATTTAGGCTTTACATTTCAGTACCCTTATTAATCAAAGATTATTTGCTAAAAACATGACAGTGTCATTTCTTGTTGTTTGTCCAAGTTTTCCAAAATGTCTCAACAAATTTCCGAATTTGATAAAGCTCAAATTTTCGCCAAACTATATGGTTGGTCGGTGTCGAGTAGCCGCTTACTATGAACGAAACACGTCGACGATTATGCGAATCAAAAGAAAATATGAAGAAGAGGGAAATGTTCAGCGAAAGCAAGTCCTTCCCATATGCAGTTACATATTTCCTAACCCGAAATATATTAAAAAGTAAACATGTCATGTTGGTATAAAATTAAAGGTAAAACTGTTATTGTCTCTGGGTAAAAAGATGCTGAGTGTAGGTTGACAAAAAAAAAACGCACAGATAAAAGCAACTCAAAAACATACCATTTTTCAGATTTTTTTTTGTTGCTATATCAGTATGGATATGATAAATAAGGTTGGAAATGTCACAAAAGTGTAACTGCCTATGGCAAAGACTTGACCAAAATCAGCACGCTTTAAGAAGAACAGGAACTAATATAATTTTTAGAAGAACATCCTTTTTCCGACGCCTGCGAAGCAAGAATTGCCTCTAATTTTCCTGGTTCACTTACAGCTAGTCGAAGGCGAATAAGGCGTTCCAGATTAAGATGTCGTGTGGCAGCAAAAAAAGTTCTTTTAAATGCACAAAAAAAAACAAGCCCCAATTTTTGCTTTAACTTATTTTCTGGAAAATGAAGATTTTTGGCAACGTGTGGTGTTCACAGATGAAAAGATATTTCAGTGATCGAAAACAAATTTTAGTTTATCGGCCACCAAGAACGCGCTATCAAGAAAAATATATTTTGGGAAACGACGACTAAGCCGGAAGATTTTCTGTAAATGTGTAGGGGTGAATTTCGGCAAGAGGACATGGGGTTTTCTTAGAATCCTTGGTAGGTTTAATTCTCCGGCATATGTTACCATCATGAGAGCCGTCATGCTTCCTCAAGTCAGGATTCTTTGCCAATCCAATCAACAACTTATTTAAAGAAAATTAACAAAAAAATTAATATTACCCTAGAAACTCAAACCACCTTATGGAACTTATTATACAAGCATATGAAGATTTCTTTCAGGCAAACCCAAAGTTGTTTCAAAATTTAGCAAATTCAATGCCTAAAATTGTTTATTTTTCTATCTTTCTTTAATTTGCTAATAAAACGACCAATTTTTTTTTATTTTGTTGTAATAAAAAGGCAAACCCAATTTCGGATTTGCGGCTTAACTTTGGTCAAACCTAATCCGTTTATGATCAATAATCTGTGAAGATAGCCCTGGTTAGAGAGGGTTAGAGTTGGCTTTGGGCAGAGATTCTAAAACAACTAAGGATGGTATTTCACAACCAACCAAAATAAAAAAGAGTAGGTACACCATACATTTGACATTACCATTAAAATACTCTGCCAATCTATGGGCACCTAAGCTCACACTGGGTACTGTAGTTATAGTGTACGTGTGAGCTAATATAACTAAAAACTGAAATATATTTTATTGAACTCCAGACTTAATTACCTTTCGTTTGATACCACACAAGCCATGTTTTGACTTAAACTTTAATTTTTCAAATCTACCCCCACCTTTTTTTTTAAACTAAAATGTATTTTGATTAACTCCAGACTCAATTACCTTTCGTTTGATATCACACACGCCATACTTCCACATAAACACTAATTTTTTTAATTTACCCCCACCCTTTTTTTTTAAGTAAAATGTATTTTATTTAACTCCAGATGCAATTACCTTTCGTTTGATATCACACAAGCCATATTTTTATTTAATTTTTGAAATCTACCCCCACCCTTTTATTTGGCTTGTGTTTGGTGGATTTTGTTCATTTTTAAATGGGACCATCTCGAGCCAAAACCCAGCTTAGGTACCAAATTTCATTAGAATCGGGCTAGCGGTTTTTGAGTTATGCGCGTTGGTCGTTACAGACAGACATACAGACAGACAGACAGACAGACAGACAGACAACACAACAAAAAAGTTTCAAAATCATCTGAAACGCAAAGATATATAAAAATTTTTGAAATCGGAGCAACTTTTTTTTTCTCGAAAAAATTAGGATCACTATAGCTCACACTACTATAGTATAGTATATGTGTGAGCTAATACTCTGCCAATATATGGGCCCCTAAGCTCACACTAGGTACTATAGTTATAGTGTACGTGTGAGCTAATATAACTAAAAACTGAAATATATTTTATTCAACTCCAGACTAAATTACCTTTTGTTTGATACCACACAAGCCATGTTTTGACTTAAACCCAAATTTTTGAAATCTACCCCCACCCTTAAAAAAACAAAAACTAAAATGTATTTTGTTAAACTCCGGACTCAATTACCTTTCGTTTGATATCACACACGCCATATTTTCACTTAAACTCTAATTTTTAAAATATACCCCCACCCTTTTTTAAAAATAAATTAAAATGTATTTTGTTTAACTGCAGACTCAATTACCTTTCGTTTGATATCACACACGCCATATTTTCACATAAACTCTAATTTTGAAATATACCCCCACCCTTTTATTTGGTTTCTGTTCGGTGGATTTTGGTCATTTTAAAATGGGACCATCTCGACCCAAGACCCAGCCTAGGTACCAAATTTCGTTAAAATCGGCCAAGCGGTTTTTGAGGTATGCGCGTTGGTCGTTACAGACAGACATACAGACACACAGACAGCCAATCTATGGGCACCTAAGCTCACACTGGGTACTGTAGTTATAGTGTACGTGTGAGCTAATATAACTAAAAACTGAAATATATTTTATTGAACTCCAGACTTAATTACCTTTCGTTTGATACCACACAAGCCATGTTTTGACTTAAACTTTAATTTTTCAAATCTACCCCCACCTTTTTTTTTAAACTAAAATGTATTTTGATTAACTCCAGACTCAATTACCTTTCGTTTGATATCACACACGCCATACTTCCACATAAACACTAATTTTTTTAATTTACCCCCACCCTTTTTTTTTAAGTAAAATGTATTTTATTTAACTCCAGATGCAATTACCTTTCGTTTGATATCACACAAGCCATATTTTTATTTAATTTTTGAAATCTACCCCCACCCTTTTATTTGGCTTGTGTTTGGTGGATTTTGTTCATTTTTAAATGGGACCATCTCGAGCCAAAACCCAGCTTAGGTACCAAATTTCATTAGAATCGGGCTAGCGGTTTTTGAGTTATGCGCGTTGGTCGTTACAGACAGACATACAGACAGACAGACAGACAGACAGACAGACAGACAGACAACACAACAAAAAAGTTTCAAAATCATCTGAAACGCAAAGATATATAAAAATTTTTGAAATCGGAGCAACTTTTTTTTTCTCGAAAAAATTAGGATCACTATAGCTCACACTACTATAGTATAGTATATGTGTGAGCTAATACTCTGCCAATATATGGGCCCCTAAGCTCACACTAGGTACTATAGTTATAGTGTACGTGTGAGCTAATATAACTAAAAACTGAAATATATTTTATTCAACTCCAGACTAAATTACCTTTTGTTTGATACCACACAAGCCATGTTTTGACTTAAACCCAAATTTTTGAAATCTACCCCCACCCTTAAAAAAACAAAAACTAAAATGTATTTTGTTAAACTCCGGACTCAATTACCTTTCGTTTGATATCACACACGCCATATTTTCACTTAAACTCTAATTTTTAAAATATACCCCCACCCTTTTTTAAAAATAAATTAAAATGTATTTTGTTTAACTGCAGACTCAATTACCTTTCGTTTGATATCACACACGCCATATTTTCACATAAACTCTAATTTTGAAATATACCGCCACCCTTTTATTTGGTTTCTGTTCGGTGGATTTTGGTCATTTTAAAATGGGACCATCTCGACCCAAGACCCAGCCTAGGTACCAAATTTCGTTAAAATCGGCCAAGCGGTTTTTGAGGTATGCGCGTTGGTCGTTACAGACAGACATACAGACACACAGACAGACAGACATACAGACAGACAGACAGACAGACAGACAGACAGACAGACAGACAGACGGCGCAACAAAAAAGTTTCAAAATCATCTGAAACGCAAAGATATATAAAAATTTTTGAAATCGGAGCAACTTTTTTTTTCTCGAAAAAATTAGGATCACCATAGCTCACACTACTATAGTATAGTATATGTGTGAGCTAAAAGCTGAAATAGGCACTGGAGCAGAAGGGCAATCGTAGGCAACCTGCTAGACAGCCCAACCCAACCAGAGATTCTCATATCTCTGAACCGAACTCGCTATACTTTGATTTTATCGCGGCCTTGTCAAAATGGCAAAGACAGTCGCTTGTTATTATTTTTGTTGTGTTTTTGTGGGAAAAGAAAGAAAAACCCGCACTTTCCCATCTGTAATCTAAAAAGTAATGTTTCAAGACCTTCAACAGTTTTTGACAGTTTTTTTATTAAAAGTGGCAAAAACACAAATAAACAGCGGTTGACAAACACTAGAAATTTCTAAACCAGAGAACGGTCTGTCAAACTTAAACAAGAACGGGACGGGGGTCATTTTGGATCAAGCGGTGGACCGTTCGGTTATTAGTTATCTTTGTTTAAATGCGAGAATCAGACAGAGAGGGCTTAACCAAGAAACGTCAAAACATCATCCATTTTCATTGTTCTATTAACCATTAAGAACCCTGCTTCGGAGGTAGGTTATCTTTGGTTAAGAGCAATGAACCCACATAGCACAAAAATCACATCAACGTTAAATTAACGTAAACAACAATAACAAAGTTTTTTTTACGTGAAAACAACTTCATATCATGTAATATTTAATTTGTTAAATCTACATGCTTAAAGATAACTTAAAAACAAGGAGAAATCAAGCTATAAAAATGTACTTTTTGCTGAAGTTTCTGGTGCTCTGTATTTAATGTGTTTTTTACCCTTGTTATTTTCATGTACCAAATTCACACTTGAAAAGTCCTCCACAACATGTTCTAAAACGCCACTAGATTAAGACTTCTCAAACCTACTAACTTTCTGCGTCTTTTTTGGTCACGTTTTTTTAATAATATTTTTTTAACTTAAAAGAGACGCGAAAGGAAGTTTAATTATTTTTATTTTAGTTTAAGACTACAACACTTCAAGACAATTTTAAAGATGGCGCTCAAGGCAAGACAAAATATTTATATCTCGATTTATATATCTATTTATATACATTATGTTTTTTTTTAAAAGCTAAACAAGATTTTTTAACAGTAAACACTTTCACAAAATATTAATTATTAATGTGTCTTTATAAGGTTAATAACAGATGCGTCGTGATCGTGAAGGATCAGGGATCAGTTCCTTAAAAGGTTTTTGGAGTTTACAGGCCAAAGCACTGCCTGATAGATTTCGTTAAAGTGAAAAATCCCGACAATAGGTGGCGCTATAAATATTCAGTAGAAAAGCCATGCAAGTCACGTTTTAAAATTCGTGTAGAAAAGGCGTGAATCTAATGTGACTTTAACGTAAAAACATTGCTGTTTTAATTTTATAATGGCGTTATTACAACGCAGTCTTTAGCAACGTTAGTTTTTATAACGTTAATGAATGACCTATTAAGCTTGTTTTCATGTAGGAAATAAATGTTTTTTTCTAGCAGCTTTTAAAATCAACGTTTTTTTTCCCTTACGCCTTTTTTACGTGTTAAACACGTGATTGTGCTATGTGGGAAAATGCATGATTTTTTGACGTTTCTTGATTAAGTGCTCTCTGTTTGATTTTCGCATTTAAACGAAGAGAACCAATTACCGAACGGTCTTTTAACCTTTGTAAAATGCAATCCGTTATGTTCTATAATCCGTAATGAGGGCCCGTGTGATTAGGCGTTCCGTACTAGCGGCCTTAGCACGAATTACCAAACACAGGGGATCCGTGGCCTTAGAGTCTGCGTAAAAGTCAATCAATCAAAAAGGAAAGAGAATACGTCAAGAGGTATTAGTATAGTGTTAGTGTTCTGTGGGTATTAGTTACCTGGAAGATAATTAGCTGTCAACCGAGCTAGCAACACGACAACTTATTCTATATTAATCCTAGTATTTGCAAAAACCGCACAAAAAAAACTGCTTTCTAGCTACGTTACCTGATGTAGACTGGCCGGCAACACGATAAGCTGAGTCGGTGTAGCTGTGGGCGGCTGCGTCTGTTGGGAAGCTGAGACCGAAGCTGTAGCTGACTGCGGGGGCGGTGTCTCTGTTATGGTCGTGGGCGGCGTGTTGGCGAATCGGGCAGCGGTCGCCATAGTTACGCCCCTCGCCGATGGCCCTTTTGTTTCTGCAATGGACCAATCGGGGTTGTTAAGCTGGGATTTTACAAGGGTGGCTGAGGGATTGTTGTTATATGACGTATATGACCAGAAAAAATCTTGCTCAAGGGGGCTAAAGATTTTCTCGTTATTAAAAGAAATGGCTTTTCTTAGGCTTCTTAGATGCTAAAGTGGCGTACGCAGATTTTTCCTATTGCAAAATTAAATACTCTTCTAGTTTCAAACAAAACACATGCTTGCTACACTTAGTAGGGGAGGCCGTGAAATTTTTTGAAACTTATTTTCTTTGTCAGCAAACATTAATAGAATTGTTCAGTGAACCAAAATCTGAAAGTTTGAGGTTTTTTCAAATTTTCTTAAAAACTAAGCTTCTAAGAGAAAAATGTATAATATACTTTATTGTAGACAATAAAATTCCCTTTTCAACATGGTATAACTTAATAAAGTTAGACTAATAACAAGCACTCCAGCGGCGTCCGTTAATTGTAGTAATGAAAAAAGTTGAAAAAATACCTATGTTTTTTCCAAGATTTATTAAATTTTTTTAAAAACTAATATCTACAGAAAACCATGTATTACATTTTGGTATACTCAATAAAATTTCCTTCAAAATGACGTATGACATGATTAAATCGGTTTTATAAATAAAACTTCAGGAGCATCCGTAAATTAAATTAATTTTGAAAAAACAGAAAATAAACCATTTTTGTTACAAGTTTTATCTAATTTTCTCAAAAACTAAGCTTAACATGAAAAAACTTGTTCTACACTTTTTTGTAGACAGGGAAATTCTCTTTTTAAAAATGTGAAACTCGGTGGGGTTTGACTTATAGCAAACTCTCCAGCGACGTCCGTCAATGGGGGTGATTTCAACAAATCATTTAAAAAAACATGTTTTTAATACGTTTTATTCAATTTACTTAAAAACCAAGCTCTTTATCAAAAAATGTGTTCTACACTTCGTCATAGCCAATAAAATTTCCTTTCAAACGATGTATAACAAAGTGGAAGTTATTTTATATTTGGTGGTGTTCATAATTTAAAGAAATTATTTAAGATCAATCCAAACTAATCAATTTTGTGTCTTATTAGCTTTTCGCTGGATAATAAAGAGCGGCGGATAAATGGTCGAAAGTACAAAAGGTCGAAAGTACAAAAGGTCGAAAAAATAAGGTCGAAAGTACAAAAGGTCGAAAATACAAAAGGTCGAAAGTACACAAGGTCGAAAGTACAAAAGATCAAAAAACAAAAGGTTGAAAGTTCAAAAGGTCGAAAGTATCAGTACCTAATTATGATTATGCCCCCCCCCCCAAACCGTTGCATAAGATTTACCACTTTATTTTTAGTTCTATATGCTTAAAAAAATAACCAAAAACACCTGTGTCAAAGGTACTACTGTTACTTTCTGCACAAAAATATTGCTTAGGGGGGGCCATGGCCCCTATGCCTCCTCCCCTTATAACCACCGGTGTTTTTTTGCTTTAAAGAACTTATTTAGATAAATCAAAATATCTAATCTAACCAGAAAACAGTTTATTTTAATTTGGAAACATTTTATTTTAGTAGGTATAAATTACGAACCTTTTTGAAGTATTTATCATAACATTAACCTCACTTTGTAATATATCATTTGAAAAGAAATTGTCTTATCCTCAGTAAAGAATACAGGCACATTTTTTTCTGAAAATCTTAGTTAGAAAAAATATTTAAATATGCAAGAGAAAATGATTATTTCAGTTATTTTTGAAACTAAGTTTATATTAGTACGTTTTATTAAGTTTTTAAAAGAAAATGTTATGTTCTACAATAAAGTATACTACATATTTTTTCCTAAAAAGTGTAGTTTTTGAGAAGATTTTGAAAAACCTATAATGAACATGTTTTTTTCTAAATAATCCCAATTTACGTACGCCACTGAAGAGCTACTTACTTTTCCTAACCTTATTGACCAATACATCGTTGGAAAGGGAATTTTATTCTCCACAAAAAACTGTTCTTTGCAATTTTTGATAAAAAGGTTAGTTTTCGAGGAAATTGCATAAAACTGAAAGAAAACAGGTTTTTGGGGGTTTGGGGGGGATTTTTACCGTCCCTGTCGATTTTTCGAGTTGGCAACAGAGATATTCGGATTCAGCGGGGTCAAATTAGGGGGAAATGTTCTGTTGCCAAAAAGTAATATGATTTGCTTCTAGACCGAAAACGGAAAGCCTTTTAAAATCATATGCTCTGACTAAATGGGTTCAGTCGCAATTTTTTTTTTTAGTGAAAGCCATACTTAACCTACGTATAAAAAATAATATGACTTATCTCTAAATATGGGAAATATCTCTGGCAAAATTGTCAAAAATTGAATATTTAATTTTTTGCCAATTTTGCCAGAGATATTTCCTATACTTAGAGGTTAGTCATACTATTTTTTATACTTAGCTAAGTGTAGCTTTTAAAAAAGTTCCTCGAATATAACTTTTTTTGAATTTTGCGCCTAAACCCCTCGGAACCCCTATTCATATAATAAATTTTACTTAGAATTGATCAAGGAACAATTTTATCGATGTTTGCTGACAAAGAAAATAAGTTCCAAAATCTTCACGGTCTTTCCTACTATCTAAAATTTGTGTGGTTTGGTCCGGTTGCCATGATGCTTTTAATTTAATCAAAATCGGTTCAGTAATAATAAATTTATAACGAAATGCATGCTGAAAGAATTAGCAAGACAGTCGCAGTATGTAAAACAATGGTTAAAACTAAAATTATTATTTCGGGAACCACTAAAACGATTTCAATTCGTATCGTACCTTGTTCATTGCGGCAGAGACAGAGGTTTTTAATCAGTTGAAAAAATGTCAAAAAGGGTCAAGTTTGATTCTGTCCGACATCTTGGACCTTAAGATGGTGGCAAATTTTAGATTGTGATCCTTAAAAAAATTTAAATTGGTTCAGTACATAAGAATAAATAAGCCTCTCTGAAGGGTCAAGTGTTATTCTGTCTGCCATCTTGAAATTTCAGAGAGCGGACAAAAAAATTATTTTGAAATATATGGTATAGTTCGAAAAATCATTTTGTCCGGTATTACATTATCAAGGAAATTTGTGTGAAACTTTTTGTGGTTGCGGTAAGCTGTAAGGGAAGGGTTCAATTATTTAAAAAAAAACTTGAAAAACATAATGTGGTCCTTTTGCATGTCCCATTTGTCTCTTATCTTTTATTTGAGGCATGCGCAATTACCTGTGCTCAAACATTGCAGGCTACTAGTTCCTTTGTTTAAAGATAATGTTGGCGCGCATATAACGTTATGACAAAATGTAATGTAAATTGCAAATATTTTTGATACCAGACAATTATTTCAAGAGCTACCAATGCGGGGTAATCCGCAGATTTAATTTTATGCCAATTATTGAAAACTATTTTTTATAAAAACTGGTAGATATGTGTTGTTTGGCAACAGTGTTCACCAACTAACCAAAAGTCATCAATATTGTGTAAAGTGCGAAAAAAATAAGAAGTAAACACAGACCTTATCCTATATTTTCCTGGCGGTTTGTCACTGGTACTGGTTTTTTAGTTATTCCCTAGTTGTTTTCGGAACTTTTTAATTAATTTTGCCTACAGAACACAAAAAGGCGTTTGACAGATAAATAAAGGATAAAAAATTGTGTCTGCAAAAGGTCAAAAATGGGCTTCTAAATATCACATGACATCTGTCATTTACTGTCACATTTTTAAAGGATAAAAGATTTACAAAGTTGAAAAAGGCACCTGGCGACATCTTCAAAATTGAAAAATTAGGAACTAATTTTTGACATTTTAATTTTTTTACATGGTCTTGGAGCAAATAAGTCTGGCTGTTATTTACGATCACGAAAGCCTCTTGAAAAAAGCTCTAAGATCCAATCTAAAAAATAGTTAATTAATGTGTTTTTCGTTAACTGTCGCAGATACAAAAAAACTGCAAGAGATCAACCACTAAAAAAAATATTTTCTTTTAGATTCTAATTATTATTTGGCATGCCTAATGACGTACACCGCGTAACTTAATTTAGGTTTAGCTTAATATCTTAAAAGCTGCGAAAGCTATAAAAGACAATTAAAAAAATTAATTAATTTCAACAGTGTCAATCGGCAACGAAGGGTATGCGGACCTATGTGCATAGAAACTTTTAGCCTTAAAATAAGTCAAATAATCACTTATTCTCATCTGTAAGTAGATCTAAGAAACATTAACATAATCGAAGGTGTCAATTTCAAAAAGTCTGGTAAGGGTTTGGGGCTTTTAAGTAACAGCCAGATTGTGTTTTAAGTTTTTGTTATAATACAACCTATTATCTCATATATTTTCAGAACTAAGAAAATAACGGCACTCATTTCATATCTTTTCTCACTTGCCAGAACTATTGGCCATCCTTAGAGATTAGCCAGAATATTTTTTTAACTTAACTTAAGTATATCCTTTACTAATACAACTAGTTTTATTACTAAGAACAATTCTATCGATGTTTGCTGACTAAGAAAACACTAATCTTAAATCTTACCGTCTCTCATGAAAAAATCACTCCAGCGCGATAATCTACAAACAAATAAACTAAACAGTACAATCTAAAATAAAATTGGGAAGCCAATCAACAATAACCCTGAAAACTTTCCAAGCGGGTCTATGAAAGCCCTATTTGAATTTCTCCCGAAGCACTAGCAACGCGGCCACACGGACCCACGCGACCCCTTTGTGTAGGAAAAGTTGTTATTTTGAATTGAAAATTCTGTATTTAGGGGTAAACTACGCTGGTAAACGATCACTGAACACAAATTGGTAAAATACACCCTCATCATTTATGCCGAGGAGATAAAAATTGGTAGTTGGATTTTATACGAGGGATGGTTTAAAAGGCATAGATTAAACACTCCATGATATTCTATACACAACCCCAGAAAAAAAAATTGAGATCCGTAATGCCGGGTCCACATCAAACCAAGAAAACAAAAACACGAAAAAATTGTCAACTGGTGTCCACATTACTTCACATATAGGAAAACAATTAGTGAACTTTTTATGATCCCCGATAGAAAATGTGGTGTGCTCGAAATTTTGAGTTGAAGAAACAATGACTTATTTATTATGGCACCTGGTTTTCTATTTTTAACTCAAAAATAGGAAAGACGGTTTTGGGTTAGACCGATTTTTATAATCAGGGTGTCTGGCGGCCCATAACTCAATAAAGCTCAATTAATTTAAATGTATTTAATTTTTTCTCCGGACTCCGGAACTGAACCACGATGTTTGTTTCTGTTTTAAGCCGGGATCAAACGACTCGTGTACTTGGCGAATAATTGTAACTTGCATATACTTGCCATGTCGTGTGAGTGGGTTACTTGTACAATTATTTGTCACTCGTTGGTTTTCCATTTGTGGTCGGTAAAAATGGGCTGAGTCAAAGGGCTCACGATTATTCGTACACTTGCCAAGTACATACATACAGTTCGCGCTCTCGTACTTGTAAATTGTACACGTGGTGTGAGCAGCAAGCAGGGCTGCTATCACAATTCGCAAAGCTCGAATACTTGCCAATTACGCAAATAATTGTGTATTTGCCAAGTACACGAGTCGTTTGAGCCCGCCTTTATTGGCGTACAGACTAGACCAACAAAGTTGCCCAAAACGAAAACAAAACATCAACACTTTGATCTTTACCGACAGGCGACGGGAAAATAAAAAGTTGCTGAAAACGCGAACAAAACAAAAAAGTTGCCGAATTGTTCTCATTTTGTTTCAAAAATGTTGGAAAACATTGAATTGCTGTTTTGTTTTTGTTTTATTGGTTTTGATTGTTGTTCCTATAATATAAAACATTAAATAAATAGCCAAACACTATAATATTAAAACGGTAAACGGAAAATACTATAAGGAGCTTTGTAACTAAAACAATTATTTGCGTACTTGGCAAGTATACGAGCTTTGCGAATTGCGATAGTAAGCAGGGCGCTCACACGACGTGTACAATTTACAAGTACATACTAGTATGTACTTGGCAAGTGTACGAATAATCGTGAGCCCTTTGACTCGGCCTATTTTTACCGACTACAAATGGAATGAACTCACACGACATGGCAAGTATAGGCAAGTAACAATTATTCGCCAAGTACTCGAGTCGTTTGATCCCGGTTTAAGGAATGCATTTACCAAATCCCGTGTGGTAATCTTAAGTAGAAGAAACGAAACGCCCTCTTCAGGTTAGAGCATCGAAAATATTATATGTTCACTGGTTAGAGTAAAGGAATATCAAAAAAAGCACCACAATTAGGGGATAATGAAAAATCCGGTTTAGCGGATCATGCATGGTCAAATGATCACAGGATTCAATGGTCTGAAGCTAAAGTTTTGCATAAGAAGTCGCATTTGCCAAAACAAAAGTTTATTAAAGCTGTATTTATAATGCGGAACAAAAAAGTTTTTATTGAACCAAGCATGGACATACAAAACATATAGAAACCATGGGCGCAGCCAGGCCCCCCCAAGCCTTAGATTTTTTTACATATTTTCAACCTATTTCATGAAAAAACCCAAAAAATACCTTAAAATTCGACATTATGAGGCCTCGCAACCCCCCCCCCCCAGGATGCCTCGGCCCCCTCCCCCAAGACATATTCCTGGGTGCGCCACTGTAGAAACCACTCCTTATGGAAAACAAGCGTCTTAGGATTACAAAGAAAACGGGTAGGCACTAAGGTCACTCATCGTCAAGCAAAGCTTGCCTTTACGATACGAGTCGTTAAATACCGAGATGAATTCCATCGAAGGAGCATGCGCCAAAATTAACGTCAAAATGTCTAATTTAAATTATTGGCGCGAATACCGTCATTGGGGCGAGATCGAAGAGCTGAACCTATAATAAAAAATTCAAGGTATAAAATAATGGTCAATTCTAATTTTTAGGTATGATTTTATGTAGGTACCGGGTGGTTTTTTATAACCGGAGCACTCAGCAACTTTATCATTAAAAATAAATTGAGATTTTTTTGGTTAATTATGACAACTTTAAAAGCCAACATAATTTTTTTCTATCTGTCACCATGTACACGGTGTCCCAAATTCGATGTTTTTGGGGGGTTTCGGGTATTTCTAGAGGGGCTAAAAAAAACTGATCCCCCTTTGTGACACTCAAATTTCAAAAGAAGCTTAAAGGTGAAAATCGCATTTTGATATAGCAAGCCGTTTGTAAACGACGGCGTGTTTTTAAAAAGTCTGCATTTTGGGAAGGGGTCTATAACTTGTTTATTTATTAATATTTTTTATTTCTGTGAAAAAATTCTTAAGACACTTTTTTAAGAGGAATTCAACTGTTAAATTAAATTTTATTTGTCACGTTTAGTTTTTTTATTTCTTTATATTTTTGTATTTTTTTTATTTTTACCACATATTTTAGTTTGCTTAATGGGTTCGGTTCGGTTCGGTTTAATATTATAAAATTATAAAAATAAAAAAGTAATAAAGAGGTGATTAAAAAAGAAAAATAAAGAAAACAATAAAAAAATAAAATATTGAGTGTGATACATCATTTTAAAGGAAATTTTAAGCTGATTTTAAAAATCGAATAAAAAAAGAGTTATTCTGTAAGAAAAATAACAACTTTATGCAATATCTTAAAAACCAAAAGAGATAAATAAAAACCCTTTACATCTGTCAATTCTTCAAGAAAAGATCTATAAGCAAGCTATTTACACAAAAACAAAATTTTCATAAACAAAAAAGTTATAGACCCCCTCCCAAAATGCAGACAAAAACACTCCGTAGCTTAAAAACGGCTTGCTATATCTAAATGTGGTTTTCACCTTTAGGCTTCTCTTGAAATTTGCGCGTCGCAAAGGGGTGTTAGTTTTTTTTCTATCTCCCCTAGAAATACCTGACACCACAAAAAAACAACGAATTTGGGACACCCTGTACAGGGTGTGACAATGAAGTCGATTTTTTGAGAGGGAACACCCTGTATATTTTTGTATTTTAAGATTCGTCTTTTCATTCTGATTTCAAAAATATACAATATCTATGTGCTGCGATTAATATTTTTTGAGGCATATGCAGTATTTCTTCTATATGATCTTATGCCTTTCACGTTTATTTTGTTTTGCCATGGGTGTATTGACTCTCAACTCCAATATTTCTTCAAGTATTTATTGATTGTGTTTGTATTTCAAATGATCACACAGATCCAAGTTTTTTGGGAAGGAGCATTTACATTCTAGGCATCTAAACATAAAAACTCTTTCTGCATATGAATACCTTTGTTTTTGTATGCCATGTTTACTTTGACAGTGTTTATTCAAATTAAATTGGGCACTAAATAATTTGTCACACAACTTGCACGTCACCGGCATTTTCACAGCACAAAAACGACGAATTTTCATCAAAAAGAACTGGAAATTATTAAAGTTTTGCTGTATAAAACCATACTGAAATATCTCTCAGTTGATTGGTTGGCAGAAGTGACAAATCAACGCTTGCGCACGTCTTGGAATTCATCTCGGTATTTAACGACTCGTTTTACGATGAGTGTCATTAGTAGGCACACCTGACTACACTTCAAGTATAATAAAACAAATAAAAATTAAAGTCCGAAATGTTGTTTCCACTCAATCATTGTCTAAGTTTTAAACAAACAATAAATTTTCGCAAATAACTTAATCATAACTAAAACATTTCATGTAAAAAAGCCAAGTAGGCGAAAATGTTATTCCGTAAAAAAATTGAGATAAAAGTAAAGAAGTTCTCCAATATAAATTTCAAAATAAAAGGTTCAAACTTCTTTATGTTCAATTTAGCACTGTGCCTAAGTCATTTGCAACGGTAATAGCCAAGTTCCAAGTTTAGAAAAAATTTCCAAACTAGTAAAAATCTTTAATTTTAAAATTTGTATTGGAAAACTTGGCTTTACTTTTATCTTAATTATTTTTACGGGATACCATTTTCGCGTACTTGGCTTTTTTTTACATGAAATGTTTTTGTTATGATTTAACTCCTTTTTTTAAAGGAATAATATAATATTTAAGTTTTAAAGTAGTAAAATATGCGAAATCTTATTCAAAACTTTTACAATACCTTATTAAATACTCTGCCTATATATGGGCCCCTAAGCTCACACTAGGTACTATAGTTATAGTGTACGTGTGAGCTAATAAAACTAAAAACTGAAATATATTTTATTCAACTCCAGACTAAATTACCTTTTGTTTGAAACCACACAAGCCATGTTTTGACTTAAACTAAAATTTTTGAAATCTACCCCCACCCTTAAAAAAACAAAAACTAAAATGTATTTTGTTAAACTCGGGGTTTAATTACCTTTCGTTTGATATCACACACGCCATATTTTCACTTAAACTCAAATTTTTGAAATATACCCCCAACCTTTCTTTAAAATAAATTAAAATGAATTTTGTTTAACTCCAGACTCAATTACCTTTCGTTTGATATCACACACACCATATTTTCACATAAACTCTAATTTTTGAAATCTACCCCCACCCTTTTATTTGGTTTGTGTTCGGTGGATTTTGTTCATTTTTAAGTGGGACCATCTCGACCCAAAACCCAGCCTAGGTACCAAATTTCATTAAAATCGGCCAAGCGGTTTTTGAGTTATGCGCGTTGGTCGTTACAGACAGACATACAGACATACAGACAGACAGACAGACAGACAGACAGACAGACAGACAGACAGACAGACAGACAGACAGACAGACAGACATACAGACAGACAGACAGACAGACAGACAGACAGACAGACAGACAGATATACATACAGACAGACAGACAGACAAACAGACAGACAGACAGACGGCGCAACAAAAAAGTTTCAAAATCATCTGAAACGCAAAGATATATAAAAATTTTTGAAATCGGAGCAACTTTTTTTTTCTCGAAAAAATTAGGATCACTATAGCTCACACTACTATAGTATAGTATATGTGTGAGCTAAAATGTTGAGGTTTATAAAGCTTAGCTGTCTAGCGTTCCTGGAAGTGGCCAATGTTACTTTTACATAACTTTACATTTATAGGGGAGGGAAGTAAATTGAAATTTTGGTGTTTTTAATTTTTTTTCTATAGTTTTACCATAGTTCCTATTAGTCTTCCAAAGGTCAGCTCTCTAGCGTTTCTGGAAGCGGCCAATGTTACTTTTACATAACTTTACACGTATAGGGGAGGGGAGTAAATTAGAATTTTGGGGTTTTTTGATTTTGTCCGAGGGTTTGGTTCGGATCGGTTTCTATCAGTCTGCCAAATTTCAGCTTTATAGCATGTCTTGGAGTACAGTCGAATTCTGATGATCTATACATGAGTAAGTGAGTGATTGGCAACTTCGACGTTTTTTGAAATTTCGTAACTACTTTACTACTTTATGGAAGTCCATGAAACTTAAAGGAGTTGTTAACTCCATGAAGATCACCAACTGTGAAAAGTTTGAGCTTCGTAGCAAATTCCGAAGTAGAGTTTTAGATAGGTCAAATATGGGCTGAAATGTTTCAAGAAAAGATGGTACAGCAATTTACGCGAACTTGCCGTGCCCCCAGATTGTATACTTCGCGTTACTTGGAAAGCCTTGATAAGTACTTTTAAATTACCCCCGGTAAAATAGACAAGAAATTTTTGTAACGGTTGGCAGCACAATGAAAAACACCTGTCAGGTTGATATTGAAATTACCAACCCCCATGCAAGGCATAATCCTTATTATTATTAGAAAAAAGGGGTGTACGATCAAGCGCAGTGGCGGATCGAGGATGTCCGAGGGGGAGGGGCCAAGAAGGGAAAAAAACACAAAACAATTTTTCTTGTGGGATTTAATAAGACTTAGCTTTAAAGTTTGGCACTACGTGCAAATAAAATGTGCCGCAGGCGAAAATTCCAGCAAAATCAGTTAAATTTTACGTCAAAATTTTAAAAAATGACATTTTGGCGAAAACTTTTAATTTTTTTTTATTTTTGGAACCAAAAATTATAAGCTTTATGTCAACGAGGGGGGGGTCTGCCCTTGGATCAGCCACTGATCAAGCGTATTTATTTCAGCGTCGTGGAAGAATTTTAGAACTTCTAGGCCAAGTTCCCAAAACACTACCACCAGTATTTACTAAGTTTTTAAAACTCCATGATCGATAAAAAAATGTTATACAAATATTTTCAAAGCTAAATAATACATAAATAACTTAAAACAGCATTACCGTATTAAATACGTATCAATATTTAAATATTGTAAAAATAGCAAGATATATTAGAATCCTTTTTCAGTAACACTCTACCAAAACAATCGAAAATTGGCAAACTAGTCCAAATACGTTTCAAGAACTGCTTTCAAAACATCTTTGTCCTAATCAAAAATATTCTTGCATAGACGCGAGTGGTGGAGAATTAAATTATTTTCATGAAGTTTTAGTACTAGAAATAAAAGAAGCTATTGTCGCTTTCAGACCAGGTTGTGCGGGTGGAATTGATTCCCTCGCACCGCAACATCTTAAAGATTTTATAGGTGAGGACTTTGGCACAGTCTCAATAAATTTACTTTCCTCCCTATGTAATTTTACAAATCATGTTTTACGCGGATCTATTCCACAAAAAATTTGTTTAGATTAGAACAAGGAGGAGTTCGTCCTATAGCAGTTGGTCGTTGTCTTAGACGTTTGGTGGCTAAAGTCCAATGCTCTCGGATATATGATTCTCTAAATGCGGGGCAGAAGCTGCTGCACATGCTATTCGACGTAATATCAACTTTAATAAAAGTTCAAATAATTTTCTTATCAAAATAGACTTCAAAAATGCTTTTAATTCTATTAATAGAAATATCGTTATTTCAAAATTTACAGATAATTTTCCAGAATATTCAAACTTCAATTTTAACTTTTGGAAGTCAAGAAATTTTATCACAAAGAGGAGTACAGCTAGGAAATCCTTTAGGTCCTGCCCTTTTTTGTCTGATAAAAATGACTGACACTTTAAATTAAAAAATTTTAATTCTTGTCCGGTTCTCAAAAAATCTTGTATATCTAAGTTCTCATACAAGTTTTTACCTTTTAAAACACTCTTTCTTAATTTCAAGACTAACATACATACTCAAATGTGCTCCTTGCTGGATAAGTTCTGATAAACTTTCTAGTTATGAATCAATCTTAAAAACAACTCTACAACAAATAAATTGCAATTTTAAAAATCCATCGGGACAAAAATCAACACTTCCTGTAAAATTAGGCTGCCTAGGCAAATCATATAAATTATGTTTGTCAGCCTTTTTAGTAAAAATGTATAAGCTTTGGTTAAAAGCATTCTTCCATAATCTCTGTTAAATACTTTAGACAATGATTATGATTTCGCTTTAAAATCCTGGACTAATTTGTGCAAATTTAATGAAATTCCTATTGAATAACCAAAAAATCAAAAAATCTTCTTCTGGATTGTCAAGACTCGAGAGACACAGCGCGCCTCCTAGCTCTTCAGAACTATGAAAGTAATACATGGCTTAACGCTCTTCCTTCAGTGTCTCTGGGGAATAATCTTGAAGACTCTGTTTTTTACGTTTCCATTGCATTAAGACTTGGTCTTCCTGTGTGTGGGCAGCATGTCTGTATTTGCAGTGAAAAAGCTGACAAATATGGCCTTTACGGGCTAAACTACGCAAAAAGTACAGGCAGATTGCTCAGGCATAGGATGATTAATGAAATCATCCAGCGTGGTTTAAACTCTGCTGAAATTCCAACTATGCTGAAACCAACTGGAATTTGCAGAAACGACGGGAAGCGGGTTGATGGAGTTTCTTTGATTCCTTGGAAGGCAGGGAGAGGATTAGTCTGGGACGCCACGTGCAGACACATCTTAGCTGACAGCTATATTGCAAAAACATCTAAAGAATCAGGCGTGGCTGCACAAATTGGTGAAACAGAAAAAAATAGAAAGTATGGGGAGCTGGAGAATCGCTATATTTTTCTTCCTTTTAGTGTAGTAAATTAAGTTTGAAAGTTAAAGCCTACTTTATTCAAAGGATGAGCTTGACAATCCAGAGAGAAAATGCCATTTCTGTGTTGGGAACCCTGCGTAATTTCGCGGATACTGGTCTGGAAGAGATTGTCGCTTTTTAGTTTGAATTGATTGTCTATTTATATTTATCTATTTCTATTTTTTTATTTTTTATTTCTGGTATAAAGAAATTTTTTTGAATTTTTAGGTAATTTATTGTCAGGCATATGATATCGTAGTAATTTTTCCGAACCAGCTGTACCTATAGTATTTAATTTATTATTAAACTGTGATTGCGAAATCACTGGACAATTCGAATATATCGGCTGAATAAATTTTAGAAAATTTGAAGGGATCTTTATAAGAATCAGGACTCGAAACACCTTTTCCATTCCTTTTTTCACGTGCCACCCCGTGCCAGCTAGCCACCCCTTATATTTTCACCTGAGGAAGCACACTATCCCTGATTTTTAACATCCTTTTCACGGTGGATGACTCATTTGCAGAGAGACCTTTCCATCCAATTTTTACCGGATTAGGATTTTCAATACTTATGGCTTATTTATATTCGTTATTTCTATCAGATCGCAATAAAAATATGTTCCTAAGACGCGACCGTGCGAAAAACAGTTTTTTTACGTTCTTATTTGAGTGCGGAAAGTACCACTCTCCCGCATTTTCAAAAAGCGGAAAATATTTTTCCTACAAACGTGTGGAAAACAGCTTTTTACGTACTACCGCACTGCGTCCGTGTAAATCTTGTTTAAACAACGAGTTTTGAAATAGCATTTTCCTAACAAGTGCGGAAAGTGTGACTTTTCCGCACGCAAATGCAGTTGGCCGACCGACGTGTAGTTCGACCAGCCATTAAGATGGGAAAAGGAACTCTCCGCAAGAGTTAGGAACACAATTTTTTTCTTCAGCGTGCGGAAAACTTTAAAAAAAAAGTTAAATGCTTGACAGAACTCGCTACACATTGTTCTGTCAACGGCATTTGCGTGCAGAAAAATCCATTTTCTGCACTTGTTAGGAAAATAGCTATTATCTCTGAAGCCTTGATTGAAGTCCTATAGCCTTTACAACGCCAATGTCAATGTCAAAATTCAATGTTTTCACAAAATTATTCTCCCCTCTAGAGAAGTTAATAAGAATAGTTTCGTCTCTGGGGACAAAAATAACAAGCAAAAAAACCACACCCTGAGTTACCCCTGATTTATAAGTTGCTGTTAAAGTTGGGCAAAGTTCGGCCTTGCCGTTCGCAAAAGTTGGAGATAATTCATCTTTATCTTTCGCCGTTCGAGATTCGTAGTCGGCAACGTACGTCAAACTTAGTTGGTTTATTGTTTTATTTTCTTTTTCTTTTTTTTTATGACAAAAGCTAAGTCTGAAAAGGTTGTAAACAAAAAAAATATGAAAAAAATAATTTTTTTTTAGGTTATTATTACCGAACGGTTGCGAAGGGAAGACGGCAGCCTATAAATGCTAAAATCTGTCTACGAACTGTGAACCGTGAACGTCAACCGTGAACGGCAACTTATAAATCACGGGTTAAGATTCGGTAAAAAGTCATTTTAGGGTAGGAAATCCCATAAGACCAAAATGGCCAAATTTTAAAAATTCATATTTCATAAACTATATAGTTTATCAACAAAAGCACCAAGTTGCAGTATAGTAGGGCCATCAAGATGCGAAAAAAATCACACCCTGAGTTAAAGTTCGGGAAAATGTCATTGAGCGAATTTTAGGGGGAATCCTAAAAGACCAAAATGGCCAAATTTTGAAAATCCATATTTAAAAAATGGTTGCAGGATGGTAGTAACACAAAAAAACGACAACCTGACCAAATGGCCAAACATTGAAAATTAATATTTTAAAAACTATACAGTTTATCAACAAAAGCACCGAGTTGCAATATGGTAGGGCCATAGAGATGCGAAAAAACCACACCTTGGGTTAAAATTCGGAAAAACATCATTTAGCGAATTTTAAGGTAGGGAATACCATAAGACCAAAATGGCGAAACCTTAAAAATTCATATTTTCAAAACTATACAGTTTATCAACACAAGCACCGAGTTGCAGTATCACCCTGAGTTAAGATTCGGAATTTAGCGAATTTTAGGGTATGGAATCCCATAAGACCAAAATGGCCAAACTTTGAAAATTCATATTTCAAAAACTAGATAGTTTATCAACAAAAGCACAGAGTTGCAGTATGGTAGAGTCATAGTGATGCGAAAAATCCACACCCTGAGTTAAAATTTGGAAAAACGTCATTTAGCGAATTTTAGGGTTGGGAATCCCATAAGACCAAAATGGCGAAACATTGAAAATTCATATTTTAAAAACTATATAGTTTATCAACAAAAGCACCGAGTTGCAGTATGGTAAGGCCATAGAGATGCAAAAAAAATCACACCCAGTGTTAATATTCGGAAAATCGTCTTTTAGCGAATTTTAGGGTAGGGAATCCCATAAGACCAAAATGGCCAAACTTTGAAAATTTATATTTCAAAAACTATATAGTTCATCAACAAAAGCACAGAGTTGCGGTATGGTAGGGCCATAGAGATTAAAAAAAACCACACCCTGAGTTAAGATTCGGAAAAACGTAATTTAGCGAATTTAAGGAAATTTGGGTTTATTTGTGGTTGCAGGAAAATAATGTACATAACCCGAAAGTGACTTTCTTAGCCGTGAATTTTTTTACACTCGTATGAAATGTGTCACTTTTTAATAAGCTGAACGGAGCATGCATTCACCAAATCTAACTATTAAAAAGAATATACCGTGTACATTTTCATATTCCACAATTCCCGGGAATAAATTTTTACATGACGAGATAGAGCTTGGAATTTTATATAATAAAATCATACGGTCTCCTGAATTTCTAAAAGTCCCCAGTACGCGTAGGTGAGGTGAGTCAAAGCTCAGCAGCAAGTATTACACTGTGCAGCACAAAAAACAAAAGGACTCCGATAGGTCTAACCATTTCTATTCTATCTATTTAGCCTTCTTCGATCCATCTTTGGACATATGCCTCCCCCAATATCTTCCACTGTCTGTCCCCGCATGTTTCTTCAAATCGTCCGCCCATCTTATTTGGGATCTTTCCCTACTTCTTTTATTTTCCAAAGGTCTTCAGTTTACAATACATTTTGTTCCATCGATCGTCTTTCTGTCTGATATTATAAGCGGCAAATTTCACACGGACATCCAGTACCTGATAATTGGAAAATTGCATTTATATCCTCACTACATAAAAAAGGAAACAAGCTGGATTGCAACCATTACAGAGGAATTTCAGTAACCAGTACTTAAAGTAGATTGTACGGTAGGATTCTTAGATTTCTTTTGTGTCACATTTGATAAGACAGGAACAGATTGTAAAGAACTGGAAAAAAGCACTGGGCGATTGCCAATATAATTCTCAAATACCAAATTGCAAATAATGCAAGGCACTAAAACTATAAACAACAAGTGAAATTAAAGAAAGAAAAATAAGACAAAAGTTTTCTGTCTTAGGCCGGGACTCGAACCCGAAATCTCTTGCTCTGTACGCAAAGACCATACATAAATTTTCGGAAAACTTTCATTTATGCAGGTGTGCGGTATCTCAATACAAGAAGGAGAGACTCTCAGGGTATTAACTCAACCAAGTCATCAAACTGATCTCTATAATTCTTCCTTCCCACTGGCAAAGGTATGTCAACGTCTGAAAACATGAGATTACCTTTTCGAGTCCCGGTCTAAGACAGAAAACCTTTTTTCTTATTTTTCTTTCTTTAATTTCACTTGTTGTTTATAGTTTTAGTGGCTTGCATTATTTGCAATTTGGTATTTGAGAATTATATTGGCAATCGCCCATTGCGATCAGAAATTTTAACACACGAAAAGGTGATCTCATGTTTTCAGACGTTGATACTTTCCGTCTAATTTGAGTTTTCACACGTTTAACAGTGGGAAGGAAGAATTATAGAGATCAGTTGCATGAGTTAGTCGAGTTAATACCCTGAGAGTATCTCGTTCTTGTATTGAGACACCGCACACCTGCATAGATGAAAGTTTTCCAAAAATGTATGTATGGTCTTCGCAGATTCAACGTTAAGAGCGTTTGTGTACAGAGCAAGAGATTCCGGGTTCGAGTCCCGGCCGAAGACAGAAAACTTTTTTCTTATTTTTCTTTCTTTAATTTCACTTGTTGTTTATTTATAGTTGCTTTTGTTTTGCTATTTCTCCTTATATTGAGAGTTGGCAGATCATGATAAAATCGCTGCGATCATTATCAATTGCATGTATATTAAATGACAGAGGTTAGAACACAAGACATTGCAAACGTGACGTGCGACGGAAATATAAAATTGCAAGTTTAAAAATCAAAAAAAATTGTTGTATAGTATAGCAAATTTCTTTTATTTGTCCTCATATCTTATGACATTTATTTTATTTGTACAATTTTGTTGGCCAGTATTATAATACACCAAAATGTCAAATCGTAAGGGATGAACTGATTCGGGTGCGAGTGAAAGTTGTCACTATGGCGACACACCATGGTAACCTGAAGAGCAGGCAGGCTGCTTTGCAGGAGCTGTTTTTGCTTTGCTGCTGCTGCTGGGGACCGAAAAAGGTCGTGAGGGAGCTTCCAGGCATTGTTTTGACTCCCGAGGCTGAGTATCGACAATGAAAACTTTTAATACTAATATTCCGAATAGTTTAAACAAGCAAACTACTGCCCTCCTTTTGCAAAACCCAGTAACTCAAGTTAATTAGGGTCACTGTATAACGAAGTTCCTACTTCGTTATATAGTGACCTTAAAGTTAATAAGTTTTAAAACCAGCAGAAAAAACTGCATATATATTTTTTTTGTATTGTTTTTGTGTTTTTTTGTATTGTTTTTGTGTCTTTTTGTATTATTGCGATAACAGCCTACGCGTTTTTATCATTTGCCATTAGCTTAATGCTACAACATTTGAGAAAAAACACTTTCCTGAAAAGTTGCTGACTAGTAGTATTTATAAAGCCCATCTCTCTTTTTCTATGAGCGTGCGGAAAATTGCATTTTTCGCATTGTTTAGTGCAGAAAATCCGTTTTTCTGCACCTCTTTACAGGGTGTCCCAAATAAAAGTAACTACATGGAGATATTATAGGAAACGGTTACAGATACAAGTTTGGTGAAATGACAAAGAAGTTGCGCTATACCAAGCCAAATTAAAATTATTTACAGGTTTTCAAAATATCGATCAAAAATTAAAAATCTAAATATTGTCGCCATCTTAAATAAATATTTTTTTAAATTTGGTAGTTTTGTATAAGTGAGAGCGAAGGAGATCTTAGAGAGGACCAGTCAAGCACTAACCCGATATCCCAAATCAGTTACCATCGATGGAGGAAAACGAACGTCTTATTAGAAAGACTAGGAGCCAATACAAAGTAACATAAAGTAGGTGCAACAGACCACAAAAGAAGATTAAACAACAAGTCAAATTAAAGAAAGAAAAATAAGAGAAAAGTTTTCTGTCTTCGGCCGGGACTCGAACCCGCCATCTCTTGCTCTGTACGCAAACGCTCTCTCATTGAGCCACCATGAAACATACACAAATTTTCGGAAAACTTCCACCTATGTATGTATGTGTGGTGTCTCAACACAAGAACGAGAAATTGTCAGGGTATTAACTCAACCAAGCCAATTCAACTGATTCTTTATAATTCTTCTTTCCCACCGTCAACGGTATGAAACTTCTAAATTAAACGTTAGTTAATACTCTGACAATTTCTCGTTCTTGTATTGAGACACCACACATACATACATAGGTGGAAGTTTTCCAAAAATTTGTGTATGTTCCTTGGTGGCTCAATGAGAGAGCGTTTGCATACAGAGCAAGAGATTCCGGGTTCGAGTCCCGGCCGAGGATAACTTTTTCTGATTTTTCTTTCTTTAATTTCACTTGTTGTTTATGGTTTTAGGACCTTGCATTATTTGCAATTTGATATTTGAAAATTATATTGGCAATCGCCCATTGCGATCAGAGATTTCAACACACGAAAAAGGTGATCTCATGTTTTTCAGACGTTGATAATTTACGTCTAATTTTGAGTTTTCATACCTTTGACGGTGGGAAAGAAGAATTATAAAGAATCAGTTGAATTGGCTTGGTGAGTTAATATCCTGACAATTTCTCGTTCTTGTATTGAGACACCACACATACATACATAGGTGGAAACTTTCCGAAAATTTGTGTATGGATGATTCTACAAAAATGGTGCTGTGGAGTGGGAATGCATATTTTTCAAACACAGACTGCAAATGAAGCATAGTTTTAGTTATAAGATTTAAAACGAAATGTTTTCTTTATGAAGCATTTGAGTTTAATGTATAAAAAAAATTGCAATTTTATAATTTTTTTATTACAAAGCAAATACCTCATTCCTCTAGTGTATTCCCAAACCAAATATTAAAAACTCAGATTGAAAAAAAAATCCTAATAAATAATATTTAACCAAGTCTTAACTATTTATCAAAAAAATTGATAAAACTTAAGTTTGCAGTCATATTTTTGAAAATCCGAATTTACATCTTCCCGGAAAATTTTACAATTTTAAACGTGCTCCATTTTTAATAACACAATATTTGTGAATACCACCGGTTAATTTCTAGAGAAAGAGACGGCCCTGGATATCTAATTTGTGAGGGTGACAAGTTGTCACAGATAATGTCAACTTTAGTTTGGTTTAAGTTATAGATCTTTTTATTTTCGGCAGAAAATTAGTTTTTTTCAGAGAAATCAGAAAGGAACGCTTTAATTATCATTCCTCTGGTAAGTAAATATTCGACTGATATCAATAGTATAATTTTTTTGTTGATTGTTTTAAAATTGTGAGTATAGGAACTTTGTTTATATAAAACTTAAGTTAAGTAGTCTAAATAGATTTTGATTTAAATTGGAAAACCATTAAAATACTCATTCCTCTGGTACTCATCCCTCTGGAATTTTTATGCAATAATTCCTAAAATTCGGGAAAATAAATGTTTCTTAGCTTACACCTAATTAGTTAAATAAATTTAACAAAACAAAATTATTTACTGTGCTGTACTGTTATTTAAAGGCAATGCCCAAAAATGATATCCATATAGCCCACTTTTGGTAGAATCATCCGTATGTTCCTTGGTGGCTCAATGAGAGAGCGTTTGCGTACGGAGCAAGAGATTCCGGGTTCGAGTTCCGGCCGAGGACAACTTTTTTCTGATTTTTATTTCTTTAATTTCACTTGTTGTCTATGGTTTTAGGTCCTTGCATTATTTGCAATTTGGTATTTGAAAAAAGAAGATTATATCAACTCACCAAGAAAAATTAAAGAAACTAGAGACACACACCCAGCAGGATAATATACCAAAGTCAACAACATAAAGCACTATAGTGAACAAAGCTCTCTCATGGACCCTTCACAAAATCTGAAAGGGAATCCTTGGAGGCACTGGCAGAGCATTATGTCCCAGGAAGCACGCTCCTTGAAAACGGGAATATTCCTGAGCAATTGACCCATGGACATTGCCCTAAACAGGCGGATTCGAAAATTGCAACAGCAATTATCAACGCAAATACGATTAAAATGACATTTCCTTCTTTTGAACCATACAAATTAAAAAAGGCCTGGCATGGAATTATATTCCAACCAGCTGGACTAAAGTTAAGGTAGTTTACATACCTAAGGCGGGTCGGGCAGACAATACTCCAAAATCGCTTCGGCCTATAAGCCTCACCTCCTTTCTGTTGAAAGGCTTGGTAAAGATAATAGACGCATATATCAGAGGTGGCGCCTTTGAATGAATCTCCATATGAATCGTCCTTTATTTCTTATAACATAATCAATTGTCATTTCTTTACCATTTTTAGTAATTCCATTCTAAGAGACACCAAATGGCCCCCCACCCTCTGTCAATTACCTGAGAAATCGATGTGATCGGGCAGGCTTAAATTTGATACTTCTCAGAAAAATGCTAAAAGCTGCTTGATATCACGTCCCAGTCTCAGTTGAAAAAATGTTTAAGTAATGAAAAAAAAACTTTATAATATAAACAAATAAAAGTATAAAACTACATATTCTTGTACAGGTGTATAGTCAAGGTAAGATTACTGAAAATCAAACTTCTAGAAGTATTTTAAATTACTTTTGGGCAAATAATAATAATAATAATAAATAATATAAATATTTTATTTGCCAAAAACCTTGTGCGTGGGTGTTTCTGTAGTTTACCTCATATTTAGAATTTGATAAATAAACAATACCTTATAACTTAACGTAATAAAATAAATACATATTAAAAATATACAAAGACATTCACAAAATTTATTTAAGGTTTTTATATAAAAACCTCGAGGAAAATTACAATCTATCGTTTTTTATTAGTACCTTTGTTCTTTATATATGAATAAGCTGATTATTTTGTGGGCTAAGAAAATTATTTAAAGTTTGTCAATCTATTGTCATAATCCATTTTTTGCACTTTTTTTTTTACTGTATATTTTTGGGCAGAGATATGTGTGCCATCTTAATGATATAGATTTTTCTGGCTTAGGAACCACGTATTTGTTTTTTTGCCGGGTGTCATATTCATGATTAAGTATTTGTAGAGTTTCTTTGTTTTTAAATTGTCTAGTTAATAGTGATAGGCAGAAAAGTTGATTTAAACACATTTTCTTACATAACTCATAAAGTTGCTCTGTTGGAAATAATCGAGGCTTCTGGAAATCACTTTTAATATGGTCAATTCCCTTGTTTCCAACCCGCTGAACCTGAACATAGCGCCAAAAATTTAAATTGGCGCTGTAAAACCCCACGTAACACAGCTGTGCATCCAAAATGTGTAATTATGTTCCTAGCCAAAAAATTTAGTAAAAACGTGAAATTTCGTACCCGTAAATAAAAAAACAACAATTTTTTTGTGGCTAAGCGGGCATATAAATATTTTGTTTCTCTTGTATTTTTCCGTGGGCAGCTCGAAGCTGTACACCCACGGGGGTCCAAGATCTAATGGACACCAATTAAGTGTTGACAGTTAACTGTTTCGTCCTTAAGGGACTCTTCAGAAAACTGCATGGTCAATGTGACATCATCCTAACTTCTAAGATGGCGGCAAATTTTGATTGCAAATTTTAAAGAACAATCAATTCTCACCATGATTTTTTTTTCATTAAGATCGGTTTAGTAATAATGAGTTTATAAAGAAATGAATGCTGACAGGATTGGGAATGCAAGGGTATAACCTGTAAAAGAATCGGTGAAACAAAAATAGATTTTTTGAGAACGACCAAACCGATTTTACTAATTTATACCTTGTTGTGCGGGGGAAAAGTAGTGCTTTTCTATAAATTAAAAAAAAACTAAAACATTTTTAGAAAATAAGACTAAACAGGCCATTTTGAAGAATCAATTATGTTTCTGTCCACCATTGTAAATTTTAAGATGTTAATAAATTTTGATCATGCTCTTTAAAAAGCAATCAATTCTTACCAGGATATTTTTTATTTCATCAAAATCAAAATAATATTCAAAACAATGGTAAAAACAAAAATATATTTTTTTAGAACGACCGAACTGATTTTGCTGATTGTTATGCGTGGCAAGAATGCTGCTTTTTACTGATATAAAAAAATTATTAAAACATGTTCGCAACACAAGAATAAACGAGCATCTTTGAAGGGTACAATTTTATTTCGTCCGCCATCTTGGATTTTGAAACGGACGACAAAACAATTTATTTATTCAAAACTCTGATTAATTATCTGCCAAGTACAGTTTGTCCCATTAAAATCGATGGTATAGTTCAAAAGTTATAATGAAAAAAAAAGTTGTCCGGTTTTTTTGGCCCACCCGGTATATATCTGGGACAAATTATTAAACTAAAAAAAGCAAACCAAAAGGCTAAAATCAAGAGCAGAGTAAGATTGGCCTGGGCAGCATTCGGTAAATTAAGATACATATTAAAAAATTAAAAAATATCCTCAGTACCTTAAAAAGAAAGTGTATGACCAATGTATTCTTCCTGTGCTCACATATGGATCCCAGACCTGGACACTTACAAAATCAAACAGGAATAAGGAAACAAAAGCCCAAAGATCAATGGAAAGACAAATTTCACATGTAAAGCTAACAGATAGAAAAAATAATTAATGGATAAGAAATAAAACAAAAGTAAGGGATGTCAGCGGAGAGGTAGCAAAACTAAAATGGAAATTTGCCGGTCATAATATCAGACAGAAAGAAGGTCGATGGAACAAATGTATTGTAAACTGGAGACCTTGGGAAATAAAAGAAGTAGGGGAAGACTCCAAATGAAATGGGCGAAAGATTTTAAGAACATGCGGGGCTAGATGGATGAACACGGCGACAAACAGAGAAGAATTGAACATATTGGGGGAGATCTATCTCCAAAGATGGATCGAAGAAGGCTAAATAGATAGATAGACCTACTAACTATTAACATTAAAAATGTTTATGCATCACTTCAGATACCCTGTATAATAAAATTAATGCGATGGAAAGGTTAAGAAAATGATTCCTCAATCAAGCACAAAATTACATACAGAAGGAAAATTATTTGATGAAGTTCATTTATGAATTAAATAGACCCTAATTTAGTGGTAGGTAATTTGGGAATTAGGGAGTTGTACACAAGTTTATATCAAAGAAGCTAAGGATAATTTTCCACTAGCCTTGATTTCTTAATAAGTTTCTGTATAGCCAAGCTATAAGACGCATTTTAATAGTCTGGAGGGATTCGTTTGCTTAATAAGGTAATATGCAAGAAAAGAAAAAATCATGATACACCAGGTGGGCCAAAAAAAAACTTGACAATTTTTTAAAGTGTAAACTTCTTTAGGCGCGTTGAGCAGTTTTTGTGGGTAGTGAATTGAACTGAGCCGTCAGGCTCGGCTATGTAACGCTCATTCGGGTGAAGTCGGCTCGAGTCGACTAACTATGAGAGGAACATTCAGCGAGCGATATGATGATGCAGATGAAGGCCAGTATTATTAATCTCGCCTAGTTGAAGTTTACACTTCTGCCGTGTCGTCTTAAGCACATACAATTTTGTGTTCATTATGACTTTTGAACTTTACAATACATTTTGATGGGGCAAACTGCACTTGGCAGATAATTAATCAGAGTTTTGACTGAATGTATCTTTTTGTCCATCATCTCAAAATCCAAGATGGCGGACGAAGTTAAAATGTACCCCTCGATTCAAAGATGCTCGTTTATTCTCATGTTGCGAACATGTGTTAATTATTTTTGTAAATTAGTGAAAAAGCTGCATTCTTACGACGCACAACAAGGTATGAATTAGCAAAATCGGTTCAGTGGTTCTAAAAAAAATATTTTTGTTCTAACCATTGTTTTGCATATTAAACAATTGCCTTGCCAATCATGTCTGCATTTATTTCCTTATAAATTCATAACTACTGAACCGATTTTAATGAAATAAAAAACGCCCTGGTGAGAATTGATTGCTTTTTATAGATCATGATAAAAATTTATTAACATCTTAAAATTTAAGATGGTGGACAGAATCATAATTGATTCTTCAAAATGGCGTGTTTAGTCTTATTTTCTGAAAATGTTTTAGTTTTTTTTTAAATTAATAAAAAAGCACTACTTTTCCGCCGCACAACAAGGTATAAACTAGTAAAATCGGTTTAGTGGTTCTCAAAAAATTTATTTTTGTTTCAGCCATTGTTTTTTCAGATTATCCTGTCTGCATTCATTTCCTTATAAATTCGTTATTACTAAACTAATTTTAATGAAATAAAAAAAAACATGTTGAGAATTGATTGCTCTTTAAAAATTATAATCGAAATTTGCCGCCATCTTAATATTTAAGATGTCGGACAAAATCATACTTGACTTTTCAAAATGGCGTGCTTATCCTTATTTTCCGAAAATGTTTTAGTTTTTTTTTTAATTTATAGAAAATTAATTACTTTTCTCCCGCATAAGTGCTTTTCTATAAATTAAAAAAAAAACTAAAACATTTTTTAAAAATAAGAATAAACGTGCCTCTTTGAAGAAGAACAATTAATTCTTACCATGATTTTTTTTATTTTACTAAGACCGGTTCAGTAATAATGAGTTTATAAAGGAATGAATGCAGACAGGATTGGCAATGCAATCGTATAATCTGTAAAACAATGGCTGAAACAAAAATAGATTTTTTGAGAACCACCAAACTGATTTCACTAGTTTATACCTTGTTGTGTGGGGGATAAGTAGTGCTTTTTTATTAATTAAAAAAAAACTAAAACATTTTCAGAAAATAAGACTTAATACGCCCTTTTGAAGAATCAATTATGATTCTGTCCACCATCTAAAATTTTAAGATGTTTTTTATTTCATTAATCGGTTCAGTAGTTATGAATTTATAAGGAAATAAATGCAGACATGATTGGCAAGGCAATCATATAATATGCAAAACAATGGTTAAAACAAAATATATTTTTTTTAAACCACCGAACCGATTTTGCTGATTCATACCTTGTTTTGCATGGCAAGAATGCTGCTTTTTTAGTGATTTAAAAAAAATATTAAAACTTGTTTGCAATATAAGAATAAACAAGCATCTTTGAAGGGTATAATTTTATTTCTTCCGCCATCTTGGATTTTGAAATGGCGGACAAAAAAAATTATTTGTTCAAAACTCTAATTAATTCTCTACCAAGTACAGTTTGTCCCATTAAAATCGATGGTATAGTTCAAAAGTTAAATTTAAAAAAAAATTGTCCGGTTTTTTTTGGCCCACCTGGTATTAGGATTAGGTATATTCAAAAAAATCAAATTGGAACTGCAGTTGACAGGCAGATTGTTCAGTGGCTCCTATTGCTGCCTAGGGTATAAAAAACTGTTATAGTTTTTGCAAAGTCAGTTGAACAAAGGTTAAAGCCGACCATCGGCATATCCTTTAAAGAAAGTGACATGGGCGGCGGTAGATATACTCATGAAAATTATTTCATTTAATTATGGCCTAAACTAAAGAAATAAAAATAGATAATAAAACTTTCTATTCCTACACCTACAGAAACGACACTGATTTATTTTCTAACTCTGCATACTGCCGACTAAAGGGGTCCCGAAAAGAACACCCAAAAGCAGTTAAAAGCACATCTCAAAAAAATCTGCCAATCAGGTGCCGTCTATTCACCTGTGCTGGGTCAGTCAGAAAACAAATATTTTGTGCTCGGACCGCAAAGAGCCGCGCCTTTTCTCTGTCGGTAGGGTTGAAACTATACCAGGAAGATTTTATATGAATTTGGATAACTTTTGAAGGGCAGATTGAAGCAAAATTTCATGAAATTGATAGAACCCAGTATTAGGAGCATTTCAGGTGACGCAAAAACTATACCTAAAGCTTTGTGTAAGAATGAGACAATATATTCACCATTTTTACAGGCATCTGCATAACCACACTTATTTTTTATTACATAGATTTTCCTGTATAATTTTGACAAATATTTCTTTCTGATGATACTTTTTAAAAAAATTATAGTAGGTACTAGACATATCTATATACATTTTAAATATAAAACAAAAGCATTTTTTCATTTCTCAATAAAATATACTCTAATGCACAAACTAGAAGCAAAAATATATTATTGTATCTGGGTTTCTGAGAACCCAGTGATCAATTTAAGGGTTGGTAAGGTAATAAGAGTGTATCCTAGTATGGGACACTTTCTCCCATTGTCCCATTATGGACCATACCACCTGTCCCACTCTGGACCAGGGTATAAATTATTACATTTTTGTCACTTCTTTAAACTAGGAGACATATAATGTGACAGTTAATTCTCAGAATTATACCTCTAACCCAAGGGGTGATCAGCTGAACCCAATTTGTACAATGTCCTACAGGACTTTAATAATTTGGTCCTGTAGTGTCCTGTACATGTCCTGTATAGTCCTGTACAAGTCCTGCCTGTGGGGTCCTGTATAGTCCTGTGGCTGAAAAGGTGCCCATAAAAAAATTTGTGACCAAAAAAAAAAAGGCCATCACATCTCAACTTGCTTTTTTCTTAGAGAGCCAATTTGCCTTTGCCAGCCTTAGTACTTAATCATGCTTAAGGCACCCCTTAGGCTCCAGTACCCTCGGGGCCTGTATAGTCCTGTGGCAGTCCTGTGGAAGTCCTGTGGGCTCCTGTGGACTCCTGTGTGGTCCTGTGGAAGTTCTATATAGTCCTGTGGGGTCCTGTAGAAAAATTTGTACACCTACTGTGGGGAGCTGATCACCCCTCTAACCCATAGCTTCAAATCAACATAAATAATTTTGTCAAACTATTTCAACCAGTGTTAAGAAATTTCTTCTCGAAAAAAGATTTTATTCCTTCAAGTTTGATTTTTAAGTTTTTGTTTTAAATTTTAAAGTGTTAGTATTGTACTACAATTATTGTGTGTGTTTTTAAAATGTCCATTGAATGTCTTTTTAAATTGTAATATCACACTATTTTAATTTTAATTTATTATGAAAGTAACACTACTGTAGTGATATTTTTAGCTAAGTTATGTTAAATCATTACTGTTTTTTTTCAACATCTTTTTTTGACGTTGCCTTGTCTGTAAAGATTTTGTTGGCAATAAAGGAATTTATTATTATTATTAAAAAGTTACAGGGTTTAACAGAATCTTGAACATGTACAAAATAAAAAACTTGCTTACCTTTTTTTTAATAAAACCCAATTATTTTAAAAGATTTTTTTTTAAATTTTGAAAAAAACTGTTTAATAGCAAACATGGTATGATGCCCAAATTCTCACAGCTGATTTTTATAGTGTTCTCAAGTGTTTTGTCTCACAATGGACCATGTCCCACTATACTGCTGTCCTTAGTAAGACCCACCTTTCTATGTTTTCACTTATTTCGAGAAAAGTGAGTTTAAAGTTTAAATGCTTGCTAAGAGTACATAGTAATATTTTTTTTTGTTTTTCAAAATAAAATACTTCTGAACAAAAATGTTTGTATTTTTCTCAAAAAACAGATGAAAGTAACCTATTTGAAGCCATTTTCGGTCCTAACCCATTTTTGATTGTTTTGCAGATAGGTGGGTCTTACTAAGGACGGCAGTATAGACCACTCTCCCCTATTTTTTTTTTAGGTATAACACTTAATTAGCAATTAATAAACTGCTAATTAGTCAAGAATAAAACCCTTGATCTGCTTCAAGTGGTCTGCTAGGTGAAAGGACATCTCTTTTTCAAAGTCTTTTTAATGTGTTTTTGCTGAAAATTCATTAAAATAGGACCACTAAAATAATTACAAACTTGAAGTCAAACACTGCAAGACCAAGAAGAAGACCTAGAATGGAAATGTGGCTCAGATGTATCAAGAAACATTGAACAATCAATCCAAATGAGAAATGCGAAGAAGGTTGCCAAAGATAGAAAGAAGACAGTTTCCTGTTTAAGTATCCTTTGGCATACTCCCTCTGCCATTTTAAGAATTAAATACCTAATGTGACAGCTTTCACTCAGATTGTAGTAAAAAAGGATTCTAAAAGAAGTTAAAAAGAACCTTTGTCTTCTACCTCATTGTTAGAGGCCCAATGATTTTCTGATTCTGATTAATACCATCCATGAAATAAGGATCATGGTGAAAATTTGATGGAAAATCTTAGCCTGGAAAACAAAGGAAATCATTTTTACCTGGTAGTTTTTGTGTTGTTGTATCTGGTTGCTAGGGAGTCTCCAAGGATACCAAACCTTGGGATCTTTGCTGCCGATTTTCGGTGTTTTCTTGCCCGACCAGAGACGCGTTTAGCTTTTTCACCGATTAAGTTGCCTTTTCACTACTTTTGCACCTAGTAAAAGTATCGGAAAATACCCATTACGAGGTGAAAATTTTTAATGCTTTAAGGAAAATGGTTGTTTATTGATTTTTTAAGAAAGAAAATGCGTTGTTGCCAACTCAGCCTGTCAGGGGTTATTTTACCATCGCTTTCAATAAAAGTAAACGCTTTCTATAAAAATTTATGTTTGTAAAGGCTCCTCTGCACGTTCAGCCAAGGCCAACACAATATTCACCCAGGGTGGCGAAACGTAAAAATCGAAAAGAGTTTTCACTAAAGGGAGACCTTCAGCTGATTGTTTTAGGTTAGGTTTTTGTAAACAAAAATTAAAAATAGGAAACATTTTTTAGTAAAAATGAAACCAATTTAAACAACTTACCGCCCTTATCCAGCTGACTGTTGCATTTCCAGAGGTCACAATGCTACGAAACAACATTAAACGAAACCTAAGTAAGGTGACCCATGTCATATTTGATTTAGATGGCACACTACTAGACACTGAAGGCGTTTATAGGAATGCCATTGCCACTATCGCTAAGAAATACGGCAAAGTTTACACCTCAGAAATTGCTGCTAAGGTTATTGGTAAGCAATGTGAATCAATGTTAATTTTTCTTTTGGAAACTGTCAAAAAGTAGAAATTTATTGACTTCTGTATGTAGGTATAACACTGCTATGTATTGTTAAACTACTTTTACAGGAACCCCAGAAAAAGACTCTTCAAGAATAGCAGTAACAGAAATGAGCCTGCCAATTCCTGTTGAAGAATTCCAAACAGAGTTCCGTAGAAGGGCACATGAAGACTTTGCAAAGAATGGAGTTGTACTGCTGCCAGGTGCCCAGGGTCTTGTAACCCATTTACACAAAAATAAAATCCCTATGGCCATTGCAACCTCCTCAGGTGAAGCAAGTGTTCAGCTGAAAATTTCCAAACATAAAGATTTTTTCAAACTGTTTAACCATTTTGTTTATGGTGGCACAGATCCTGAAGTAAAGAAAGGAAAACCCTGTCCTGATATATTTTTGGCTTGTGCCTCTAGGTGAGCAAAATGTGCATATGTAAATTCTAACTTGCAGTTAAAAATGATTAGGTAATGTGTTCTTTTTTAGATTTCATGATAAACCAAAACCATTAGATTGTCTGGCTTTTGAAGATGCTCCAAATGGGGTACAAGCTGCTATCAGTGCTGGAATGCAATGCATTCTGATACCCGACGAAAATTTACCAAGAGAGGCTCATCTTAATGCCACTTTAGTGTTAAATTCTTTGTATGAAGTTCCTTTAGATAAATTCGGACTACCAGCCCTCAGGAACTAAAATGTTTTATACTTGCTATCTAATTAATTTATATACATATTTTCTAAATAAATTAGTTTTATTTTCGTTTTTTATGTTCCTTGTGTTCAGGAATTTTCTGTCCCTTGTATGGTTTTTGCCTTTGGTGTTCTGTGGTTTTTGCTTTAGGCATTCCATTTATATTTAAGATTTACGTGTCTTAATAATAGATAGTTTAAGTTGTGTTACGTATTTTTACGTAAGCATGAGATTTGACAGATACGCAAGTGCACTTCGTCACACCGTCGTCAAGGTCACGTTAGGAGCTTACGTATTTACGTTAGCTTACGGCAGTCTGCGGGCACCTTAACGTTACCAAAGAATAGAATTGGTTGATTGACCGATCGAAAAATGAGGCCTAGACGATAATTTCCGCTTCCAGTACAAACGATTCTTTGCAAATATATTCCTACTGTGTAGGCAATGTGAATCAAAGTTAATTTTTCTTTTGGAAACTGTCAAAAAGTAGAAATTTATTGACTTCTGTATGTAGGTATAACACTGCTATGTATTGTTAAACTACTTTTACAGGAACCCCAGAAAAAGACTCTTCAAGAATAGCAGTAACAGAAATGAGCCTGCCAATTCCTGTTGAAGAATTCCAAACAGAGTTCCGTAGAAGGGCACATGAAGACTTTGCAAAGAATGGAGTTGTACTGCTGCCAGGTGCCCAGGGTCTTGTAACCCATTTACACAAAAATAAAATCCCTATGGCCATTGCAACCTCCTCAGGTGAAGCAAGTGTTCAGCTGAAAATTTCCAAACATAAAGATTTTTTCAAACTGTTTAACCATTTTGTTTATGGTGGCACAGATCCTGAAGTAAAGAAAGGAAAACCCTGTCCTGATATATTTTTGGCTTGTGCCTCTAGGTGAGCAAAATGTGCATATGTAAATTCTAACTTGCAGTTAAAAATGATTAGGTAATGTGTTCTTTTTTAGATTTCATGATAAACCAAAACCATTAGATTGTCTGGCTTTTGAAGATGCTCCAAATGGGGTACAAGCTGCTATCAGTGCTGGAATGCAATGCATTCTGATACCCGACGAAAATTTACCAAGAGAGGCTCATCTTAATGCCACTTTAGTGTTAAATTCTTTGTATGAAGTTCCTTTAGATAAATTCGGACTACCAGCCCTCAGGAACTAAAATGTTTTATACTTGCTATCTAATTAATTTATATACATATTTTCTAAATAAATTAGTTTTATTTTCGTTTTTTATGTTCCTTGTGTTCAGGAATTTTCTGTCCCTTGTATGGTTTTTGCCTTTGGTGTTCTGTGGTTTTTGCTTTAGGCATTCCATTTATATTTAAGATTTACGTGTCTTAATAATAGATAGTTTAAGTTGTGTTACGTATTTTTACGTAAGCATGAGATTTGACAGATACGCAAGTGCACTTCGTCACACCGTCGTCAAGGTCACGTTAGGAGCTTACGTATTTACGTTAGCTTACGGCAGTCTGCGGGCACCTTAACGTTACCAAAGAATAGAATTGGTTGATTGACCGATCGAAAAATGAGGCCTAGACGATAATTTCCGCTTCCAGTACAAACGATTCTTTGCAAATATATTCCTACTGTGTAGTTAAAAGGCAAAAAACAAATTTTAACATCAAAAGAACACAGTGCGGCATTCCATGTTCTCTGCTATTAGTAGACTTGTTATGGTAACGTAAAAACATTCAACTTAAACTCAAATTTGGAACAAAACGTAGAGCGCTTAAGGCCTTCACACACAATTTACGTAATCCGTAGCATGGCGCATAGCGGGCTTTCAACCAATCAGCGATCGAATAGCAGCGGCCATATTGGATTTACGTAAGAAAAGTCCATAAGCTTTCCTCTTCAACATGTTAAAAATAAACCAAAAAGAAAAAACTGGATTACGTCTGGTATTCGTTTATCTTCAAAAAATTTACGTTTTCTTCATACCTTAACAAAATTTTATCCTAATACTGACTTCGTAATAAACTATTTTAAAATATATAAGAAAACATACCGTAAAGTAATACATCATGCAAAAAGGAAGTTTTATGAAAATCGTATCAATAACTCAACAAATTTCCAAAAAGAATGTTGGTCTGTTGTCAATGAATTTACTAATCGAAATAAACTTTCAACTGACATAAATACTGATTTATTACCAAATGATTTGAATGATTTTTATTGCTCTGTTGCAGAAAATATTACTAAAAAAATTAGCTGTAATGTTGATCCCATTTCATACCTTAACGATATCAACATAACTAATGCGTTTATATTATATGAAACAAATCCTGATGAAATTAAATATACTTTAAATTTAATAAAAAATAAATCTTCTACTGGCATAGATGGTATTTCCTTAAATATACTAAAAGAATTACCTTTTATTGCAATTAAAACATTATCTGAAGCTATAAATCATTCATTTTTATTGGGATATTTTCCTTCTTGCCTTAAACTTGCTAAAATAATTCCAATATATAAAGGAGGTGATAAAAATACACCATCTAATTTTAGGCCAATATCTCTTTTATCAACTCTTTCAAAATTAATAGAAAAACTTATCAAATCGCGTTTAGAATTATATTTTTGTGAAAATAATATGATTAATATTAATCAATTTGGTTTTCAGAGAAATAAAAATACAAATGATGCAATATTCTTTTTTATGAAACAATTATTAAACAGTATTAATGATAACGAACATGCGGCTGCAATTTTTTGTGATATTTCTAAAGCTTTTGATTGTGTTAATCATGAAATTCTTCTTAAAAAATTATTTATTTATGGAATAAGAAACAACGCTTTAAGTTGGTTTAAATCATACTTATCTAATCGCCTTCAATTTGTGTCAATAAACAATTTAAATTCAAATAAAAATAATATTCAATGTGGTGTTCCTCAAGGTTCAGTACTAGGACCAATACTTTTTTTAATTTACATTAATGATTTACTAAATATTAAAATTTCTGGTTATTTTACAATATTTGCAGATGATACTACTATCCTTTGGAAAAATAAAAATATAGATGTTCTCTGGAATAATATAAAAAATGATATTATTTGTATAAAAACTTGGTTTGAATCAAACCAACTATCCCTTAATTTTTCAAAAACATATGTAATTGGTTTTAAAGAAATATCTCAACAAATTATAAATATAAATAATAATAAAATTAATACTACAGATAATATAAAATTTTTAGGACTTAACATAGACGAAAATTTAAAATTTCAAAACCATATTCATAATTTAAATAAAAAATTAAGTTCGGGTTGTTATTGTGTAAAAATTATTACAAATGAATTAGGTAAATCAATAGGCAGAAATGTATACTTTTCTTTAATTGAATCAAACTTACGATATGACATTCCTTTCTGGGGTACATGTTCAATGTATTTATTTAGATCAGTGTTTATTCTTCAAAAAAGAGCAATTAGGTATTTATGCAATGTAAATTCTAGATATCACTGCAAAGACTTGTTTATCAAAAATAATATTTTGACTCTTCCTTGTTTATATATTCTTGAAACAATTTGTCTGATAAATAAACATCTAAATTACTTTGAAATAAACCAAAATACTTATTCAACGAGACAAGTTAATAATCTTACATTACCTATACCACATTCATTTTTATTTAAAAAATCCATAATTTATAACGGTATAAAATTGTATAATAATTTGCCAAACAATATAAAACTTAATAATAACTATAACATATTTAGAAATAAGTGCAAGGATTTTCTTATCACTAAAGCTTTTTATTCAATTAACGAATTTCTTGATCAGAGTTACAATTAAGGAATAATTTTAAACTTAAAATTCTCAATTATTATAAAAGTAAATTAAAAAAAAATATATATATATATATATATATATATATATATATATATATATATATATATATATATACAAACAACATAATTAAACCATTTATTGGATGGATTTATATATTTTATATTTTTTAAATGATTTTTTCTATTATTATTATTAGTTATGTATTTGCTTTGTCTACAAAGTTTTATACTTTATATAAGACAATAAAGCTTGATTTGATTTGATTTGATTTGATTTGAACTTCTTACGCGTTATGTTTGTTTGTGTGTGATCGGCTTAACGTGCAGTTTTACGTAAAAATATGTAGCACAACTTAAACTATCTAATGAAAGCTATTACGACTAAGGACACTCATCGTAAAGGCAAGCTTTCTTGCTTGACGATGAGTGACCTGAATACCACCATAGATATGGCAAAACATAAGCCGTTTTCAAGCGAATAACTAGTAATTACCTCTGGTTATCCCTTGGTTGACATTTAGAATCTTTAGCCTATTACCACAGAAACACCGCTTGAATAGCTTTTTTTATAACCGGTTATTGTTTGTTGTTACTTTTTGAGTTTTTTTTTAAAGAAGTTTAGTCTAATTTGGAAAAAAAGCTTAAATATAATAAACAGTGGTTAAGGTCTGTCCATTAGGCGTATTATCCGCGCGGAATTAATTTTTTTGGTGGAGATGCCGCCTTTCTTGCAGCGGATTTTTTAAAACGCGCGGGAATTATGAATTTCTTTAACACATTTTCGTGAACAATGCTGGTGAAATTCGAGCTTGTTTATCTTTAATATAAGAAATGTATCTCAAAAGGTCAACATACGACTTGCATTTCATGAAATTTTGGGGGGGGGGCATTGCAATAATAAAAAACTACTACTAGAAAATGGAAAAATATTGCTGATGGCAAAAAATTTTGGAAAATTAAAAATTTTTCAGAACAAAATCACAGCACAGAAAAAAAAAATCTACTTATAGTAACAAAAAAAAATTCAGAAAAAAATTTTAAAAATATTTAGGTGCTTCTTTGGAAAAATTGTACTGCAGAAGAAAATTTTTGCAAAACTTAAAAAGCTACTAAAAACTTTAAAAAAAATTATGTCAGACAAAAAGTTTGGAAAAACCATGCTGCAGATATAACAAAAAAAAATAAAAGCGAAACTTTCAGAAAAATAAGTATATATGAAAAAATTACAGACCAAAGTAAATGTGTTGTCAGAGCCACAATAGACCACTTGAGTCGCAGTGCAAAAGTTTTGGTTATTATCAAAACTATTTGTAATGCAAATTTTCATTGACTTGGTCAGTTTATCCCCGAAATGTATACTCATTTTCATATAGGGAGTTAAGCCCTTCAGCCCCCCTAATTGTGCCCATGAATTTTCAAGACATTTTTATCTAAAAATATAGACATTGGTATAAAACATTTGTAGAGTGGAAAGGCTAATTGATCTAAGTGCCAAAAAGCGTTTTTGTGGGAAACTAAAAAGAACTGTACAATACATGCACGCGGACTTACGGATGACGTGATTTTAAACATGTTTGTTAGGGCATAAGGTGGGGAAATTGCACTTAGTTTTTATAGCCCCGTATTGGCCTTGATACATACATCATTTTGGGTGGAAAGTCTAAAATTTGTATATTTTGGCACTTAGATCATTTAGCCCGGCCACTCTACATTTATTTAAAAATATATTTACTTGGGAAAAGTGTACAATTAAACTTTACAATAAAATTGCCACTGCAATACATAGAGGCATAAACTTAGAAAAATACAAGATTTAGAGTCAATTTAAAAAAATAGGCTCTTTTTATTTTATATCAAAAAAACACTAATCCTAACTTTTCTTAGTACAAAAAATAAACATAATTACTTAACAAATTTTACAATTTTTCAACACACAGTCACATTTACAACAGCGGTAAACATAATTTTTTAAAAAAAGTTTTAATTAAACCTGTAACGAGACAAGCTTGTATATGATTCCTTGCTACATAGATACAGAAAATTAAGTATTTAAATTTTTTGTTGTATATTTCTGTTTCTAAATTCTTTGGTAGACTGTTGAAAAACTTTATAAATGCCTAAACTGGACTTGTCTCTGTTAGTGATAATCTATGCTTTAGATAGTGTTTGATATCATTGAAGTTAATCGATATTTTATTATGATATCATGTTGAGGCAGATAACTAATGCATAAATTGGACTTGTCTCTGTTGATGATAATCTATGCTTCACTATACTTCTGATAGTTGTGGTACTGGTACTCATATTATGATCATGTTGAGGCAGATAACTATCAAATTTCTAAAAGTTATTGGTGAGTTCATCTGCAAAACCACCAGACCCTCGACTATGTATATAGGTTATTGATGCACGATTTCGTTTAAAATATATATTTATAAATGTTTTTAACTTTAACAAGAATATCCGAAAAAACAACTTGAAAATAATTTTTGTTTAATTTCACTCGTCATTCTTTTGTTCACTTTTTCTTAGGTAGTTAGGTAGTGGCCCCTCTGGGATTTAATGCACAAATGCAAAATAGATCCGCGCGAAAGGATACGCTCAATGGACGTGGACAGCGGATTTTCCGCGCTTAAAAAAAATCCGCGCGGAAAATACGCTTAATGGACAGGTACCTTTATACAGAAGTACAATGATACTGTTTTTTTTAAATAATATTTCGTGTATCAAAGTCTACATTGAAAAAATTAGAGGAAGCCCAGGGTTGAAAAAAAGGAAAAATTTTTGGCAAGACAATATAAATAGAGGAGGCCATCCCTTTGTACAATTTTGCTTCACAATTGAGGCGCACACGATAAATTCCAGTCATTGCAAAAATTCACGCAAAAAGAAACAAAACCACCACCCTCTCGACAAAACAAATGATTGTAAGGTTAGAATACCCAATAACCTTCCTTAAAAGTGTGGTAATTACCGGTAATAAACGATGACGTACAAAGGCCTCATTCGTGACGTCACTCTTTAATGAGTGGTATTTACCAAGGCCGCTTAAACGCCTTTGGTAAATACTAGTAATTACTAGTTATTCGCTTGAAAACGGCAATAGAATTTTACACTATTTCTTATCATTTCTATGGTTGAGACATTGCGGACCGCGGTGCAGTGGCCTTTTTTTGCTACAGTTAAACAGCTTTCCAACAGATGGCTCAGAACTAAATTTTCAAATGAAAAACCCAACCAATGAAAATTTGCCATAAGATTTGTTGGGTGTTCTGTGATTTGTTGTAATTTTTTTATCGGTTATGTTTTTATTGAATCTTCCACAAAAAATGGTATAATTTTTTCCTTTTTTGTGTCTGAATTTGTTCAGTTTGTATGGTATATCTACATTTGTAGTTTGTTAAACTAGCTTTAAGATGTTTTTTAGTTATTATTTTGGTCGTTTGTTGTAAATAGGAAAAAAATGGATTTCATGCAAGAAGGGGAAGGAGGTAAAAGCATATTTATCATGAATTTTCCAGCATTTTTTTGCTTATTTTTAAAACGTTTAGTAGCTTTAATGTCCTGCTTACAAACCCAGAGAATTGAGGATTTATTTGTGTTTTTAACGCAAATTTATGCAACAATCAATTTAATTGCTTAAAGTATTGTTCATACTCATCTTGAGCTGGGTTTATACAGAAACACAGCATAACATAAGACATAACATACCATTACAGAAGGAAAATGTCTGTTTATACAAAAACATATAACATGACATAACATTAGCTTGGTCCAATCATAGTTTGACTTTGGTGTAGACAATTTGAAGACAATTTTTTTCATAAAAAATCTTTATAAAATCAAAAAAACAGTCTCTAAGCTATAATTTAATACTAATCTGGTCCCCCAACCCCCTCTGATAGTCTTGCAAAATGAACCAAAACAGACAATTTAAATTATTAACAAAAAAAATCACAAAAATATTGAAGACAATTTTGTTTCAGTAAAAATCTTTGTAAAATCAAAAAATCACAAAAATATTGAAGACAATTTTGTTTTAGTAAAAATCTATGTAAAATCAAAAAAGGAATCTAGGCTATAATCTAATACCAATCTGGTCCACCAACTCCCTCTGATAGTCTAGCCAGAAACAAGTATAATATAAGCCAAAACACATGTATTTATTTATTTATTCAACACAAAATTGTACATACTACATATCACATATAAAACTTAGTTCGCCAAATTTATTTTTTTTCTTTCGTAGTGTTGAGTAGAGGAACTTAACCCTGTGTTGCTTGAACATTACAACAAGAAAATAAATTTACAGAAATTTAACAGAAATTTAACTTAAAATAAATATAAATTTTATACATAATTTAACTTAGGTTACATTTTTGAAACACAGTTTTAGAACAAATACTAATCTTATTTAACCTAATCCGTGGAACAAATTATAGCCTAGATAAACTGAATAATGCTAATCAATAGAAAAAATGGTTTACTTCTTACTTTGTATAGGTTGTTAATTTTTATTAAATGACAAAGAAATTTTAGTCAGTAAATGGTACATTAAAAGATCTTGATAAAATATTATTATTCAGATTTTGAGTGAAATTTTTAGGTTCTTAATGAAATTTTTTAGGGGTTTTATTTTAATAGAAAAGGGAAGTTCATTGTAAATCTTTGGTGCTAAATAGTAAAACATTCATTGAGTGGCAGATAAATTTACTCTTGGTAAAAAGCATTTTATAGAGTTATTAATGTGTGTTTATTTATGTTTTTCTTTTGTTCTAATAAATTTACATATATTGAAGCAGTAAAGTTGACTTAGATTTCATATATTTAATTCTTTAAAGGCATTTACAATATGGTCTCTATATCCTAGTCCTTGCACACAGCGTATAAAACTTTTTTGTAGAATTTTAAGAGGGTATAAATTAGTTTCATAAATTCCTCCCCACACCATTATCCCATAACTAAAAATTGATTGAACCGTTGCAAAATAAAACATTCTTTTAATTTTAATTGGTACAATATTTTTGATATAATAAAATTTAGAAAGTGTAAATTTTAGTTTTTTTGCAACAAATTGTATATGTTTTTTAAAGGTCAAGTGTTCATCAAAAATGATTCCAAGGTATTTTGTTTCTGAGGTTTGTTGTATCAACCTCTAAGTGAAAAATTTAAATAAGCATTGATAAACATATCATTTAACGTGAACCAAGTTTTCAGTAATTCTAGGTCATGTTGCATAGCTAATTGATTTTCTTCCCATGATGAGTGTGAATAGGTAATAACTGTGTCGTCAGCAAAAGCAAATAAGATACCCTTAAAATTGGCCGAAAAAATTTCGTCAATATAAACAATGAGAAGTAGGGGCCCTAAGACAGAGCCTTGAGGCACCCCTGTTAGTATTTTGGTTTTTTTACTGATGATGTTATTTACTTTAGTTTGTTGAGTTCTTTTAGTTAAGTAACTTATAAACCATTGTAGCACTACACCTCTTATTCCTGCTTGCTCTAATTTTTTTAGGATTTTTTTATGAGAAATTGTGTTGAAAGCCTGAATATCAATGAATAATGAAGAAACTTTGAGTCCTTTATCAATATTTTTGGTGATATAGTCACTAAATTTCGTTAGAGCTAAGTCTGTGCCTTTGTCAGGTAGGAATCCATACTGATCTTTAGAAAAATAATTGTGTTTAGATAAGAAATTAAGAAGTCTTTTTTGAACTAGCTTTTCAAATATTTTTGAAATTAAGGAGAGAAGTGCTACTGGTCTATAATTGCTTGGCAAGTGTTTTTCTTTTGCTTTGTAGATCGGTATTATTAGGGAATTTTTTAATTAATCAGGAAATATACCCTCAATGAATGACAAGTTAAAAAGATAGACTAAGATTGGTGTGATTTGATCATTTAATAATTTGATTACCTTGGGTTTAATGTTATCACTGCCTGCGGATTTGTTTGTGTTTAATTGTTTAATTATGCTTGAAACATCTTGGTTTGTAATGGGTGACCACTCCATTGACTGATAAATTTGCTTGGCATGTAGTTTATTTTCAAATTTTACATCTCTGCCTTATCACCCTTAAATTCTATACACAATCCTTAAAGAAGACAGTGATATAACATTTACCACTAAATTTATTCATTAGCCATTAGATTATGTTTCCTAAATATTTTGTAAATGCAGTTTTATATATACTACTTATCAAAAAAATTTGTACACCTATAATATAAAAACACATGCTTGATGTACAATTTATTTTGAAAAGCAGTATATAATCTTTTCATACAACTAAACTGAATATTATAATTTGAGTTTATTATACTTTTTTTAAATTCTACAATGAAATGTTCTTTTATTTCAATATCTTTTAGGTCCAAACATGGATGTTTCAATTGTTTTTGGTAACATCTACAGTTCCTGCGACACAGGAAACACAAATGCAGTTTGTGTGTCTCAACTGATTGAATTTATCAAGCCCTATATGATGGAAGATTTGTAAGTCTATAATTAACCCTTAACACATTTAAAACAGGTTAAGCTGGCTTTATACAGAAATATAGCCCAGGAAATATACCCTCAATGAATGACAAGTTAAAAAGATAGACTAAGATTGGTGTGATTTGATCATTTAATAATTTGATTACCTTGGGTTTAATGTTATCACTGCCTGCGGAATAAGACTGACATAAAATTACAGAAGGAAAATGATTGTTTATACAAAAATATATAACATACGTAACATAAAAGCTTGGCCCAATCTCAGTTTGCTTTTGTACTCGATTGTGAAACTTTCAGCTGAATTGATTGAAGGTGCAAGTGCGGATCTGGGCATAAGTCTAGAGGGGGTAATTGTTGATGAAAAAAATATTTGTGCATTTATTACTTTCCTAGCCCACATAGCAATGGCTAGAGAAGGTATTATCTTTGAGGATTTTTTTTTAAGATAAGGCCAAAAATGTGTTATTTGGATGTATTTTGACCTATCCTAGCAATATCGTCGTGATGTCTGTCTGTGTGTGAGTCTGTGTGTATATTATTTCTGACCATAACATGATAGCTCCTAAACCGCTGAACCGATTTTCATAAAATTTTCAGGTAAAATAGTGTTCGACACTCTTACAAGCTGATTAGATTTTGGTCAAAATCCATTAATGCTAATGACAGTTTTTTGACAATTAAAAACTTTAAAAAATGCTAACTTTTTAAAACTTTAAAAAATGGTAATTTTTTTAAAGGAGCATCGCATCAATACACTGTTTTCTAAATATAGTAGATTCGTAGGAGCTTTAGTTTCTGAGATATTTACAGAAAGCTGTTTTAATGGCTAATATAATATTATCATGGCTTCACTTAAAGTGTGATAATAGGCTAGCTAGGAAGGTGTCAGATCCGTGATGGATCCATTTATTTTTTTTTCTAGGTTGGGGTAATTATCCATTAAGCCCTCAAATACGCGCTTGGGCCCAATCATAATGCAATTCGGTGATTTGGTTGATAAACTGTATGTTTTTTAAAATTTAGCCATTTTGGTCTTGTGGGATTCCCAAGGCTATCGCAAAATGTCGTTTTTCCGAATCTCAATTTAGGGTGTGGTTGTTCGCATCTCTATGACCCCACCATACTGCAACTTGGTGCTGTTGTTGATAAATTGTATAGTTTTTGAAATATGAATTTTCAAAGTTTGGCCATTTTGGTCTTATGGGATTCCCTACCCTAAAATTTACTAAATGACGTTTTTTTGAATCTTAGCTCAGGGTGTGATTTTCTTGCATCTCTAAGACTCCACCATACTGCAACTCTGTGCTTTTGTTGATAAGCTGTATAGTTTTTGAAATATGAATTTCCAAAATTTGGCCATTTTGGTCTTATGGGATTTTTAACCCTAAAATTCGCTAAATGACGATTTTCCGAAACTTAGGTGTGGTTTTTTCACATATCTGTAGCTCTACCACACGGCAACTCGGGGCTTTTCTTGATAAACTGTAGAGTTTTTGAAATATGAATTTTCAAAATTTTGACATTTTGGTCTTATGGGGTTCCCTACCCTAAAATTCGCTAAATGACGTTTTTTCGAATCTTAACTCAGTGTGTGTTTTTTTCGCATCTCTATGGTCCCACCATATTGCCACTCGGTACTTTTGTTAATAAACTGTATAGTTTATGAAATATGAATTTTTAAAGTATGGCTATTTTGGTCTTATGGGATTCTCTACCCTATATTCATATTTTAAAAACTATACAGTTTATCAACAAAAGCACCGAGTTGCAGTATGGTGGGGCCATAGAAATGCGAAAAAATCACACCCTAAGTTAAGATTCGGAAAAACGTTTTTCCGAATCTTAACTTAGGGTGTGATTTTTTCGCATTTCTATGGCCCCACCATACTGCAACTCGGTGCTTTTGTTGATAAACTGTATAGTTTTTAAAATATGAATTTTCAAAGTTTGGCCATTTTTGTCTTATGGGATTCCCTACTCTAAAATTAGCTAAATGACGTTTTGTCGAAACTTAACTTAGGGGGGGATGGGACAATTCGCCGCGGCCGATTCGCCGGAGCCGATTTGCCGGAGCCGATTCGCCGCGGCCGATTCGCCGGAGCCGATTCGTCGCGGCCGATTCGCCGCGAGACAATTCGCCGCCGGCCGATTCGCCGCGGGGACAATTTGCCGCGAGATTTTGAGTTTTATATTACCATTGGCAATTGTTTAAACATTTTTATTTAGCTTGACTTCATATAACATATTTGTTTATTAGTTTGGTTATAACTTTTTTCAAACTTTTCCAACTAGGTAGGTATTTGGGGGTTAGTATACAATTCAACTTTTTTTTTATTAAAAAAATTAATAAAATGGTGTATCTAAAATGGCGGATTTTCCCATTTATAAACCGATTTGCATTAAACTCGGAACTTTAAGATCTTTCAGGTTGCTGATTATTATTTTTAACTTAAATTTATAAAAATCAAAATGGCGGATCCAAAACGGCGGACTTTCCCATTTCTGAACCAATATGCATCAAAATCGGAACTTTGGGGTGTTTCAGGTCGCTAATTTTGATTTCTAACCTAAATTTAAAAAAATCAAAATGGCGGTTTCAAAATGGCGGATTTTCCCATTTATGAACCAATATGCATTAAATTCGGAACTTTGAGATCCTTCGTGACATTTCCAACCGCTTTATTTATCATATGCATACTGAGAGCAACAAAAAAACTCTGAAAAATGGCATGTCTTTGAGTTGTTTTTATCTGTGCGTTTTTTTTGTCAACCTACAGTCAGCATTATTTTATCCAGAGACAACCACAGTTTTACCTTTAATTTTATACCAACATGACATATTTACTTTTTAATATACTTCTAGTTAGGAAATATGCTTATTTCATGTTAAAGTCACAAAAGTGTAACTGCGTATGGGTTATAAGGGTAAGGTCACCAAAAATATTGAAAATAGCTTTTGTTGATTTTTTTTTTATTTTCAATTATTAGAGAAGCCTTAGAAGAGCTAAGAATGTCTCTAGACCCTGAAAATAAAGATATTCCAGTATCTGGGGAAGTTTTTAAAGAGCATATCTATAAATGGAGCAAAAAGCTTACTGGATCCCCAGAATCTGACTCTGATTTCAACAGAACCCCTAGGTAAGTATGTAATAGGGTGTTAATAAAGTTTTTGGTATAGCAAAATAACTTAAAAAGTACCTAACGGTCAGGCAGTGTGCATAAAATGTTTTTATTTTTTAAGTCGACTAAACTTGATAGATGACAGGGAGCTGCCTTATCTTCACTCCACACCTAGAGCGAGTTTGGGAGATAGGATTCTGCGTTGTAAAGACCTTTTAAACCTGTCTGTTGTGTCAGGTTATAGTCTGTCAACTAGCAAACTGGAAACGACAAATAGTGGTATGTTTTCTTAAAGACTTAATTAAGTTGTTCCCAAAATATTAATCCTTTTTCAACCATTGTTTTACAATAGGGTGTTTGACAGTAGTAAAAAATAAATATATAATTATTTTTAGATATCTCTTTAGGTCTTGGTAATGTTAAAAACACACTTTTTTGTTTAATTTTTTATCAAATTCATAGTTCTTTTAATTAAATAAATTCATTGAATTAAAACAATTAGCCACGTGATTCAAAACAGGCGGTCTACCAATCAGCTGCGAGTGACGTCACAAAACAGTAAACGCCTCGAACGAACCTATTTTCTGTGTTATTTTCTTATGGATGGTAATGTTAGCTTTGGTTTAAAGTGCGAATTATCGTCCTAAATTAGATTTTATTTTGTGTTTTGTTTATAAAAAATATTTTCAATGGAAAACGGATTCTCCAAAGCCGATAGCTCCAACTTGCCAATGCTGCATTCCTTTATGGTGGCAGGCTTCTTTGCCAAAAACAGTGATTATTGTTCTGCGGAATTTAGAAACGTTAAAATGTTGATGTAAGTATTCGATGAGTTGTTTTGTATCTTTGATTATATCGTGTAAACATTGTTTGTATATAACTGAAAGTTCTTTTATGATATTCTTCACCTACTTTTACTAATTTAGGTTTTGAGGTTAGGTTATATGTTTTGCTTTTTTGTTTAATATACCACTTACAATAGATTCAATTAAATACCCAATCATTATTATTTTAAGCATTAAGAAACAATCAAAAATTGCAGGACAGGGAGGTAAAAAGTATACAACGACCAGCAATACTTGAAGTATTGCATAGGTTACACTCCATAGTCCTGCGTTGGTACTTCCTAGTCCTGCCTATGCACTGCCTAGTCTTGCATAGGCACTGCTCAGTCCTACATTTAGCCTGCATGTGCACTGCCTAATCCTGCATTTAGAGGTACTCCCTAGTCCTGCCTAATAACTGCCTAGCACCGCCTAAAAATTTGTACACCTTTCTGCCTCTTATATTATAGTTGTTCACCCCTTGTAATAAACATAACCTCAAAAATTTCATCGTCATTTACGAAATAGTTATATATATTATAGACAACGTGAGAAAAATTAATAGAAACAATTTGGTTATACTCACATCAAAGTGATCTTCACAAATGTAAAGTGAAGATGTATTAGATAAGGCCCGTGGGTCTCTTCGAGCAAGTTCTAGCCACTTTTTCCCTTCTTTTACTGCTGTAGGCACATGAATAAATAGTTTTTCAGGTGTTGTTATGCTTGTATTCGAACACTGAGGCACTACACAGCACTTATAGGACATTTTTTTACATAAAAAAACAGTAAAAACACAGACCAAAAACAAATAAAAACTTAAATGCCGTGTATCTGTCCGTAAGTTTACTGCGCTGTGACGTCATTGCAACGCCTTGCTAGAAATGAGCGTTTTAGCGGCAAATTCAAATCGGAAATGAGAAAACTTGATTTTAAATGTAGTCATGATAAAATATACTATTTTAATAATTTTGCGTAGCAAATTAGGGACCTATGTATCATTCTAAACACCTATTTAAAATTTGTCAAATACCCTATTACCTTGCCAATTCTGTCTACATTCATTTCCTCATAAACCGAAGATGGTGAAGATTGATTGCTCTTTGAAGATCATAATCAAAGTTTGCCACCATCTTGGATCTCAAGCCGAACAAAATTAAACTTGCCTTTTCAAAGGCTCATTTATTCTTATGTTTCTCTTAACATAAGAACATGCGATCCTTAATGGAGAGTCAAATTTAATTTAGTCCGCCATTTTGATCTTTTTAAGCGGTCGGTCATTACCATGATGCTTTGTGTTTGATTAAAATTGGTTTAGTGTTAAAACGAGCCTCATTAAAGCATCAAATTTAATTATCTCCGCCATCTTGGATTTTAAAGTACCGTAGAGTGGGGTTACTTTGCCTAAAGGGGTAACTTTGCCAAGCAATGTGTCTATTATCAAATATTTTTTTTTACGAGTGATGAAACTTTCGATGAGCTTGACTTGCCGCAGTTTATGAATTTTGAAAACCAAGAGAATATCGAAAATAGTGATAGCACCCAAAACAGCCACAATGAAGAACCCATCAATGAAGGAGATTTCGTGATTGTGGTTTTTAAAACTCTAAAAAGTACTGTTCATTTTATTGGGAAAATTCTTAGAAAAGACGAAGACGATTTTTTTGAGGTAAAATTCTTACAAAGGAGAAAAACAGGATTCACATTTATCTCACATTCGCAAAAAAGAAATCGTCAAAGTTTTGCAGCAACCAGAGTGTCCTTCTTCCTCGGGAGGTTTATTCTACTTCGAAGATGATTTGACAAATTTTAAATTTAACTAGGATGGATTCTGTAATAATTTTACTAGTGATTCGATACATTACCAAAGTTTTAAGCCTTAAAAGAATGTTGTTTTAGTTAGAGTTATGTTTTAAGTTGATTTTGAATTTTTGTATCTAAAGTAAAGGTCTTTTCAAAATACTCTATACCTAACTTTTTTATTTTTCAAGATATTTTTGTGATTCTTGCACGAAAATGTTGGAAATTTTACGTTGAAGCAAAATTTGACCTAAACTGGTCTAACTTTAAAATTTTACTTTGACTTGTGTAGCCCGTTATATGGCATGGCAAAATTACCCCAATCCTGGGGTAACTTTGCCAACTTAAAAAAAAAATTAAAAATATATAATCCATTATTATAGGGCCTTGAAAAAATAACTGATTATAGAAAACATCCCTAAATTTGACATATATTATTCATAAGGCACTACAGCTAAAGGATTTTATGTTATCAATGAAAAACCCCCAAAAGCTGGCAAAGTCTCCCCACTCTAGGGTATCGGCAAATTTGAATAATGATCTTTAAAAAGCAGTCTATCCTCACAATGATGCTTTTTATTTCATTAATATCGGTTTAGCAAAAATTTATGAGGAAATTAATGCAATGGTACAATCTATAATACAATGCTTTAAACAAAAATAATTTTTTCGAGAACCACTAAACCGATTTTAATGAAGTAGACAATATTTTGCGTGACGACTTTTTTACAAGTTAAAAAATTTTTAAAAAATGTCATAAGAATAAACGTGACTTTTTGAAGGGTCAAGTTTGACTCTGATCGCCATCTTCGATTTCTAAATGACGAAAAAAAAATGCGGTTTGTTCCATTAAAATCGGTGGTACAGTTCCAATGTTATAATGAAAAATATTTTATCCGGTTCTTTTGGCTCACCCGGTATGTATAAATTTTGTTGTTTCTGGTGGTTAAATAATAATGTGTTTTATGGTTCAACTTCTAAAGCTGCACATTCATATCAATACGTTTACAATACACATTTATTTATATTTCAAATTTTAAGCGTGTGGTATTGATTTAGACTAAAAATATTTGACACTTCAAATATTTTTAGTTGAGCCAAATAACACAATTTTAGAGGAAGAAGTAAAAAAACTGCACCATCAATTATCGAAGCATTTGAATGAGCTAACATTGTTGAAAAATCAGTTAGCTTCATCCGAGGAGGCAAACGAAGCTATGCAGAATGACATTGACAGGCTCAATAGGAGACTTTTGGCGTAAGTAATTGCAAAATATTTTGACAGATCCACCCCAAAATAAAAATATCATAGCAAAAACATTTCATGTAAAAAAAGCCAAGTATGCGAAAATGGTATTCCGTAAAAAGAATTGAGATAAAAGTAAAGGCAAGTTCTTTAATACAAATTTTAAAATGAAAGGTTCTTACTGGTTTGGAAATGTTTCTTTAAAATTTGTATTAGAGAACTTGGCTTTACTTTTATCTCAATTTTTTTTAAGGAATACCATTTTCGCGTACTTAGCTTTTTTGACATGAAATGTTTTTGTTATGATCTCACTCCTTTATTAAATGATTTGGATAATATTTAAGTTTTCAAGTAGTAAAATATGCGGAATATTGTTCACAACTTTTACAATGGTAATTTTAAGGTTTTTAAATTTTTTCCCATGGTTTTATCATAGTTTCTATCAGCCTTCCAAAGCATAGCTCTCTAGCGTTACATACCTTTACATTTATAGGGGAGGGAAATAAATAATAGTTTGGGGTTTTTAATTTTTTTTTTCATAGTTTTATCATATTTCCTTTCAGTCTGCCAAAGCTCAGCTCTCTAGCGTTTCTGGAAGTGGGCAATGTTACTTTTACATAATTTTACATGTATAGTAGAGTAAATTAGAATTTTAGGATTTTTTTATTTTTTCCAAGAGGTTGGTCACAAAAATTATGAGTCTGCTAAATTTCAGCTTTGTAGCATGTCTGGAAGAACAGTAAAATTTTGATGATTTATACATGAGTAAGAAAGTGAGTGAGTGGCAATTTCGACGTTTTTTGAAGTTTTGTAACTATTTCACTGCTTTATGGAAGTCCATGAAACTTGGAGGGGTTGTTAACTCTATGAAGATCTACGACTCTGCAAATTTTGAGTTTAGTAGCTCAATCCGAAGTAGAATTTTAGATAGGTTAAATATGAGCTGAAATGTTTCAGGAAATGATACAGTGAATATCGCTTATAATGATATCGGATATTACGACATCGGTTATAGCGACGACATATTAAGGTGCCGACCGAGTTCTATATATAACCCATTTAGTTACGTTTTTTCTTTTCAACGATGCTCGGTTATAACGCCCGAAATTAAGCGGTCCGTTTATTGTCGTTATAACCTATACACTGTACAGCAGTTTAGGCCGCGAACTTGGCCGGGCACTGCTGTGGCCTCAGATACCATCACTCGCTATCTTTATGGCTATGATGTCAAAACAAATACGTTAAAGCATAAATACATATTCAAAAAATCGAAAAGTAAAGCACTCATAGCTTGCCTTGGAAACAATAGCAGTGTTCCATCAACCCGTTCGACGGTCATAAAACTGTCCAAAAAATCCCAATGCGCACGCAATGCAGTACGAGGACTGTTTTAAAACGGTTTTGGTTAGATGGAACGACCAAATAACTGTCCAAAAACCAAATGCTGTTCGATTTACTTCATGCATGTGATCATATGCGAGAGAGTTAAATTCAGTCAGTCACGTGAAGAGAAAGGGTAGGTTTGGCCGTCTGGCGTAAGGATAAATCGAAGGCAACGTATGAATTCGAGAGCACGAAATTAAAGTTGCACACAAAAAGGACTACACAAAATGCAGATAAAATTACATTAATTTAATTTATATTCACAAACTATAAAGCACTACAGACTGCCTAATAAACTAAATATACCAAAAATTAAAACGAACTTGCATTAGCACATCTTTTTAGGCGAAACTTGTAAACAAATATTTATTTTTTCTAATATCACAAGTTTTATGTGAAATGTATATATTTATTTATTTTTATTTTGTAATTTGATTTTTACAAAATATTTGTGATATTACCTACATATTATAGAAAAACTTAATATTCACAAGGTTTTTGCGATTTTATTCATTGTTAGGAAATAGAGATCGTGATACTTCTAAGAAGTTAGGAAAATCACATTTTGTAGCTTGTACTTTGATAGGTATATATAGTTAATGACCAGCACATCTTTTTAGGCGAAACTTGTAAAAAAATATTTATTTTTTCTAATATCACAAGTTTTATGTGAAATGTATATATTTATTTATTTTTATTTTGTAATTTGATTTTTACAAAATATTTGTGAAATTACCTACATATTATAGAAAGACTTAATATTCACAAGGTTTTTGCGATTTTATTCATTGTTAGGACATAGAGATCGTGATACTTCTAAGAAGTTAGGAAAATCACATTTTCTGGCTTGTACTTTGGTAGGTATATATAGTTAATGACCTTAATGTCGATGACTTAAAGCGAAGTCGTTTGTTCTTCTGCCTAATCTGGTCTAAAATTTCACATCCGGTGTTACCCCTCTTCTTTTAACTTTTAGTTCACAGGTCACCGGGATTTGCTGCGATCAGGGTAAACCCTTATGTTTCTATTCCTATCCAATCACCTGCTAGAGGTGTTGAAAAAGTAACTATTGGTTACTCGAGTACTCGTTACTCGACAAATAACGGAGTAACGAATACCGATCCGAAAATTAAATGATTACTTTCGTTACTTTGATTACTTTGATTCGTCGATTATTTTAGTATTTGTCTCTATTTTTATTTATTTTTAGATTTTATGTACATATATTTGTTTGTATGTAAGCCATTAGATTTTAAAAACAAAATTGTTTACAGGACAGTTTCTACGTAATTCCTACCTTTATTTTTTTAATTTTAGCCCGCATTTTGAAAATTTCAATTGAATATTTCAGCAACAAAATACACGTCCGAGGATTTTACACTAATTGTCTGATAGTAACAAATATATAAAATTACTTAGTAGTCCAGTAACGATTAGTAACGAGTATTCAAAAGAAACGAAATTTAACACATCTATCGCCTGCTAAACTAGTTTTTCTTTTTCCAAGCAGGCTACCCTATGTTCAGTATAGCTTTTTTCGATTCCGCAGTCCCTTAGTAAATAAATTAAGAGGCTCTTGCAAAAAAATCAACAGATGCTGCAGATGTTGCACAATTTTTTTTTTGAAATTTAAAAAATATTTGTATATTTACGTGGCTTACCCGGCATTTTGTCATTTGTTAAAATTGGTTGTGAAACTCAATTTATTTTGACAAAAATTTTAATTTTTTGGGTTTTCACTGTTTTTTGAATTTTCTCTGTTTCTTTTACATACAATTTTTCTGCGCCGTCTAATGCGCCTGTCTGAAATCCTTGTATTTTAGAGGAGTCCGAAACCAGTTTAGGTTGCTTGATGGAACGGAAAACTGACTGTCCGATAACAGTACAAGATCGACCTGGAACGCAAAAAGGATTTTTCGTACCGTTTTATGACCGTCGCACGCGTTGGTGCAACGAACTTAATGGTAAATTTAAATTCGCAGACGCGAATTTACAAGTGCGCATATGTGTGTTTTGTCAAGTAGACAGACAGCGGCTGTGTGGGTAGACGCCATATTGTTTTTTGTATACATTTTGCAGTGTTTTGCGTTTGTTGTGTAAAATTATGTTTTTTTTTTAAAAATTGGGAGTAATTCACGTAAAACATGTGCGTTTTGTGAAAACATATCCGGGAGAAGTAAGGGAGTGCCATTCCAGCACTTGTATCTTTCTTTATAATTTGTTAATAAAGTTAAGAGTGGTTTATAGATGCCATTAAACACTTCATGGTCTCCACAATAAATCTGCACAATTAATTTTAGAAAAACTACCATTTTAATCCACAATTTGATAAATTTTCACCTAATCAACTAGTTTTTAGAAAAAAAAAATACTAGCCATAACCCTAAGTTTTTGACAATTATCAAATAATGTAGTGACGTAACGAAGTATGTTCCAAACCTACCAAAACTGACGCATGCGCAGTAATCGAAATCCTGTCTACCCGAAAAAGGAACATTAAGAATTAAATGGGGGTCCTGGCTTCAAACATCGCGTGTGAGAATGCATGGGTATGCCCCGTATTTATGCTCTAATATTTGTGTGGAAACCACAAATGACAACACTGTGTCAGGCGTCAGGATGGATTGCAAGAGAGGGTGTCAGTTGCTAAGGCCTTGAGAACAGTTTCTCTCTCTAGGTTTTGACGCAAAAAAACGTTTTGTACGTGTTGAAAATAGGGGAATTGTGCACGAGATGGCATACCCGGTTAAGACGCCATATTATATTTTTTGGTAAATACACATAAAATTGGGCAACTATGTGCATGTCGCTGAGTGAAGTTAGTTCGACCGGAAGTATCGACAGAACTGGTACGGGCTGGCGTATGCTGCCGATTAGTAGAAAGTTTTCTATCGGGTATTAAATAAGTGTTTCTTATTTCAAGTGTTTACAGTTCTGCTGAAATCTGTTATTGTAGCAGTGTTTAATTGTAGAAGCTCTTTACATCTGTCACAACAATCCATATCCATAAATTTTCTTTTGAATAAATTAAACAATATTAGAATAGAGAAAAATGTTAATTATTTTTAAAATTAATGACTGTGGACTAAGGTTGTCAACTTTAGGAACATTTTGGCAGCTTAGGGATTTACGAACACTGCAGTGAATTTTAGGGAAATTTTGGGAGTTTAAATTAGAATTTTTCTTGATAAAAAAAATCTGGTGACAAAGTATTTTTTTTGTTTTAAGCTTTTATTTAGCAATTTTGCTAAAATTCTTTATTAAATAAACTTCAAATTTACAAAATAAATAAAAAACTATAAACTAACACTATATTAATAAAATTTATTAACTTTATATAAATTGTATTGAAAATAAATATTTTTTAAAACTTTTTAAAAAATTTTTTGAATTTGGTTCATTTTTAATTGACACTTTTAATTTATTGTATTCACTCAAGCCTTTCAAAAATATTGATTTTCGAACAACTAATTTTGATGTAGTGTTAAGTGAAAATCTTCTTTAGTCCGGGTATTGTAAGTGTGATATTTAAAATTTAGATTTATAAATTGTTTTAATGATTCTGGTAGTAAATTTTTATTAATTTTATAAATAAAAATACAGATATTATAAAATATTAAATTTTTTACATTTAGCCAGTTTAGTTGTAAATAAAAAATATGAATTAAAACTAAAAACAGGAATAAATTTGCAACTGATGCGTTAGTTGGCTTTTTACACACACAAAAAATTGTTTTACTCAAAAAAAATACTCTGCCAATATATGGGTACCCAAGCTCACACTAGATACTATAGTTATAGTGTACGTGTGAGCTAAAATAACTAAAAACTGAAATATATTTTATTCAACTCCAGACTCAATTACGAATGAAACACCAGCCTTGTTTTGAAACTCTAATTTTTGAAATCTACCCCCACCCTTTTTTTAAAAACTAAAATGTATTTTATTTAACTCCAGACTCAATTACCTTTCGCTTGATATCACACACGACATATTTTCACCTAAACTCTAATTTTTGCAATCTACCCCCACCTTTTTTAAAGAACTAAAATTTATTTTGTTTAACTCCAGACTCAATTACCTTTCGTTTGATATCACACACGCCATATTTTCACATAAACTCTAATTTTTGAAATCTACCCCCACCCTTTTTTTAAAAATAAACTAAAACGTGATTCGTGTTGGTCGTTACAGACAGACAGACGGCGCGACAAAAAAGTTTCAAAATCATCTGAAACGCAAAGATATAAAATTTTTTGTAAACGGAGCAATTTTTTTTCTTGAAAAAATTAGGATCACCATAGCTCAAACTACTATAGTATAGTATTAGTGTGAGCTAATACTGCTAGAAATTCACAACCAGTTTTTGTCCAAAAAATATCTAAAACACTGTATGATAGATTAGCAACAGACTGCGATGATTTGGAGGTAGTAAGTAAGTGTTTTATTTATTTCGTTTTGTACTTCAATTAAAATAAATTATAAAAGATAAAAAACTTTCCAATCTTTCAAGTTCCTAAAAAGTTTAGTTTTGAAGCTCAAAATGAACGATTTTGAATGTGATACCTGATAAAATTTACTTTACCCACCCTACTTTAGGAAAAAAAGTGCCAATCACAAAAATGATTGGCAACGCTGCTTTAACCATTGTTGATCGCAATTTTCCTCCTCCACATATCTAGTTTAATTGTATTTTTTGTTTTAGAGAACAACAGATAAATGAACTCCTACAAAAAGACAAAGTCTACAATGAAGAGCTCAAAGACGAAATAACCGCGTGTCGAAAAACTGAAGAAGATCTAAGGAAAAAGCTTTGTAATTACGAGAAGGAAATTCAAGATCTAAGGGACTCCCTAAAGGATTTAGAGGAAGAGGTAAGATTAGACATTCGTTTGGTTAGCACGCGTACATGGTTTTGCCGTATATTTTACACCATATCTAAAATGTTTATTTGAATAGATATCAAAATATGATAAATACAAAAGTTTAATTTTTTTTTACGAAGTTTAAGAATATTTGTGTTGGAATGTCAAAAAGATTCTAAATGTCAAAATTTGACAGGTTGATGATTTTTTAAATGGAACACCCTAAGTATTATTTTATAATTTTATAGATCTTTTCTGCCTGATTTCAAAAATATATATTAAGATTATTTCGTTAATTAGTTTTGAAGATATATGCGTTTAAATGTTTTAAAAACTCAAATTGGTCCTCTTTAAAACATTAAGGCAGCCATGAAAAAACAATCGCATTGACACAACAAAATATGTTATTGTTTTGCCAAATTGTCAAATTTAGTTTTAAGAGCGGTTAAAGATGGTTTTTCCGAGGAAGAAAATCTGCAATGAAAGCCATGAAAATACTCTGCCAATCTATGGGCACCTAAGCTCACACTAGGTACTATAGTTAGAGTGTGAGCTAATATAATCAAAAACTGAAATATATTTTATTTAACTCCAGACTCAATTACCTTTCGTTTGATACCACACAAGCCATGGTTTGACTTAAACTCAAATTTTTTCAATCTACCCCCCACCCTTTTAAAAAAAACTAAAATGTATTTTGTTTAACTCCAGACTCAATTACCTTTCGTTTGATATCACACACGCCATATTTTCACTTAAACTCTAATTTTTGACATCTACCCCCACCCTTTTTTTAAAAATAAACTAAAATTCATTTTTTTTAACCCCAGACTTAATTACCTTTCGTTTGATATCACACACGCCATATTTTCACATAAACTCTAATTTTTGGAATCTACCCCCACCCTTTTATTTGGCTTGCGTTCGGTGGATTTTGTTAATTTTTAAATGGGACCATCACGGCCCAAGACCCAACTTAGGTACCAAATTTCATTAAAATCGGACAAGCGGTTTTTGAGTTATGCGGGTTGGTCGTTATAGACAGACATACAGACAGACATACAGACAGACAGACAGCAAAACAAAAAAGTTTCAAAATCATCTGAAACGCAAAGATATATAAAAATTTTTGAAATCGGAGCAACTTTTTTTTTTCGAAAAATCACCATAGCTCACACTACTTATAGTAGTACTGTAAGCTAAAAACAGTCGCATTGAGACAAAAAAAGATGCTATTGTTTTGTCAAATTTAGTTTCAAGAGCGGTAAAGATCTGGATATGATTAAATTATTTTACTCAAATATTGAAAACGTATCTATAGTTCGCAATCAGTATTATATTTAGTTTCCCGGCAGAAGACAACTAACCCGCTAAACCATGTGAAGAGGCAGGGGAAAGAACGATGAAAGTCAATGGACCATGATTTTGAGAAAACTCAAATTTTAGTTTAGAAACCCTTTGGTTCCACTCTCAGATAGTTATTTATAATGTTTAAATTGGCGTAATGTTTAATTAAAACAAATTACGTGAAAAACTTACTATTAGCAAAAACTTAGAGCGATGTCAAAAAATACTAGGAAAAAACAGTGACTTTCATCGATATTTCCCCTTATTTTGAATACTTTTGAAGTCTTTTATTCAAAAAAGTTACAAAAAATCGAACAAAGGCATAATTACATGTTGTTTAATGTGGCAAGCTTCTCAAGTAGTTTTGTGCTTCACGTCCCCAAAATTTGGACAGCTTTTCTATGATATAATGGCCAAAGCGCTTCAACGCAGAAGTGGATTTCAGCGTTTTTCCCCTGACGCGTGGAGTTTCATCGTTCTTTCCATGTGTAATGTATTTTCAAGCCATGATAACTCGTGACTGTCGGCATTTTTTCCTCCTTTTGGTATGGTATAGTAAAATATACGTATGAATCTACATTTTACACTTTATTTCGACCTAAAATGGACTTTCATTGTTTTTTCCCCTGACTCTTCACATTAAATACAGTAAACATATTATTATGGCCAGCAAATAGCCCCCATACCTTACAAAAATACCAGCATCACTTTTTATGTCAATGCAATTATCTTTTTCATGGCTGCCTTGATGTTTTATAGAGCATCAATTTAAGCTTTTTAAACTTTTTAACGCATATATCTCCAAAACTAATAAATGAAATAACTTCCACTTATATATATATGACATCAGGAAGCAAAGTTAAATAAAATAAAAAAAACATCAACCCGTCAAATATTGACATTTAGATTTTTTTTTACATTCTAAATTATGAAACTTTTTTATTTATCATATTTTGATATCTATTCAAATAAACGTTTTAGATATGGTGTAAAAATGCGTGTGTCCACTGGTTGGCACTGCTGGCTTTTTAATACAGGGTGTTTCGCGTATTTGTCGTACGTTTTTGAAAAAACCCTCAAACACGTCGATTTTGTTTGCGAGGGGGGAACCTTTTTTGGGAAACTTTACCCTTTTATTTTAATAGTAAAAGTGGGTCGAGTGATACCTTGTTTTAAAGGTATCTTGAATGTATTTACAACTGTTTTTATCTACAGGGTGATTCAAATTGGGCACTTTTAAGTGGGTTCCGGTACTTCTAGGGCAGATTGTGGAAAATTAGCCCTTCTTTTGGAAAGCTCAAATTTCAAGACAAGAGTTTTGGTAAAAACCGCTTAAGAAATAATTAATCGCAAAACACGTCGATTTATTTCTTCTCGAAGAAATATTTTGGAGTGACTTATTTCTTATTTTATTTTTCTCATTTTATCAAAATATGATAAATACAAAAGTTTCATTTTTTTTACGAAGTTTAAGAATATTTGTGTTGGAATGTCAAAAAGATTCTAAATGTCAAAATTTGACAGGTTGATGATTTTTTAAATGGAACACCCTAGGTATTATTTTATAATTTTATAGATCTTTTCTGCCTGATTTCAAAAATATATATTAAGATTATTTCGTTAATTAGTTTTGAAGATATATACGTTTAAATGTTTTAAAAACTCAAATTGGTCCTCTTTAAAACATTAAGGCAGCCATGAAAAAACAATCGCATTGACACAACAAAATATGCTATTGTTTTGTCAAATTGTCAAATTTAGTTTTAAGAGCGGTTAAATATGATTTTTCCGAGGAAGAAAATCTGCAATGAAAGCCATGAAAAAAACAGTCGCATTGAGACAAAAAAAGATGCTATTGTTTTGTCAAATTTAGTTTCAAGAGCGGTAAAGATCTGGATATGATTAAATTATTTTACTCAAATAATGAAAACGTATCTATAGTTCGCAATCAGTATTATATTTAGTTTCCCGGCAGAAGACAACTAACCCGCTAAACCATATGAAGAGGCAGGGGAAAGAACGATGAAAGTCAATGGACCATGATTTTGAGAAAACTCAAATTTTAGTTTAGAAACCCTTTGGTTCCATATTGAAAACTCATTGCGTAAATAGGTCACTCTCAGATAGTTATTTATACTGTTTAAATTGGCATAATGTTTAATTAAAACAAATTACGTGATTACTATTAGCGAAAACTTAGAGTGATGTCAAAAAATACTAGGAAAAAACAGTGACTTTCATCGATATTTCCCCTTATTTTGAATACTTTTGAAGTCTTTTATTCAAAAAAGTTACAAAAAATCGAACAAAGACATAATTACATGTTGTTTAATGTGGCAAGCTTCTCAAGTAGTTTTGTGCTTCACGTCCCCAAAATTTGGACAGCTTTTCTATGATATAATGGCCAAAGCGCTTCAACGCAGAAGTGGACTTTCAGCGTTTTTTCCCCTGACGCGTGGAGTTTCATCGTTCTTTTCAAGTGTAATGTATTTTCAAGCCATGATAACTCGTGACTGTCGGCATTTTTTCCTCCTTTTGGTATGGTATAGTAAAATATACGTATGAATCTACATTTTACACTTTATTTTCGACCTAAAATGTACTTTCATTGTTTTTTCCCCTGACTCTTCACATTAAATACAGTAAACACATTATTATGGCCAGCAAATAGCCCTCATACCTTACAAAAATACCAGCATCACTTTTTATGTCAATGCAATTATCTTTTTCATGGCTGCCTTGATGTTTTATAGAACATCAATTTAAGTTTTTTAAACTTTTTAACGCATATATCTCCAAAACTAATAAATGAAATAACTTCCACTTATATATTTATGACATCAGGAAGCAAAGTTAAATAAAATAAAAAAACATCAACCCGTCAAATATTGACATTTAGATTTTTTTTTACATTCTAAATTATGAAACTTTTATTTATCATATTTTGATATCTATTCAAATAAACGTTTTAGATATGGTGTAAAAATGCGTGTGTCCACTGGTTGGCACTGCTGGCTTTTTAATACAGGGTGTTTCGCGTATTTGTCGTACGTTTTTGAAAAAACCCTCAAACACGTCGATTTTGTTTGCGAGGGGGGAACCTTTTTTGGGAAACTTTACCCTTTTATTTTAATAGTAAAAGTGGGTCGAGTGATACCTTGTTTTAAAGGTATCTTGAATGTATTTACAACTGTTTTTATCTACAGGGTGATTCAAATTGGGCACTTTTAAGTGGGTTCCGGTACTTCTAGGGCAGATTGTGGAAAATTAGCCCTTCTTTTGGAAAGCTCAAATTTCAAGACAAGAGTTTTGGTAAAAACCGCTTAAGAAATAATTAATCGCAAAACACGTCGATTTATTTCTTCTCGAAGAAATATTTTGGAGTGACTTATTTCTTATTTTATTTTTCTCATTTTATCAAAATATGATAAATACAAAAGTTTCATTTTTTTTACGAAGTTTAAGAATATTTGTGTTGGAATGTCAAAAAGATTCTAAATGTCAAAATTTGACAGGTTGATGATTTTTTAAATGGAACACCCTAGGTATTATTTTATAATTTTATAGATCTTTTCTGCCTGATTTCAAAAATATATATTAAGATTATTTCGTTAATTAGTTTTGAAGATATATACGTTTAAATGTTTTAAAAACTCAAATTGGTCCTCTTTAAAACATTAAGGCAGCCATGAAAAAACAATCGCATTGACACAACAAAATATGCTATTGTTTTGTCAAATTGTCAAATTTAGTTTTAAGAGCGGTTAAATATGATTTTTCCGAGGAAGAAAATCTGCAATGAAAGCCATGAAAAAAACAGTCGCATTGAGACAAAAAAAGATGCTATTGTTTTGTCAAATTTAGTTTCAAGAGCGGTAAAGATCTGGATATGATTAAATTATTTTACTCAAATAATGAAAACGTATCTATAGTTCGCAATCAGTATTATATTTAGTTTCCCGGCAGAAGACAACTAACCCGCTAAACCATATGAAGAGGCAGGGGAAAGAACGATGAAAGTCAATGGACCATGATTTTGAGAAAACTCAAATTTTAGTTTAGAAACCCTTTGGTTCCATATTGAAAACTCATTGCGTAAATAGGTCACTCTCAGATAGTTATTTATACTGTTTAAATTGGCATAATGTTTAATTAAAACAAATTACGTGATTACTATTAGCGAAAACTTAGAGTGATGTCAAAAAATACTAGGAAAAAACAGTGACTTTCATCGATATTTCCCCTTATTTTGAATACTTTTGAAGTCTTTTATTCAAAAAAGTTACAAAAAATCGAACAAAGACATAATTACATGTTGTTTAATGTGGCAAGCTTCTCAAGTAGTTTTGTGCTTCACGTCCCCAAAATTTGGACAGCTTTTCTATGATATAATGGCCAAAGCGCTTCAACGCAGAAGTGGACTTTCAGCGTTTTTTCCCCTGACGCGTGGAGTTTCATCGTTCTTTTCAAGTGTAATGTATTTTCAAGCCATGATAACTCGTGACTGTCGGCATTTTTTCCTCCTTTTGGTATGGTATAGTAAAATATACGTATGAATCTACATTTTACACTTTATTTTCGACCTAAAATGTACTTTCATTGTTTTTTCCCCTGACTCTTCACATTAAATACAGTAAACACATTATTATGGCCAGCAAATAGCCCTCATACCTTACAAAAATACCAGCATCACTTTTTATGTCAATGCAATTATCTTTTTCATGGCTGCCTTGATGTTTTATAGAACATCAATTTAAGTTTTTTAAACTTTTTAACGCATATATCTCCAAAACTAATAAATGAAATAACTTCCACTTATATATTTATGACATCAGGAAGCAAAGTTAAATAAAATAAAAAAACATCAACCCGTCAAATATTGACATTTAGATTTTTTTTTACATTCTAAATTATGAAACTTTTATTTATCATATTTTGATATCTATTCAAATAAACGTTTTAGATATGGTGTAAAAATGCGTGTGTCCACTGGTTGGCACTGCTGGCTTTTTAATACAGGGTGTTTCGCGTATTTGTCGTACGTTTTTGAAAAAACCCTCAAACACGTCGATTTTGTTTGCGAGGGGGGAACCTTTTTTGGGAAACTTTACCCATTTATTTTGATAGTAAAAGTGGGTCGAGTGATACCTTGTTTTAAAGGTATCTTGAATGTATTTACGACTGTTTTTATCTACAGGGTGATTCAAATTGGGCATTTTTAAGTGGGTTTCGGTACTTCTAGGGCAGATTGTGGAAAATCAGCCCTTCTTTTGGAAAGCTCAAATTTCAAGACAAGAATTTTGGTAAAAACCGCATAAGAAAGAATTAATCGCAAAACACGTCGATTTATTTCTTTTCGAAGAAATATTTTGGAGTGACTTATTTCTTGTTTTATTTTTCTCATTTTATTACCTTTCTAGGCCGCGTAGCAATGGCAAGTATTAATTTCAACGAAAAAAATTTTTTTCAGATAACTGCGAAAATGTGTTATTTGGGTATATTTTGACCTATCTTAGCAATATCGTCGTGATGTCTGTCTGTGTGTGTGTTTGTATTTATTATTTCGGTCCGTAATACGATAGCTCCTAAACCGCTGAACCGATTTGTATAACATTTTTAGGTAAAATAGTGTTCGACACTAACGAGCTGATTAGATTTTGGTCAAAATCCAATAATGGTAATAAAGGTTTTTGGACAATTAAAAAAATTCTAACTTTTTAACGGAGCATCGCATCAATGGTAGACTAAATTTTGCTCAATAAACAGCAAAAACTTCGTAAGAGTTTAGTTTCTGACATATTTACAAAAAACTGTTTTCAAGGCTAATATATCATAGCTTCACTTGAAGTGTGCTAATAGGCTAGCTAGGAAGGTGTCAGATCCTTCATGGATCCATTTATTTATTTTTTTATCGCTCCATGGTGAATTTGGAGAAAAATATTTCAAGAACAAGTCTTTCGATTTTCAGAATTTTTACACGGTTGTAAAAATCACTCCGACATACATATTTTCCAAAACCGTACGATAACGTTAACACACTGTATATTTTGTTGCAGAAAATAAAAGCTGAAAAAAAAGCAGAGGTCCTAGCCCGTCAAAAGCAAGACATTCTAAAGGAAAATTTCGAACTGAAAACCGAAACGGACACATACCAGCAACATATGGCCGACATTAAGAAAATCAACGATGAATTAAAGGCCAAATTTATCGAGCAAAAGGACCTAATCGATCAGCTAAGGGATGAAAATGATGTAAGATTTTTGAATTATACAGTATGACCTATTTTAAACAGGTCACTGTTCGTTTTTCGAAAAGACGCTTCTCGAAAACACATTTTTTTCTAAAACAAATAATTCGAATTTTTTCCATATTTTTTGCGAATTACCTTTGTAAAAAAAAGGTTTCCAAAAAAAATCTATTTTGAATTACACTTTCAAATAATATATTTTCAAAAAATAATTTCTTTAACATAGCTTCCATGTCCTTTTGGAAGGTCGAAATCGCTGCCTTCCTAATTTGATTGCAAACATATCCTAACCTGTCCATTGGGGACATTTTTTGTGGAGGAAAATGGTCAGGGGGTATGGACAGGTTGCGTATTTACGTTTCCGTGCTGATTTCAAGGCAGCGCTGTTTTGAAACAGACGGAAATGTTGCAAAATATTTGGTTACAAATACGTGTTGATTTTAAGGCGCCGAGGCTCGAACAAGGCACGGATTTGTATTGAATTACGCAGCGCAGGGGTTTACTTATTAGTGCACATTTGAAACTTAAATTGGATTCACGTTGTTTATTAGTTTGATTTTGAGGTTATATGTTGGTTAATATGAAAATTATGGAGCAGTTTAAAAGTATTTGTATTAATATTACTCAAGATTTTGAAATTCTTTGAAGTTTGAAGAACACTCTTCCATTAACTATACCTGCAAAGTTCAATGTTCATTGTCTTACACCGGCAACTACGACGATAGATGTTATTCTGTTATTAATAAATTTTAATGATTTAAATGATTTTCACTTGATTTCTAACCACATGAAAATAGAAAGTTTCAAAAACCTAACCTAACGAAAGCTAATCAATCAAATCTAACCGAACCGAACCAAAGCAAACTGAACCAATAATTAAAAAAAAAAATTATTAAAAAAAAAACTTCCTACCCGGGATCCTAGAGGATGTGAATCTGAACCGAACCGATCCTAACTAAACCGAACCAAACCTAACCTAACCAAACTAAACTACAACACTATTCACACCCTCTAGGATCCCGGGAAAGAAGTCAGGAAAGTTTTTTTTTAATTGTTGGTTCAGTTTGCTTTGGTTCGGTTCGGTTAGATTTGATTGATTAGCTTTCGTTAAGTTAGCGTTTTAACCGGACAGTTGAATACGCTTTTGTAATAGTTTAATAAGCGATGTTCTCTTACAGATCCGTGCTCATTTCGAGATCAAAACTCTTAAAATCAACACGTATTTGAACCCAAATATATTATAACATTTCCGTGTCTATTTCAAAACCGCGCCGACGTGAAATGAGCACGGAAACGTAAATACGCGGACAGGTTAGGATACTTTTGCTATAAATTGACAAAGGTTATAATAACACCGATTTCGAACTTTTAAAAGGACAACAGGAAAACTATCTCAGCAAAATTTTTAAAAACAAACGTTTTTCAAAAAAAAAAATTCAAAAATAAAGGTTTTTTAAAAAAATATCATTCAACAAAAAAATTTAAAAAAAAATGTATTTGAAAAAAATGTTTTTGAAGGAAAGGTCATTGGAAAAAAGTGTAATTCGAAAATAATATCATTCGAAAATTAGGTTTTTGATTAAAAATGTCTTCAAAAAAAGTGTTTTTGAAAACCGTGTTTTTGAAAAACGGACCGTGACCCATTTCAAACGTAATCTATCCAGAATGTACATAGTCTCCGAAATTCGGTGTTTTTGAGAAGTTTTGGATATTTCTAGGGGAGATAAAGATAAACTGACCCGCACTTGCCAGCCTTGATTTTCAAGAGCAGCTTAAAGGTGAAAACCTGCATTTTGGGAGGGGGTCTAGAATTTATTTATGTATTTAAATTTCACTTTGGTGTAAGTTGCTTTGTTACTGTATTATTAAGAATTTAACCGTCACTTTTGCTTTTTGTCATATTACATAAAGATGGAATTTTTTTATGGATTGACCCTTTTTTAATTTTTTAAATTAGCGTAAGTTTTTTTTTAAATAATAAAAAAATAAAATATATAATAAGGAAATTTTCTCTAACCGTTTTCGATAAAAAAGACAAACAAGGAAAATTTTCTACTAAATAAAATAAAAATTTAAAATAGTCACTAAATTACATTATTTTAATTTTATGCGAGTTTTATGTAATGTCTGAATAGCAATCGACGATACAAATAATCTATTTTTGTCTTTTTTCCCAAAAACAGTTAGAGATACAAAAAATTGCAGGAAGATCAAAAAGTTTCTGAATAAAACAATTAATTCATTTTATATTTTTGAATCTGCTAATGACTTACTGCAAAAAAGTTCTGGAGGAAAAAGAGGGCATAACCCCGGAAAAAATATCACTCTGTAGTTTTTTCCTAGGATTTTGCATGCGTAATGATGTATGCCTTGTAGTTAAATTCACGTTCCAGATTTGAGCTAAACATCTCAAAAACTGCACAAGTTAAAAAGAAAAACAAAAAAATAATAAAACTTTAACAACCTGTATCTCGAAAACTAAGCATTTGTGGACCTATGTTTACACAAAGTTTTTTTCTTAAGATCACTCAATGAATAATCCTCTAAAATGACACACTTTATTAAGACCCTGTATATCAAGATACGGATTTTACGTTTTAACTTCTCTGAAAACTGTTGTTGGGAGGAAATAGTTTTACAACTAAACTACATTACAAAAAAATTTCAACAAATGTTTTTACTATGTATTCTTAGAACACACAAAATCTTAGCACATATTCCTGAGGTCAAAATAAATCGATTTAAAGGAACTTATAGTCGGAAATTGCTCCGTTTCAGAGATACAGGGTGTTTTTTATTTTAATTGAACCAAGTGAAACTATTTTCCCAAGAATTGACTGATACCTACCGAAAATGACTAAAAGACAAAAAAAATTAATAACTCATTTACTGACTAAATTTAATCCTTAAAGGTAGCAGCAAAATCTTTTGATCAAAAATAATTTCAATATTCCGTTGCGGCTCACCCTAGCACATTTTATCAAAAGTACCTTTTTTGCTTAAAAAAGTTCAGGAAATTATTTTATCAACAAAAAAAGTTGAAAAAAACAGTGAGAAAAAAGTTATGGTCATTTTAAACCATAAGATGAGCATTGTGAAGCGCCCTCTGACGGCCACAGTGAAAAAGTGTCCATATTTAGGTTTCGCATCCCAAAAAACCCACGAGTACCAATTTTTAAAGTAACGCGTTGATGAATGTTCATAAATTTTAATCAAATCGTTTTTTAATTTTTAAATTCACCACCCTGTATCTCTGAAACGGAGCAATTTCGGACTAGGGTAAGTTGCTTTAAATCGACTTATTTTGACCTCAGGAAAATGTGCTAAGATTTTGTATAGACCTTTTAGAGACCCTGTATAATGCATGAAATTTAAAAAGGATATTCAAACGTGTTTAATATAACCAAATTTTTGATAAAAATTGTCAGCAAATTAAAAAAAAAACAATTTTTAGCTTTGTCGCGGTTTTTTATTATTATTTTGATACAGCTTTTTGTCTCGTTATGGCAAATTAAAACATCGTGTTGTAGCAAATTTTTACTCCAATGTTAACCCCGGTCACATAGAATCACCCATCTTAAAGAGTGCATATTGTACACAAACATTCCTTTTTTATCGTCCAGGCAAAAACGCCTTTTTTTTCACTGATAAGAATGCCTAAACACAAATCTGTCCTATTTTAATTCAAGAAGTGACTAAATCTAATACACAAGTATTTTTATTTATTATTGACCGGTGAAAATTTAAATTTAATTAATAATAATAAGTTTTGATAACTGACCCATATTAGAAAAAATTTGGTGTATTTTTGCGATGGAGGATCCAAATAAGTTTCATGTAAGTTTTTGATTTTTTTGTATTAGCTCACACATATTCTATACTATAGTAGTGTGAGCTATGGTGATCCTAATTTTTTCGAGAAAAAAAAGTTGCTCCGATTTCAAATAATTTTTATATATCTTTGCGTTTCAGATGATTTTGAAACTTTTTTGTCGCGCCGTCTATCTGTCTGTAACGACCACCGCGCATAACTCTAAAACCGCTTGTCCGATTTCAATGAAATTTGGTACCTAGGCTGGGTCTTGAGTCGCGATGGTCCCATTTAAAAATGAACAAAATCCACCGAACACAAGCCAAATAAAAGGGTGGGGGTAGACTTCAAAAATTAGAGTTTATGTGGAAATATGGCGTGTGTGATATCAAACAAAACGTAATTGAGTCTGGAGTTAAACGAAATACATTTTAGTTTAAAAAAAGGGTGGTGGTAGATTTTAAAAATTAGAGTTTACGTAAAAATATGGCATGTGTGATATCAAACAAAAGGTAATTGAGTCCGGAGTTAAACAACATACATTTTACTTTTTGTTTTTTTAAGGGTGGGGGTATATTTCAAAAATTTGATTTTAACATAGCTTGTGTGGTATCAAACAAAAGGCAATTTAGTCTGGAGTTGAATAAAATATATTTCAGTTTTTATTTATATTAGCTCACACGTACACTCTAACTATAGTACCTAGTGTGAGCTTCGGGGCCCATATATTGGCAGAGTATTTTGATTTATTGTTTATAACCAAAAACATTTAACTGAAATTTCTAAACAAACACAATTAAAAAACCCAAATACCCATAAAGCCCCATGTAGGTACTTTTATCTCAAACACATTTTAGAAATGTAAGACCGAAATTTAGTTAAATGGGAGAAAAGCGGCGCTAATCGAAGCTCAATCAGATGCGAAAACGAAATTAAAAATATACAGGGTGTAAACAGTATGAATATTTTAACGGGTGATAGAAGAGGCCAAACCGAACCCCTCTGTTTTCTAGATATGGAATTTTTAAAGTTTGAGGAACGGGGGACAAAAGGGTTTTACCACAAAACAAAATCTGTCACCGCCAAATAATTATCTGGCTAATTATGTTTAAAATATGTACTACAATTTTTTTGATACAATAACAAGTTGAGAAAATACCGGCTGCCAAAGTTACCTCCAAAAATGGGTCAAAATTAAAAAACAATTTTTAATTATTTTTGTGAAAAGTTAATGTTGAGTAGCTGGACTGTCAGCTAGACTTCGTCCTTTGAAAACTGCTTTTTTAATTATTAAATGTTTCATTTCCAGCAATATTCAATAATGACAATTTATTATTATTATTATTTTGCTTGCAAAAACTTTTATTCATAATGGATCTGATACCTTCCTAGCCCCCATTAGCACTCTCCACGCTATATCAGTCTTAAAAAGAGTTTGTATAAATATCTCAGAAACAGAAGCTACTACGAAGTATTTCGTAAGAACATAATTTATTGAGAAAAACGTGTTCTACTATATTCTGAAACCGCAGATTGATAGCATAGCATAAGAAGTTAGCATATTTTCAATTTTTAAACTGTTTTACAACAACACGTGAAATTAAAGAAAGAAAAATAAGAAAAAAGTTTTCTGTTTCGGCCGGGGATCGAATCCGGAATCTCTTGCTATCTAGGCAAACATTCTAACCACTGAACTACCGAAGCCATACATAAATTTTTTGGAAAACTTCCATCTATGCAGGCTGCGGTGTCTCAATACAAGAACGAGAAACTCTCAGGGTATCAACTCGACCAAGTCATCCAACTGATCTCTTTTTAATTCTTCTTTCCCACTGTCAAAGGTATGATAACTCAAATTAGACGTAAAGAATCAACGTCTTAAAGCATGAGATCACCTTTTCGTATGTTGAAGTTTCTGATCGCAAAATGGGCGATTGCCAATATAATTGTCAAATACCAAATTGCAAATAATGCAAGGGCCTAAAACTATAAACAACAAGTGAAATTAAAGAAAGAAAAATAAGAAAAAAAATATTTCTCTTTCTTTAATTTCACTTGTTGTTAATAGCTTTAGGTCCTTGCATTATTTGCAATTTGGTATTAGCATTAATTTATTTTGAACAAAATGTATTCAGCTTTTTAGAGGATTGTACACCATTTTACCTGAAAATTTCATGAAAATCAGCTCAGCTGTTTAAGGCCGCTTGACATGGTGCATGACAATAAAATTTGCAGGCAAATGGCATGAAATTTTGCCCAGGTGCATGCGCAGTACAAATCCAGCTGATTGTTGCAGGCAATCCATTTTTATCGGTCCGGTGCCATTCTTTTGCATGCAAACTGTACTTGCATGCAAACTGGGAAATTTTTACCTAGATTCTGGGGAATCCATGCATGGCAATGCTCAATGTCAAACAAAAAGAAGATTTTTTGCAGGCAACAATTTGAGCGAAATTTTTTGCTTGCAATTATTTGCAGGGCGTCATGCACCATGTCAAGCGGCCTTTAGGGGCTCTCTTGTTACGGACAGACATACACACACACACACGGACTGCCGTCACGACGATATTGGTAAGATAGGTCAAAATACACACAAATTACACATTTTCGGCGTTATCTCAAAAATAAATTTTCGTCGAAAACAATTCTGCAGCCATTTTTTTGAAAAAAATTTGCACCTATAATTTTCTTAATATCTTATTATTGTTCCTATACCGAATTTCATATTTTTTGCTTGTTTTCTAAAGAGCCAAGTAAGTAAAGTAAAGTAAGTAACCAAAAAAGTTAAAAAAACCTTGAACTTTGATGCTCTGTATCTCGAAAACAAATAAGTTTTCACCTCCATGTTATATAAATGTTTTTCCTAATTTTGACCACCTCTATCACTTCTTAAAATTTTGCGAGTCATACCATTTACATCATGTATACAGCGGTTTTCAAAATATTAAGAAAAAACTTTTTTTTTGAAAAATTGAAATATCGTTGTCAATATGGTTGTCATCTTCTCAACAATTTTAAAAAATTTTGTTAGTTTTATATGAGGAACCACAGCTAATCGAATGCCGTTAACGATTTTTTTTCTAAGCGTTCTAATTTTTTTAAAAAACTGTATACCGGGTGAGCCAAAAAAAAACCGGCCAATTTTTTTTTCATTATAAATTTTGAACTATATGATCGATTTTAATGGGTTAAACTGCACTTGATAGAGAATTAATCAGAGTTTTGACCAAGTATATTTTTTTGTCCGCCGTCTCAAAATCCAAGATGGCGGACGAAATTAAAATGTACCCTTCAAAGATGCTCGTTTATTATTAAACTAGTGAAAAAGCTGCATTCTTACCACGCACAACAAGGTACAAATCAGCAAAATCGGTTCAGTTGTTCTAAAAAATATATTTTGTTTCAACCATTACCAGACAGAATTGGCAATGTAATCTTAAAATTTGTAAAACAATGGTTAAAACAAAATTAGATTTTGTGAGAACCACTTAACCGATTTTCTTACTTTCTACCTTGTTAAGCGGGAGAAAAAAGTGCTTTTCTATAGATTAAAAAAACTAAAACATTTTCAGAAAATAAGAATAATCACGCCATTTTGAAGAACTAAGTATGATTTTGTCCGGCATTCTAAATTTTAGGATGGCGAGAAATTTGGTCATGATCTCTAAAAATCAATCAATTCTCAACAGGATGTTTTTTATTTCATCAAAATCGGTTCAGTAGTAATGAATTTATAAGAGAATAAGTGCAGACATGATTGGCAAGGCAGTCGTATAATGTTCAAAACAATGGTTAAAACAAAAATATTTTTTTTAGAACCATCGAACCGATTTTACTGATTCGTACCTTGTTGTGCGTGGCAAGAATGCAGCTTTTTTACTAATTTGAATAAATGATTAAAACATGTTCGCAACACAAGAATAAACGAGCATCTGTGAAGGGTACAATTTAATTTCGTCCGCCATCTTGGATTTTCAGATGGCGGACAAAAAAATATATTTAGTCAAAACTCTGATTAATCCTCTGTTAAGTGCAGTTTGTCCCATTAAAATCGATGGTATAGTTCAAAAATTATCATGGAAAAAAATTGTCCGGTGTAGTGGTTCTTGGCCCACCCGGTATATTTAACTTTGTCAACAAATCTATCTATAAGTTTATTCAGAAAAACTATCATTGAAAACAAAAACCGTCTGAAGTAAATCTTGACTTTTCCTACTCTAATAGAAAGAGTAATGTTTTAAGACCTTGAACAGTTTTTGAGTTCGATTTTAATTGAAAAAACTTGCAAAAACACAAATAAACAAAAACACCAGTTGACAAGCACCTAACATTTTCAACCAGAGAAGGAAATGTCAATTGTTAAAAAGGACGGGACGGCGGCCATTTTGGATTGGCCGCTTTTACTTTGGTCAAATCCAATCCGTGAATTTCCTATAATCCGTGATCAAAGCGTGTAGAACGTTTTTTCAAGTTTGTTATTATAAAATCTAAATGTATATTAAAATCAGAAAGAAAGTAAAAAATTTTGCAAGATATTGACATGTGTTTTTGGCATCATATTCCGTCGATTTAGGAAATATGCTGATACTTTATAGATTTAAACTAAACTGTGTAATAATTATTATTGAATAAGTAAATAATTAAACAAATAATCAATATCTTTTTAAATAAATTGTCTTTTTTAGATTTTGAGCCACCAGCGACAAACCTTGGAGAAAGCTCTCAAAACTAAACCTTCCACGAGCCCGTTGGAGCAAGACAGCCCTCCCCTTGGTAACGGTATGTCCACCTCAAACTTACCAAACAATGGCACCACTGCTTTTCCTTTCCTCCCCGCGAACCCTTCCAGTTCGCGTCGAAAATCCAAGCTTCCCCTCTTAAAAAATGTTTTGGTAAAACAAAACAATAACAGTGCCAACATGTCCCCTTCTTCGGCCCAAACGAGCACCCCGCTCGATACCACTTCGCCACCCCAGCTTTTAGACACGTTCAAAGATGGCGTTTTAAGTCCCGTCAAAAGTAATCTATCCAGTTACCGAACTGCCTTAGGTACGTTGAACGACAGTCAGAACAGCTCCGAAGAGGACATCTATTGGAAGATACTGCAACAGAGCGCCAGCAAGAGTAGCAGTGGAAGCGGACTCAATTTGGGCGAGTGTTTGCAGACGGAAATTTGTAAGGTAAGCCAGGGCTGCCAAACGGACGGGCCACGATCTACAACTTGGTTGACGTCACAGCGGGGCTGAATTTCTTTTTGATGGTCACGTCACGCCACATCTGATTGTGTTTAAAATATCAGAAAATATTAAAGTTGGAATAACAGTTGATGAATATTTAATCAACAAAAACATTTCATGTAAAAAAAGCCAAGTAAGCGAAAATGGCATTCCGTAAAAAGAATTAAGATAAAAGTAAAAGTTTGGAAATGTTTTTTTAAACTTTGCTATTAAAGCCGTAATAGCCAAGTTTAGAAAAACATTTCCAAACTAGTAAGAACATTTCATTTTGAAATTTGTATTGGAGAACTTGGCTTTACTTTTATCTCAATTGTTTTTACGGAATGCAATTTTCGTGTACTTGGCTTTTTTTTACATTAAATGTTTTTCTTATGATTTCACTTCTTTTTTTAAAAGAATTGGATAATATTTAATTTTTAACTTTTGCAATGCGTTACTTAAAATTTTGAGGTTTTTAAATTTTTTCCCATGGTTTTATCATAGTTCCTATCAGCCTTCCAAAGCTTAGCTCTCTAGCGTTTCTGAAAGTGGACAATGTTACTTTTACATAACTTTACATGTATAGAGGAGGGAAGTAAATTAAAATGTTCGTGTTTTTAAAATTTTTCCTATGGTTTTGTCATAGTTTCTATCAGTCTTTCAATGCTCAGCTCTTTAGTGTTTCTGCAAATGGGTAATGTTACTTTTACATAACTTTACATTTATAGGGGAGGAGAGTAAATGAAAATTTTGGGGTTTTTAATTTTTTCCCATGGTTTTATCATAGTTTCTATCAGCCTTCCAAAGCTCAGCTCTCAAGCGTTTCTGGAAGTGGGCAATGTTACTTTTATATAAATTTACATTTATAGGAGAGGGAAGTAAATTAAAATGTTGATGTTTTTAAATTTTTTCCTATAGTTTAATCATATTGTCTTTCAGTCTTAAAAAGCTCAGCTCTCTAGCGTTTCTGGAAGTGGGCAGTGTTACTTTTACATAACTTTACATTTATAGGGGAGGGAAGTAAATTAGAATTTTGGGGTGTTTTAATTTTTTTCTATAGCTTTATCATAGTTACTATCGGCCTTCGAAAGCTCAGCTCTCTAGCGTGTCTGGAAGAGGTACAATGTTACTTTTACATAACTTTAAATTTATAGGGGAGGGAAGCAAATTAGAATTTTGGGGTGTTTCAATTTTTTCCTATAGTTTTGTCATAGTTCCTATCAGTCTGCCAAAGCTCAGCTCTCTAGCATTTCTGGAAGTGGGCAATGTTACTTTTACATAACCTTACATGTATAGGGGAGGGAATAAATTAGAATTTTGGTGTTTTTTGATTTTTTCCAGGGGTTTGGTCATAATTTCTATCTCTCTCTCCCAAATTTCAGCTTTGTAGCATGTCTGGAAGTACAGTAGAATTTTGATGATCTATACATGAGTAAGTGAGTGGGTGGCAATTTCGACGTTTTTTTGAAATTTCGTAACTACTTTACTACTTTATGGAAGTCCATGAAACTTGAAGTGGTTATTAAATATATGAAGATCTACGACTGTGTAAAGTTTGAGATTCGTAGCTTTTTCCAAAGTAGAGTTTTAGATATGTCAAATATGGGCTGAAATGTTTCAAGAAAAGATGGTACGGCAGCGCGAACTTGGCGAGGCACTACCGTGCCCTCAGATTTAAAAAAAAGCCGGTTTCGAGATTGTTTTTACTATATTTTTATAAAACAATTTTTTTAAATGTATAGTAATCCTTAATTTTTTAGAGCCGTTCCATTAGCTCCCATAAAAATTAAATTTAAAGCAAAAGCGAATGTGTTCGTTTCTGCGTGGAAAGTCATCGGCTCACCTACACCTATTTAAAAAGAATAACACTGGTATTTTTGAATTTTAAATGAACTTTATTCTAAAAAATCATTAAAACATCGAACAAGTTTTACAAAACAAGCAAACAAATAAATTCCATGACAAACAATGAAAAATGCATATCCATGTCAAATATAACAGTTGGCGTGCGGTGCATGGCGGGCAATTTAAATTTAAAATAAGGAATGCTAAATCTTGAAGATTTTAACCTTTTAACCATCTTTCATCCTTACAAAAGTTTGGTGGAATATCGGTATAGTGTCTGGGAATATTTCACTGAAATTTCCCGAAAATCTGTAGGGTCATTTTGAAAATATCCCACGGGATACGATAGGCCACTTAACTGTTTTTGCTTAGTTGATGTATATATTTTATTTTAACAGGTTAACCCGGCCTTTAAAAACGACAGCACCGTCTTTTTTGAATCCCAGGAACAAATTTTCCTTCTCGAAGATGAGATCAACAATCTCAAAAAGTCCTTGAAAGAATTCAAAGTGGCAAATGAAAAATTGCAAAAAGAACTTGAAGTTAAAATTAAGGCATACCAGGAGCAGCTTGACTCGAATTTGGTCCTGGCGACAAATTTGGAAACGTCAAAATCTGAAATTGATCATCTTCAGGGTTTGTTAAAAGAGAAAAAATTAGCAAACATGCAAAATAAGTGTGTACAAGCTGATACGTGTGACGATGAGATAACAAATC